>BNCR01000002.1:40000-640000 GCA_014656515.1 Oryzias celebensis
AATTAGCCTTAAAAAATCATAGTGTCTCATAATGTTTTGGTGTTATTGACCCATAAAACGGGGATGATTTTTATGCAGACGAATAAACAAACTTGATTAATAAATTTGAGTCCAGATAGAGGACAAACACCCAACACAAAGGACAACATGGAGGTAATGGTTTCCTTATAATGGGGCATTCACATTGAACATTTTTTGACGTGCGTCATATTCCACCAAAAATAAACTTAAATATGGTCGTGATGTGTTTGGGAGGAGCTACTGTCAAGTCTTTGACTCTCATGTTGTGGGCCAAACTTGAGTTCCTAATTGTTGATGTGATGCAAAAATTCAGACATTTGAGCTCTGGGAACACGGTGTCTCTCGACACGTGTTGCTGCTAGAACGCCACGTTGAATGCTAGTAGTAATGTGTTACAGGGCCTCTAACCGCATCTGTACATTGACTTCACATTAAAACTGGACGCTGGTGAAATGCAAATTATTCATTCATTCATTGTGAACCTTTTTTTTTCAATAAAAAGTTGCATAACACGTAAAAATCAGGAATATTTGACAAGGAAACAGTTAGATGGAATGTCCTATGCAACAATGATGGCAGGAATTTAAGAGATGCAGTGATCAATCCCTGATATTCCACTGAGGTTTCAACTTGGTGTACTACTATTTTTCACATAAAAAAATATTTACCTTTTATGTCAATAATGGCTTTGTCCCATTGCAGCCAGCTGTCTCCAGAAGTGCCTGAATGGAGGAGAATGCGTCGGTTCAAACACCTGTCACTGCTCACCCGGATGGCACGGCACGCTCTGTCAGATTCGTGAGTATCTGTGCATAAAAACCAAACTCAAAGTCCTAACATAAGTCCATCTTTGGAAAGGTCGTCTGGTGTTTTTGGTTCAACACAAGATCACATGGCGGTTCCTTTTCTGTCACTTCTCAGCTCACTGTGACCAAAAGTGTCTGTACGGGAGTCGCTGCATCCGGCCGAACGTCTGCGCCTGCAGAAGTGGGTACTCGGGGTCTCTGTGCTCTAAGAAGGTAACGGAGGAATCCCTTTTACCCAAACACAAGTTTAATGATGTTAGGAAAGCTGGTAGGACAGTGAGAATCCGGTCAACTATAGCTCAAATGTAGAGGTGCTAAAAAGGTGAGACTCCAGTACAACTGCTGTACAGAAAACCTAGGAAGAATTTTATTACAAGGTTAGAAAATTTCACATTTATAGGTTTGGATTCTGGCTTTTGAGCATCCAGTCCCCAACAATTACTGGTAAACTTCCAGAACTTTAGTCTTTTGTTTTTAACCAACTTTGATCCAGAAGCAAAACAGAATGAGCAACTGTGGTGGATCTTTCTGGTTATCAGATCTTGTTCTGATGTTTCAGCTACCTATCCAGAGAGGCTGATCCTCCAACAGTCAACCGACGTCCTCCCAACACAAAGCTGGTCTTCACCCAATGCACAGCTACTCCGGAGCCAACGTTTAGCTAAGGTTCACCCAACACACAGCTAAAATGCATCCAATGTCCAGCTAAGGTACATTCAACACTTAGCAAAAGTTCATCCAACACTCCAATAAATCTCATAGAACACCCAGCTAAGGTTCATCCAACACACTGCTAAGGTTCATCCAACACATCGGTAAGATTTAAACAATGCCCAGCTAAGGTACATTCAACACTTAGCTAAAGTTCATCCAACACTCCAATAAATCTCATAGAATACCCAGCTAAGGTTCATCCAACACATCGGTAAGATTTAAACAATGCCCAGCTAAGGTACATTTGGCGCCAAGCTATGGTTCATCCAACACACCACTAAAGTTTATCCCAACATACAGCTAAGTTTTAAACAATGGCCATCTGGGGTTCACCCAACACACAGCTCGTTTTCATCCAACATTCAGATAGTATCAGACACCATTTGTCCTTTAAACAGCTGATTATCATCCAACACCAAGCTAAATTTCATCTAAGCAAACATAAAAAAAGAGCCTCAACAGCAGCAGCATAAAAACAAGGCTAGCTTTGACTTTTTATCTGCTAAAATGATCAACTTAGCATCCATTTGAAATACTATTATATTTCTCTGTTTCTACTGTAAATATGTCCATTCTCAGGGGTTTCACCTCAAACCCATACTTTACTCTGCATATTTATTCATTTGATTTTTTTATTATGTCTCATTTCCTGTTGTATATATTTTAAACACTATAACCTGTTTTATCAACAAACTGTTGTTTACTGGCTGTTTTGGAGAAAAATAAATATTGAGTTAAAGTTTCTATGAGTTCTGTGTTGATGATGAATGTTACAAAAATGTTCTTAAAATATTTTAAGAAAATTAAAAAATTTCCACAAAAATCTTGAAGTCATAGCACCCCCTAGGAAAAGTTTGAAGTTGTGTTGGGTTCACCCACATCTTAACAAAGGAACGCTGCCTGTAAAGATGCACAAATATTGATTTGATCAAATAAAAATGATTGTTTATGTAAATAAAACATGCTTCACTCTTCCCAAGTTGAGATCAATAGGAAAGAAAGCAATACACAGTTAAAAATACTGGCAATACAGGCAATTTTTATGTAAAATTTGAAAAAGTCAAAAAGAAACTGCTCACTTCTGCTACCTAGCGGTTTTTTGGTGGAACTGCAATAGTTATCTTTTGTGATTTTTCCCTACAAAAGATTTGTCATTAACTATAAATAAGAACTGGACTGAGTGAGTGTGACATCATCCTTCGATTTCTGGATCCAACAAAACTAAGTCAGTTCAGTTGCCATTTTTCACGATACGGATGCTGCCATGTTGGAGCCAGACGACGAAAAAAATTCAGATTAGCAAAACAAAAAGAATGGTTATTCTGACCAATAGAACGACTGAGCTGTTTGTTTCTCTATAGAAGTATATGGGGTTTTAGCTTCCAGAAACCAGCAGTGCTTCCTGTTTGGAATGCGATGGGGGAGGGGCCACTCAGTTCAGTTCTCAATATGCAGTCACTGGTTCATGCTGAACTAAAGGTTGTTTTTGCAGAATTTACTGCCATCTAGTGGCAGCAACAATGGCAACCATGCAAAAAAAACCCATAAAAAAGTGTCTGAAACAGACCATTTCACACCGCACTATAAAATGATGTTCTGTTTCTCCATCCATCTGTCACAAAGCAAATGAAACGAACAAACCCCCAGTCACTCTGAGCTCAACAGAATCCCACAGCATGCATCAGATATTTTTATCCACCCCCAAAGATGGCACTAGCCAAGGTGGTGGAGGAGGAGGGGGGTGTGCGTCCATAATGGTGGGCTCTGACGGGACGGAGCGGCACACCTGGACCGTTCACTCAATGAAGGCAGAGCTGATGGCCAAGAAGGGGCAACTCAAGAATGAAAAACAAATGCTAGTCAGGGCCGGAAGCGACAGAGCATCGCACCGAGAACTGTCACAGAAACCGGGCCAATATCTGACGTCACAAAACAGGATTATTTCACAATTGATCGTCAGACAAAACAGTTTACATTTTGTCCAAATGAAACCCCTAAAACTGGGATTTTTGTTCATATACACGTCTTCCTCATAAGGTGACATTTTTATTAGGCTTTTCCTCCTGTTTGTCGCTCTGAGATCAGAAATAAGTTGCTTTATTCCTCAAATTGCCGCACAGAACCCAACTTTTCCAGGACGGATCTGGGGTTCCCAATATAAACCTCCATCCTCCGGATCACAACAGGTGCCCTTCACCCCTCCCCCGGTGGCTCCACCTGTCTCCCCTCCTCTGCGGCGGGGCTGGCGGTGACCCAGAAAGCCGCTGTCACTCGTTTTGGGGGGACACACGGCTCGAGCGCCCCATCGGTCACCGGATCGGCGGCAGCTGCTCGACCCCCCGGGTGCTATTTTCACCCCTCTGGATGAAGTGCCTTTTTGATCAGTCCCCCACCCCGTCCGGAGCTCCATTCCGCTCCGACCCGCGGCAGAATGAAGTCCACGTGCAGCGCCGTGCGCCCCGAGGGCTTCACCTCCGACCCGGAGGACCCGGAGAGCGGCAGTGACTGCTCCAACAGCCCCCGCAGAGAGCCCGGGGGGGTTGTGAGGGAGGAGGATGAGCCTCAAGCCGCAGGGCCCATCCAGAAGACAAGGAGCAGCGGCGGAGGAGGAGGAGAGGCGCGTCTGTGTGGCGTGAGCAAACAGAGGCAGGCGGCGAACGCGCGGGAGCGGGACAGGACGCACAGCGTCAACACGGCCTTCACGGCGCTGCGCACGCTCATCCCCACCGAGCCCGCCGACAGGAAGCTCTCCAAGATAGAGACGCTCCGGCTGGCCTCCAGCTACATCTCCCACCTGGCCAACGTGCTGCTGCTGGGGGAGGACTGCCGGGACGGGCAGCCGTGCCTGCGCTACCAGGGCGTCCTGCACGGCCCCGCCGCGCTCAGCGCGCCCCCGCTGCGGCCCATCTGCACGTTCTGCCTGAGCAACCAAAGAAAACTGGTGAGAGGCTGCACATGTGCAACCTGCATCCTCCAGGTGCGCACAAAACAAACACGCTGCTAAATATCTCTAGGAGCCAGAAGGAAAAGGCGCTTTAAATTGTTCAGAGATTTAAAAACGGAACAAAAAACTGTTTAAAACAACAAAAAAAAAAAACACTTTAGAACACAAAAATCCATGCTGACGGTTCCCTTTTTTGTCAGTTTGTAAGCTACATATCCAATCAAGCAAGGTCTTCAGCACGGAACCCCAAGTGGCCAAATTGAAAAACTTATTTTGATTTAAACTGTTTTTAATTTCATATTGCAAAGTAAAGCATTTAAGCACAATAGATTTGTTAATTTTACACAACACAAAATAAAAAAAAATTCTGAAAGTTTCAAAAGAAAAGTTTTATTTTTCTAATGTATTAAAAATTACATTTGATTTAAGATAACATTAAAACAATTTCACATACCTAAAAGGTTTTTGTCAAAACACGTAAAAACAGAAAAAGATCTAAAAAAAAAAAAAAAAAAAAAAAGGTCTTGTTTCTAATGCTAATATATTATTTTGAAAATAAAGATTAATCTCTAAAATCACGTATAAGCTTTAAATAAACTTTTTTAGATACTTTTAAAAGTTTTTTTGTTTTTCAAAAACCAAGAAATGTACATAAAAGAAATGGCCAAGCTGTATTTTTGCGGTCTTATTTTGAAAATAATGTTTTTGTTTTTTTTATCCAATATCTGGTTTGAATTTTGAAAAAAACTTTTTGGTATTTATAAAAAGAAAATCTTAAATATTTTTTTTTATTAATCTTATTTAGATTAAATATCTTAGTTCATGGTTTGTTTGATTTTTGAAAATAGAGATTATTCTCAAGTAAACAAGCTTGCTTTAGTTAATGGAACAGATTAATCATGCGATAGAGGCATTAAAATAAACACTAGTCATCGTGTCCTCTTTGGGTTTCCGTAGAGTTGTCATTGTTTTAATCTGCCTAACTTTGCTGCTTTTTTTTGGAAAATGATTATGGTAAAAGAGTGCTTGTTTTTGCAGCTCAGAGATGGAGGGAAGTTCTCAGCAGCCGTCTGAAATGAAAGGCACCCAGACGGATAAGAGCCCCCCCACATTTTGTTTACACACTGGATTTTGTAAATATACAAGTTATTTTTAGAAATATTCTAGAAAATGACAAAACAGCACTTTCTGTTTAGGTTTGTGTGATTCTGGACCTCCGTGTTTTGGTCGAGTCGTAACTCGAGCCGGTGTGTGAGGCTGCACCTGATGTGGGGCTATTTCGGTCCTGGTCATAGTACAAACTACCCCAGACGGCCCGCCTCCCCACAGCATGTCTGCAAACTAAAAAAGAAAGAAGTCTCGTCACCTTCAGTCACATGGAGGAAAACGAGGAGCGGCTGGTGCAGCGGTTGCTGTTAGTTTAACCTCCAATACGGCAAAATTTTGAAGGTAAAGCGATTTATGCCAGGTCCTACCCCTAGTGACCAACACAAGGTACTACAACAACAATTACAGATCTGTATTAGAGGCAGGCCTTTATTTCTAATAAGTACTATAGTTTCTCTACAGTGCCTATTTTAAGTCTTAACATCTTGAGGTACTTTTGTAGTACTCATATAATCCCAAACAGCCAATATTATCTACAAAAAGAAAAAATTCCAATAATCTGTTACACCTTAAAAAAACTAACTCAAAACAGAGATACAATAAAAAGGTACACATCTGGTAAGCAGATGATTGTTGCGTTTAGGCTTTTTTTAAACCAACAGGCTAGTTACTTTACTATTCCATCTAGCTGTGATGCTAATTCATCCAAAGAAATATCGTTATTCTGGATTAATCTAAAAAACAACCTAACTGCATACAGTTTCAAAGAAAGCATTTTTTATGAAATTACATGAATATTTTGTAAAGGTCAGAAAAGATGTAGTTGATCCTACTTTTGCCACTAGGTTTGGCTCACCTTTACTAAGATGCCAATGCAAATTTTAACAAGTTACTTTACAGTAAAAAAAAAAAAATGTTAGCATTGATGGGATGATTCATTGCTTTTCTTTAAAAAAACAAAACTGTTTTAACATTTGTTTCTGAGAACATTGTACATTAAACAATTACGGATACGTTCCCCACTTTTGAATTAACTGTAACCAGATATAGTGGTTCCATCCTGCAGTGCTCACAATATAAAAAGCACTTCATTACAGATCACTGTTAACGTAAAAAAGCTAACTTAGATCAGATTTTGCCTATTTAAGAATACGGAGAACCATTGGCACAGAATGTCATAATATGTAAAAAAATAAAAACATAAATGCAGCTAGTTATGTTTATGTCTGCAGCTTTTGAAGTAAAAAAATGTTGACGTAATGCTAATTCTACAGTAAAAGCTTCTAAATAAAATTCAATGTTGTGATATTAACTAAAATAGAAACACGTAATAAATTTCACAAAACAACTATTATCAGAAAATAAAAACATACTAAAATACAAACACATTTGAAAGCTCTAACAACAGTACAACTATTTTTTTTTGGAAATGAGGGGAATACAGAAAATGTAATACAAAAAACAAACCGTGTTTTAGTGTAGTTATATCTACGGAACCCTGGATGAATTATTTTTTCCATCTCGATACTTTACCTTTTATATTGCCCACAAGTAATTTGCTTTTCTATATTTATGTTTTCTTATGATTTGTACCTCAAAATAACAGGAAGAATAACAGTTGCTCCTATAAATAGATTTATTTTTTAAATCAGGTTTTTAAATCTACCTATTGTACCTTGAGATTTCCCTAAAACTTTTATGCTTTTAAGGACGGTGGAATCTTAACTGTGGCACTGCTGAACAAAACAGGATATTTTTATCAGTGTTTTTGCACTAATTTGGAAAAATTTCAAATGCAACAACTTGAAGATAAACTCGATCTAACATTTTGGAAACAGTCAGCCCTGAATGCTGCACACTACCTCAGACCTGTTTTAAACTCAAAGGCCTACCTCTAAACCAAATAAATAACATGACTGTAAATGTACTTGAATTAACTACTGTTTGCACATTAGTTAGACAAAAAAAATATGTATTTTTGTATGAATTCAATAAAGATAACCTGTAAAACCATCTGGAGTATTTGTAACCTTTGAATATTCTTTCTCATGATTGATAATGTGGCCTTTGATATTTTTTGTCTGGTAAGAAAATTCCTACAAATTATTTTTTTTTTGTCCCAAGTAGTCAAATTAGAGTTGGATTGAAGGAATACTCCAATTTCTGTATTAGGCTAAAAAAAATGGTGTTCTTGAGAATCAACTTATTTTCAAACAAATAAATTTATGCAAACAACAAAAACGTGCAGTCATAAATTTTCAATTATCATTTTTCCATCCAATCAAAAAAAGTTTATAATTTTTATAGTTTTGAATTCCACACTTTTTTGTAGACTTCAGGTTTAAATTTAGATAAACTTTAGAAACTATTATGGGATGACCACACGACCCACAGCTTGACAGCCATTTTGTAGTGTGTGATATAGCAATTTTAGAAACATTCCACAAACTGAAGTCTACAACCCCCACAGAGGTTTAATTGATCTTTGACCTTAGGAAGAGGCAGCAATCTTGAATTATTGGTTAATTTTTAAAAAAGCACTTTTAATACCAGCTACAAACAAAAACTCGTCCTCGAAATTTTCATCAATCGTCTTGTAATGTCTTAAGTATCATTGGGAAGGTACTGTTGAAAAAAACTGTTGGATTTAAAAGTTGTAGATTTTGATTGGCATGCACGTGGCAAACTCACCACTGCTAGGATCCTAGCTAGCTCGCACGTTTTATCGGAATTTTGTAGAAAGGGTATCCACGAGTTCAGTAGCCCAAGCTGAACCAAACAATATAACATATGATATGACAATGCTAAAATTGTGGCCGTGGTAAACAAAAAAACATTACAAAAACTGCTGACTGAGCATTGAAAAACCAAAAAATGGGAATCCACAAACGAAACCACAATACATCTGTCGGGGATTTCCAAAGGAAGTTTTGAAATTATGAGATGCTCACACAACCTATGGCTTGCCTGCCATTTTGTTTTTAACTCTAAGATTTGGCTCTAAGATTTTTTTTCTCTTCGCAATTTTAACAAAATTTCACACACATGATGCTAGTCTAAGTCTACAATGACCCCTGAAGTTTTGTTGACCTTCGATGTCGGGAAGAGGCCGCTATCTTGAATTCTCTAAAAACTTTTAAAACCAGTAACAGGTAAAATTTCAAATAGAAAACAAAAATTATGAAATTAGATTAGATTTTATGGCAAGCTCGCAAAAGTGGTATACTCATTACTTGCACATTTTTTGACAGAATATAGTGAAAATTGAATGTTGATCCCTGACTAGAGATTAGCAAAATGATAAAAGGTTACGAACATCTAAGGAATGTGGGCGTGGCTAGCAAATTATCTTACGTCGATCAGTTCCATATCACCGACAACAGGTGATACAGGTGACCTACGTAAAATGGTTGCTACGGAGATAAAGCCTACAGAAAAGCCACCAGGTTGAAAAAAATAGATTTTTTGGACGTGTGTTGTGGCAGAAGTGGGGTTGGATCAAAAGTTGGCAGCGAGAGTGGCGTGCAGAGGTGGGAGGCGGGTAGCGGCGAATGTGTCAAACGCTGCTTGTGGCTTTAATTCTTTTGTTTTGCTTTATATTAAATAGTAATACAAGTTACTGTTTCTCTTGAAATAAAAACGTCACAGAAAGAACTTTTTCAATAATCTTTATTTCATAAAAAAGTCAATTGGTTTATATCAGATTAAAGAAAGTAGAAATCAATAATCAGGTAGCTGGCGAGGCATTTTACAGGGGGGCGGGGACTGTCTTCTGACACACTGACCAGAGTGACCTCGACAGGCAGCGGAGCTTTACTCAAAATAATAAAATATATTTTTAAAAAAAATTACAAGACTGAGACTAAGCCGAGGGAAAAGAAAACTTTGGCAAAACAGGTGAGGTTGTTTCCTCCGCTGTTACACGGAGACAAGCTCGAGGGTGAACCGAAAACGCCGCGGGTTCACTCCCAGAGGTCCGATGGAATGATAAAGATTTCAGGAGAATGCTCATGAAGCAAAAGGAAAAACAAACAAAAAAAAATGTAAAAAGGGGAGGAAGAAGTTGTCGGTTCTGCGCCCAATTTGTTCGGCTAAACAAGCTGTAGTTTCAGGACTAAGCCCTTCGTTTTCTTTAAATACCCTTTAAATATTTAAACAAGATAGGACAAAAGTAGTAAGAGGAAGGTGAGGGTAAAGGGGAAACACGTTCTACTGCTCCTGCTGCTACTCCGGAAAAAAAAAAAGAATAAAGCGCCGTCTGGTGTTGAAGGTTTCAGTCCGTGTCCTCTTCATCCGATTCAGATTCTACAGAGAGAGGAGTCCATTAGAAGCATCAGATGCTCACCTCTCTTTACTTAAGTATGCATGTATATATCTAATTTAAAGAAATGCTGAAAATTCAATTACATTAAAAAAAAAAAAAAAGATTCATTTTAATTTGATCCTGATTTGATGCCATAGAAGATCCTTTTTTATGTTCAGGAAAATGAGTAAACATTGCAGCAGAAATCATTTAAAGGTTTTTAAACACTTAAAAGAAAATGGGAAAAATAGTTTTGGGGGATTTTAAACATTTAAAACCTAAACACCAAAAGTAGCTTTTATCATTTTGATAACAGATGGATTTTAACGGCAGACAAGTTGGAAGAAAACTGAAAAACTGCATTACTTTGCTACTGTTTTTGGATTAAAAAACGTAGTGGGGGAAGGGTCTATCCTTTCATGTTTCTGCTCAGGCACACCTGGCTTTAATGACTGCTGTTACCGGGCAACCACAGAGCTTACTGAAGATCAGAATCTGGAGTTTGAGTTGGAAAAGAAAAAAAAAACAAAATAGAGAAAAAAAACACAAAGCAAACCCACAAGAGTTTCGAGAAAAAAAATGCTCTTAAGGACAGCAAACAAAACAAATACAAAAAACAGACAAAAAAAAGCCTACTTACATTCCATCACAGTAAAAGCAAGAGAAAGAATTAGGCTAGTAAAGGAGGACAAATTGACCTACACATTTTTTTTTAGATCAAAAGTTTTGTAAAAACTTTTTGATGATATTTATTTTAATATTTTAACTGGAGTCTTTTCTAGTAAGTGGTGAGAACCCCCTTTAAGTTAACCTTTTAAAGCAGTAGAACTAGCATTGGGGGCATCAAAATGAGCAGATCTCTCACCTTCCTCTGCGTTTTTCAGCCACTCCACAAACTTTTTCATCTGCTCGAGGAACACGCTCTTCCCCTTGGCGAGGTGCGCCCCTGTGTACCACTTCAGTATGGCCTCTTCGCTCAAAACGTCCGCTGCGTGAAGAGAAAGACGGAGCAGAGCAAGTTCTTGAGCTCAATTTGAGACAAGCAAACCAAACAGAAGCTCACAGGTCGATTGTTGGTGTAAGAAAATACGTTGGACAAACCTTTGTAGAGGAGCACCACGATCTTCTGGAAGGCCTTCATGAAGTGGATGTTGTCGTAACAGTACTCCTGGATCTTCAGCAGGAGGCTGATCTCCGACAGACCCTGGGAGATGAAGGCATTCAGCAGTGGGCTGTATTGCTGCAAAGAAACGAAAAAGAAAACTGCGTTATTATTGTTCTTTATCAACAAAAACAACGGTTTCACTAGTTTTTAATGCAAGAGTTAAGAAAGCTACATTAGTGATTGTAATTGGGATTTTGTGAATCTGTCAATTGAAATCTAATGGAAGCAGTAAATTGGTCCCATTTTTAACTGGAGTTTACGTTCCAGTCTTGACATTCTTTAACTGTGAGTAACTGTTTCTGTCCCGGATCAAAGCAGCTTTGCGTCAAAAGCCAATCTTATGTTGTTAAGTGCTGCGTCACAGCGCAAAGCCCCTTTCCTACGCGTCAGAATCAGCTGATTCACGTTGTTTGCGTTAACGGTTGAAGAGTTGCGGTATGTCAAAGCGCGAGTTATTTAAGTGTCGCCAGAGACATCTCTGGTGTTGAAAGGGTTAAAGGGCCTATATCATGCTATTCTTAAGTCTTTCAGAGTAAACTATATACATGATATAATTATACATTTGGCATACTACATTTTTTAATGAAATTAGTTTTTTTCTTGAGCTCTTTTCATACATAGAAGTTAGACGAATCAAAATCTGAGGCACCGCCTTGCGCTACTTTTTGGGCGCCGCCCATTACGTGATGTCATCCTAGAGCTGGCCTCGGCAAGGTTTCT
Organism: Oryzias celebensis; assembly: GCA_014656515.1. Lineage (NCBI taxonomy): Eukaryota > Metazoa > Chordata > Actinopteri > Beloniformes > Adrianichthyidae > Oryzias > Oryzias celebensis. Next base: position 51,781 of record BNCR01000002.1, read on the forward strand.
GCGTTTCTCCCACGAGAAACAAACATCCTGACTTTTGCAAGCATATTGTGCATATAAAATGAAAGCGTTTTGCCGATCGCTGCTAGCTCGAGAGAAATCAACATTATAATACAAAAATAAATAAATAAAAGAAAATCCAAAAAGTTTATTTTGCTAGATATAGGCCCTTTAAAAGCCCCAACCTGAACCAGCGTAAAAAAGGAGCCATTAAAACTCAAAAAACAGATCAACCACTGATCGCGGCGAAGTTTTTCCTTTAGAACTATTAAAAATGTTCATCATTTGTGCCAAAAGAAAAACAACATCGGATAATCTTTCAGTCATGGACTTCTGCACAGAAAGACAACATGCTATGTAGGGTTGTAACAAGAATCTGAATATTCACCATTTGTTCACATAAAATTTGTGTGTGAATACTAGTGATGTTGGATTTTGGTAATTTGCAATCTTAATGCAAATAGTAAAGTATATTCTTGCACATCTTGCAGTGTAATTATCGCTCCAAAATGCAGAATAATGTTAGATCTTAGGTATATTAATGCACGTGTCACTGGGAGTAAAGAAATCTTCAAAATAAAGGTCAGTGAACGTTCTTATTTTCAAATTAAAGCTATTGAGCGTTTCATAAATGAAAAGGAAAAAAAAGCCCCAGTTAAGTTTAATGAAATACGTTCTGAACAAAAACAAAATCTTATTTTCAATACAGTCAACAACTTAAAAAAAATATTACAAAAAACTTGTGACCAATCAAGTAACATCAAATGACTGTCTGCCAACATAGCGAAAAAGCTGTACTAGAAAGCGTCTACAAAATGTTAATCTAAATTGTTTTCTGGTATTTCCACTAAAGAAGAAAAACGACACAGAATTATCTTGAAGTCACAGACATTTGAGTAAAAACACAAATTCCTGTGATTTTTCAGCAGAAAGACTCATCCAGAGGCGGTTTAATCTGTACTTTGTGCCTCACACACAGAGCTGTAACCACTATCCCAATACTTTTAAAATTCTTATAAAACTGTGGAAAATATTTTCAACATTTGCTGTTAAAGGATACAACAGTAATGCTTGTATTTTGTTCTCTACTGAAGTTAACCAGGAAGTAACCATTCAAGCGTAATATATTGAATAGTAGGATTCATGATTTGATCAGTGAGTTGTCGGTCTTGATTTAATAATCAAATCAGATCGACAAAGCCCTACACACGACAATGGCATTGAATTCCAAACGTGCTCACGCACAGGAGTGTTGGCCCTGCCTATGACAGCAGCTTTCTGGCTCCTCCCAAACATCCACACCGAAGACGCGCCGCTCACCTTCAAGTGTTTGATGGCTTGTTCGGTCACCAGCTCCTCCTTCTTGTTCCACTCCACAGAGCTCATCACACTGGTCCAGATGATGCTGATCATAGTCTGTTCAGAGATGTTGGCCTTCTTCATCTCCTCCTTGGTGTAGGCGATGATCTGACAAAGACAGAAAGGTGGATTTCTGGAGCTGCAACACAAGTCAGTTGATTACGTTCAGCCAACAGAAGCCTACCTCCTTCTGGGCGTCTCCGCGGGCCATCATCTCCTGGAGCTCCTTCTGCAGCTCCTTACGGGCGCCGATAGATTGCTGGTTGCGGGCGAAGTCGGAGAGTTCCTTCAGCCCGGCGTCAGTGAAGTACTTCGAAAAATGCTCGCAACTCCGTTTATTGGCAGGAAATAGCTCCTGTGGGGAGAAAAAAAACCCAAACGTGTCCAACCAAACCAAGAAGCTCTGATCATTTGCTTTAGGAGGATGCTTACCATCAGCCGGTTGTCCATACCAACTTTACGAAGACTGGCAGCGACAGAGTTTATGTCTTTCTCCGCAATCCATGACTTGAACAGCTTCACAGCGAAGGCTGCGGAGACTCCTGCAGCGAAGGGAATAGGTCAGAACATTCACGCGCTCGCCAAACAGATGCCGGCTAAGGGCCGTAAAGCCTCACCTTCTTTGACAAGGTTCTCGTTGAAAAGGCTGCTCAGAATGGAGGCTGAGATGTTGCCGTTGGCCAGCAGGATGCCGGTCAGCATGGCCAACTTGTTGCGCTCAGACTCAGTGAACCCCTTAAGGAACAGCAGCAGCTGCGGATGCAAAAGGTTGGATTGGTTGTACTGCGAACGAGCAAACGGCTACTTCTGTCAACTCCAGCTTAACAAGAACCTTACCTTCTTGATCTCCTCTTCGAACCCCTTCTCCAGGTACTTGTAACGCCGGATCAGCTTGTTAAAAACCTTTGTGAAAGAGTAACCAAAGTAAATAATATTTTTGAACACATTTCTGCTCGAGGGACACAGACTCTGCTCACCTGAGCATATGCTTGCATTGTCTCCAGGTCTTCTTGTGCCCTAAAGAGGCAGAACTCAGTTCGGGTCATGTCGTCGGACAAAGTCCCGCCTGGCGCTGAGGGCAGACACGCGTTAGATAGCTCATAGTCCAACTTTAGTCCTCAGAGGTGTGTGGAAACTTACCCAGCATCCCGCCGGCCACCAGGATGTCGAAGAGCGTCTCTGCATATCGGCGGTAGTCGAGCTTGGCACCAGAGGCATCGAGAAACTTTGCAACCGCGTCCAAATCAGGGCCAGCTTGATTCAAGCCTTGTACGATACTTTCTTGAAACTGAGTAGGGTCAAATCTCTCCTTTTCATCTGTGAATGGCAAGAAACGCCAAGTTGAGCTTCAGACGAAAATCACAAAAACTGGGCAAATGTGCAATCTTGGCACGCACCTCTTTTCCTTGTTTTGAAACGCTGGCCGGTTAGCGTTGGCTTTTGCTGCTTTTGATTATTCATAAAAGACACCTTGAAAAACACAAAACATTCCCAGTTTACGGTCTTTTCGTCATCTCTGAATTCACACACTACTTTCGGTTTAGTGCACTAATCAAAGAGGTTTGCCAATTTGTCGAGGTGTCCAAATTTACAATTCCAAATCCAGTACCACGGAAATTTCCCAGAACCCTCTGCGATGCACACTAGATTGGAATAGAATGCGAATATAGACCATAATCGGTGTGTTTGAACAATGTGTCGCTTGAAAAATGACAAAAACGAGTTGCTTGAGGGAAATATCCTATAAATGTACTTCAGTAAATAGCTGACATCAAAACGTAGTGAACATGTATTTGAATTGAATTAAGATCCAGGGATAATGTTAGTCCCATATTATATTATCTATATAGATATAATCAGGGCTCTAAATTAACACTTGCCCACCTGACAAATGCAGGTAAAACTTTTGTCATTGAGAAATTGTTCATCATGTCTGACACGGGAATCAAACTCACAACCGTGACTGTAGGCGTCTGCCTTCCCTCTACACTTGGCTTCCAAAAACATCAATCCTAGAGTTTGTTCAAACATTTAATTTTGACTTAATTGCACAGATTTAATCCTCACCTTTGCAGCAGCAGCTGGTGCATTCAGGGGCTGCGTGGAATTTTCGCGCTTTCATTAAGAGTTCGCAAACACACTCTCACTTGTTGCTACATACATGTCATTACTTTTTAAATGACTCAGACTTGAAACCACAACACACTGATCTGTCAGAACACACAGAATTTAAGGAAAAACGTTGCACAATTACATAAAAACACCTTAAAGTAATTATTTTACTTATTATTTATCACTAGTTTATGGATACTAATGAGTTTTTCATTCCATAAAAAAGGAAGGTCATTTTTTTTTAATTGAGTACAATATGCTTTCATAAAAAAAAAAAAATATTTAAAATTATTTAAAAATATCTTAAAAAGTACAGACTGTGAGCACACCCACAACCTGAGCGCCCAGCAGGTCACCCAAAGACTTTACTGCTTCATCCCTAAGATTGTCTTCAGGATTGATTCACAAAAAAAATAAATAAAATAACAGTTCATACAGATCAATATTTAATACTTCCACAACATTTTGATGTGTTCGCAGAGTCGATGCTTTACAGAAAGGTTTATGTTCTGAGAAAAGTTCAGAGTTCAAAATGTCTTTTGTTTAAAATAACATTACATTTCTGCAATGTTATAAAACCTGAAATAAGACTGTTTTCAATTATAATGAGTGTTTGGTTTTTGCGAGAGAATAAAAAAAGGGAAAAACTGTTTTACTTTGAAAGACACCAATTATATTTCATTTTAGATGTCAAAGTGTTTGCGGCTCACAGTGTTGTCTTTTCTGTGGAAACCGTGTCAAAATGGCTCTTTGAGTGTTAAAGGTCGCGACCCCTGGGCTAGGTGGATTATACCAACATGGGGAGGATTTTATCCTTCAATAACGGAGCTTCAGCTACAGTATTGACAGTGTTTTGACTAGCATAACCTCAACTGTTTTTCACAAAGGACGTAGTTCCGGTGTTACCGTTGAGCAGAAAAGCAGCTTTGAACTTATTTGCAACACTTTATAAAAGTGAAGGATTTACAATTAGCGTAAAATAACCGACTTTGAAGTAGTGGAAGCCACATTCAGATTTGATTTACGTGAATCTCGTCACAGGTCGAAAAGTGAGTTCAAATAGAATGTCCTTTCATGTCGCCGGCGACCGCTCAGGTGATAAAGGGTTAAGTGTTGATAGCTGGGCAATCTTACTTAATTCAACAAAAATTTCAAGATAAAATCGGAAAGATAAATACGAAAGCCTCTCCACTAATTCTCCAAGTAAAAATGAAAGGAGTATAGTGTCAACTGTGAGTATACTGGGATGTTTACGTCATTAGGACTCGTCTATGTTGTGCATCTTTAAACTCGTGGCTCAAACCGTTTGCGTGTTGGATGTCATTTGCCCTCAAGTTCAGTTTTGAGGCGGATTTGGCACAGTCCAGGTGAGCGTGACCAACCATCCACGCAACAGGGAAGGAGGACCACACAGACAAAAGGCAAAGCGAGGAGGTACAATGGAGCTGGTGGGAGTCGGGTCGTGATATCGCGTAGCTTCTGCCCAAGCTCGACCTGCATCCCAATCACGAGCATGTCGGTCGAAAATGGCTGCATTCGGACCTGCGGTGTTTTATTTTGGTATTTACCCGGACTAGTGACCGGCTGATCGGGGATTAGCTGCAGCTAACTCCGGGCCTCACCATGCGCCCGGCCGGAGCCACTTCCACGGGCCCGCTAGCTGCTTAAGCCGGCTTGACCCAGAGCTCACAAGCGGCTTGTTACACTGGTCTAATATTCGATTTTTACCCTCAACTATTTTAAAAAAACAGCCCATTCCCGAAAAACACAACATTATAATCCAAAATCACGCGAATGAACGACCCAAAGAGATGCTAACGCTACGTTAGCTTTAAAAACGGAAAGCAACAAATTCGCCATTCGGGTGAAAACCAACACATTCCCGGCGGAAAAACGCTGTGTTTAAGCCGCGCGAGGGGGTCGTACCGACACGCCCGGCCGAAGGTTCGCGCGTGGAGCGGCGCGAAACGAAAGACTGGAAATGCGGGCACTCACCGAAATTACTGCAGATAAAAAACGGTTGTTAACCAGGTGAAGACGAAGCAAATGTCGTGTCTAAGCGGCCCAAACAAAAAGACCTTCCGTCAGGACTTCCGCAGGCTCCGCCTGCCGCGCATGCGCGCTTTAAAGGGGTTCCCCCTAAAACAAAAGAACTGAGGTAAAAGCGCCTACATTTCTTCATGTACCTCTTTGATCCTTAAAAACAAAAACAAAAACAAACAAACAAAACCCGAACTTTTTTTTTTTTGCTGAGATCCAGTGTTAAGTAAAACATTTGAAGCAATTTGTATATTCAAATGTCCATATTTCTACTCTAATGCTATTTTGCTAACAGTTATTTCTAATTTAATTATGGTAATTGCTAATTATTTAAATTACTATTGAAATGTGGCCCCACACATCACCCACAGGTTTGATCCCAACAGTTACTAAGTCTTGCAGTTCCTCATCTGACCACCAGGGGCTGGTTTCACAATGAATCATTAGTTACGTTGGTAAAAAGTTCAATTTACAAAAAAACTTGTTGGTTTTATTAGATTATACATTCATGTATAATGTTCTTTTTTCAGCCCTTGAGCTTTAAATTACTCTTTAAAGGGAAATTAAATCAAATAATTCCATTTTCATATATTTTCCTAATACTATACTAGAAGATAGATAAATAATATTTTTTTGGAAGAATATGTTAAAAGATACAAAAAAGTTAAATTGTGAACATTTTGCATTTGCCTATTCAGTAACATTTATTTATTTAGGTATAACCCTTTTCTCAAAAAAAGTAAAATCAGAAATTATTAAACGCCTTGTTTTAGGTTTTGTATCATTTTGAATACCGGCTTTTTATATCTAAGTTAGATATACAATGCTAAACAAATATTTTGTGTTTTGGTTATACTGTAGGTCATCAGATGTAAATAAATCACCATTTCAGGAGGCAAAACTGAAGAAGTAAAATGCAATCCGGCTGGCTACAAACTGGTGCTGCTTGAAAACTTCATTAGATCAGATATATTGTGTTATTTTTCCACCTTAAAAACTAAATCAATCAAATTTTCAAAAAAAAGTCTTAAAAATAGTTTTATTTTTTGATAACTGTGTCGGTGCAGCTTATTAAAAACCATCCTAATTGGACATTTGTATATTACAAATATGATTTTGTACCTTCATGTTTCAAAGTTTCAAGTTTCAAAAAGGGATTCTATTAAACCCTTAGTTCCATACACCTACCTTTACTGGGTGTTGACCCATACGGGTTCTGAAGGATTTTGGGTTGTCCAGTTCAAGAGAGGAGTGGCTACAACTTGGGAGCACAGGTGTGTCTTGGGGTTTCCTTCAGGCTCGTAAAGCCACCTTAGTGGACGTCATGAAAACGTAACGTCCCGTTGTTGTGAGTGTGGTAAGTGAATCGTAAAGGTTATTGGAAGTTAAAATCAATTATGACATGCAGGTGATGCTGTCGTATGGTGCCCTGATGCAGCACTCTAGTTGTTGTTAAGGTGCATGTACTGGACCTTACTGACCGCACGCAAATGCTGCACACACAGGGTGTGCAGGTGCCCGTAAGATGCCTAATTTCCTCATTTCCAACAGTCGGTGCATGACAAACCTTTCCACTGAGCAGCACTAACAGGCCCCTTGTTCAGCGCATAGCGTTCATGTGCGTTGAAAACATTTAAAATACGCACGACGTGCCTCACTCTCACCTATATCCCCTCTTTCCTGCCCTTGTGTGTTGTATACGTGTTTGTTGTGGCCTGTCGTCCGCAGCATGCCCATAGAAAAATGTGCACAAACATTTTCACTTTGCAGGATCACTGAGCGGTCTAAATTATCTGACGCCAAGTCTGTCATATATCGGAATAGAGCTGTAAAAGAGAAAAGGTGGAGCGAGATTCACGAGATTTGGACCGCTTCCACATTTCGCACCAAGCCTCCTCCAACTGCAGGTACATGCGCAAGTATCGGGCAGCAACGGTCAAGTGTGTCACATGTCCAGTGTGAACGTAGCATCAGGCCTAATATCATATTCAGCAGCATGTCGTTAACAAGTAGAAAAAAAAATAATTGTGCTTCCATGCAGCAATATTTATTATTTATTGGAATTTAATCGATAAAAAATTCTCAACAATTAGTGCTAAAGTATTAGAATACATTTGCATTTTGAGACGAAATCAAACACCTGCATCTTCAGGTGTGTTTCTGTTTGATAGTACTTTGTACGTATTAGTAACATTCAAACATTGTCATTGTATAAAGTTTGCTTTCAATTCTTGGTCGATTCATGATGAAAATGTTTCTAGCTAAATGCATAGAAACTTTTTATAATGGCTTTTTTACATTCAGTGATTATTATTATAATTAGCTTATGCGTTTCAGTAAAACAGTTGAATAATCAGGCTCAATGAGAAAATGATTCGATTACGAAGTGCGTTTAAGGAATGGATTGAGTTTTAAATGTTCAAGGCCCACGGCCTGAATGTTCCTGATTCGCTGGTCGGAATCTGGAAACAGAAGCAAAAAAAAAAAATATTCATGATGATCAATCTACATTAATTTTCCAGGTTTTGGAATTTGGCTCATTTTTTCTAGAGCGTCAATGGTCTATACAGCAAGAGTATGAACAGTAGGATCTCTGGGTCACCTTTCGAGTGAACGTTGTGGCACAAGCCAAACAGGCCCTCTCTGGAGTGGCAGGGCTATCGAGGGTGAATGGTCCCGCCATATCAGAATCAGAGCGCGCTGCAGCCACCGCGTCTTTGATGGCGAAGAAACAGGAGCTACCCAGGAAGAGGGCCGGTTCTCCAATGCCCTGCAGATTTAGACACATCTCACGTTCTGCTTCTTGCAGAGCAGCAAGGAAAAGGAAATCGCTTCAGCACTGACCTTGGAAGAGTAGATGGCGTGGGGGTTGTAGGTGTCCGGCAGGAGGTAAACATTAAACTGAAGTGGCATGTCGCAGACCGCAGGGATCTTGTATTGGGATGGGCCTCTTGTGTACAGAAGGCCAGAGGGGGAGTACTTCAGCTCCTCCAAAGTGTAAAGACCCAATCCCTGCATGAATGCACCCTCAATCTGAGAGGAAAGGAAGCCAGACGGTGTTGGTGTGTTCACCCAACCATCACAATTCTAAAAATATAAACTCAAAACCTTTGAAAAAAAGGGTTTGAGGTATTTAGCAACATTTCAGATGGCTGGAATTATTATTTTAAACACAAGATATGGCTTAATATATTTTGATTAGGAACAAAGAAATAGTAATAGGTAACAAAATCTAAGTGGGCCAGAATCAAGCTGTGGGGAACACCAATTTTAGAGTTAACAATTTACAACTCTATCAGTAGAAGTGAAGTAACGGCGTCACGTATGTTGATAAGAACTAAAGAAATACAAATATTAACACAAGGTGGGCCTAGTTATCAAACCACGAGGAACATTTATAGTTACGTACATCGCAACATCATCAGCAAAAAGGACAATAGCTAAAATCGTTTTGATTAGAAACAAAGAAATACAAATACAGGTATAAGTGAGGCCCAGAATAAAACCATGGAAACAGTGCACATCAAAACAACATCAACATCAAAGGAAAGGCGGCTGTACACATTTTGTTTAGAAACAATCGGATACAAGCACAAATTTTAAAAACAAGTGGGCCCAGAATCAAACCAAGATGAACACCATTGATAGTAATATACATACATCATCAGCAAAAGAATATAGTTTTGAATCTACTAGACAAGTCCTGCAACGGACTGGTGACCCGTTCAGGCTGTATTGCGCTTTCATTCAACAGTAGGTGCGTTGGCTGCAGCGACCTCGTGACCCCAGGAATCCAGAGGGTTTGGAAAATGCATAAATGGATCAATCAGACGTAAATCTTTGTTACTTTTCTATCCTACGGTTTGTTAAGACAGTGAAAGACACAATTTGAAACACCAGACATTTTAAGCCATCCCTAAAATCGGAAGGATTAGCTGTACAGTTTTCTACTGTCCAAGGATTCATTCAGCTAATCGTTTGAACAACACACAGACCTACCTGGCCAATCTCCACAGATGGGTTCAAACTTCTGCCGATGTCAAACACAATGTCTGTTCTCAGAGTCTGTAAGAAGCAGAAAAGGCTGATTTCCCTTTGCTAATAAGGCAAAGTACCGTTAGGAGCAAAGATGACATAACAGACAAGTTCAGACCCGGTAGTCTCCCACAAGGCAGTCCAGCTCCACTTCACTGCAGCATACTCCAAATGTGAAGTAGGCGTAAGGTTGGCCCTCCATTTTCTCCCAGTCCATGTAGAGATCTGGACCTCTGGGAATTTGGAGCAAGAGAATCAAACTTTTTATACGGGGGAAACCAGCGTAGTAACTTATTAAACGGTTTAAAAAAAGGACAGATATTGTTAAATAACCCATCTGCGTATTCAGAAAAAAATAGAGAATGCTAAACTACGTAAAAGTTTAAAAGTTTCGATGTGAAATCAGCATTTCAAAGTGAGTACGGTGATACGTCTCAAGTTCTGAATTGGAAGCATTCCCGAAAGATTTGAGACCTTACCTTGACATGAAGTCTACTGCTATGTACACATCGGGAATGTGATGCGCCTTCCGGAACACGCGAAACGGGCATTCCTAAACGCACATGGTGTTCACACTGGACTGTCACTACCCCATACTAGCGTCTTCATGATCAATTTTCAAACGGCTGTCATTTACATGTCTTGAAAGGACATGACCCACTGCAAAATCCGACTTCTTGATTGGTAAAAGTTCAACTTGTCTAACTTTTAACATGGATTCAATGGAAGCTTGTTTTTTATGTAGAGTCTAAAAATGGACTTAAAAACTTGTGGTGCGACGTGCGAACACAAGAGTTTTGCATGCAGACGCTCGGAACGTGCATTACGTACACTTTTTATTGGAAGTCATCGCTTAAACATGCGTTTCCAAGCGCGGTGTGAACATGGAGTAAGGCTTTAGACCTGACTTAAAGCCTTAGTCATTTGCACTCACCTGCAGCATAGCCACAAGAAAGGTTTACATCAACATTTTTATTCTATGGACCAGTTCATGACCTTTAGCCGGACATGGTCTGCTTCCACCCCTAAGGGCAGATGGGACCAAGGCTTCAGACTGCAACCAGACATAAGATCTGACCGAGCCGTGCCCTTGAAGAGATTAGACTTCACATGAACTTGCAGGCTTTTACATGTTTTGTTTGTCAACAAACATCAATCCTGCAGATCTCTGTTTACTCCATCAACAGTTACCAAGGTTACATTTATTCTTACCTCCAGAACCCAGTGGCTGATAAACTGATCTTTTCAAAATACGCGTCTCGAATCTGTCATAAAAGCAAAGAAACACTTTAATTTCACTTTGTTTTACAGCTTAACTCTCCCCGTTTTTTTGCGTCATACCCAATTCTCCCATGGTCCTTTGGGGTTCTTCTTCCTGATTGGTTCCAGGCGCTGGAACAGAGTTTCACAGGCGTTCTGCATATGGGAAAGACAACTAATTTATAGCAGTATCCACAAGGGCAACTAGGGCATTAACGCACGCGATAAAAAAAAAAAAAAAAAACCGAACGCGTCTCTACTTATTAACACAAATTAATTACACGTCAGAAGTGACCGTTTTCCGCTTTGCGTTCGGCGGTTCAGGCTTCCGCGGCGTGCGTCAATTTCTGAAAATACACACTTTGTAGGACACTATCCCACTTCTAAGATGATCACTTACAAAAGAAATAAATACTCTGTTTTTAGTACTTTCTTCTTGTTGCTTGTTTCTTATGTCTGAATATCAGCATCTTTGTTTTCTTGGAGTAAAACTGCAGACATTCAAGTTTTTACAGTTCTGCTGATCTTACTGTTGATGAGTTTTGTGCACAAACGACACTTCTGGGAAATATGAGTTAACACTTCACAAATTAAAACATTTCAAATAATAAAAACGAGGGAAAAATGTTCTCTCTGGCCTTGGTTTGTTCAAAAGCTGCATACTGTCGTATAAAATAACATAGTAAAACATTGTGATCCAAAAGTATGATTAATCTGATTACTTTTTTAATCAACTGACAGTACCAGTATCCATATTTGCAAACCAGCAGAGACTGAAGGAGCAGTACTTCACCTTGACCGCCATTCCGTTGGCGTCGGTGCCAAAGGACGCAGCAGAGGGGCAGGTGTTGGGGACCGTGCTGGTGCTGGTTTCACTGATGTAGATCTTCGTTGTTGGGATGTGAAGCTCTCTGCTAGCAACCTAACAACACAAAAGAAAAAAAAATGTTATGAAGACAATCCGTTAACACAACGATAAAGCAAGTACACAACTTTCATTATATTGATTTGTAGATTCATTCTTTTTTATGTGTGATAACACAGCCATCATTCACTACAATAGGTGACTTTAAACAAGCTCCCACCCTCAGTTCTTCTAAACCAGGAATTACTAAGTGTTGTAGTTCCGCACATGACCACTGGAGGCTGGTTTCAGGGGGACGTAGTTTCCAGTTGACCTCCATGTTAAAAAGTACAATTAAACACAAACAATGACCATCATTGGTCATTTATGGTGCCAGACAAAGTCATTTTGAGAAATTAACGTACACCATGGAAGCCTGAACCGGCCGACGCAAAGGCGGTTGCTTCTGACGTGTAAATCTGTGCTAATAAATATTAATTTAAATGAATCGCGTGCATGAACGCGTTAACTTTGACAGCCCAAGTCGTGATTAATCACAATTAATCGCAGTTAAATTTAACACGACAACATGTGGCTTTATATCACTTTCCTTTGCCGCTGCCGTCGAGGTCTGCCAGCTCAGCGACACATTGTGTTACCGCGACAACGTGACACAATACACACCAAATAGTCCGCCTTTTGTAAAAAAGCAATCTAAACCTAAAAAAACAAGAATAAAGTACTAAGAATCGACTGAATTTTTATTTCTTTTGTAAGTGACTGTGTTATAAGCGAGATTGTGCCCAACAAAGTGTGTATTCAGAGTTTGACGCACGCTGGGGAAGTCTGAACTGACGGTTGCTTCGCGGAGTGTAATTCATTTGTGTTACTAAAAATATATGCATTCATTTTTAAAAGTGAATCGCTTGCGTTAACGCGCTAACCTTGACATCCCTAAACAAACACATATACATTTGACTTTTTCCCCCTAATATGTCATTTTTTAATCACAACAAAAGCATTGAAAACTGCCTTCAGAAGATCTTAATAGCTGTTAGTTGTAACTTCAGAGACACATGTTTTGCTCCAGGTTTTAGAGTTTTATAAGTTTAACCTGCTGCATTTTGGTGTGGATTCCCTGTCCCATTTCCGTCCCACCATGAGTGACCAGAACAGAACCGTCCTTGTAGATATGAACCAGAGCAGCTGCCTATTCAACACAATGGAATATGTTGGTAAAACCTCAAATAGAGATTTGATGAGTGAAAATAGTAGAACTGAACCTGACAGACCTGATTAAGGAAGCTCTCTGCAAAGCCAATGCCGTATTTGATGGGAATGATGGAGATCCCTCTCTTCTTCCATTGGTTCTGCTGGTTGAACTGGTCAACAGCTTTGCAGCGGGCACTGTAGTCGGACTTGAGCTTGCACTCATCCCAGCAGCGCAGCATGTTGTCCGGGCTGAACTCCAGCTTGTAGGGGGTTGATGATGGTCCTTTGTACATGTTCATCTCCCGAATCTTCAGACAATTGTGAAAAAAACAACAATAAGAACTTTTGTTGTTTTTTTTCTTACACACCGCTGTTTGGAGCGAACCGAAGACCAAACCGAGCAAAAACTACTTTAAAAATCCAGCAGTTCCACCAGCTGCTCACTTGGGGGCAGCAAAGGAACGCCGTCCTGTTAATAAAGCACAAAGAAGAAGTCCTGCTAGAGACCTGGTAGCTTTTCTATGGAGCCCTGAACATGAAAGAAAAAAAATTGCTCCAGCAAATTAGTAATTTGTGGGCACAAATGAGTATTTCATAGTCTCAAATTCGCATTTTGTGGCCTCAAACTTGCAAATATTTAATTATTTAGTGGACACAAATTAGCAATTTTTTTGTTTAGAATTTTGCAGGCACAAAATTAGTACTTTATGAACATAAATTAATATTTTGCGGCCACAAATTACTTTTTTTATTTTGAGGGCACAAGATAGTGTTTTGTGTGCATACATTAGTAGTAGGAATTAAATATACTAAAATACTCACTTTTTCACTGCTAACTGTGCTATAACAATAGCATTTGCAATGCTAACTTATAAATAAATATGAAGATGAAACAAATACAGTTTTGTAGGCACAAAATACTAATTTAAAAAAAAAAAAAAAAGCTTCAATGAGCCTAAAAATTGGGAAGGGAAGAATTTGGATTGGGCCTTCGGGTGTCAGAGTTTCATATCCTTGGGGTCAAGTCTTATGTCCTTGGGTTTGAGTCAAGTCAAGTTTCAATCCCTTTGGGTTGAACCTCAAATCAAGTCTCAAGTCTCTGCATGTGAGACTTAAGTGTGACTCAAGTCCAAGTCCCAAGTCTACATCCTCCTCTTAGCCTCAAATCCACAGGAGATAGGAGTGACCTGATCTGCGGGGCGTCCCAGCAGCAGCGCCACATCGTTGACCATGTTCTCGATCACGAACAGGCACTGCGGCACACCGAAGCCTCTGAAGGCAGTGTTGGACGGCAGGTTGGTCTTGCACGCGGCGGCAAATCCTCGCAGGTTAGGGATGCTGTAGGCATTCTCCATGTGCAGGAGGAACTTTTCAGCAATCTGCAACAACATTGAAGAATTGGTTCAAATGCACTTTTTTTGAAGGATTTAGAGTCGGAATGTTTCCTCTGTGACGCACCAGAACAGATTCATCCACTTTACAACCAGCGTTGGCGTAATACGACAGATCTGCAGCTAGGATTCGGCCATCGTTCATGAAACCAACCTGCAACATACAGCAGCCAAAGAGTTTTCAGGCTAAAACACAAGTCTCCAACAGTGGCGTCCACCATTGGGACCGTTTCAACAAGCTCAAATGTCGAACTCTTTCTTAATGTTCTACCTTGTATTTTGCTAGGAGGGGATGGCGCCCTCCTGTAATCAGCATGTCTTCACCTCTCTCTAGGACACACCGAACAGCCCGATTGGTCCTGAAAATGATCAGCAGCTTTACAGCCTGATTTATTCTGAGTGTGAAAACAGGTCACTACTGTGAAGTGGTTTATTTCAGCACAAAGCAGCTCTTCTGCCTTTCAGAATCTGTTGGAATGATACAGTAATTGCAGTTAAAGAGTTACGACAATTCCAAGAACATTAAAGGATTAATGAGAAGAATCTTTGATTTATCTTATTATTTGTGGATGGAGGGCTTTGAATAAGCAACAAATAGAAAACAAAACCCCACAAAGCCTTGTTTTAACAGCTAATTGTGACTTGGGTTATAAGCTTCAGCGCACAGGCTTACTTCCATGCTGCGACAGAGGTGATGGAAGCCAGGATGGAAGTTTTAATGACCTTCCCTCCAAAAGCTCCACCCATCCTTTTGACGTGGCAGGTGACCCTATTAGAAGGTATTCCCAGAGTCTCTGCCACTGCCTCCTGCATCGACAAAAAACGGTTTGGTTAGATTTGTACGTTTTGACTCTTCAAAAAATATGGTATTTTCTGCACTATGAGGTGCACTTAAAAACTTTTTTTCAAGAAACGACGAGTGCGTCTTATAATCCAGAGCGCCTTAAATATGGATGAATTCTGGTTGTTTACTGATGTTGAAACAATTTTGAGTTCCAAGCAAGGTCCAAACAATGCTGGCTGTTATTGTGAATATGCTAACGCACCTAATGTGAATCGGTGTCACTCACAAGGTAGAAAGTTAGCTTAGTATCGTTTGTTTTAGCGGTATCAGTCAGTTAACTCCAAGTTCCACACTAGGTTGGGAATTACTGGCAATGCAAACACGCTAATGCGACTAATGCGTCGCGATGTGTTTTTTTATGCGTAACTAGCAAAGTTGAGAGGTAGCAAAGTCACAGTAACATCTGTTTTAGCGGAATCACTGTTTGAGTATTATTGTGAACGCGCCAATAAGACTAATGTGTAGTGGTGTCAGAATGTGCGTTCTTAGGTGTTACTAACAACGTTGGGTGTTAGCTCAGTCACAGTGACATTTTTTTTTGCGATATCAGTCTGTTTTTTACGTGTTGCAAAGTTCCGAGTTGCAGGTATTGTAAATATGCTAACACGGCTAACGTTTCTAATGCGGCTAACGTGCGCCTTATAGCCCATTTATTGACAGTGCGCTTTATAATCCGGTGTGCCTTATAGTGCAGAAAATGCTGTACATTTTATGAAGCTGGAGAAGGGGAAACTGGCGAACCTGAGTCAAAGCGGGCCACTGAGTGGAGACGTAGACGTTTAACTCTCTCTCTTCACCAACGGGAACGACCAGCATGCTTTGAGGCTCCATGTAGAAATGCTCCTGGCCCCCCATTCGAACCTCAGCTGAGGACGGACAACATAAACTACAATAAACAGACAAAACCGGCTCTGCTTCTGCCCGCTGGAAAAACAACCAACACTTTTTACCTTCGTGGACTCGATCAGCTTTCTTAAACGCTTCGGTTACATCTCCGACCTCGAGAAACCGCCGAGGCTCGTAGAAAGACGACTTCTCAATGGCGTCCTGACAAAATGAACAGAAAGAAATATGAGCGGCAAAGAAGGAACTTCTTAAAAGAGGAGCACGTTCGGGAACAGAACCTCCAGGGTGAAAATAGGGTCTGGCAAGTCCTCGTAGGTGATCTTTATGGCCGCAGCTCCACGCTTGGCGTGCGGCTTTGTATCGGCAACTACGGCACACACCATCTGACCAACGCAGGACACCTGACCGCAACAGGAAACACAACATCCCATCATTCCGATCATCTCCTCTGCCAACCTCAGGGTAGATTTTTAAATCCAGCACACCTCATCGTCAGAGAGCACTTCCTCCTGGTAACCAAACATGAGGCGGACCTTCTTCCCAGGAATATCCTTTGCTGTGATGACGTCCACAACGCCAGGAACCTTCAGCGCTTCGCTCACATCCAGATCTCTGCAGGAGACCGTCGTGTAAAACCAGAAAAAAAGGACATCAGAGGGAATTTATTTTTCTTACGTGATCTTTGCGTGCGCGCGAGTGCTGGTGACCAAAACCAGGAAGAGCTCCCCGTCTGTTCTGGGGAGGTCATCGCAGTACACGGCTTCACCAGTGGCATGGCTGATAGCAGAACGATGCATCATGGGACGCCCCACAGGGTCGTGGTCACTCTGTTGCTTTGACACGGCCTACAGAGGATCAGGAAGAAGGGTTTTCATGGGAAACGAAAAGCTTTTTCCAGCAAATGAATTTTGTTTTCTGACCTGAAACTCCTGCAGGGTCGGTTGGATGTCTTTGGGTAAAGGCAGCAGCTTCTCTGGAATCTCCTCTGTGATCACATTCTGTGGAAGGATTTCAAACATTTTTGTGGGATTTTTCCCAACGAGCACGTCAGGAAACTGCCTCACCATTTCTTTGAGCTTGTGTAGGACCTCCAGGTAGAATTTGAAAAGGAGGCTGAGCGTCAGGGATCGGCGAAACTCAACCTTTCCCCCAGGAGCTGAGGGGGGCAGGACGAACTCCTCCAGGAGGACGTCATAGGCCCGGCTGAGGGTCTCTTCTCTCCATGGCCTGATAGGAACTCAAAAAGATCAGTTCCAATCAAACGCAGATTTAGAAAGAGCGGTGGGTAAGTCAGACCTGCCCACGATGGCTTTGCACGTCTCAGCGGCGCAAACGGTCGTGGCGGCCACGCCTCCAAAGTAGATGCTGACTTCCTGAACCGCCGTTGAGCCCTCAGAGAAAAATACCCGCATCCCACTTGTCACGGTGGCGAACGACACCTCCTTCCTTGGCGCCTGTCGGAGAGCGCGCACAAACTCCCCCTAGAGGTGAGTTGAGGCACAGCATCGCCATTACTTTCACCGTTCAGATCAACTTAGAAAAGCAAAGAAGAAGGACAAATTATCGCAAATCTTCAATCGTTCACGCAATAAACGTAATTCCAATAGATTCTGAGGTAGCTTTGCATTGACATGCTGCACTTTATGGTAGTAAAGTGCTTACGAAATTAATGTAAATCAGCTTATTTTGATTGCGCAAAGCCGCTTTTGTCCGTGTCAAAATCTGTTGGAGTTACGTTCATTGTGTCAAAGAGTTTTGTTAGGTCATGGAACTTTTTATTTAGCCGTCGCCGGTGACATCTCCAGTGTTAAAAGGGTTAAGATTCTCTAATTGCAAGATTGTACCTTTCTGGAAAAAGGAAGGAAAACTGACAGAACAATGTCTTTCGGCTCCAGGACAGTTTTGCCGAAACCCACGAAGAATTCCTGATTGAGCGGAAGCTCTCGTCTTCCTTCTGATGGATGCAGAAGGGAGGAGTTCAGTTTCTGTGGTCTCATTCGCTTATTAAAATGTATTTGATGAAAAAACAAAACATAAAAGTTGGCAACTCACCGCTGGAGATGACGAGGACTTTGCAGCTCCCAGCAGCCAAAATGGGGTTCAGATCGGAGTTTGGGTACGCGCTGGCAATGTTGCCGCCAAGAGTCTCCCACATGAGCAGACAGATATATTCACACTAAGCGGATGACATCTGACCCTATCCAAACGACTAGAGTAAAGCTGGATGTGGCACCGAAATAACCACTGACTGTATGTCAGAACTGGACTGAGAGAGTATGATGTCATCCGTAGGAAATGGTTTACTTCTGGTTCCAACAAAATTATGTCAATTCAGTTGCCATTTATCGTGATATGAACACCTCCACGTTGGAACCAGAAATTGACAGTCAGCAGTGATTGGTCCGAGTTGCTCTGAGTTACTGTTTCTATGGTAACCACTCTGGCTAATTAGAAGTGAGCTTGTTGGAAGGCCACACATCTACCACGTAAAAGTGGGCTTTCTGTCAATCAAACGTTTTAAACGTTGGATGTGAGACCACATGCTTTTATTAAGGCGTCTGATTGGTCAGTTTATACCTTGAATAACTTGAACTACAGAAAAAAGATTGTGGAAAAAAAGAGGATTTTCTCAAGAAAATGAAACAAAAAAAGATAACAGAACAAGAATGGTTGTTCTGGCCAATAGAGTTTATACAGAAGTCTGCGGGATTTTGGCTTCTTGGAACCAGCAGGGACTTCCTGTTTGGAACGCCAGGGAGGAGGGGTCACTCAGTCCAGCTCGCATATACAGTCAATGGACCCGACCCAACCCACCAATGACACCAAAATCATCCAATTGGACTGAACAGAGTAAAGTCAGTTTTATTAAAGGCATCAAGAAACCCCGCCCCTAACGAAAAAGCTGTGATTTATGAACACCCCAAATAAAGAACCGACTTAAACAACGTTTTATTTACGGAAAAGTTGACATTTACCGCAACGTTCCGGATCTGTTGGCTTCCCAGGTTCCCCAGCTGCTGGATCAGAGCTCCGAAGAGCTCCGTCTTCTCAGCCGGAAGCTCAGAAACCATTTTCTCCAAAAGGGAGCGGAGCTCAGCTAAAGTGCAGCCCGCTCCGACCCAAACACCTTCAAAAAACAGGAATGACGCTCGGAAAGCTGGATCAGGACAGCTCTGATGATGACGGGAGGAGGAAATGCTGCTCACCCTGTGAAGTCTGAGAGACCTCGTAGAGCTCCTGGATTCTGCTGGGGGAGATTACCAGAGGGTGAACAACTCCTTTGAACTTGATGTCTGGACCTTCAACACAAAGCAGACATGTTTGACCGTCCAATGGGGCTCCACAGATCTAAAGCGCCATTTCTGTGTTGTTGCATACCGACGTTGGTGTTGCCCATGACCAATGGCGCCTTGGGATGCTTGGCCTTAAGCTGGATCAGCTCCTCAAGCGAGGCCGGGGACAGCCAGCTCATCCTCTCGCCGTAAAAAGCAAGAGTTTGGGTGCTCGGCGTCTCCGCCATCAGCTAGGGGGAGATTCAGAGGAGACGTTTAACCCCGACGAGGCTTTCCGTGACGGTAGTTTCAAAAGGGGATGACCTACGATCAGTTCCGGGGGGAAGATGAGTTCCTGCGTTGGGTCCAGTGGGAGGAACTCGTCCTTATTAAAGAGCTCTGGGTTTTTCTTTGAATCTTCCTAAAAAAACCAGAAAACAAGGAAATCATAGAAAAGAAACATCAAATGATGGACAGTTACTGTCAAAGGTTAGTACAATCAAAGAACTACTCTTCACCAACTAGACGAAGCGCTTTACATTTAAAAACAAAAACACAAAAAACCCCAAACAAACCCGCCCTTCACTCTCCCCTCCGTTAACACACACAACCCATTTTTGTGAAGATCGTTTTAACCAAAGTTTTCTTATTACAACTGGCGAGAAGATGAAAAAGCTCACACTGGTATTTTCTTCGCTGCTGAGGCAACAGTTCCCTCCACCGTTGACTTGGCAACAGTTGGCCTCCTGCTGGTAGAAATGAGAACAACACCCATTTTTTTCTAACCATAATAGTTTTTTTTTGACATCATCTAAAGAAAAAAACCATCACAAAGGTAACATCTCTTGACTTGTAGAGTCGGTACCTCACAGAAGGTTCTGCATCCATCTACGATGGGCCGATATCCAGTACAACGGCACAGATTACCTGTAATAACAACAAATCAAAAGAATGGCAGATGAAAAATATTCCTGTGTTTATCAATAAATAATCTAGGAAGTCTTTCAGGGGCACATATACACATACATATGTATTTTAAAAAACAAAGAGGAAACAAACCAGCCAGCGCTAGTGTGAGGTCGTCCATGGTGGGTTTGGGTTTGTTCCTTAACAGAGCGTAGGTGGCCATCACCATACCTGGCGTACAAAAGCCACACTGCGAGCCATGAGCCTTCGCTATTCGCTCCTGTCAAACAAGACCTCCAGGTGAACAAGCGATTTGCTTTAGTGGCGGTGTGGTTTGGGCTAACGTAAAAAATAAATACAAAACAAACTCTAAAACCTACAAAAATGTTTATTATTCTCCAAAACCTTTACATTATTTGTATTTTTAAATGTGTTTTGTACTTATAACGTTATCAGCATGAATTAGACAACTGTGGACAATGGTTGCTAGGGAAACGATAGAAACTTGGTTCAACGTAGAGACAAGAAATTTCAAACATATAATCGCTAGCTTTAGACGTGAAAAAAACATTATGGTTGCTTTGGACCATTATCTTCACAGCTGCCAACATTTTAAATTAAATTTAACCAGAAGGAGCAAGCTCAAAAGAAAAGCACCATAGCTTTTATTGCCTTTCTCTTCTTTTTAAACATTGAAAAAGAATGAATAAATATAAGAAAGGGAAGTGGCAATTGTTGGAGATAAGAATTATATTTGTAGACAAAGGAAGTGCCATCAATGGGATCTTTTATTTTGAAAGTCTTTGTTAAGTCGAAGTGCCAAATAATCTTCTACAGATATGAGGGTCATCTCAGGACATTCATTCTATGAGGTAATCATTAAAGTCAACTCTGGCTTTTTTAGCAAAGTCATCTAAACATACAACAGTGTGCCAACCAAGGGCAACCGCTCCAAATAAGTTCACTAAAATCAATAACCTGAGATTTATATTTTTCAGGATAAAAATATTGAATTGGTCTAAAATTTTATTAAAATTACTGAATAAATGCACAAGTTTTATTTGGCAACATTGTTTCTGGGCTGCACGGTGGAGATGTGGTTAAAAGTTTTCCATTAGAATGATCTGGTGTATCCGGCCTTCGCCAAACAGTAGTTAGGATAGGCTCCAGCTTCCCCGTGACCCCCAAAAGGGACTCCGTGGGTTTGAAAAAGGAATGGATGAAAGTTCTGATGCTAAATTGTGTGCAAAAAATGTAACAAAAGTTCCCCTCTTTGAAATTACACTTACGTTACCTTACAGTTTGGAGGGAAAAATGTCTAGAAATCTTTTTAATTCAGGCTTCATTCAGCAAACAGTTAAAAACTATTAATGACACCAACTCCAATAACATTAGAGACTGACCCCACACACGTACCTGCACCGGGTGGACCCTGGTAGTGGAGCTGCCGATGCCCTCCACTGTGGTGACAGCGGCGCCGTGCAGCTGACAGAGCGGCAGGAGGCAGGCGTTCACGGCATGATGTCTGATGGGGACGTCAAGGTGTTTCTAACCAGTTGGAATTGTTTTCTACAAATGTATGAACTTGTTTTGAGTTTCTTTCTAGCAACACTTGAAATTTACCATCCATTCATTCATTTTCTGAACCGCTTTATCCCTTTCGGGGTCACGGGGCTGCCAGAGCCTAACCCGGCTACTCATGGGCGAAGGCAGGGGACGCCCCTGGACTGGTCCCCAGTCTGTCGCAGGGGCGAAATTTACCATCTTTTTGTTTTAATCTGATATTTAGTTTTCTGTTTACACAGCCTAAAACTACATTCACATCAGACGTGAGATTTCTGATTCCAGGTGGATCGCCTGTGCTCCTGTCTTTGGCCGTGACCTCGCCTCTGGCTCTTCCAGCAACCCCAGCTGTTTCCACAACTCCTACTGGATGAAGCCCATCTGCTACACTGTTCAAACATGTCGTTGTTTATTTAATACTGAGCTGTTATCTTAGCTTGTAGCTGTTTATCTAAAGGTGTTTGTTTATTAGACATATACTTGTTATTCAAACATGTAGTTACAGAATTAATTAAGTTTACTTTTCTTTAATAGTTCTAGCGCATCACCTGTCCGTTCGGGGTTGAGGATCTCTCCTTCATGTGGGAAACCCTGAGGTTTCTTAGTTTTTTCCCCAAAAAGAGAAATGGGGTTCTTTTTAAGAGTTTATCCTCATAGAGTAGGAGGGTGTAAGGACAGAGATGTTTGTTCAGCTTAGTCTGTTTTATAACCAGCTATTGTTTACTTTTACATGTTTTATAATTATTTTTGCTTCTTGCAATATATTCCTAATCAGTCCAATGAGACGGCTACGGCTGTAATATTGGGCTATAGAAATAAAATTGAATAGAATCAGCCTTGATCTTTATTTTCTTTATATTTGTCCTCCATCGTCAGAAAAATGCAACAAGAACATGTTAAAAGCGCAGTTTCATCGGAGTGAGTCATTAAGGTTTCCTATAACACGTCTATTTTGTTAAAAATTTAAACCAATTCTTTTGTTTTTGGTCATAAATCTTCTTTTTTTTTTGACTGGCCACTGTCGGTGGGTCAGCTGTCTAGAAAGGGTTAAATAAAAAAATCCGCTGAATCATGCTGACAGTCGGTCAGTAACAAACATCATCTCCACTGAGACCAAAGGTGTTGAACGAGAATCAACCTGATAAAGGTTTGCTGTTATCTGACTTCTGGCATCCATTAAAAAGGGGGAAAACCAAACTGGCCTTTAGTGCTGCAGCAGTTTTCTTACGAAACTATTCAGTCTGTTGGTAAAACAAGAAAAACGAATACAGAAGAGTCAGAGGCTAACAGCACAAGATGATCTACTGCTAAAAAGACAAACACCTCAGATGTTTTATTCACCCTTATGGATACATAAAACACAAATCTAAACAGTTTGACAGTAGCTTACCGGTAAATATCTTTTAAAAGACCAAAAACTTTCACCAAAATCTTCAAATTGAGTCTTTAAATAAGTAGATAATAGTCTTTTTCAGATGAATACCTGTATACATGTTTATTAATGTCCCTTAAAATTCCCCTTATCTAATTTTCCCTTATCCTCTAATAAAAAATAATCTTATTTTGGTCATAAAAAGCTTTTTATCTACACAGACAGTGATTTAGATCGAACAACTGCAGAACTTTTACCCCTGAAATAATAAAATCCTAAAATAAAAATTAACATTTGTTTTCAAAACAAATGGAAGAAAATACTTTAATAGAAAATAAATTAATGGTTTGGATTACCGTATTTTCTGCATTATAAAGAATACCATAAATAAATGGTCTATTTTTGAACTTATGTGAGACACACTGAGCTGTAAGACCCATAAAAAGAGACAAAAGAGTCAGAGATCAGTCAGTCTGTCAGTCGGACCACTGCGTTCGCAGTAACTCTAGAACTTGTTTGTGACGCGTTACATGTTAGCTATTCACAAAACCAGTAACTCTTTCAAAGTCTCACAGAAACACCTTTACGAGCGCGTCGCCTCTACGATTTACATAAACATCCAGCAGGGCGAGTGCGGTGAAGGATACGTGATGGTTTTGGTCAGAGGTTGGTATCGTGACACCATGACGGTGCAGGCCCCACAGCCTCCACCCCCACAGCCAGACTTGGTTCCCGTTAGCCTCACTGAGAAACCGTCAAGGACGAAAGCCAAACATTTTTTTTTTTTTACAAAAACACGTAAAAACTTTTTGGGTTTTTTTTTGGATACGCTTTTGCCTGAGGAAGGACAACAGCATCGTCTCCGGATCGACATCGTCCACCTCCACCTGTTCAGACAAACAAACAAACAAAAGATTCCTATTAACACAAAAAACCCTCTGACGCTACATGGTATTCAACGCATTTTCAAGAACGCGCGTTTAGCCCACGGTGTTCACACTGGACAAGCAGGGAGGAGAGACTTCTTTTTTTACTACTGTTTACTAGCATGTGTCCGCCACCTACAGTTGGAAGAGGCTCGCCGTGTCTGGCTTCACCAGATTCACCACATCCATACGTCACTACCAAATCGGAGTCCCTGATTGGTCAAAATTCGATCTGGTTTAACTAGCAATAAGCATTCTACGCATTTTGTACGAAGAGCCCAAAAACAGACGCAGAACGTGAATTCTAAAGGCCGAAATGCGCTTTTCCATCCGTTTCTGCATGTTTACGTCAACTTTTGATTAGAAGTGGACCCTTCTATGCGCGTTTCCGAGGACGGTCTTATTGTGACAGAAATGTTCTGTGACAAGAAAATGACAAAAATGGCTTTGATCTCAAAGAATTGAAACGTGTATTTTCAGAATAAAAGGAGACATTTGCTGTTATCCTAAACTTTTAGAGTTCATCCAATTCTGTTAATGCTTACACACTTCTTACCGTCATGCAATAGATATATGCTCACCTTTATTACAAAATTAAAAATGTATTTCAAAGTATCTTCATTTTAGCGCAAAAAACAACCTTTACTTGAGTGTTATAAAAGTTAAGTAAAATATATATTTTTGATATAAATGCAAAAGTTTGTTTTTATGCTATATTCTTAATTCTTTTTAAATTAACCTCTAATAAATTCTGCATCTGGAAATAAAAAGGATGAAAATATATTTATTTTAAAATGTAACCTAAATGCTTTTATTTGTTTATCCAACTATCACTTCCGTCACAAAATTTAACGATGTTCGTGCAACACACGCTCTTAAATCTGCACCCCCTTTTATTTATTTATCCCTCCTTTTTTCTTTCCTAACCCGACGGAATGTTTCGAAACGGAAACTAAAGTATCTGCATCTAAAGCCCGAGAACTGAGCGACGTTTATCCGACGAACCTACGGGGGGGAAAAGTGCGAAAACCAACTTCCGCTTTAAGAATTAAGAATAACGAGGTTACCTTCTTTCCATTAATAAAAACGCACAAAGTGTCTCCTCGTCCCGTTGCAGACATTATTGGAATGCACGACAGGCTCGAGGGCAAAGTCAATTCAACCTGCTGCTCTTCCGCTTCCGCTCACTTTCAAAATAAAAGTTGAAGGTGGAAAAAGAAAACAGGTAATTTTTCTACCTTTTACATTTATTTGAAATTTTTTAACTGATTTTTACTTTATTACAAATATTTTTAAAATGTTAATACAACTTAATATGTATCTTTAACTTGTCTTTTATTTATTACTGACTATTATTTAATAATAGTTCAAATAATAAAACTATTGTTTGATAACATTCCGTTGTAACACAAATACACTTGTTTTAATTTTCTTCTTAAACTTTTAAATTAGTCTTATCATAAACATTTTTATTTGATTTGATTGGATTTGAAATTGTTTATTTTAATCAATCAAAACAAGAAATAGTACATGAACAGTACAATCAAGAAAGGTTTAACTCCATACAAAGACATGTCAAGCGTTGGATAGCTGTAGATTGCTTGAAAGGGAGTGGAAGGAAGTAAACGTTTATAATCCCACCCCGTATTCACCTCACCATTTTCTAACATATGTTATCAGTATCAGGATCACAACTTCTAATCAGAGCTTTATACCACTATAGATTCAGATCATTAGGAATTCTTTAGCTTCAAGAAATCAAACGACAGGATGAAATATATAATGATCATGATACTGGACATAAAAATGTGACAGAATTCATCATGGCATATGCAGATCAACCATCTAAGTTTAAACATATGTTCAGATTATTTTTCATTAGAAAAGCAATATAAATCTAAATTTAAAATAAGTGCAGATTTTTATCCATAGAAAATAATAATAACAATAAATTCATATAGATCAGGTATGTTAAAAATATGTGCAGAATATTTTTCAATTGAAAAATCAGTTGTTATAAGTCACATTTTGATGTTCAGTCAAAGAGGAATTTTACAGAGGAAGTGTACAATGTTATGTGTGAGGAAGGCAATAGATTTCTGCGAACTTTTCTTTGGTCCTGCTGCTGACCTCTGACTTACTGAATCTGATCTGATTCAGGAACGCCCCCCTCCTGGACCCTCAAATGCCCCAACAGTTACAATAAACACCAACTTTAAAAAAAATCTTTCTCACGAATTCATTTCCTCACATTTTTTTTATTTTGAAGCAAAAAAAAGTTGTTTCAAACTGAGTAAAACATAATACATTTCAAAATCTGCACACGTCTTCCTTTCTGCTCAATAAAACTGCTTTATCTTTAACCTCGGTTTGTTGGTTTATTGTTAATCATTTATAGATTGATTAAAATAAAACATGAGCGTATAAAAAAAAAGTGTGTCAGAAATGTACCAAATATTTCTTACATTTTATCCTCTAAATTTATCCAAACTCAATGTGGATGTTCGCTGGGTTAAATGAAATTAAAAAGTAAACATAAAAGAAGACATTTGTTGTCACCAAAAGAACCACAAGATGGAGCCAAAAGACAAAGAAAACAAAAGTTATGCAGGCAATTTGAATGTTTATTCTCAGGAAATTCACATATTAGGCCAAGTCATAGACTTTTGAAAAAAAAATAAATAAAGTTTTACAATAATAAAGTTAAAGTGGAGATTCAAGTCAACATTTTCCTAGAATGTAGCTGTAAAATTATTAGAAAAAAGCAAACGGATTTGAGAGTAAAGCCATATTAATGTTTGAAAAAAAACTATGATTAAAATCGTTACTTTTTTAATGTAATTTTTATAATAAAAACGAACAAAGTCAGTCTTTATATTTGAAAAAAGTTAGAATTTCATAAAAATAAAGTTATTTTTTACAAATACTGCAATAAATAAAAACTGTATCATGATAAGTTTAAAAAAAAGTTCACAAATCAAAACAGTAAAAATATTTTTAAAAATCACTGATTTCACATCAATTTAAGCTGTTCTGTCTGTTTATAAATCACCCTCCACGCATTTGTATTTCTGTTCCTCAAATCCTTCGGTTGGCCAATTTCACTTAGAATCATAATGTCGGTTTAAGTTTGGCACTTCTGGTCTGCTCCACAAAGTCATTTTCCAAACACAGAGAAGGTGCTTGTTTGCTAGCATGATGTCAGTAACATTAGCATCCCATCATACCACTTTTTACACCCATTTCTGTTTTCCTCACATCCGTCAATTGGATTATTTAAGTTTGTTAAATAAAGTATTTGTAAGTTTTGAGCCTCTGGTCTGCTGCATGTCTTCCACTAGCTATTTTTCAATCCCAAAAAAATACATGTATGCTAGCATCTTATCAGTCGTGTTAGCATCCCACCGTGACAGAGACACGTCTGACAATGTTTTCAAATTTAACTCCTCACCCATTTTTATTGCATTGTAACAAGACTTAAATATAAACAGCAAGACAATTAGAAAACTTTGCTGAATAAACTTTCTTTTTTCAAGCACTTTTAGATGTTTGGTGTGGAAATACATCTCATCCAAATTGAGCAGTTCTATATGTTGAAAAGAAAACGCTATTACGGATCTCCAAATGTGCACAACTAGTTTTACAAGATGTTTTCAAAGTATCTTTCTTCAGTACATCAATAATATAATCACATTGGTACGATTTCAGTTCATTTTCTTCCATTTGAAGGTTCTCTCTGCTGGTAAAAAAAAGGCCATCATGGGGATCGTGTTGCATTTTCCCTTTTTTTCCCATGAGCTGTTTCCAACAGGGGGTCATGGGGGTATCGGCCGAACAAACGTTCCTCCTCCACTTTTGTTTCCTCCTGCTCTTCTATCACACGGCTTCATCTCTTTTGAAGGAAATGTGGCTTCTATGGCCACTGACCTCAGATCAGGGATCAGAAGAAACTGCGTCAGAACTTCAAGATCCTGAAGCTCATCTGGTGAACTTATAGTCCTCTGCTGGCCTCCAGCCAACAGCAAAAGTATCAGAGACGCCGTCGTTTTTTTTCTTTCTCTGGAAGAACCGTAAGGAAGAAAGAAATGCTGGCAGTTTTTTAGCCTCATGACGCCTGTCTGGAGATCAGTTCTCAACATAAGTAGAGCCTATGCCTTCCAAGTGAGGAAACGACCACTTTTGCTTGTCAATAATAAAGTCAGAGCATGAAGAATATCTGGAAAAAGTTTCATGTTTCACCAAAGCACACACTCACATCCAGGGATTTGAAACTGTAGAAAGAAACCTGAACACATTCTGCTTTCATATTTCACTCTGTGTAATTTTCTGTCTTGTAATTGGCATGTTCGCTGAGTAAAGCCATTTTCTGACATTCTAATGATGCACTCAGAGGGATTCTGCAGTTCTGATGGCTTTGTGCCTAAGGTGGATTTCCTCCTTCCATCTCAGAACATCTAAAATGCACAAACAAACCTTTGTTAAGGTGCGTGCATGATATTATTTACAAATGAAATCCCTTGAAAGCCTGACCTACTTCCCTGTTCCCTTAAGGAGGTTCAGTTTCTTTTGGTTTTCCTGGTTTAGACCTGTTTTCATTTCAGCTGTTCATAGTTAGCTTTAGCTAAGCACTGCAACTTACTGACTTTTGTGTTTGTACTTTAGTCTGATCAGTTGTTCAAAGTTTGTGTCCTTCCTTATTCTTATTTAAGTAGCCTATTTCATTTTGTTTCATAACATCAGTTTTGGTTTTTGGCCCCTGATCAGCTTCCCCAACAGTTTTTACCAAGAAAAGTTTCTCGCAACGCTGGGCTGGGAGGTCCCATTCTTCTAGTGGTTCCCACCCATCCTCTATCAGAATGGTTCACCTGCGTGACACTAGGCAGGTAGTTTTCTGTACATCACATGTCCCTGTACGCCCGCCGGATGGCATCTATCCCAATCTTGTGGCATCTAACTTTGCATACGTAACACGTCAGCGTTCAAATTTAAGCCAATATATAACTGATTGATCTTCCATTAGCATAAGCAACTTGCTAGCAGCATCTTTCCATTAGCATGAACATCTTGCTAGCAGCATCTTTCCATTAGCATAAGCTTCTTGCTAGCAGCATCTTTCCATTAGTATGAAAATCTTGCTAGCAGCATCTTTCCATTAGCATGAACATCTTGCTAGCAGCATCTTTCCATTAGCATAAGCTTCTTGCTAGCAGCATCTTCTCATTAGCATGAACATCTTGCTAGCAGCATCTTTCCATTAGCATGAACCTCTTGCTAGCAGCATCTTCCCATTAGCATAAGCTTCTTGCTAGCAGCATCTTCCCATTAGCATGAACATCTTGCTAGCATCATCTTTCCATTAGCATGAACATCTTGCTAGCAGCATCTTTCCATTAGCATGAACATCTTTCTAGCTGCATCTTTCCATTAGCATAAGCTTCTTGCTAGCAGCATCTTCCATTAGCATGAACATCTTGCTAGCAGCATCTTTCCATTAGCATAAGCTTCTTGCTAGCAGAATCTTTCCATTAACATGAACATCTTGCTAGCAGAATCTTTCCATTAGCATGAACATCTTGCTAGCAGCATCTTTCCATTAGCATAAGCTTCTTGCTAGCAGCATCTTCCATTAGCATGAACATCTTGCTAGCAGCATCTTTCCATTAGCATAAGCTTCTTGCTAGCAGAATCTTTCCATTAACATGAACATCTTGCTAGCAGAATCTTTCCATTAGCATGAACATCTTGCTAGCAGCATCTTCCATTAGCATGAACATCTTGCTAGCAGCATCTTTCCATTAGCATGAACATCTTGCTAGCATCATCTTTCCATTGGCACAGTCATATTGAATACTTACACTATGCTTGAATCTTAAATCCTTAATTTTTCATGATTTTTTTGGTAGTGAAAGTTATTGAACTGAAACTGGACAATCAGATGCCTCAATAAAAGTAGGTGGTGCCTGCTGCCCCCCCATGTCTAACCATCAAAACATTTGACAGATTTTGGGTAGCCTGCTTTCCTGTATTCCTGATTCCTGATTGTTCTCATGTACAGTCAAAGGTTTATGGTTAACACATGTATGAACATTTTAGCTGCACGGCTTCATTGAGCGGTCTAGGATCTCCATATTTTATGCCAGCAACCAGTTGCCCCGTCCAGATTTGCCCATTTTTCACCCGCAGACAGCCCGTATCCACCCGTAAAGGCAGGACTGTCAAAGGCTTGACGCTCCTAAAGAGAGAACAGCAGAATCCTGCATTTAAAGAAGGCCAGACTGGGAGTTTGAAGGATGAAGAGACGGGAGAAACAAGCTGGATCTCTTCCACAAACCGCCCACAGAAACACAGTGGGAAAGGAGGGTAGAGGAACGGAACAAAGGGGATGAACGAAGACAGATGAAACACCTCTGTCAGCCGTTTCAGGAGGAGGCAAAAAGGAGGCGAAACTGTTGAGTCTGGAAGATTTATGCTCTGAGAGTGCATAGAATGATCAGAAATCAGCTTTCAGTGACTGTAGGGTTAAAAAATAAATCAAAAAGCTAAAATATTATAAACTAAAGCAGAAAGCAGAAGTGTTTTTTCCAGCAGGAAGCAGTTTTTGGGAGTATTTTCACTATAAAAGCACAACATTCTGGTCAATTAATGGCAATCTTTTTTTGTTTCCTCTCCCAATGAACCTTGAAATTTCACAGAAAAATTATGAATCTTAAAATGTCTTTGGTTGCTTTTGGCACTTCTTCTTCTTCTGTTAATGGCCGTAGCAAATACTGATCCTAGAAATCTTTGTGCAAAACTATTGATGCACACGAGATTGGCAAATATAGACCACAATGCATTGCATTTGAACGTGATTTGAATTTTTTTTAAATAAATCCTTCAAGTTTTTATCCTCAGAACAAATAAACAGTCTTTGTAAAATATTTGAATTTATTAGGTTTTTATTTTGGTAAATAGGTGATGACAGTTGCCATTAAAAAAAAAAGCTAGCATGTGTACACGTTACATTAAAATTTAGGGCGCTGGATAGTCTGGCTGTATATAGTTTATTTAGGGGCTCAGTAGTAGAGAGGGAAGTTAGACATCGCCACATAGCTCCAGAGAAACAAGCTAGCCATGCGAACCTAAGCTAACCACATGGAAATCCTCCAGATTGGTTTTCATTGAACCATCTGTAACTGCAACAGAATTGTTTTAAACTTCTTCCATAAGTTGGTGGGTTTCATAGTTTGTATGTGTGAGCTGGCATCCTGAGGCCCAAAAGCGTTTTTTTTTTTGTTGTTGTTTAATGTCTCGTGGACTTTTCTCTGGAGACGGTCTCAAATCCCGTGGGATTCAATCAAAGTTTGAATTATCCACAAAAGCAACGTTCCCACGGCTGCCTGCGGCTTCAGCCGGGGCGCCGCTGCCTCTCCTCTCAGCTCAGATGTCGCATCAGTAAACAAACTCTTCCTTCGTCTGCCAGTTTGACCCCAGATGACCCATCAAACCACACCGCTTCAGCCGGACATTTCGTCTAACTGCACGAAAAGCAAACAATTCTGGTTACGCAAGTGGTGATCAGATAAAACCAAAGAAGAAAATATCCTTAGAAGAATCAGCTGCTGTCAGTTTTAAAAAAATTTACCAAAAAAACCAAAGGACAAATTTCTTCTGGGCTTTTAAAGTTAATTTGACATTTTTAACGGTCTGTATTTTTATATGATAACAATGTATTTTATACTTCTATGCAAAAAAGGCAATAAATCAGCAAAATAAGTTAAATCAATATTTACATTAATTGATGACCTAATACAAAGTAAGGAAAAAGAAACATTTCCTTATGTAAATTAACAAGAAAAATCAACTAAATATGTCTTTATATTATTTTAAGATAAAATACAGATATAGAAGAAAAAAATAAACTAAATGTTGTCCAATCAAAGCACACAAACACCCAAGTTCATTTAAAAAAAGGTTTTATTCCCAAAAATATTACTTATTTTTATGAATGCTTTTAAAGTTTTTTCAGTAATATATAGTTTGTAAATTGACATTGTTTTGACACAAGTGATCACTGTTATTCCGGCTTTAACAGAGAAACGTTTGTATTATTGCTACAAAAAAAAAAAAAAAAACACAATAAAATTGTCCCTTTGGAATATCCTTTACTCCTGTAATTGAAGTTTGTTGTTTTGGGTTTAAACTAAAGTATTTCATGTCCTTCCTGGTGACTGTAATTGAGTTTTCAAAATAAGAGTCATCCTTTATACAATTAAATATTTTT
Organism: Oryzias celebensis; assembly: GCA_014656515.1. NCBI lineage: Eukaryota > Metazoa > Chordata > Actinopteri > Beloniformes > Adrianichthyidae > Oryzias > Oryzias celebensis. Next base: position 84,023 of record BNCR01000002.1, read on the forward strand.
TTTATTTGATTCATATTTTTTAGAAATAAATGGTAAAAAAAAAAAGATTTTTTTCTTACTGGCTACATGACGCATAGCAAATTTAAAGAACTGAAGGTTTTCACCAATACTAATTTGAGTTTTCAAAATAAGAGAAATGAAAACTCTAGAAAATTTATTTTAGTAATACCTTTATAGAAACAAAGACACAAATGAAAGTTTTTCTTCCTATTTCACTAGTGAAATATGTTGAGTTGAAGGCTTTCATCAAGACGTAATTGAATTTTCAAAATAAGAGCCTCCTATTTTGAAAGTTAAAACACTGGATAATGTGCAATTTGACTTTCTGGTTCATATTTTTTTAATAGAAAAAATGATTTCAAAAATAAAAAAATGATTTACAATAGAGAAAAACTTTTAAAATGATCTTTTGTGAGGAAGAAACGCTTCAAACACTTGAGTTATTCCTTCAATCGATTCTTGGGTTATTTGTGTTGTTTGAATACATTTTTAATTAACTTTTGGAGAAATGTTTTTTTTTTAAATAACTTGTGGTTTTTTCATGAATTAAAAAAACCCTGAAAAAAGTAATTACTCCCGTTCTAACACAGGAATTTGCTTGAAAAACAATACAATTAGTTTTTTTGTTCATTATGGAGCTTTTAGTTTGAAAGTGCGCCAAAAAAAAAAAAACCCTTAAAAGGTTTATTTGCATCCTTGTAGGAAATTTTTGTAACTTATGTAAAATAAAATGCTGCATCTCTTCAGGGAAGTTCCCATGAGTCACTGCTTCTTCTTCCTCTGCGTCCTCCTCTTCTTCAGGATCATGTCCTGGAGCCTCTCCATGCCCTCCTGCAGCCCGTCTCCGGTGACGGCGCAGGCCGGCTGGATGTGGTGGGGCGTGGAGGCGCCCAGCTGTTCCAGCTGCAGCCGCCTCTGGATCTCCGCCGCGTCCAGCGCGCGCGGCAGGTCCTGCTTGTTGGCGATGACGAGCAGCGGGGTCCCCTGGTTCTCCTGGGCGCGCGCGAAACTGTGCAGCTCGGCGCGCGCCTCCTCCAGCCGCTCCAAGTCCACGGAGTCCACCACGTACACGAGACCGTCCGCGCGCCGGCTGTAGGGCCTCCACAGGGGCCGCAGCTTCTCCTGGCCCCCGACGTCCCACAGGTGACAGCTGAAGCCCCTGGGGGCCCCTGGCCCGGCCAGCCGGACCCGCTCCGCGTTGAAGCCAATCGTCGGAACCGTGTTGACGAACTCGTTGAACTTCAGGCGGTACAGAACCGTGGTTTTCCCCGCCGAGTCCAAACCGACCATGACGACGTGGAGGCTGGAGAGGCTGAGGCTGCCCCCCATGGCGGATCAGACGCCCAGGTGTCCCGTAGAGTCACGTGACGCAGCGGAACCGGAGAGCCGCGCGCCCCGCAGAGACGGTCATGTCCTAGTCAGAAGCGGCGCAAGTCGCGCGCGCCAGAGACTCCGTTTTTAAACAGCCTCAGGCCCGCGTGCGCTTTTCCGTTGGAGCTCACGCGCCCAAAACATTTATCACAGAGACGCGTAAAGACGCAGAGGATGAAGACACGCCTTTTCCGGCAAAAAAACATCAGTTTATTCATTTATTTACAAAAACACTTGTATTTGACACAAAAACGGTTTTCACTGCGCAGCCAAACACTGAGCAGTGAAACACTACCATCTGCTGGCTGTTTTGAGGAACTGCAGCCAAGCAGCAGATTTCCATCGACGTGAATCACATTTATGTTCACATTTTTAAACAATAACTGGAATCAGCCGCTTTAATACTAAGTGTTGCTTTTAGACAATTTTTTTTGTGCAAAAAAAAACTTAAATTTAAATTTGTTCTATAATTGTTGCTTTAAAAAATTGAAATAATCTGTTTCTGAACATTCGGTTTACTCCACTTGTACTGCTGGACAAAATAACCAACCCTATGTACAAGCTGGAATTTCTATATTAAGAGTATATTCTTATCAATTCTATGCGCAATAAGAATTAACCGCGTAAGAACTGCATAGTATTTCTTTAACAGTGTAAAACAAGTCTAAATAAGTACTATGTAAGGATAAAGTAGACTTTATGTAACAGTATAGTAGAGTTTGTGTAATAGTAGTATAGTATAGTCGTATAGTATAGTAGTGTTGTTTCTAAGAGAAGAGCGTGTTGAGCTGAAGCCCTTGTGGGTCTTTAGACCCTTGAAGCTGCTTTCTATGTAGCCACAAGTGGCCTGAGTCTGGGTCTTCCTGTGCCGTTCCCCAGCCCGGATAAAAACAGGGAAATGTCAGGAAGGACATTTGACCTTTTGCCAAACCAAACGTGAGAAACAGTGAAAGCTGATTGTGGTGAATCCGCTGCTGAAACACCAACTGAAGGCTTTGTGCAGGAGCGGGAAGCTTTGGGGCAATGCAGTATTTCTGCCAGTAGATGGCAGCACATCCTCTGCTTTTACATATTTAGAAAAAAGGCTGCATTTTTGTGGAAAAGATGAAGGTTTTTTTCAGCGATGAAGAACCAGGAACTTCAGGGAAACTGCGAGGAAGCAGGAAAAGGACTTCAGTTTCTTCAAAAAGAAAGTCGTGTTTCAATTGGATTTCTGTCAATGATCAAACGGCATCAAGAACCAAATATTGTGTTTGTGGGTTTTTATTTGGTGTTTTTTTGTGTGTGTGTGTGTGTGTGGGGGGGGGGGGGGTTGTTTAGAGAACATTTGTGATATTCCTGATTAGACTGAAGGAGCTGAAACACCTGCAGCTTTTTAATAAAACACAAACATGTGTGTGTAAATGAATGTGTGTATGTATGTGTGTGTTAATGTGTGAGTGTGTGTGCGTACGGTGTGCATGTGTATAGATGCATATGTGTTTACTGGTGTATGAGTGCATGCATCTGCACGAGTGTGCATGTGTGTTAAATGAATGCACATGTACGAGTTAGTATGTTGTGTTAGTGTGTGTCAGTGTGTGTACAAATGAATGCAGATCTATAGCACATGTGTTCTTGTGTTAGTGTGTGTTTGTGAGTGCATGCATGTTTACGTGGATTTATGAGTGCATATACGAGTGTGTGTTTGTGTGTATACATGTGCACGTGTGCGTGAGAGGGCGGAGTTTGACCCAAAGCAACTAACCTGAGTCATCAGGACTCCACTGATTGTTCTAGCTGTCCTCCTTCCTCATTGATTTCCTTTCTAATGAGTCTTTGTGAGATCAATGAAGCATGCACACACACACACACACACACACACACACACTCACACACCTCTAATTGCATGTTTCTTGGCCCTCCCCTCATGTGTAACTCCGAGCTGTGGTTCCTCTGATCTGCTTTGTCCTGATTCAGGTAACAAACAGCAGGTAACCGTTTCCACCAGACTCCATCAAGACCGAAGATGTGTCAGAAGCTCCACTTTCTGGAGCCAGTCCTAGAAAAAGAACATGTTTTTTCCCATCAGGCTTTGCTCCTTTTAAGTTTCCATGACATCCGAACTGGGGATATGCAACTCCAGGCCTCATGGGCCACATTCCTGCATGTTCTCCAACATTCCAAGCTCTGGCATGTTCTAACTGGCCGGACACACACCTGAAGCAGGTAATCGGTCTTCGGTAAATGAGGAGGGCTTGGATATCTGGAAATCCTGCAGACACCGCGGCCCTCCAGGCCTGGAGTTGTCTATCCCTGATCCAAACCCTCTGAAAAGTGTTTTTTTTAATTTTCAGCACAAACCTCCCTGAAGGAGGGAGCCGTGAGAAAGGCAGCAGAAAGGCTGTTATCTGCCGCTGTCCTTTATCTCTCGAGGGTCCTCGCTGTTCTCCAGGCGCTGAAAGCCTGGACTGTCTCCACTTCTGAGACCGCACACCCAACAAGGCGACCGTGTGCTTTTCATCCGCTCCACCTGCTTTGCATTTTCAAAAGCCGCTCGAATTAATGAGGGCAAGAGAAAATCAGAGCTGTGGCGGACACGCCGAAAACAACCAAAAGGCGCCGCAGTGACGCGCTTTCTCACAAGGTTAAGAGAAAATAAATTTACATTTGAAGTGCTCGAAACATTCAAAACCTTCAGTTATAGCTGTCTTTCTAGATATTCTAAAAACAGTTTGAAAAACAGAATAAAAAGGAAGATTACTTTGTACTTTTTGTGTCTAAATCCAGTACAAAGATGTTTACACAGTATTTACTAATATAACATTTGACTGTTAAAGCAAGTGTTTCTCTTTAAAATGAAGCTACAACATCGAATTTGACCTATTTTCTGAGTTAACGTTTACTTCTTAGTTTTAAATAAAGTTATTTTTCCACATTTCTACAATAAAAACATCGTTAACAGCTAATTTGACATCTCTTTTTTGTATTAAAAATAAAAAATATATGTTTATGATAGCGTCATGAAGTCAAAGCTGAAGTGAAACAGCTGGATAGTACAAGTTTTGACGTTATTTGTTATTTTTTTGTCACACAATCAAGTGCACAATTCTTATATTTTTATTGGTTGCAAGCTTTGTACATTATAAACAGCGAGAACTGATACCGTTGTATCGTTCAACAAGAATAAACAACTAAAAGGTTATAACATAATTAGTCCTCTTTGTCTTTTCATGTATTTTTTTCATTGTTGTAATTTGTATTTTTGTTTATGAAATAGACTTCAGATTAGCTTAAAATGCTAATTTTCCATAAAAATATTGCCAATTGTTTTTTGCAATTATATGTTTATATTCTATCTTGCGGTAACATATTAAAAAATCTAAAGAAAAACACTCAGAAGAGGTCAATTAGAACAGATATTGAAAAGCAATTTTTTTTTCTGCGAGACTTCCAAAGCATTCCATTACTGTGGCTCCTACACGTTACATTTTTTTTTCTTATAACTAAATCGGATCTCCACTCATTTGAGTTTGGCTTTTCTGCATCTGGGAAATTTTTACAAAGTGAAAATAAGATATTTCTTTTCTAGGTAGATTTTGCTTTGAGGAAAATAACAGCTAAATATCATTTAAATGAATGCTGTGAAACACACCTTTAAATCCACTAAGGATATATACTTTAAAGCAGGAAAAAAACATAGGTTCTAAAATAGAACCCTGAGGAACTCCAAAAGAAATGAGGTGAAATGAAGGCGTGAAAGACATGCTAAACAATCTCTTACTTCCTGGTATAATCAACAAATAATTGGATAAAGTTGTGGCACAAAATATACAGTAAAATTAATTAATTTGATGGACTCACTTTTGTTTTTTCAAAAGCTCTGATTTATTGATACTTTTAGAGGAAAAACACTGATCCGATTTTCAACCTGCTAACATTCACAGCTGATACATCAACCTATAAATATATCAATACTATACTGGCGTTCAGTACAAATATAGAAATTTGTTGATCTCACGGTCATACTCCAAACACTGCAGTGGTCACAAAGTCCAAACACAAGAATAGATTGAGAAAAACTGGAAAAACAAAACAGTAAATAAAACAAGTCTGAATTTTCCAAACAAAAATATTTTTTACCCACATTTTTTGTTAAGTTTGATATTTTCCCTCCCATTTTTCTTGAAGATCCAATGTGTAGAAAGGGGTGCCATCTAGTGGCAAAGTGCAAAATGTTCCAAAACATTAAAGTTTGAATTTTTATGGTGATTGACATAAAAAGAAAATATGAGGTGATGTGGTGGGAAAAAAAATGAACAAGAAACATGAAATGTATTTAGAGTGTGTTATCTGATATCAACCTGTCAGTAAAAAAAAATCAAATTAAATATTTTGAACAAAAGGATCAAGAAAAAAACATATTTTCTTCAAAACCATTGAAAGGACATTTAGTTCACTTGTTTAAAAGGAAACCAGTCCATACATTCTTTATTGAAAACTTTTAAAAAAGGTTATTGCAGTATTTGACGAAATATTTTATAAAAGTGTTGAGATCTTTGACGTACGTCAAGGTTCTTCAGTCTCAGCACAAAAAAGCTAGATCTTTTCGTACTTTTTCATAACTTTAGTGCAAAAAAAATCCTCGTTTTTCAGCGACCGGCTGTTTTAAAGTGCCTGGAATAGTAATCAACCTTTCAAAGTTGACTTCTGAACCTCAATGACAATTAAAAGAGTAAGGAAACTTCACCTCTAAGAGGTAACAGTTCTTTTTTCCAAAGTATTTTGGACAATTAACTTAAAAGACGAAGAAAAAAGATGAGAAGTTGGGTCTTCTGACGGAGGTTCATCACACTTATGAGAAACCAGCTCAGACGGTTGGTCGATCTGGATATAAAGACGTTATCATCTGATCAGATGTAGTTCAGATGATAACCACAAAGGGTTGGTTGCAAGTTCATCCGCGCTGTGAAATGCTATAAATATACCTATAGCCTGGTTTCAAGATTTATTTCACCCCACTGGTCTTGTTTAATATATGTTTAAAATGTATCAGAAATATTTAAATTTCACAAAAACTATGGTCTTTCACCCTTTAACACTGGAGATGTCGCCGATGACATCGAAATAACAAACGCTGTTTGACTGACCTTACCAAGAATGGAAGCTAAAGCTCAGGTGTTAAAGGGTTAATTGAGAAGTGTCATTAAAACCTCAGCATTTCCTCGAAGGGGTTTGCATGTTGTTAAAAGTATGTTAAAAGTTAAACCAGTTGAACTTTGACCTATCAGGGTGTCGGACTTGGTAGTAACATTTGAATGTCGTCCTTTTTAACTCAAGTGTCAAGTGTTTGCTAATTGTTATTGGAACAGAAATGAATTGAAGTTATGGCCAGAGAGAATGACATGACACCAAGTCTAATTTATCATAATAAAGCTGTGAAAGACAAAGCCTGGAACAATTTTTACAAGATTTGCACCGCTTCGACATTACCTCTTCCTGCACCGCTGCCATGAAATTTCAAGCCACTAAATGCACCTTAAAATTGCCCCTCTGGGACAAATAAAGTGGTTTGGAATTGACTTGAACTGAATTGGGCAGCGACAGTCCAGTGTGAACACTGTATGCTAAGAGCGCGTTCAAGAACTCACGTTCAGTTAAGTTCACAGGACTGGTTTGTGCATAGCATTAGGAAGGCTGCCCCCTCAACGCCACTACATACGCCTTCCAACACATCTAAGCAGTCGTGAAATATCCCATAAGATTTGACAAAAAAAAGCTCCTTTTGAAATGATGTAAAGAGAAACTGTCTTTTATGGATGAAAGAAAAAGTTCTGCATGAAAGTCTTACCAACTTTTCGAGATGCCACTGAGAGATAGTTTTTTAAGGATTGAAGTGACTGAGGTGTCTGATGATTTCTTGAGGGCGAAGAAGAGAGAAAACACAAGTAGAACGAATGTGAGGCATGAGGGGAATGTAAAGAAGTATAAAACAACACAATAGCAAAGTGTAGAGAGACGAGGATGAAAGAAAAAAGAAAGAAATGCCTGAAACAAATCAAATAAAGACAGATTTTATACTTTTATGTTGAGATTTTTCTCTTTGTAGAAGCATGAACTGATGAAGGACTTCAAACTTGGTGTTAAGATCAGACCTGAAGATCACAGATTCACTGGACTTCTTGGAAAAGACCCTTCCTGTCACCGTAAACCGAAGGAAATCCACTGATGTCACCCTCAGTCGAAGAATACAGAAAAAAAAAAGAATAGTTCAGACAGCAAAGTCTCCGTATCCGATAGGACAGAAGGCAGCACTTCGGAGGGTATCGAGGCAGTTGACGAGGATGAGCGCCCCCGTTAGGTGCTTCCACCTCTTGGTAATGGGATTCCTCATCTTGTCCAGGCCCAGATGGAGTTCCTGGATCACGTCTCGGTAGCTGTCCCCAATATGGGCAGCCCACGTCAGCAGGAAGTCATAAGCCGGTTTCCACATCGACTGAGGAGTCAGGGTAGAGAAAGAAGAGATTATTTTTGGGGGCAAAGAAAACAGACTGTCTGAACAACAGAGGGGTCTAACGGAGATCTACCAAAATCCTTTTAATTTAGCTATTCCTTTCCTACACATTGTTGAGATATGACCGGAATTGGTTGCAGTCAGTCAATCAGAACCTGGAATCTGCTGATTCAGCAAATTAGCAGCAAGTCAGGCTAAGATAAAGTCTAAACAATTAAGGAGGCAAAGTTGGACAGTTCGGTTTTTACTGTGTTCATAAGTTTACATTGGAAAAATACTGAATTCTACATCACATTTTTCACTGACCAAAACAACTAAGTTTAGTCAGTACCCTGGGTTGAGTACTTCAGGTTTTTTGGAAAGCAAACCCACATTTTTCTCTTGTTTTTCCAACATTTGTTGGCTGTAAATGGCTAATACACCAACATGGTGGAGATTTTTTTTTAAGTTTGTTGTTTCAGGTAAGACCCATGCAGCCCTGAAGGGATTATGTCTCTTGGTTGACCTCGGAGCACCTTTGTATCGCACTGGATGAACTGGGTGGAGTTTTTCTGAATAGGAAGTTCTGGGCATCTTTGCTTGGATTGTTGCTGCTGCAATCCGGATCTAGATAAAGGTATAGTCACATGCAGGGATCGACACGTACTGGTGCTAAAAGGTTTTGGGTTGCCCGACCTCAAGTAGTGTCGTAGAGAGTAAGGTTGTAGAGTAGGGTTGTAGAGAGTAAGGTTGTAGAGTAGGGTCGTAGAGAGTAAGGTTGTAGAGAAGAGTGGCTGCATCTTAAGAGGAGCGCAAGTGATTCTTGAAGTTCCCTTGGGTCTCATTGAAAATAGAGACTAGGATTGTCGTGCATGTGCTAAATGCATCGTGAAGAATTCATAAGGCTAATAGAAGCTGCACGCAAAGATGACATATGGGTAATGCTGTTGTACGGTGTCCTTACACCACCTTCAAGTCGTCAGTAAAGCATTTGACATAGCTGCCCTCTAGATGCCACATCCCCCTTAAGTATCCTTGTGTTGTATAAGCGACCATTACGATCTGTCGTTCACAGCATGCCCATAAAAATGTATATAAATGAATATTTTAGCTCTATGGAATCAGTGAGCAGTCTACAACCTTGACATGTGGGTCATCTGCGTACCCCATACACGTTTGCCCATTTTTGTCCCACAAGCTAGCCCGTTGTGATTAAGTCTTAAAGATGTTCTCCCCACCTCGTTGTCCAGTACTCCATTCCTGTCTCGATGTGGAGCCTCGTACGCTTCCATCTGCTGCCTCGACACTCGCGCCAGTTTCTCAGCCAGCTCCCTCCACCTTGGTGCCACCTCCACCGCTGTGGTCAGCAAGACAAAATCCAGGATCAACCGAGCAACCAGTCCCTGACAGTCCATTTTCAACAGCGCCTGAAATCAGCATTAAATGAAGATAAAAAAGGTGAAATTGAGTAAATTTTAAAAACATGAAGAGAATCTCAGTAGTAACATTTTCTAAACATTTATTTTTACTTTTTCTGTATGCGCGGACCCGTATACAAACGGTTAGATTAAAGAAAACCAGTTAATCACACTCGCAGCAGGTGAGAAATAGGACAGCAAAACCAAATTAACAGAACTCACAAGAGACACAAGCTGTAAATGAAGCTGAAAGAAAAACTAATTATTGTGCAGACGGAAAAACAAACACAGAAGTGAAGGTAGGAAGGGGAAAAAAAAAACAGAGAAGAACCTTAAAAGCAATCCAGTAGTCCATGGATCACTACACCAACTTTAGCCTTTAAAATTTGACCTCATCAACAAAGAAAATACTACCGTAACAAAATACTACTGTAACAAACATTTGTGGTTTTCAAAGGTATAAAACAGCTTTTTTTACCAAAAAAGAAAAAAAAGAGAATCTCATGTAGGAAAATGGCTGGAAAAATAAACCTAGCGTATTTTCTACGCACTGTTTATGAAGGGTTTATTTTGAAACTCAAACACGTTAGCCGTGTTGGAGTATTTACAATACTTATAACATCCAACCTTGTTGGTAACATAAAAATTAACAGACTGATAACACTATTACAACATTACTGTGGCTACGGTAACTTTCAACCTTGATTGTAACACGTAAAAAAAACTATCCATCCCCGCTACATATTAGCCATGTTAGCAAATTCACAATACCTGTAACTCTCAACCTTGTTTGCAACTGATAAAAAAACAGATTGATACTGTTAAAACAAACATTACTATGAATACGGTAACTCCTAGCCCTGATAGTAACATAAAAAAAAAACAACACCGCTATAAGTTGGCCATGTTTGAGTATTTACGATAACACCCAACCTTGACTGCAACATGTAAAAAAACAGACTGATACGGCTAAAACAAATGGGTGTGACTATGCTAACTTCCAACCTTGATTGTAGCACATAAAAAAACTGTCCAACACTGTTACATGTTAGCCATGTTAGCATATTGACAATACCTGTAACTCTCAACCTTATTTGCGACACATAAAAAACAGACTGATACAGCTAAAACAAACATTACTGTGACTTGGCTAGCTCCCAACCTCAATAGTAGAATGTAAAAAACAAAAACAGTTTTACACAGTTCAGACGTTAGCATATTTACAACAACACCTAACCTGGTGTGTAACTCATAAATAAAGGAAAAAGCAGACATTTTAACAAAGTCCCATGTGCCTCTCAAAATTGCTTTAACATCAGGCGCTCTGTTGATTTTTTTGAAAAAATTTTACGACTTTTTAGCTTTTTATGTGTTTTTTTTATATAACCTTTCAGATTATAAAACAAATAGGCGGATTCAAATTTGATAGAATTAAAAACAATTACAAAGTAAAGAATATAAATCAAGCATTGAGCTCCAAAAAACAAATACCATTCAACAATGCAGCAATGACCCCAACCCCCCACATCTGGGGTGTAAACATTCTGCAGCGCTGTTCCTGGAAAATGGTCCCCATTGAAAACCAGTAACCTGACCACCGGGGCCCATTCATGAATTATTAAGACGTTGTGATGCAACGAGGCAAAGAGGATTGGTTTTGCAAAGCTTGTAAACTCTTTTTCCACCACAAAAGCCCCATGAAGTTAATGATCACGCTTGGCTCGTTTTGTTCTAGTAGGAGATTTGGATCTCCATTTGACCTGCTACTGGACAAATGCCATCCTGCGTTGGCTGATTCGGACTCCACGCACGTTTTTGGTCTAAGTAAAGGCTAAATAGAGGCGATCAGCCTGGCATGACCCGGCCCGTCTGTAGGTTCTGTAAATGAGCACAAGCGGGTGTAAACATGTTGAAGCAGCACAGGTGTACTAGAAGAGATTAAAATCAGCAGGAAGCAGGGAGGACTTCCAGCCTCAGAATAAAGGGCAGCAGGTCAGAAAGCACAGACAGCCAACTTACAGTTAAAAAGAGTGAGAGCATTGAAGCTCACAGAACCTGTGGGAAGAGCTCAGACGGCACCAGATGGGCGCTAAAGGTCATGGTGTTTCTTCAGGACGCTGTCAGCTGTTGTTTTGGTCCTTCAGTACAAACTGGGTCAATGTAAAGCTTCTGAATTTGAGTTTGAACCAATCCTGTCCCTGAGTTTTCATAAAAAGTTGATTTAAAATTAAATTAAATTGAATTAGTTGAAAAAAGTTTTAAAATTACTTATAAATAGAACTTTTTCACCCCTAAAAAAATGTCTAAACAACGGTTTGGTCTCAGCTTTCAGGGAATTTGCATGCTAGTTAGCTTTTAGCTAGTTTATTAGTTAAAAAAAGGTGCTAATGAAAAACCATTCAGGATTCAAAATTATTATAAGTTTAGAACAGATAGTTTATTTTTCCCCTAATTGGGTTAGTTAATTAACGTTATGTTCACTTTAGTCTGCCTTTCTGTAAAACTTTTGTTTCCATTTCTGTTTTTCTGAGTATGTGCATGCTAATTAGCAAGCTAGCTAGCTAGTTTACTAGTAAGTAATTGAATAAATAAGGTAGAACTGCAGACAAAAGATTATTAACTAATTTACATTAAAATAATCACAGAAGTTTAATAAATACATTTCTCTTTTCAACCAAATAAATTTGCTATTGTTAGCTGCTTTTCTTTAAAACTTATTCTTCAATTTCTGTTTTCTCTCTAGAAATTTTCCTGTTAATTAGAAGGGTATCCGGTGTAAAAGTCTCTGCAAAACCATTTATGTGAATCAGTGAAAGCTGTTTTGCTGAGATCACCCCTAACAAGATGAGCCGAAGACTGAACAACAACAAACTGGTTAGTTATTAATTAGTAATTGGTTTCTAACTCCCAACCATGATCAGTCTACCACCTTCCTTAACAAAAGGAGAAGCTGTTTTTAATGTAAATTTTGACAGTTCATCAAACACATTTGGAGCAGCCCATGTCCTTATATTTACATCTCACTTAGAAGTAATAATTTGCTCTTAAAACCAAATTTTCCTTATTTCTGGTTACCACGGCAGCACAAGTCCAAACCATGATTAATTTCCCGTTATGCTTAACAATGGGAGAGGCTGTTGTATTGATTTTGACAGTTGGTCAAGCACCTCTTTGTGATGCCACATCTTTTAGAAACATAAATTTGTTATTGAGACCAACATATTTATTTCAGGAACTGACTGCACAAGTCCAGACCATGATTAGCTTACCACCGTGCTTAACAATAGAAAGGCTGTTTTTATAGTAATTGACAGTTTTTTTAAATTTTCAAAATGACTTTTTAGACAGGAATGATTTTCAAACATGCAACTAAAGTATAGGCCACAGTACAGAGTTTGTCCAGTATCTCATCAATCTCCTAGAGGGGGTTTTTACAGTCGAAAAGAGCTTTTTAGTGCTTTTGAGCAATTTTAAAAACAACCCACTCAGTTAAGTTCCAGCAATTTGCTATTTATTGACCACATTTTTTCCCAAAGCCCTCTGCAGCTTACTGTGATGCAGGAAGCTGACCTTGCAACTGCTTTTTCATAGTAAATGGAGGGAGAAACAGACTGAAAGTAAACCATGTTACTGATCAACAACAGCAGATGCGTCCTCTAACCTGTGAAACAGCTCGGATGCTCTGCATGGAGAAGCTGCAGCAACACGGCTCACTTCTGCTGTGGATCTCTGCTTCCAGCTCATTAACTACAGGCGCAATCTGATTTAAAAATAGAAAAACGCTACGCTCCAGCACAGTCTGCAGACAACAGCAGCAGAGATCTACAGGAAAGCCTGAAGCAGACAGACAGACGGAGCTGACAGCTGACTGGACACTCGTCAGGAAAATGACCAGCGCCTTCCAAAAAGCTTCAGAAAAGACAAGAACAGCAGCAGAAAAAACAAACAAGCAGAAAAACAGCAAGACTCAACAAATACAGAGACTGGTGGCGGAATTTCCAGGCAGATTTATGCTGAAAAGGAACAGAAATGGTCAAAAAACTCTTTTCCTAAAAAACCAACCTCTTAAATTGTTTAAATGTTACAGAAACACAGCAGACTAGTTTAACCTGTGTCATTTGATCTCTACCGATCAGTTTGCGGAACAAATGGACGTTTGAGCTCAGGCGGCTAATACCCGGTTTGCCACATAAATAAGCTCATTTTAAGAGCTGCCATCACTAACATGTGTTGCCTCCGCTCCTGTTGAGCATTAGGCTCCTGGTTTCACATGGGGGAGGCGAGAGAGGGGGGGTCCTTGTCTCTTCTACTCTAGGGATCTATTATTAAAGAACGCTCTTGTGCGCTGCCTAACACAGGCAGCCTGGATTCATCTCCTGCCTGCTGTAACTCGATGCACGTCTGCCGGGGCGGTGTTGGATGCCCCCCTCCCTGGAGCATCTGAGTCCGTCCCAATCAATAGGTGCTCACATTTCACACGGGAACACCTGTCGACCCGCGTGGAGGACAGTCGTAAACCCTGAAACTGGAGCACTCCATCCGCAGGAGAACTTTCATTTGAATCTCTTTAGGCCAAAAACAAAGACTGAAAACTCCTCAGAGGTGCAACACAATCTTGTTTTATTGTTGTTAGCATCTATGAAGCTTTATTGTGTCACTAATACATAATTTAATGTCGTTATCTTGCAATAGGATAAGGGGGGACACTGTGATCCTGCCTCACAGTAAATTATCAGTAAAACAAGGAAAGGAGATTTGTTTGTGGTACTCCAGTTATGCTAGCACCCGTTCACACATGGATACGGGAAGTTTGGGGGGATTATGCAAGAAAATCAAGAGCTAAAGAGCAGGAAGTTGAGAGTTCCAGCAGCCCCGGAAGGAAGGAAAACTCCTCTAATGCTACGTAAATATTCGGGATAGGCCAATATCATGTTTCTGGCTAATATAATAACCGATATTTTCCCTGCAGCTGTGACCAATATCTGAAATTTGCTGATCCAATATTTAAATGTCTAGAATAAAATAAAGTTTGGAGATTTCCTTTTTTTTTCTTTATTAGAAATGTAATAACTTCACATTTGGGAACAGCCCAAACCTGCATCCAGGTAGAAACCTTTCAAATCTAAGTGTAAATTTAGCTTCAATATTTCTTGGCCTTCAAGATCACTTGAAAATAATAGGATTTAAAGAAAGTGCTTTGAGATGAACAAAAACATAAGTGAGACTGCTTCTTGTAAACAAAGTATTTTAAACTGGAAACATAAAACGTTTTGTGTTATATTAGGGTTAAAACGTAGACTTTGGGATGAAGATTTTCGATATATTGCCCATTCTTAATACACATCTGCGTTCAAAAACGCCTGTTTATCGCATTCTTGAACACGCTTTTATCATTGGTGTTCACACTGGACTGTCGCTACCAGATATTAGTCCACATACTCACAGTTACAAGAGGTTTGGTGCTAAATGTTGAAGCGGTGCAAATCTAGTGAATCTTGCTCCAGGTTTTTTTCTTTTTCAGCTCCATTACGATACACGAAAGACTTATTGGCATGTAATTCCACCAAATTGTTCATTTCTTCTTCATGATCAATTTTTAAATGGTTGGAACTTCCGTGTTTTGAGAAGAACGCTACCCGTACATCACTACCAAATACTAGTCCCTGATTGGTCAAAGATCAACTGGTTTAACTTTGTTAAATGGGAGCATGTTTTGTACGAAGAGCCCAAAAACGAACTTAAATCTTGCATAGCGACGTGTGAATGCAAAAGTTTTGAAGCCCGCATATATATGGACGTAGACGTGTGTCTTTGGACGTAGACATAAGACTATTCATCTTGTTTACAACTTTAAATACCCAGACTGACATCTTGACTAAGCAATGTGTACCTCTCAAAATCACTTCCACATCAGAACTATAATGAATCCATATATAATCCATATAAGGCTCCAGTTTTAGGGCGGACTTTTGTTTTTTTGTTTTAAATTAGGCTTTTTAAGTGCTACTTATAGTGTGAAAAATATGTTAGGGTTAATATCAATTACTTGTTGGTTATTTAAGTTTTATTTGAAAACCTTTAATATTCCTCTTCTCTCATTACAAAAGAAAATTCAGAAAACGTCTCCACAGGTCACCCTCGGCTTCATCAATCATCTGCCTTCAGTCATATTCATGGTTTAACAAAGCACAGTGAGATAAAAATGTCATAAAAACATAGGAATGAGTGCAGTTCATCTACACCCAGACTAAAGCTGATTTGCTTTTCTGTTGAAAGGCCTTGAAATTGCAAAAACATAATTTAAGAAAAAAACAATAAAAGCTTGGATTTTGAGTCCAACCAGTTCCTTTTTGTGCGTTTGATTTATCGTGTAGGAACGAAACGAGACAGTCTATTTGCTTTCAATCGAGTCGAAGATGTGGGAGTTGAAGCCTGAGCGGCTCACTGACTTTGTTTCTGCAGCAGAGCGCTCGCTTCTCATGAGAACAAACAAAATCCTCAGTCAAGTATGAAACTTCCGACTTTCAAGTCAAGAGAAAAAGCTGTACTTCTAATGTCACTGCAGGTTTCAATGGAAATGGCTCAGTGGAGCTAAATTCACCGTGAAAACCCAAAACAAAAACATAAAAACGCTGGCGCTACGCCTCCAGATAAAATAGGATAAAATGTAACACTGATAGATTCACCTTAGTACAGACTATACGCATATGCAAATATGTATCAATGAAAAAGTTGAATAATATTTACATTTTCTGCATTTTGTAGTGACCCACATCTAAAAAAATACTTGTCAGTGCATGACGTAATACTACAATTTGTTTTTATGAAAAACTGACCATTTTAATAAAAAAAAAAAAAAAAACACAATCGGACAGGGTCCAAGTTATAGTCGCAAGGTTTTCTTTTTTTATTCATAATTTCATTGGGCAAAAACATATATCCTTATTCATTTTTGTTGGTTAATTTTCTTACCCCCCATAAACAAAAAAATAAAAAAAAAAGAAATTAATATTTTTTCAACAGTTAAAATAAACAAAACTCAAATTTAGTTTAAAAATTGTTTTCACCAAAAGTATTTCAACTCAAGTATCAAAAGTGAAATATTCCGTTTGTAAGAATTTTAAAAAGTTTAGTTACAAAGCTAACGTACGTTTTAAGTCGTTCAGAAGGACCTCAATTATTCTTTACATTCGTGTTTCTATGCTTTTTAAAAAGTTTTGCATGACCCCATTAAAACGAGTGGCAGAGCAAGTTTTTAAGCTAACATGTCACAGAGTGGAAGCAACATGCAAGTACGTTAGCGGCATAGCTAACATATGTCTAATCTCATACAGAGGGACCTAGCTAACTTTTACAATTGTGTTTGTATATTTTTGATTGAATGAATTGAATTGAATGAACCAAGTAGCAGAATTATTTCTTTGGTACTGCAGCAGAAAGTGGATGCAACATGCTCACGCGTAAAGTATCTAAGTTTCTAAGTAACTAACTTGTGTTTTAAAATCATAGGCCTACAGAGTGACCTCCGTTATTTTTACATTTGTCGGCGTACGCTTTAGCTCACAAAATTTTGCAATGACTTTACAATCTTAAGTGGCAGAACAATTTTTTTAGCTAATGCGACCGAGTGGATACAACATGCTAATGCCAAAAGAAGTAAGTAGTAGTAAGGTACTGTTCTAAAATAGTAAAAATTAAATAACTTTGTCTGCACAGCTAATATAGATTTAAAGTCATATGTTAGGACCTCAGGTAGTTTTACATTTGTGCCTATGGGTTTTCCTTCCCATTGTAGTGCAGCGAACTCATTAAACCAAGTAGCAGTACGAGTTTTTTTTTAGCTAAACATTTTTACATTTGTGTCCATGCATTTGCGTTTGGATTTTTTTTTGCAGTGACCTTATAAAACTAAGTATGAGAACAAGTTTTTGCTAACACGGCACACAGAGGAGCAACATGCTAACTCCTAAAGTAACCTTAATAATATGAATATAACGTATATAATACCGTATATCTTCCAATAGTGGCCGGTCTCTAATTGACGCCAGTCTCCAATAAACGCCACGTCTAACAGGTGTTTGTTACTTTAGACGTCTCTAATAATGGCCGGCTCTTTTAGCACAGTCGTGCAGACATCGGGTGTCAGTCTTGTGAGCCAGTGTAGCGATAGCTAAGAAATGTTCATTTAAGTTAGTGTTTAAACTTCGTGCGGTGGCTTACCGTAAAGAACATTCCGGTGTGGAATCTGCACAAAATTTGGGGTGGATCCTAAATGTTTCCCGAGAAGGGCGCAAGCAGATGTGTGATTTGGAGAAGAGGGCTCCAGAAAAAGGAGCAACAAGGCGTAGACGCAAAGTAAGCTAGCAACAAATTTGAAGAACTGGTTTGAACGGGGATTACTGAGCAAAGATGGAAAAGTGCAGATGGTACAGAGATTGATGATGCTTCAAAGAGAAAAGACACATTCACAGTCAGTGATACTCAGAACAGAATATAATGTTCTCATCATTTCAATAAATCCTGAAACGTTCATCTGGTTTTGTTGTCTGTCTTTTCAAAATTTCCCCGCACAATGAACACATCACCACTCTATGATGGAATAAATGCCAGGGTCTGTCTCTAATAATCGCCGGGCCGGCTGCCAAATTTTTGGAATAAACGCGGAGGCTACTTTTGGAAGATACAGGGTATTTATTGAGGTACGTCTGAACTCGAAGCAGAGCAGGCGGACACTAAAGAACAAGTACAGGTTTGCAGAACGCTTATGTAATTGATTGATGGAGATCACTTTTGTTTTCTGTCCTGATCTGAATGCTAGTAATTGATCCTACTGTAGTACATAGATCACAACAGAAATGTACAGAACAACTGTAAAGGCAACAAGAGTGTTTTGTTTACCAGTAAGCATGTCGGACTTTGATAGCGAAGCCTGCCTCAGCAATAGAAAGGGCTTTCTTTGTGGGGCTTCCAGAATAAAAGCCTTTCATAAAGCATAAAAGCCTGCCTCGCTCTCTTTGTTCATGGCGAGATTACAGGACTGACAGGATAAAACACGGCCACAGAGACAGTTTGTTACAGGTGCGCTATTCCTCTACCTGCACCAATAACAAACACACACTTCACTAGATCGTTCAGCTTTTAGGGAGCAGCTACTTTGCAGAGCATTTTATGAAGATTGGCGAATGGTGAGGAAAATGCCTGAGGACTACTTTGGTTCCCACGGGGAGGCAGAACAGAAAACCCAGAGGCCCGTGAGCATTACTTTGCCTGGGTTATTTTCATCCAAACGGCAAAAAGCTTTATGTCTACCCTTTCTCTTTGAAGGCTTTTCTTACTTCATTTTTCATGCGATGGCTTTTTGCCACCTTAGCCACCTCAAGGCGGAAGATAAGTTGTTTACCATTCATGTGACTGAGCATAAGAACCCCCTCGCTCGACACCTACAGTAGCAGTCAGAAAAATATGATTGCAGCAGCGACAAGGATCAAACAGCTACTTGTTAGATACCAACAAAACTCCCAAAAGATAGACGAAACAAACCACCTTTTTCCAGGTACAGACAAACAAAATTGCTATTTTTGAAAACCTCTTGTCCTGGAAAACTCAAACTTTAGAGTACTAGATTTGCAGTAGAATGAAAAGATAGTTCACACATGTACACAAGGGTTTTGGACACAGAAACTTCATTAGAACAACAACAAATCGACACACACAACAATAAATCAGCAAAACTTTTTCAAAACAAAATTTTGCTTTAGTCTGTTAATGTGCTCAATCTGACGAAAAATATTTACTTTACTCGTATCTTTAGTGGAGGATTGTCGATTGGTTTACATGGCAACATTGCTGCCTTAGTTTGGCTTCTCTGATGTTACGTTCACACATGGCTCAGAAACAAGCATTCAAGCGACATCTTCCAATGAAGTCTAAGTAAACGCGTGCACAAGTGCAAAACTTTCACGTTCAGGTGTCACAACGCACATTTTTAAGTCCATTTGCGGGCTCTAAATACGCAACGCACGTTTAAGGATAAACCAATTAAACTTTGACCAATCAGAGACTAAACTTTAGTAATGTTGTATAGGTAGCGTCCTTTTCAAAACAAGGAAGACCGATGGTTTGAAAAAAAATTAAGGTTGAGAAATTAATAATGCAGTTTGTGCCCGGCCAGAATTTTATGACACTGTCTTTCATATATCAGAATACAATAAACGTTTTGTATTTGTTGTACCGCCTACATTGTTGTGAATAGATTGGAAATATCTATTTACGATATTTGATTTTAAAAGCCTTATTGTTTATTGTTTGAAGCTTATTGCTCATATTAAGCCGTATTGTTTATGACACAATCAGGTGCTTTACAGTACTATTTTCCATCAAAACATGTCTCACATGCCAACCAAATGTGGAGGAAGAGAAAAGTCGAAGCGTTTCAGACCAGACTAAGTTTAAACAAGATGACAAGTCAACCCAAACCGAGGACCTTGTACCTAAAAAAGTGGCAACTTCTGTCGCATGAATGTTGATTTAATTGATTGGTATTGTATTTAAGAAAACAGACATATTCCGGGCAACACTTAATTGTAAAGTATGCTGGTGTTGTACCGGAAAAAAGAATCCCTGCACCCCTTGTGAGAAGCATCTCAGACAGGAAGTTGTTTTTTAGCACAACACCCATTGACTGGTCCCAACATTGTACTCAGACACAAATAAATTCATTTATCACCTATGCAAGAACCATAACAAAGAATGGGATGGTAATGTGCTAACAAGAGTCCAGACTACGTCTAAGGTAAGAAATTAGCTATATCATGGTGTGAATTTTTGGTTGCATCGCCCAGCCCTAATTGGTACAAAGATTTATGGCTCCAAACTGGCTAAAAGACAATGGAACAAACTCTACTAGTACCCCCAACGCGGCCATTTTTCATTTTACTGTAACGGAAACTTTGAGAGTGTCTTACCATCATGAGTTCCCGCTGGAAAGACTTTCTGTCCTTGTTGTCTAGGTTGGTACATTCCTCTTTGAGCTTCTCCAGAACTGATGCCACCTTCTCTGGTTCATTGTCGAGCTCAGTCCGACAAAAGTAGTTCAGTGGCAAGTTACTATATCCAAGCACGTCGGCAAACGCTCTCCAGTTAGCCAAATTTTCCATTAAAACCGTCCTTACGGTCGCGTAGATATACGTAAAAAACTTGCAGGGCTTCAGGATCTGGTCCAGAAGCATTGTAGTTGTAAGATCAGGCCCGCACCAGTAAATGGGTTTGACCTTACCCAGTACCAACACATTCTTGGTGTGTATGAGTCCCAGCTTTCCCTGGTAGTATCCAATGTACCACTCCTTAGTCCGCAGTTGTCCTCGTAGTTTTATCTTCTCCTCACTGAGCAGAGCTAGAACATCCCCCTTCTTGTACTCCAACAGATAACTGTTCTTGTTCTGTCGGATCACTGTTTTAATTAGCTTGCCAAACTTCAGGCTGGTGATGCACCGATCCTGAAACTTCGGGTATTTTGAGGTGACGGCTAATGGCGACAGGAGGATTTTATCCACCTCTTTCTTTTTTAGGAACCTCCTCTGGCCTGTAACCCTGGCTCCAGCTTTTGGGGGCGGCTGTGGAGTCTGGACACAGAACTGGGTCAGGATGCAGTCTAGAGCGTCCTTCACCTGGACCCTGAGAGTAAAATCTGAGATGCTGCTTGGGTTGTGTGATGTGATTACAAAGAGGAGCCTGCTGACTTTTCCCAGTTTTAACTGGAACCCCCTGATCACACCAGTGCCCTCACTCAGCTTTACCTGATAGCTAGACATGTTGGAGTACAATCCAATTTGCAAGTCCTGCAGGAATCCTAACACAAACTGGTGCTTCCCCCACAGCTGCAGGGCCACCGGGGGAGTTGAGGTGTTTTGGCGTCCCACGTCGTTAACCAACAAAGTTTTAGGCGCACAGTCGTGTCCGAACATGGCGACAACAGTCTTGAACACGGGGTGGATGTGCTTTGGTCCATATACACCCAGCGTGACTTTCCTTTGCACTTGGTCCCAAACTGTCCTGCTGTGACTGAGATGATGAGACTGGACCACAACCGCAACATACATGCAAGGCTCCAGACTATCCAGCTGCACCTGGACTGTATCCTTGTAAATGTAAGCATTGGGAATGGGGGTGTAAGGGCCTTCCTTACTGTCACTGCGAACACAGAGCACCTCCGCCGGATGACAGTTGTCCTTCTTCACTGTCACTAATACTTTCATCTCCAGAGTAATGAAGGACTTTGTCTCCATGTTGCTGAGCTTGATTTCCACCACAGGACTTACAGCTGAGCAATGGTCACTGTTCAGCTCCAGAGGGGGGTCCAGTAAGGCTTTCATGGAGATCTGCTGGTGGTCTCCATGGCCAACGTGTCCTTCGGGGATGTGCACGCTGATACAAGTGTCTGGAAGCTGAACGACCCCTCCGTTACTGTCCAAACAGCACACAATGTTGGTCTCTACAGGTTGCGTCTGACCCCACCCGGGACTCTGGCCCAGTGAGTCGAGGTCGTGGCATGACCGGGCGAGTTTTCTGTGGTTTAGCCATGCGGTTCTGAAGTCCTCTCTGCTCTGGAACTGCTCCGGTGAAGGAGCCTGAAGGCCCGTAAAGTATTTGGATGAAGGTAAGGCTGGATTTGACTCCGCCTGGAGGATGGACAGCTCCGACAGACTATGGGACCGCTTACTCTTAAAAAACGGATTGTCTCTTTGGAATTGAGATGCTACTTCCTGGTTGGGGCTGGTGGGGTTGACATTATTGATATGACAGCTGTTGGAGCCATTGTTCGTGATCAAACTCGTGTTGGAGTATGATGACGGCGAGGCGAGGGAGTCAAAAAGAATCAGATCTGCTGAGTTCCTGACGTCTTTGCAGTTCTGATCTAGTGCCGATACAAAGGGGTTTAGGGACCAAGGACCGTTGTTTTGTATGTGACCGTTGGTGGGTTTTAGGCCAACACTCATCCACTCCCCAAGACCTCCAAACTCTTTTGACCCATACTCCTCCCCAACGCTGTCGATCATGCCGCTGTCACTCAACGACGAGTTCCTGAAGTTGATCGGCTGGACATAGGCAGCTGGAATGTACCCCATTTCTGTGTTGTTATGGGCGTACCACCACTCCCCGCCTGAAGTGTCCAGAACAAAGAGCCGATCTCCTTTGGAGAACTTGAGCGTGGTGAAGCTACTTGGGCAGTAGTCCTTGATAGCAACCACTTCTTGTGCATCTCCTAAGGAGTCTTGAGTGTCCAGTCTTAAGGCACTGGGTGAAGGCACTAAAACAGAAACATAGTTTGATTACTAAGATAAATATGTTTCAATAGACAACTACGGATGTTAAAAAACCTCACACACTTCCATCCATCATATCGCTTAATTACAACTACTCTATGGTTACGACTGTGTATGCAGATGATTAGAAATTATTAGAGCATTTTACAAAAAAAGGTAAAAGAAAGAAGTCCTTTGAAGTTTAAGGTACTAAAGAGGATTTTTTTGAAAATTCAAGATGGTGGTTTTTTCCCGAGGTCAAAGGTCAACAAAATAGCTTGTGAAATCACTTGTGTCAAAATGTAAAAATCGGCAAAATTTACACTTTGATACAAAATAGCCGCTGAGCTGTAGGTTCAGTGGCCATCCCAAAATAATTTTGAAATTTTCCTTGGATATCCCTGACGTGTGTTTTGGTTTCATTAGTGGATTTCTAAATTATTTTTTGAGGCCCCATTTACTTTTTGAGGGGTATTTGAAGGTATCGGGTGTCAGAAATAGCTTTTTTTAAGGGTGGAGCAAAGGACCTGATCAATTTGGTGTAAATTATTACAAAAAAGGCCACATTTTTGGATGTTATTTAATATAGACAAATACAAGCGGCAAACAGCCAAATACTGTTCTTTTGTACTCAGAACAGCATTGGGCAACCGTGGAAGAAAACAATAAATGGAACTTATAAATTGATTTTTTGCCATGAACAATTTGGGTTTTTTGTTTTGATCAGCTTCGTTTACTTTTCTTCACATTTTTTTCCGATGTTCAGATTTTGCATTTTGTTTTGTTGTTTTCACTGTTCAGCTTCTAGGGCTCAGAATTACTAGCAAAACTCTTCCGTTTGGAAATTTACGATCCAGTTTGATCTACAATTCAATTTGAATCGATATATTTAAAAAAAAATTTGAAACAATTCATTTTGGTAATGAAAACACTTTACAGGTTACTTATAATAAAAATGTAGATACTTTTTGCTTCATATAAATACAAGAAACTACTATATACGGGTTTAATGAAAGGGTATGGATGGTTTAATGCTTCGATTTTCAATCTGACGATCCATTTAATTTCAATTATTCTGTTTTTTTTCTCTAAACTCAGCCCTAATAACAGTTACGTTTTACTAATAAAATCATTCATTCAAGCAGCTATCAAGCCACCAACCCCTCCATGAGAAGCACAGACCTTTGACATCGCTGAGGCTCGCTCCAGTGACCCCGTCGCTGAGGTCGATAAGCGCCCCCTCTGACTTGCAGCGAGGGAGGACGAGGTTCGCTCGGATGATTCGATGGGCCGCCATGGCAGGGGTTATGGAAATCGATGACTCATTGGCAGATTTTTAACCTAGACAGCAGCAAAAAAATAAATAAAAAGCACAACAGGTAGTGAATTAAAACAAGGAAAACGGTTGCAAATGTTGCCTGCTGTCCAACACCACGGTCAGACGTCTGCTGGGAAACCTAAACCTGGGGGGAAAACGAGGTCCTGGCTGGACGCCTTTTCTGAATCAATGCAAAAGTGCTGAAGAGGAAAGAGGGAGAGGTGATTTACCGGGACAATCGAAAAGCAATAAAGACGCTACGCCAAAGATTTACACTGAAGAAATCCATGAAGGTCAGAGGCAGCAATAAAATAGAGTATGCAAGCTATGCAAACACACAGAACCAACTGGGCCAGCATTAAAGTCAGATTATTATGGACATTTCCCCCCAGATGATCCAGAAGTTGGACAAAGTGTGTTGAAAAAACTGAGCTAATTTCTTTATTACACTGTTATTATGCTGTTATTATACTGTCAATACGTCGTTATGGCACATCCAAACTGTAAATCAAACCCTATACATGTTTTTTGTATTTTTTACTTGATCTGAAACATTTTTAAAGCAAAACAGGCCAAGATCCTTTCATTCTCCTGCAGAAAGGTGACATGAACATTCGAGTGTTTGCATGCTAGTGCAGCCAACTTGATCAAATTACTGCAGAACGGAGGAGGCCTGCTGGAAAAAGCCTGTCGCTGATTATCCTTATTAGAACTGTAATGTGTGGAGATGCAGATGGCTTTTTTTTCCCATCATGCAGCAGCTCTTCGGTTTCTGCTAACGCTCCTAAAAGTCACACGTTTATTTTTATCTCCAAAAACTTTCTTCATAAAAAGACAATCAATTTTCTGAAATTTCATTTTATTCCTCCCAGAAATGAAAGGTCTTTTTATGATTTGAACCATAAATCAAGTTTCTCTTGTGCTTCCATAAATTGATCCGCCCACTCTTCAAAAGTTGGAGAATTTCCGCCTCCACTGAAGCACAAACTCCTCTGACTGGAACTCCGAACCTGTCAAAAGTCAGAAACATCTGCAGAACGTTTAAAAATAAACGCAGAAATCACATAAAAGTGCCTTTTTTTGGTCAGTTTTAGGTCTAGTAAAGAAAACCTGAACTCCAAAACACTACCTGTAACTTAGAATGCAACGCAAGTAAAGCAATGTCTCTTCAATTTGAATATTCAACTTTAGCCACGTTGTTCAGTTTTTGTCTTAAATTCAAGATCCATTTTATTTTCTGTACCTTGTTCCCCTGGAATTTTGTTTAAAAGGTTTTCTGATTTAGTCTTTTTGTATTAAATCGAATTTACCAGTCAACTGACGATTCAATCCAATCCAGTGATATCCAGCAGTCTTTTGCTTTTCTGATTTTGTTCTTTGCAGATTTATATATGTTTGTCTGATAAAATGGTTTTGTCATCGTAAGTTGTTTTTCAGATTAAATGTTTTATTTGGGGTGCAGTGGAGCAGCGGTGGGGCGGTCAACCTCTGAAAGGGAAATTGCAGGTTTGATTCCTGATTTGCCCGCCAATGTGTCGAAGTGTCCCTAGGAAAGACACGGAACCCCTCATTGCTTCAGGTAAAAGGTTGGCGCCAGTGTTCGGCAGCAGAGCCGCCATCAGTGTGTGATGGGACTGTGACTGTAAAGCGCTTTGAGCCTTTAACGAAGGTAGAAAAGCGCTACACGAGTATACTCCATTTACCATTTAAATATAAAACATGAAATAAAGAATAAAAAGAAAAAGTATTGCATACATGTATATTAGTGATGGGGGGTATATCTGTGCCAGTACCAGTTACAGGGAAAATATTGGTTATCGGTATCGGATGGAAAAAATGATATCAGTCTGACCCTGATTTGAAAAGACATATTTTTTTTAAATTTACTCGATTTTTATTCTTTTCTTTTTTTAATTTATTCTAAATTTTTCAAACTATTTAGCAAACTTTTGTCTTAAAACCTTTATACCTGAATTTATTTCCAATTACATAAAAAGGCTAAGCTAAATTATGTGGAGTCCTGGATTTAACGGCATGTTTTGAACGGCGCACCTTCAATTATTGAGGAATTTCCACTTCAGAGGGAGAAGAACGAGCCAAAGAGGCAGGAATCTGCCGCTTCCGCGGCAAACAGCTGCAAGGCCCAAACCACAGCAAACGCACGAGCGGGTTCCAGTCAGGCAGAGAGGTCCGCAGCTTTAATTAACGCCGTGTCAGCCGGCCGGCCCCAAATCCCTGGATGAATATTACGGTAATAACTGCTTGCAGCCGCCACGAGCTGAGCTAATCACTTTCCCATCAGCGCCGCTTCAAATCTATAAACTGCTGCCTCTAAGTCGTCACAAACGTATCCAGGTTTTCCAGAGAACCTTTCCGTTTCGGAGAAGCACAACTGGATGGAGGGGGAAGGGTGCTTAACATAAGACATCAAAGCCTGGTTGGGGTCCGGTGAGAGTCACATTGGTTCTGTTCAGACCAAAAAACAGCTGAAGAAGAAAGAGAACAGGAAGCTCTGAAACTCGGACAGAAGATCTTTGGCAGTGGTTTTCCGCTTTTATTTTGTTAATACGTCCCCCCATAAAAACCAAAGCAAAAGCTGCAAAATTCATGTTTCTCTTTGAGCCAAAGCTGTAAAGATTTACGATAAATGGATGTTCTTTTCACGCCTTTAACGCGCGCGCTTTTAGCATACGGTGTTCACACTTGCCTGTCACCAGCAGAAACTAGCGCATGTCCTCTACCAACAGCTGGAAGAGGTCAAAGCGGTGCGAATTTCCTAAATCTTGCTCCAGGCTTTTTCTTTCACACCTCTATTTCGGCTTATGAAAGTCTTGGTGTTACAGAATTCCAGCCGGCCACAAACCGCAGTTATTAATTTGTCCTTCATGATCAATTTTCAAACAGTTGGCACGTCCATGTTTTAAAAATGACACCAACCAACC
The DNA here is from genome assembly GCA_014656515.1 of Oryzias celebensis. Taxonomy (NCBI): domain Eukaryota; kingdom Metazoa; phylum Chordata; class Actinopteri; order Beloniformes; family Adrianichthyidae; genus Oryzias; species Oryzias celebensis. Next base: position 110,845 of record BNCR01000002.1, read on the forward strand.
AATTTAAATAAAACTGTTGCAATGAAATGGAAATTGTGTGTTTGTTGCTTTTTGTTTTGCTATATGTTCATGTATCGCAAGTCACATCGTGACAGTATTGATGCTAATACTGAACACTGCTCATTTTGTGCAACACCAGCTATTACGCAGTCATTCTATTTGTCAGAATATCCATAATTGTTCTGCTACTTTTTTTAACTTATTATTGCGAATATTCATTTTTTTGTCTCACGTCTAACATTCGAAAGTTTGGATTGACAGATTTTGTGTTGCCCCCTTTCAAGGGGTAGGGGTGTAGACTTCCAACAAGCTGATTGGCGAGAGAGGTTGCTATAGAAATGTTGACCCAGACCAATCACTGCTTGCTGATTCCGTCGGCCTCCAACATGGCATCATCTGTATTGTAAAAACAATGGTGATAACTTCATTTCGTTGGAGTCAGAAGTAAGCCATTTTGTATGGATGACATCGCTATGACTCGGTCCAGTTCTCGTATACAGTCAATGGATCAAATGTGGTTGATTGATTTTGTGTAGCTCGCTTTCAAATGGTAGGGGTATGGATTTCCAACAAGATCACTCCTGATTGGAGAGTGGTTGCCACAGAAACATTGATTTAGACCAACATTGCTTACTGACGATTTCTGGTTCCAACATGGCGACGGCCGTATCGCAAAAAAGGGACGACTGAATTGACTTCAATTTGTTGGAATCTTAAACAAGCCTTAAATTAATCATTTGATGCAGAAAACAACCAATTATGTGATGTTTTCTTCTGTCATCAACCTGTTTTGGGTGGGGACCATGCGCTTTGATGTGTTCTGTGTGATGATCACCACAGGATGAAGGGATAGCAGGAAGAAAAGTACAGAAAAGAGGAAAAGTTGGATGAATACAACCAGGAAAAAAAAGTTTAAACTTGACGATTTGATGAAGAGGAAACTGCAGGGATGTGGAGCAAACAGGAGAGTTGTTGAGGAAGATGAGAGTCCTGAACCTGCAGCTGAGGCAGAGAGGATTTTCAGCTTATCAGATGACCTTCTTCGCTTCTAAAGAGGCTGCAGAAGTGCGCGTGCACGCGGCACAACTTCAATGAAAAACTGCCTTCATTTACACCTGAGTGCGCATGCGTGACACATTCCATTCATGGAAATTCTATACAATTATTTTTCAACATTTTTTTTTGTATTTCGGGTGTGAAAAAACAATTTCAGTTAAATTCAACTCGTTTTAATGTTAAAAACAATCAAGGAATTAGGAGAACTTTAAAATATCTTATTCAAAAATGAAGCCGAATTTTTAATAAGACTTAAACAAAGCGTTTTTACTTGATAAAAAGGCGGGAAACTGGTTCCAATTGGGTCAAAAGTAGTAAAAACCTAAAACGCGCTGTTTTTTCTACTGACCTCTCAGAAGGGGGAGAGCCGGCAGAGCCCCCTCCGCCCGCCTTCGGCCCCTCTGCCGCTGCGACGGGGAGTCATCAGCCCCAAAGTTCCGACCCAGTAGATGTGGAGGGTTCGAGTGAAGACAGAAAAACGGGAGTCGAAGTTTTCCGCTCACTGACACCCGGGAAAGAGGAGCCGCGCGCCCGCGTTCGCTCCGGTCTGACGGGAGACTGAGATGTGGAGGGGTGACGTCACGCGAAGGGGCGTGGCGAACGCGCAGGCATGGTTTTTAGGTTGTTGTTTTTTCCAGGGGCGTTTCACACGGATTGAGGGGAGCCAAGCCCAACTGTTCGACATTTATTCAGGGCTCTGAAAATTTCCCAGAAATCTCTGCAAAAACTTAGTTTGTGAATGCTCACTAGATTGAAGATAGAGGAATATAGACCACAATGCAATGCTTTTAAACAATTTTCACTTGAAAAAAATACAAAAAGAATACATTTGTTTCATGCAAATCATCCAAGCTTTCATCATCAAAACACAGTGGATTTATAAATAGTCATTTTCCGCACTGTACATGCACAAATGCACAATTAAAATCCTTAATTTAAAAAGTAATGAATAAACATCTTATAATCCCAAACACCTTTTATACGAAGTAATTTGGGTTGTGGTTACTGATGTCAAAGTGAGTTTGAGAGGTACAGGACATGCTGTCAAAACGGTCCAATGGGTGTTATTGTGAATATGCTGACATGACTAACGTTGAGCGTGTCGGACATTGTTTTTTTCCCATGTTACTAACAATGTGGGGGGGTTAACGTAGTAATAACAACATTTTCTTTAGCAATATCTGTTTGTTTTTTGTACAAGTTGCAATCAAGTTTGTGTGCAAGATGGCTGTAAATACACTAACGTGTAGCAGTGTTGAACGGATTTATTTTAATTTGTTACTAACAAGGTTAGGAGTTAGTGCAGTCACAATACAGTTTGTTTTAGCTGAATCAGTGTTTTTTTTTTTAACTTGAAAACAAAATTGGGCACTTTTGTAAATATGTCAATGCAGCTAACATGTAGCGGGATCATCAGTTTGTTTGTTTTTTTGCGTGTTATTAGCAAGGTTAGAAATTAGCATAGTCACAGTGAACATGTGTTTTAGTGTTATCAGTCTGTTTTTTTTTCATACTGCAAACAAGATTGGGAGTTACAGAAAGGTTCAGTCAGGGTATAGCAACATAATAACCAGCTCACGCTTCTTATATGGCTAAAATGTAGCATGTTACAAACAAGTTTTACAGTTCCTGTGAACGCAGGTAATAAAGTCTGTCTGACTGACTGACTTATCTCTGACTCTTTTGTCTTGCTTAATGCGCCGGATAGTTTGTTGTGCTTTATATTTGACATGAGTTCAAAAAGACACCATTCATTAACGATGCGCAAGGTCACTTTTCTCTGCGTCAGTATCAACTGACTGACATTGATTACTATACCAAAGCTACTTCTCTCTGATTTAAAATCGGCTGGAATTACACATAAACGATTGAAAAGTTATGGTAGTCGGAGGTAGCGCTGAGGACTTCGGACTCGGGCATTGAATGCCTTGTTTTCTTAAAGCAAAGGTCAGCTACAAACTCTCCTAGTATAGCTCATTGACAGTTGCTAGCACCTAGCTAGCTAATTCTATTGAGTTCTGCTCTAACGTGTACAACACGTCTGTCCAGACATGACAATGTAATAACTGGACCAAAAAGTGGAGTTTAGAAACTCTGTCAATGCCAAAAAGTTAGAAGATAGCAACAATTAAGCGTACTGTATCAAAGCTTTTTAAAAATAAATAACGTTTGATTGATTGATTGATTGAAAACAATAAGTAAACCCCTAAAACAAAGACAATTTTAAAGTCAATTTTAAAACCTCCAGCAAACGGACTAAATTAATGAAATAAAATTTAGCCAAACGAAAAGCATCTGCTAGTTTGATGAGCACGACCTGCATAAAAAAAGCTTTAGGTTTAATGGTGCGTGCAGCTGGACGGCGCTGCGATAATGAGGTGATTAAACAGTGTCAGAGGTAAAAATCTTCCGAGGTTCCTTCAGTCTTGATTTTTTAAAATTGTTTTCGTTCAGAAAACCCTAAAAGGAGAAAGAAGTCGAAGAAAAGAGCATCTTTACTCTCAAAATGTTTTTCACTGTCAGAAAGAAGAGAAAGAGATAGTCACATTAGAAAAAAAGGAAAAAAAGTATTAAATATTCATTTAAGTTTCTGTCAGGCTCTGTCAAAAACACCTTAAAAAGAACCAAATTTGGATGTTTCAGCACTTTTTTGAGGCCAAATAAATGTAGTTTTATCATAGATTTCAATCTGTAAACTTCAGCATCACAGCTTTTCTCTTCAAAGATCAGTGACACCAAAATGACATGTCAAAAAGGCATCAGCAGACGTGACAGAGATGAGATTTACCTGACCGCCCGCCGTCTGCTTCCCTTTCTGCTCTGTCAGGGGGCCGGAGGGAGCTTGATGGATATCCGCGGGGCCGCAGAGGAAGTGACAGCAGATAAATGCTGGGCTGAGAGGTGCATGCGTTCAACACAACGCCCACAGTCACCTTCAAACTGCATTTTTAATAAAGGATTTCTCAGACATTTCCAGCACCTCATCTCTGGAAAAAACAGGTGGATCAGAAAGATGGAGGGATCAAACAGACAGAATCCATTAGACGGGCTGAAAGAACTGTTTTCAGCACAAAGATGAATTATTTTCTGTTTCCTCCAAAACTGTTTGATTAGTTATTAAAACTGGTCATAGATAAAAAGGACAAGTCTGACATTTGTCCAAAAGTCTTTGTTCCAGAAGTTTTAGCGTGAAATTCTCATGTGGTTTATGTACCTTCATTACATTTTACACCTTTTCTTTATAAACTTTTCAAAAACAAACATTTGCTTCACTGCTCTATTGCTGTTCAGTCAAACGCTTTAACACTCAGCGCGTCGAAGCATAATAAAATAAAGGAAGACAAATTGTAACTGTCTAAAAGTCTTAAATGCCAGGAGTAGTTTCTGTGGAGTTTAATTGAGTGGAAAAAGGTTAAAAGCTATGCTACATGCTAAAATGTTTAAAAAGCTAAAAATGAACAACAACAAGAAAAAGCTAGCATCCTGATAAAGCTAAAACAAAATGCAAAAAAGCACATTAAGAAATATTTAAAGTCAAATTCAATTCTAAAGTAGCATAAAAATCAAATAAATCCTGAAAAATGCTAAACAGAGCACATTTTTTTTTATGAAATTTTAACAAAAACACTGTATTTGTAGTCACATGCTAAATTAGCATATAAAAGTAGAAAAATGGCACAAATTTAGCCAAAGAAAGTGTGGACAAGCTGAATAAAAGTGGGGAAAAAAACATAAAATTTGTATACAAGTTTTTTTTCAAAAATTCTTATGATACTTAAAAACAAAACAAAAAAAGGTACAGAAACCAAAAGTTGTAGCAGAAATGCTACAGGTTTAGTACATTTTAACCGCACATTGTGAGCTGCCGTTTCTGCTCTAGCAGTTCTGCTCTTGTTTAAAACTTCGACTGGAAGTGAAAACGTCCATTCATCTGGGATGAATGGGAACTGTGCCATTTGAAAAAAGCGTTTTCTATTCAGCAAATTATCTTGGAGCTTCGCTATCAGCACCCGAATTACAGAGCTTGTCAAATAGGTTGGTTCTGGGATGAAAGAGCAGGAATTTTTTTGTGTGTTTGTTCCTTTGTGATGCAGCCCAAACCTCAGAGGATAAAATGGTCTGAAAATCTGGCATAGACAAAAAATATGAAGTAAAACATAAACGTTTTATAGATGTCTTGACTGTCTAAAGCGTTTTTATGGAAGAGCCTCAGCTCGGAAAGAGAGTCGATTTAATGACGAGTGAAAAGAAAATGATGTAAATCCATGAAAGCAGAAGGAAAGCACCGCAGAATGCTTGATGAGGTGTGCTTGAAATCCACAGGAATGTTGTGCGCAGAACGGCAGGAAATTTTAAGGTTTTTCATGCAGAAAAAAAAAAGATTTCATCTTCAACTAATGCTTTGTCCTTTTATTTTTTTTTCCCTTCCTCTATTTTTTCCCCTCTGATTTCAAACCTAAGGATGCACAAAGCAAAGCTGCAAAAGACACAAAAAAACCCACAAACACTTCACGGATTTACGTTTCTGCTGAGATTGCCTTTCTTACACTTTTCCGAGAAAGATGCTTCAGGAAATCCTTAATTGTCCGACTTTAAGCTTCCTGTGGTCCACCTCTAATTCTAACTGGCTGCTATCTTGCAGTGTGCAGGTGAACAGCCAGCAAACCAGACTGTAAAGCAGTTTTCCAGGAGCGGCTCCTCAACGGTTCCGACTCATCACGAACGGAGTTGTCACAGACGGAAAAACTTTGTCCAAGTTTTCAGCGCCTTAGAGTGATAACTTCAGGTTAATGCTGAGCTCGGTGGTGCCTCATGATGCAGGTCTTTGAATGGTCCTCAAGCTCCGTAAACTACGTCCACACCACCGTTCAAGCCACCACTTGCAATGAAAAGTCTATGTAAAAGTGTAGATGCGCATTTGGGGCTTCTGCGTTCAAAACTCTGTTATTCAGGCAAGTTTCTACAACCATGTTCAGGCTCTTTATGATTTGGAGCTTCCAACGCCTAACCTCAGAGAGGAACAGGCGTTCCGACGCGGAGTGTTTGATCAGAACGATCAAAACGTCTCAGAACACTTCTGGAAGAGTTGGATGCTGAAAACCTTTGTCTTTACTTCCAGACAGATAAAAATTTAACCAAAACAAACAAATAGATGTGATGATGGAGTTTTCAGCTCCTCGCAGTTCTTCGCCACTGGGCAGAGTATAAAACTACGGACACACTGGGAACGTGACGCACGTTCAAGAACGAGCATTGGCAGATTGATGTCTGGATTAGGGAACGGTTCGTCTCAGTCTCTCTGTTCTCATTAGTCGTCAGAAAACTTCTGCAGACTCCATCCTCTGGGTTGAATCTAAAATCTAAAGCATAGGCACAAACAAAGGGGGCTAGGACAGTTCCCTGGGGGACTCCCACACTGCAGCTACTAAACACACCTTAAAAACTGGGGCTTGTTTGAGTTTTATTCCTTCAAAATAACATTTTACACTCCTATTCCACCGGTAGAGCTTTACTCACCGCCTCCGCTGTAATCCTCAAGTGTCATCAGCTGCTTTAAGAGTTTGAGGCTCGGCCATTATGACGTGATGGCGGCTTAACCACGCCATATGTTGTTGTGATCAGCAGGAGCTGTTTTGGTGTTATGGGGGAGGCTTTTTTGGAAAGATTATGGCAAGGGTGATCAGCCGACTCTGACTCCTTAAAAAGATTGCCTTTTATCCATTTAAAATGTTATTTATGCTTTTCTTGAGAAAAGTGACTTTTTTAGTCATTTTAATGAACAAAACCTGCTGCTTCAGTTTGAGGCGTGTTAAAGTCCTGTCGCCCGGACTCACCTGTCAGCTGCAGCTTTTGCTACGTTCTGATGCTGCTCAAATGAAAAATAACAATCTTTTCCTCAGTCTGAGCGGCATCTTCTCTGCGAAAGCTCGTCTCTGGTGTCTAAAAATAGCACAGAGCCACATTTTAATAACAGATACAGTCGGGCTGCAGCTCGGAAACTCTCCAGGGTGGGGGGGTGGGAGGGCTGCTATAGAAGAACAAAAAAAAACTGAGGAGAAATTCAATTTTTTTCCAACATTTCCATATTTTTCAATGTTTCTGACATTTCCATGAACCTTTTAAACTTCACTTTTTATCCCTGGAAAAACCATAAATATACATATATTAGCATCACTGTAGACGTTCCTCTCTTTGTGAGGTTCAAATCATCTCAAAAAAGTTCATTTATGACTATAAAATCAAAAAATGCAGCTTCACATGTTTTCATTTGTAGGAAAACAAAAAAAAATCAAAATGCTTATTTGTTGTTACATTTTCTTGGTTTTAGTTATTATTACTTTTTCTTTCAGCTTGTTTTTAGTAGAACTATGGTAAGGAGGTCATTTCCACTTTGTGCAATCAATAAAGCTTTATTCTTTCCTATGCCATTTTATTCTATTCTGTTTTATGTTATTCTAATCTACTGTATTTTCTGTTCCATTCTAATCTGTTTTATACAATTCTTCTCTTATGCTATTCTATGTCACTGTTTTTCTCTTCTATTCTGATCTATTCGATTCTGTTGTTCTTTCCTTTTTTATTTTGTTCTATTACTTTTTTGTTATATTTTGTTATATTCTACTCTGTTTTTCCTATTCTTTTCTATTCTATTCTGAAGAGCACAAAATATAAAAACAGTTTTACTAAGAAAAAGTCTAAATCCACTAAGTAGCATTTAAAAAATTGTCAATCAGAATAAATAAATGAATAAAAACATGGAGCTTTCAAAAACGTCAAAAAGAATCAATTTAAAGGGAAATAAAAAGATCCTAACTGGTTGAGAAAAATGACCAGAAAGAAAAACTTTTTTGTAAAAAAAAACCCACCTCAGTATTACATAAAGCAAACAAAAATGAAAACTGTATCCATTAAGATTTTAAAAAAGACAAAGCGAACGCCAAAGAGCTATGAATTAAAGATCTGAAAATCAAAATTAGTTACACGAAATCAAATCAAATCAAACTTTATTAGTACAAAAACGCTTTTCATGCCACACAGCTCAAAGCACTTTATAGTAAAAACAAAATAAAACAAGAGGACAAACAAAATGAAAAATAAAACTAAAATCAACAGGTTTAGAAACCAGTTTTATGCATTTACATAAAACTCTACTTACCTTCAACCATAGACTTGCTACGAAATATCTCAAGCTACGGTAACACGCGTTCAAGTGACTGCTACCATAGAAAAGTCGATTTAAATGTACAATAATGCGCTTTTTGAACTCTTGGATAAAGCCTGGCGTAAGATTTGTGAGATTTGCTTTAATGTTTTGCCCCAAACCTTTTCCAACTGTAGGTGGCGGACAAGCGACATCAGTCAGCATAAAAAGAAGAAGAAGAAGAAGCCCCTCCCTGTTTGTCCAGTGTGAACACCATGGGCCAAACGCCTGTTAAAAAACTTCTGTTTAACTGTCTTCAGGCTCTATGTACAAAAACGCATGACCGTTGACATAAGTGGTAGTGATTTGATTCCTGGACGTAACAATCGTTTAAAAATGTATTTTGGAGGAGAAAGAAATGATCGCGTTTTGTTCAATGGATGAAATTATGTGACACCAAGTGTTTTATATCGGAATAGAGCTGTGAAAGAAAAAAGCCTGGAGTAAGATTTGTGGTTTTCCACCACAACTACGACATTTCGCACCAAGCTTCTTCCAACTGTCGGTGGCAAACCTGTTAGTGAATAGTATCAAAAGAAAAAACAGCCCCTCCTTAGCGACGTGCGTGTGAACGCTCAACCGCATTCTTGAACGTATGCCACAAACCTGGTGGTGTCCGTAGCTTAAGAAAGTTCACAATCATAAAATGACAATTAGCACAAAATGGCCGCCATGCTGTTGGTCGTGTAGCTGTTGGTCCCAAAATACCTTCAACTTGAGATATCCTTGACTCTTTGGTTTTGTTAGTGAATTTTTTTAAACGTTTTTGCACGCTATGATGTCACCGTTGTTCTGTCAGTTCTGTATATCCAGGAACTCGTTTGGTTTGATTTACGCATTTCTGGTCAAAAGTCTGGTTTAAATGATTGGCAGGAAAGAAGATTTTTTTTCCTGGTTCAACATTTGTCTCGTTTAACCTCCGAAACCTGTTTACTGCTGTTACCTTGTTCCAAGGTGTGAGCAGACATGTAGGCCAGCAGGTGTTCTTGTGTAGTGGAGTGTGTGTGTGTGTGAGTGTGTGTGTGTGAAGGACAGCGCTCTGATCCACGAGTCCCTAATCCGATCTGAGGGGGGGTGAGAGTGCAGCAAGAGAGGATTATGGGATTAGGAAGAAGGAAGATGCGACAAGAGATGGCCAATCTGCAGCTGCATGCCAGCGTGTTCCCGCTGCGTCCAGGTCACCATGGCGACGGGGAGGAAGGAAGACTCACTACGGTGACCCCGAAAAAAGGTGGTGCAGCCGCTGGTTTCTGACAAAAGGGATTTGTTGAATCTGTGGGGTTTGATTTTTTTATGGCGACGCAAAGCTTTGATGCAAAGCAAAAATTTAAATAAAAAAAAAAAGGTTGACATCACAGCAAGAACTGTGTCCAAAACCTGAATGAGGCCAAAGTTTCTTATGGGGCCAAAGTTTCTTATGGGGCCAAAGTTTCTTATGGGGCTCGAATATATATTTTGAAATCCACAAACGAAACCAAAACACTTGTCTGGGAAATTCAAAGAAGGTTTTGAAATTATTCTGGGACGGCCACAGGATCGACGGCCATTTTGTGTGAAATTTGGCGGTTTTCTCGTCTCCGTATCTTACGAGGAGAAAATCTTTTCACAAATTTCACATACAGGCCACCAGGTCAAGTCTACGACCACAACCAAAGTTTCTGTTGACCTTTGACCTTGGGAAGAGGCCGCCATCTCAATGGTAATGGGGCGGTGGATAGAGGGTAGCGCCTCCAGTCTACACAACGAAGTTTTAATTTTCACGCTGTACCTTTTGCACTAGCTTTTAGGGAAATGCGTTTTCATGTGATTATAAGAACAAAACTGCAGATATATGATCTCTGCTTCTTTCATCATCATAAAAACTCCCATGATGCTTCTATCATGGATTAACCTCACAGGGACATAAAAGTCGCACAAAATATCGATCTTGAAGAAAAAATTGATGCAAACACCTTTAATAAACTCATGTAAAATCAACATTGAAGCTTTTAGAAAAAAAATTGAACTTCAGAGGGAAAGTGGTTTAGATTCCAGCTGTGAGTGCGATCAAAACCAGATTTCTGGTTGCAGTTGTGTAGTTTCTGGTTGCAGTTGTACAGTTGTTGTGCTGCAACGTCGTCAGCTCTTCAACAATCCAACCGTTTCCCCAAATTCCTCTTTGTTATTTAAGGATTGTGAGCTGCAGAGACGACAGCAGCTCCAGGAGTCTGAGACTATCGGACAGCTCTCTAGCACCCTCTACAGGCCAAACTTTCAAACTGAGTTAAAATATTTATGGAAAAGTCAGAAACAGCAACAATAAAGGACACTAATCAACCCCTTGTGAGGATTTTTTTGTTTCCTTGGAATGTTCTGGGATGCTTTTCCTTCTGACAGTATCACCTGCTTTCCTTTAACAATTATCCTCAGCTCATCTTTTGGATTTTCCTGTTTTTAGGTGTCGGGTTGCCACACCATTTGATTCCCTGTTATTGTTATTTAGATTTTTAATGTTTGAGTGTATTTGTTAAAGTTTTATGGTCTCCTGCATTTTGGGCCCTTCACCACCACAGCATAAATCACACCAACCTGGACCAATCAGGAGATTGCTGCTGCAGTGCTGGTGCTACAATCCACGCCATGCCAGGTTACGTCACGCCAAAGGAAGGTTTTCCTGTAGCCCTATAGATCAAATGTCATTTTTAAAACGCAAAACAAATATTCGTTTCGCAAACTTTATTAAACTACCTCCATTGATCATCATGAAGCCTTCCAAAAGCATCAGTTGTTTTAGTACAACGCTGCCCCCAACAGGCGCATGTTCAAAATGACGTCTGTTGTTTTACAGCTCTTCCTGAAGTTTACCTGCTGCCAGTGGCGTCAGGTGGTACAGAGGTCAGAGGTCAACAAACAGGATCAAAGTTCGTATCTGACCTTTGAACTCCAAAGGAAACATGTCTGAGAACCAGCAGGTTGGTTTTGGCGCCGCGATCCCCAGCGGAGTGCCAAGAGGTGACTCAGCGCCCGAGCAAAACCCCTATTTTTTTTCCCCCGCCGCGCCGACCGGTTGCCATGGAGACGGAGCGCTTGGAGAGTCCCTGTTGTGTGGAGATGCTCGTTTCCCGGGAGAAAAAATGCTGAAAGAGACTCAACAGAGAAGTACAAAGAGGCGCTCGCAGTAAAAAAAAAAAAGGAAAAGTAAGAGAGAATGTGAGGCTTTTGGCTCCAACAAACCAGGGAGAAAATGAATCTGGAGATTCCAAAATAAAACACTTTTAATGAACAGTTAGCAAACCTTCATGCTAACGCAAACAGCATGGAACAGTCCAACTTTTTAACCTGACGAAAACAATATCTAATTTTTTGTTGCAATTAAACTAAAGACAAATCCAATCTATTGTTCTGCTTTGGTGAAAACAAAGTTTGATTCAAATTTATTGTTGTGTATATTTTTGCTAGGCTTTTTTTTACTTCCTGTTCTTTCAGTGAGAATCTTCGAATTATGAAATCTTCAAATTAAATGTATTCCTATACTTGTCAATGTAAATAAAAACACAAACTTATGAAGTTTTTTCCAAAATAATGCAACAATTACTTTGCTGCTTTTTTAGAAATTATAGTTATAAAATGTGGTTTCTTTATCATAAAAACATTTTAACAAATAAAAAAACTCATAATACTTTTTTTTAAAGAACTAAAATATAAAAGCACCTTTGAGTAGTGCAGCTGTCATAAAAAATGAAAAAGTAGTAAAATGTTTTAGTTTTTTTTCCTGAAATGACAAACATGGCAACAAGATTGTGGAGATTTTCTCTATTTTTAGGTACAACAAAGATAAAAAGACATCTGCAAAATTTTTATCTTTTCTTTTGGTAAAAAAATCTGAACAGTTTCATCCAAATGTACAACAGTGTATATTTTTGCTCTTTTTTTTTAAATTTTACTGTTTGTTTGATGAGAGTCTTTGAATTACAGAATCCTCAATGTAAATATTTTCCTACACTTGTTATTGTAAATAAAAACACAAACTTGTACATTTTTTTCCCAAATCATGTGAAAGTTGTGTCACATGTTAAGGTTGCAAAGAAATAAAAACTTTTCCTGCTTTTGAGGATTTTTTAGCCACATTTTTTTTGGATCTTAAAATTTTAAAAATACATTAATAAAAAAAAATCTTAGTAAGAATGTTTATTAAACAAAAAAAATTTGTGAGCACCTCCAAGAAGTGCAGCGGTGCTTTAAAAAAAAGTAACATTCTGAGTTATATATAAACAGCCCTTTGATGTCGTTTTTTTTTTACCTGCACTATAATAATACAAATAATCGTAAAAACTGTAAAAAATATGATAATTATTGTGAACTTTAAAAATGACGTAATGTCGTTTTTTTATTTTAAGAAATGGTCATTGATCATTTTGTTAAGCAACGTTACAAGTATGACCACATTTTAAGACACAAGATTAAAACATTTTGTCTGCTCCAATGTATATAAAAAATTTGCACTGTTGCCATGGTGATATTTCTCACCAGTCGTTTGGTGTTTTGTCAAAAAACTGACACTTCCGAACGTAATAAATAATCAAGAAATCATTAATTGAATTAAGTAACGACTGTAGTGTTTGATGGTGTTTGTTGATGTTTTCGTAAAAAATTCTGTGATCATTCACAGCCAGTCTCAACACAAACTTCTCCAGCTCAGTTTATTTTTATCGGCACCTCATAAATCAGGTGGACAGATGACCAGCGGCTGAAGGACGCCGGTTCTCAGTGCCTTCACCGTTCCTGCCTGTTTCTCCCCACAAACCCTCAGTGTTTGAGGCGGACAATGCCACACATGCGAGGCGAGTTTTTTATCGTCTAACAAAGACGGTGATTGTCGTCTGATAATCGTCTTTGTTCTTCAATGTGGAGCTGCAGAGGCGGGTCGGAGGTCAAAGGTCGGAGAAGGGCGTTGTGTGAGCAACGCAGCGCATTCTGACGATTATTGGTTTGTGGCAAACACACACCTGAGATGGACTTTTGTCGGGCTTGGTTGAGTGTGTTGGATGTCTGTTCCTGGCCCGGTAAGGTCCCGGCTCCTGCTTTGTCGCCCCAGCAGACGTTCTGGTTGTGAGCTCTGCATGGGCAGCGGGGGCCTCACGTCTGGCCAAGCTGAGTAGTGAAAAGAGCGTCATCGTTAGCATTCACGTCCAGTCGCTTCCTCTGAAACGGGCTTTTGTGGTTCACCACAGGCTTCAACAACACGAGGAGAGTCGGAACCGGATCAAAGAACAAGAACCAAGTCTGCTCTTCTCATGTCATTATACTTTAAAAATAAAATATCTTAAGAGTATTAGTACCCTAAATGGTAATATATATGTACATATGTTAATGCTAAGATTCAAAATGATAAAAAAAAAAGATTTAATGTTACTATGGCAACCGTCCAAAGATTGTAGTCAGTTATGCCGTCAATGTCTTTTTTTTCTCGTGAAAATTGCTATAAATGCAAAACTAGGAAAAAGGAATTCAATAAAAACTCTTAGGAAATTCTTACTTTACACGAAAACGACGTCTAACAACGACAATTGTGTAACAAAAACTTCAGGATTAATAATCCCGTATTGCATCATTGAATACGCAAAACTAAACTATGTCTTTAAGAAAAACAAAAGGCTATTATTGGTTCCTGCAAAAGATTGGGAGGAATTGTATGTCCTTATCACCCAGCATCTACAATAATTAGCAAGATGTTTCCATAAACTATTATATAGACATAGATACAGCCTTTTTTTGATTATTATTGTGTTGCAGTTGGAGCTTTGTGTTACGTACACACAAGAACGGGCTGAATGTGTGTTTTGCTTTTTGTATACAATGTTCACTCAACTGTCGCTACTTGATACTAGCGCAGGTCCTCACAGTTGGAAGAGGCTCGGTGCAAAGAATCAAAGTGATGGAATTCTGACAAATTTTCCTCCAGGATTTTTCTTTCACAGCTCTGTTCCGATATATGAAAGATTTGTTGTCATATTTGGCACATAGAGCCTAAAAATGGTCTTATAATCTTATGTGGCGACGCATAAAAACAAGAGTTTTGTACTCGGAAGCTCAAAGTACACATGTAGATGCGTTTAGGGTCGAACCTGTGTTTCCGAGACCAGTGTGAATCAATTAACAGTCTCAATTATCAGCTGTTATCCAATCAGCGTGTCGTCTTGGACCTTCTTTGCATCGTCATAAACAAGCTCAAAACATCATATTGTTTTACCACAGCAGCTTGGTTTACTTCCTGGTAACACTTTTAAAAATCCTATTTTATGTCAAATAAGGTTGACAATACTCTAAAAAAACAATGACCTTTCTAGTCCAACACAACTGTTAGCAATCCTCGTAGATCGTACGGTAAAGCGTGAACAATATTTGAAATACAAAAAATACGTTATCTGACACTCATGTGTGAGTGCTAGCAATACTGTTAGCATGTCAATATAGCCTAATGCTAACACAAGATAACTTTTGATTTAGGATTAGAATTAGAATATATTTGTTAATTTTTTTAGGAAAAGTTAACTTTGCTCCAAGCCCGGTGTAATACTGCGATCACACCAAACACAATACATGCGGCAAATTTGCACCCATCGCGTCTGTTTCAACGCTCGACAAATTAGCTGCTTGACACTCATCCAAAAATATGTTCGTAAACTTGATTCTCCTCCATGTTTGTTTTGGACAAACACGTCTGCATTACTGTCAGTAGCAAACACTGTTACCTATGCACACCTACAGTGCCCTCTAGTGGTTGTTTGTGGGAAGTAACCGCTAAAACCGGTTGGAAAAAACCAAATATTTGAGCCTATTTCTTTGTTTTTATTAATCATATTTAAATTGCTCTCCTGGCCAAACTGCAAAGAAACAAAAACGCAACTTATACTCCAAAATATTCAATAATCTTATTTTTAGTCTGTTAAACTTATCATTAACATTTTATGCTACACAATATTTTTTGGTGTGTGTTTCTGTTTACCAGCCGTATTTCATGATGGTAAAAGCAGCAGAAACAAAAAACCTCTCCTGCTTTTCTTTTGTTTGATTGTTTTCATCTTTTTCTTTTCTTTTCCTTAGATTTCGTAAAACTCCTTACAGGTATGTAGACAGAAAGTCACAATGTGGACGCCTGAAGCCCAGCTGAGTCAGGGTGTGCAGTGGAGTGAGGGGAGGGAGACAGATTGGATTGGTCAGCAGTTTTGACTGACAGCTGCGCTGACCTCAGACCTGTGGCGCCTCACATCTCCGCCTCCGTACAGCTGCGCCTTAAAGCCCGCCGCTCAGTCTCAGCTGCCGTTCTCTGGATAATCTGCCTGCAGCTGCACAACGGTAAACCAATCCTCCTTTCTGCAGGTCTGCCCGATGTTTGATGCTTTGTTTGGTCGGAGTTAGTTTTGCAAGTTAGAAAACTGACTTTTTAGACGTGTTTGTACAACTGCTTGAGTAAAAAAACAACTGCTCTCACTTTTTGATGTCACTTTTCTCGATATTTTCCCCTTGAATTGAGTTTTTTCTGAAAAACAGGTGAGGATGACTGACCTGGAGACCTCCATGGCGACCCTCATCGCCGTGTTTCAGAAGTACTCGGAGAGAGAAGGAGACAAGCACAAGCTGAAGAAGAGCGAGCTGAGGGATCTGCTGCACGACGAGCTGCCGGAGCTGATGGCGGTGGGTGCGCAGGTTTCGGTTCGTATTCGATAAATCAGAACAGTAGCAATGAAGCCGTCCTCCTCCCTTCCTCCCCACCTGCAGCACGTCAAAGACCAGGCCACGCTGGACAGCCTGATGGAGAGCCTGGACACGGACGGCGACGCCGAGTGCAACTTCCAAGAGTTCATGACATTTGTCTCCTTGGTGACCGTCTGTTGCCATGAGTTCTTTGAGCATGAGGACGACTGAGGACACAAAGACAAAAGGGTTGGCAGTGAACCTGAAGGAAGTGTGATGCGGCTGCTGGCATGAGTCCATTCAAAAGGCTTCTCATGTTCTCAGTAGTTTCTACAAAGTGGTGATGAAGTTAGAAAAGTAGTCCTTTGTAAGCTAGGAAAGCTAAACTACAGATTTTAGTTAGTTCAGTCAAACTGAACATCATTTTCTTCTTAGTAATTTTGAACGTACTTTTTTCTCTTGAAGTTAAAGACACAAATAAAGTCAGCGGTAAACCTCAAATGTATTCGTTGTGTTTAACTGAGAAAGTCTGTTTTCTTCCGCTGAATCAAAAGCGTCACATTTGATTCCACATTTTGCTCCAAATTAGACATAAAACGTTCATGTGTTTGTTTCTTATTCACTTTAAACACTTATTGTCTCAATGAGCTTCAGACATGCGACTTTAAATTGAATTTTTTCTTTTCTTTTTCTGGCTTTCACAAATACAAGTTCAATATACTGAGGTTTTTCTTTTAATGTTAGATTTGCATTTCAAAATAAGACAGCCATCCAGACATTTGTCGAAATTTAGTTTACGTATACGATGAAAAAGGATTTAAGAATGACGTAACGGAAGGTAAGAAATAATATGCAATGTGCACTATTGTTTAAAGGTCAAGTTTTTAGACCTGCAGTTTAGATTTACAACAAAAAGAAATCACAGATTCTTGGGTAAAAGTAACAAAATTCTTTCAATTTTTGCAATTACTCAATTAAAATTGAGAATTTCTTACAAGACAAATGTTTTAATCATACCTGAATACTGAATATTTCGTCCTTTTAAAACATTTTACAACTGAAAAATCGCACATTGGTTACAATTCACCAAATTTTTAACATTTTCACAAACACTTGTGATCACAAAATTAAGAATTTTTCGTCTCATCTGAACCCTGTTAACCTGAATATTCCGTAGTCTTTAAAAACTTTCCTTTGATTTACAATCAAAATTTTAAAGATTCTTGGAAAAAAGTGAAATTTCCTCAAACTTTTTGCAAATACTTGACATGGCAAAATGGAGAATTTCCGGAAGGACTCATGTCTTAGTCATGCTTCTGCCTCGTGCATCTGAAAACTTCATTGTCATTGAACATTTTTCTCTCAATTTCCAACTAAAACACGTTAGACTCTTGGGTAAAAGTTACAAAAATCCTTTAAGAATCCTTTAAGAATTAATTTCTAAATCATACCGGAATCTTGTGGATCTGAATCATTCAAAAACCTTCCTTTGATAACCAACAAAAAAAATCACAATTTGATTAAAATTGACAAAATTCTTTCAATATTCGCAAACACTTAAAAACGCAAATACAATTTTCATTTTATCTTAATAATTTCAGAACTTTGTGGGTGTGACTATATTGTAGTCATTCAAAAACGGTTTTCTCATTTTTATCTAACATTTGTGGAGAAATTGTCTTGTAGTGGTCAATAGCACCACCGAGTTTCAATCTGAGAAGTACAATAAAATGAAAGCTCAATCTGTGTCTTGTATTTCACTGTTTTTTTTTTCCATTCATCTAAAAAAGTTTGATTTGAACACCTCTTTTTTCCAAACAAGAGGAATAACACTGTTCTTGTGTTTAAGATTCAGAAAACAAAGGTGTTACAGTTTGATTGTTGCATGTCAGCGTACGACTGCTTTTTCCCGCTTCAGAATTCACTGGAATTACGTTACTTCTTGTTAAAATTTCATCAATTCCACAAACGGTCGAAGAGTAACGGTACTTCACAGAGCGCGTGCTGTTTCCTGTCACCGGCGACAGCTCTGGTGTTAAAGGGTTAAAAGTAAATGACTAAATGGACCATGAGACGTCGCTGTCAAGCTGTCACTGGAGCGAATGGCGGAAATACCTGCTACAGACATGGTCAATGTTTGTTATTTGGGGGCTATTTTTATTGTTTTTCTGAATTCCTGAAGTAATAAATACCAAACTAATGAAATCTGTGTTTCTGCTCGTTCATTATTAGTAATATCGGAGGGAATTTTCACTGATTTCAAATTGGAGAAGCACTCACTTAAGCAACAATATCCCTGACTTATTGACAGTAGTCTGTTTTCTGCTCTATTATTCAAGCAAATTCTTCAAAAATTCCAGGATTCTTTTCTTACATGACATCCCTGTTTCCATTCACCTATGATGAAGATTACAGACCAAACTCATCTTCTTAAGTGTAGAATCGGTGACTGACGAATACTAAAAAGTTGACTAAATAAAATACGTGTACAGAGATCTACATAAACATGTTGCCAGATGATGCAAGACGCTGTCAGCTGGGCACTTTCAGACATCTGCAGGCTGTTTAGCATCATGGAGGCGGAGACAGCTCTTCTATTGGCGGAGGGGACAAACGGACTGACCCCGGGGGACTGCCACCACACCCATCTGTTAGTGCGTGTGTGTGTTTGTGCATTTGAGTGTTGTCCAACCGCTGCGTTGTGTTTGTTTCTCCCTGTTCTGCAGATAACAGAGCTGTCCCGGAGAACTGGTGAGTTTTTAGTCTTTTTACTGCTCAGATGATGTTGTTCTGCTCACTGTTTCTACTGCTGGTGTTAAATATAATTAAAGAACCTACAGATGAGGGAATAAAGTTCTGCAACATGAAAAAAGTTACTTTTATATACATTTTTCCCTCCAAATGTGCCTTTTTTCACCCACTAAACTTTCTTTGTTTACTTGACATCATACTGGTGTGACTTTAGGCCTGTTTGTCTGTATTGTCTCATTTGTGCGCAGCTGTGAGATGATTGTGTGTCCAACAAACCTTTCTCAGTTTTATATAATTGAGTTAATGACTCATTTCAGTAAAAACTCAAAAAATGTCACATTTGATGGCGGGAATTCTCGGAAGAGCGAGTTTCTAGGTTAAATGCTTGAAGAGATACAAGAGATGGATATAATTTTTCTGCAGGTATACTTGTATTAGCAGCTTTATTTAGAATAAAAACCACAACTTGGAGCTTATTACTGTTTTCTGTTCTGTTTTAGCCAGCATGACCGATCAGACGACTCCTGGGCCGTTGGTCCAAACATCAGCCCCGATTGTTCGTACTTTTCCAGACCTCGTCACCAAGATCGGGGAGCAGAGTTTGTACATTTTTCAGTGTCTTTACATTCAGCAATTTCTCTATTTTTATGATGCAAAAAAGTATGTCTTTGCTATAAATTCTGCATTTGGTTTGGCCCTTTGTGCCACTAGTTGTTGTTGGGGAAAAGTCATCTGAATTTGATTGATCCCAAAAGGCAAATTAAAGTAGGGAATGCTCTGCAAAAATATGGTCTTATTTAAAAGTTCTCTCTAACTTTAATTTTAAACAAAAATAAATACATGTATATGTAAAATAATACAGTTTGCTTTCAAAATAAAAAAGTATACAGAATCTACAGAAGCTGAATGTGTTCCATTTAAACTGTGAGAAATTTTTCAGACCCTAAAACACATCATAATGTAGAGTTTGGTATCAAAAAACAAAGACCAAAAAATAAAGAACCAAAAATTAAGGCGACCAAATGGTTTATTCACTTTCCTCAAAAGCACTGGATTGACGTACGATCAAAAACCGTGAAGTTAACGGCTAATTTTACATACATAAGGTACATCGGATTATAAAGCACAATGTAAAAAAATCCTAAGACTAAATGGTTAATTTTTTTTACAAAATGTGAACCAGATTTACATGGCGTGCTTAAAAAGAGTAAATGTTTTAATTTATATAAATAAAAGTGCATCATAACAAAAAATGCACAACTACAAAAAAACGGAGACCAAATAGTTCATTTGTATATTTAAAAAACTAGTAATATGTATATAAATTTTAAAAATTGACATTTTTAGCGGGTTTTACAGTGTGAAAAATACAGTAAAACTGGTTAGCAAGATGAGTGCTAGCCTATGCCAGCTCGGAATGCTAATTCTTTTCCTGCAGACATTTTTTTCAAAAGAAGAAAGGAAGAAAGGAAAGGAAAAAAGAATAGTTTGAATTTACTTTTATGTAAGCTAACGGCAATTTAAGCTAACAATCTCTAAAAGTTATCATGTTTGTTGGACATGAATTTTGTTTGCATTATAAAAAAAAACATTTTGGAAGAGTTTGACACTCGTACTGTTAGATGTTTACCCGGTGAAGCTTAGTGTGTGTGTGCAGCAGGGAGTGTCTTATCAGCCTGATGGGACTGCGAAAGTGACGCCTCAGAGGTGTGTTGCCGTGGAGATAATAGCGAACACACTGATACCCGAAGGCCCTGGTTTCCACAGCAGGGGATGAACAGGGCCAAGCTAGGCTAAAAACAGACATGTTTGCTAGAAAACCTTTCAAAGCAAAGTGTGATAAAATGATGTGACTCTTTTTAAAAATATTAAATGATAAAGCCTAAAAAATGTAGTCATGGAATGACAGGTATGTAAAAAAATCACAAAAAAAGAATCATTTAAACGTATATAGGGTGTTCTTGTATAATCAATTCAAAATTGCATTTTTTTTCCCATTAAGTCTGCTTTAAGACATCATTGTATTAACAAATAAACTGTTATCCACTTACAGACATTTACACCCAAACAGAGGACTTTGCTGCTTTAATTGCAGGTGAGAACTCTTATTTTTTTTGTGAAATAATCTGAACTCCATGTGTGACATAAACTGTGGTAAAAAATCAAATCCAAACAGGGATTTTCTACCTTTTGTGCTCCTTACCTTCTACACTGTTGTTCTGATGGCATTGCTGTTAGGAATCATCAGTGGCATCCTGCTGACTTTCCTCTGCACAATCGCAGTGCTGCTGTGGTGTCTGTCCAGACAGAAAGGCTCCTACGCCACCAATGAGACCGATGAAGACGAGGACCAAGACGACAACCAGTCTGTGGATTCAGATTCCGAGCTTCAGTCCAAGAAGCCCCTGAAAGCTGAGGATGAGGACTGAAAAGAGGAGAAGAGATTGGAACCAGATCCAGGACTGATTTGAAATGTTTGAACAAGTTTAGTGATGAAAGTTTCACTAATGGCGCATCAAACAGCAAAAGAAATTGATTTGACAGAAATCCCACTTCAGCACATGATCCAAACAAACTTTGATTGTCCTGAAATGAAAAAGAATTGACTTTTTTTTTTTTTAAGTTAAATTGACTATTTTAACCTCAAAAATATTCCAATGATCTGACATTAAGATTTTTCGGGACATCATCTATATTAAAACAGCACTTACTTTTCAGGACGGATTCCTCCATTCAGTTCATTTAATGAACTTCAATATTTGATTGATGAATAGACAGAATACATGTTTTTTACAAAGGAAACATCTAGAAAATAAATGTCATTTAATAAATGAAGAAAAATGCAAGAACATTAAATTAAAACCATCAAAATGGTTCATAGTTGTTTATAGTGAAGCACTCTTTTCTGAAGAAATGTTTGATATGTGTTTTTTTGTAGTTATTTAAAAATGCAATGTATATTTTCAATAAATGCCTGTTTTTTCTCTTGCTTTTTTCTGCTTTCATTTCTATTCTCTCCATCTGAGGATTTTTTGGTGGGAACGCCCTTCTCTGACATCATCTGACACCCCAAACATTGAAATGAAGAATTTGACATTTCTCTTCCAAATTCCAAATTTAGCCATAACTTTGCTTTTTCTTAAAAAAAACAACAAAAACAAACAAACAAAAAAAAACCAGGTAATCTAAAAAAAATCACTTCAATGCGGTGATATTTTGTCAAGACGGTTTGGTCATTTCATTTTCAGGAACCACACGGTAAACAGCGTTTACTTAGATGGCGCTGTTCTACCTTGGTTAAAGCATATTTACACTGGTGCGTCTGTTGCCCCATCGTTGCATTGAGTCATCGTTTTGTTGCATCATCATTGTGTTGTGTTGCATTGCTTTAATTTTATTACTTCATCATTGAATCGTCAGTTGTTGTGATGCATCATTGTTACATTCATATGACTGAATCAGTCAGAATGTTTACGTCACCTCCATCGTGTTTGCCTTTGACGTTCATTCCTCCGCTGCGCTAGCTTTATGCAGGAATTCTACTTCCAGTTCATTGACGTCTCAATCCAGAAAGGCGAAGACCAGTTTCTCACTGAGTACAACCCAGTAGGAGCCACAAAGTCTTAGTTCAACATTTAGAAAAAATGACTTTGGTTTACTTTTTTATTGTTGTTTTTATTAACCTTTGACTGAGGTTTACGCAACTTTCTTTCAAAATAAAATACACCCTGTACCATAGACCATCTTGATGCAGGAAATGTAGTAGTAGGTAGTGTAAAGTCAGCTGTATTCATACAAATTTAACATTTATGGTGCATCTCAGCCAGAAATGTATCAAACTAAAACTAAGTAAGAGCTCATTAAGTGAGCTAATTCTTGGTCACATGCACCTGAAGGAAGGTTAAGGTTAGGGTTAGGAATCTTCTAGTATAGATACACAAATTCTGCTTCCGGCTACAGTTTTGAAGTTCCCACGTCCGGCTAATGATGTGTTTAATGATGTGTTTGAGCGCCATCTTGTCTGCAACCAGGTCCCCTATGAATTAAAAGGGATGCCCTCTATTCATCATAGCCAAATCTAAGTCCCTGATTGGTCAAAGTTTGACTGGGTTTAACTTGAAGCATGTATTTATTGACTGACGTTTTGTAAGTAGAGCCTGAAAACTGTTGTAAAACCTTAAGAAGCTGAAGTTTTGAATGCAGAAGCCTGAAACGCACATTTAGAAAGACTTTTCATTGGAAGTGATCACTTGAATGCATGCTGCTGAGGGCAATGTGAACATAGCTTAAACGGAAAAGTATTTTATTTACATAAAAAAATCACTTCATGCTAAATTTAAAAAATCTGCAGGAAAAGGTTAAATTTTAAAGAATGTCTCCATGTGGAAGTGCTGTTTTTGTGAGGTAGGATTGATCGTTCCTCTTTTCTTTTGGATATCATCAGACTGTCCTCAGCTATAAGTCATGTGGTGGTTTCTGGGAAACATATGCAGTGTGATCACAAGAGGAACCGAGTGTGTACACTTTCAGTCATCGGGTTCTTCCTCTGAGCTTGTTTTCAAACAGACGTGTTGCCAGGGCGTCTTGGATTTCTTCAAGCACTGAGTCATCAGAGACTTCTGGTAACTATTATAATGAGTGGATGGTGACGATGAAGTGATAAAAAAGTAATATAAAAAAAAAAAAACTCAATTTTTGTAACTTACAAGTGTCTTTTTTATACTGGCACCTGTGACAGAAAATAATAGAAAAGGTTTTTTGTTTTTTAAATGGAAGACGAAACACAAACAAATTCGTTTTTAGATAACACAAAAGTTTCTTGATTCTTCAGAATAGAAATACTTTTCATGTCATTTACATGAAATATAAAGGAAATTCCTTAAATGCAAGAAATACATTTATTTTACTAATGTTTGCATCTTATATTTTTAATTAGCATATTTTACAGCACAGCACTGTGGTACAATTTTATAATCACATAATCTGCTTTTGGCAAAGGGTTATGTATAATTTTAAAAACAGCTTCCTTAAAATTAGTTTTAACACAAAAACAGCTCTTTTTACCTACAAAATATGTATCTATTTTTATAACTGAATTATAATGCAAACAAAAAGAAGTTTGACAATAACCTTCTGTTCCAAAAATATATTTAAGAACCATCTCTTTAGGCAATACCATTTTTAACCAGCAGAGTGAGCTGTAGGACCAACATAAATAGAAAACTCCTTACTTCTACTATACATACAATATCAAATAAAACATATGGTGAATAATTTAAATCTAAATTATAATAAATTTAAAGTCATTGTAACAGAAGAATATCAGAAATGTGTTCTGTGGTCCACTTGGTTTGTGGTATATTCCACATCATTTTGAGCAGCATCATGGCTGTGAAGTGGACCCCGTTGTTGTCCCAGTCTGGGTGGGCACTGTGACGATGTTCCTGTGGCCTTAAGAGCCTTAAGCCTTAAGTTTGTTTTAAAAGTTTCATTTAGAAGTTATTTTTCATGTATGTGTGGGTATTCATTATGTGTGAGGTCCTGAGTTGTATGTGTTAATGTGGGGGTGGGGGGTTGGTTGGGTTTTTATTGTAAATGTTTTTGTTTTTAAATGTAAAGCGCTTCGGGTTGTGGAATGTATGAGAAGCGTTTTTTATAAATAACGTTTGATTTGATCTGATTTTTAAGGAAAATGGGTCTGAGTCTTTCTGGGTTGCGGCCTAAAAGGCTAAAGGTCACAGCCCCATTCACACACACCTTCACACACTGATGGCAGCTTGCACTGGATCCAACCTATAACCACCAGGAGCAATGTGGGGTTCAGTGTCTTGCCCAAGGACACTTCAACACAAGGACAGGAAAGGTGGGATTGAACTTGTGGTCTTTCAATTAGAGGTTGACCACTCTACCCCTGCTGTTTTGCTACCCCCACAAATTTAAAAGAACAAAATATATTGTCATCTGAGTTCATTATTGCACAGTACACGGGTACTTTATTAAGAATCCAACAAAGACCCCCAAAAACTGGCTGTAAACTTTTTAGTCTGGTGCTTTTATTGGTTTATAAAACCTGATAATTAGAACCACTTGATGGTTGTTAACACACAAACGCAGTGACACACAGAGAAACACACAGTTTTTCAATGTAAAAGTAGTAGTGCTTTACATTAACTTCAAACATTCTTTATCACGTCACCTACAAAAGAAAAACTATTCTCTGCGTTAGGACTGGTCTTTGGTCTTCACAAAGATTAGTGTCCCCAAATGTGGTCACTTTTATATAGAGCCTCGCGAGGTCCCTAAACAAGAACACACACCATGAATTTCAACACATTACTAAAGTAAAGTGTTGCAAAAAGGCGCAAAGCTGCTTTTCAAACTTAACTGATACACGTTGATGGCGTTAATACTTCACCACTGTAGTGTTGCATCTCAGGGCAAAGCTTCAGAATCAGTTGAAAACTACAATATTGAGCAAACAGTTGAAGAGTTACAATAATGGAAAGAATGTAAACACTGCAGAGTTAAAGGGCTAAACTTTCTGTGCAGGCATTTATAGTTATTTTTAGATTGTTTTCTAGTTTGATATAGCTAACACATATTGTTTGTTGGGTTTTTTAGCTGGTTAACTGAGAAAAAGAAACCAGCGTATAGCTAAAAGTCCATCTTGGATCATTGTATCATTTGAATTCTTTTTTATTTTCAGTTGTTCCATTTCAGATTCATGGCAGTGGTTCTGATTGTAATGTTTGTGGTCATACAAAAGCTCAAAAGCTCGTGACGTGCCGAAATACTTACGGGGAAAAGAAGACTGGTGAGACATATTTGCAGTAACTTATTGGATTCATTTCTTTGAAGCTTCAGTGAATTCAGTATCTGCTTCAGAACGCTCTAAGAAAGTTCCACACGTTTCTAAAGGTTCAAGGTTGGTTCATTGCGGTGCAGCAGTGAAGATATGCTACGGGTGAAAGAGTTCGTGCAAAGCTATCGTCACCAAGCTCGCGGTGTTTGTAGAAAGAGAGCCCATTGACTTCAGTCACACACCGTAACTCATGTCTGTATATGTGGGTGGAAGCGAGTGGGGATGCTAATCAAACCCAGATGAGTGAGGAGACCAGACAACATGCTCGCTCTGAGATCACCACCTGAAAAATACCAGATGGGTTGAAGTGCCACCTTTTGCGTGAGAATCCCATGACTTCTTTCCAGAGACTTCCCTGACATCTCCGTCTGCCAGAGGCTTCCGAGCCATGTTTGAGGTGAAACACGGGGGGCCCGGTGCCACAATTCATTTGCTTACCAATGTTTTTCAAACAGGGGCTAAACTGGATTTTTGTGTTTGCGTCGTAGCTGCTGACGTAACCGCGTGGGAGGCATTCTTCTTGACTTAGGAACTTGAGGTCTGAGGTCAGTTATTTAGATACTTCTTTAATTTATTTTGCCACTGAACCTCAATCTATTTTGGAGGCAAAATCAGTTTCCACGGGAAAATCTTTCCCAAGTTCACCTTTGGTATTATTTTTTTACGTTTATAGCTTCTGAGCTTCCACACATTTAAAGCCTCAATAAAAATCTCAATTAGCTTCTTCTTTAAATGCTACTCATAGCATTTTTTTGGTTTCTTTTGGTTTTCTGCTAGTATTCTCATTTAAATTTATTATAACTTTAAGCATTTGGGTATAGTTACATTTCTGAATTTACTCACAGTTATCTCTAGTAATTAGTGTGTAGCTTTTGATTAAGCATATTCATCCTACTTAGCATTATTTAGCTTCCTTTGGGTAGTTTTTTTTTTCAATTGTAGAGTTAAACATGTCAAATGACATTTAAAAATGTATTTAGCAGCATGCTATTTAAAACACTTAAAAAAAACTGCTATTAACATTTTATTTGGCAGTTAGACTTTTTCGCAGTACTTTTAGCATGTTTTGTGTTTTTTAGGATCAATTTAAACTAATTAAACTTTATTTAATAAAAACAATAGACCTGTGCTTTTCAAGATAATCATTTGAATTGCTGGCAGTAGCTGTCAGGTTTTTTTTTTCCAGATGCTTTAATTTTTCACGGTGATTTATCAAAAATAAAATAATTTAGCATTTCTATCTTGTCTTGTAGCATTAGCAGTATGTATTGCAGTATTGTAAGGATGTGCTGTGTTATTTTTAGGGTCAAATTGAAATAATTAAATTGTATTTTTCCTTTTTCAATTTTACATGACTAACGTTGACTCAGACGACTTGTACTATTAACTGATGACTGGCTCCAACATGGCGGCGCTCGTGTAATTATTATTAGTGACTGAATGAGCTTCATTTTGCTGGAGCCGGGGGTAAGCCATTTTCTACGAGTGATGTCACAGCCGCTCTGTCTATCTCTATTTAAGGTCAATTTATGAAATAATACACTTTATGTTCAGTTTGTTTCTTTTACCTTTTTACAGCTAGTTTAGCCTTTTTCACTTAATATTCAAACATTTTAATTTGTTTCTTACCTGTTTTTAGAAGGTTTACATTGACTTGAACGTTTCTTTTTTTAAGCACATGCTTCTATCCACAGTGTTTAAAAAAAGGATTTTTGAAACTTCTGTGCTAATTTTTTCCCTTTCTCGCAACACGGAGAATTCGCTGCTCGCCGCGTGGCCAAAAATGTGTTCCCTAAGCTCAACGCCTCGTGTGGGAGGAGCTAGCAGCTAATGTTTGCAGCCTGATTGCTACATGAAGCTGCATCTGTTTATCTTATTTACAATGCATGGGAGACACAGATGATGTTTAGAGATGAGGTTTATTTAATTATTTTAAAGAGCTCTACAAAAACATCAGTGATCACGTCTCCATGTTTGGGTTCATAAGAACATTCAGTTTCCCTTTAGCTCCAGTAAGTTTCTCTCCTGCTGCTTTGTCTGATTGACAGCCGCTTCTGCGGTCAGTCTCTGACCGAGTTCAAATGCTTACTGCTGTGCATTAACATGAGAGTGCAAAAATAAAAACAAGACTAAATATAAATATATAAATAATAATAAATAAAATACATATACCATTTAAAGTGCAGAAACACAATGTTTGTTTCTTATGGCTGCATCTTTGTTTTCTTGGAGTAACACTGCAGACATTAAAGTCTTTACAATTCTGTTTATGTTACTCTTAATGAGCTTTGTGCACAGAAATTAAACTTTTGAGTTAACTCTTAATTTCAGAAAATAAAAATGAAGGAAAACATGTTCTATCTGGTCAGCTGCATATTGTTGTATAAAATCTACTTTGTAAAATATTGTGATTATTTGTGATTAATCACAATCCAAAAGTGTGATCAATCTTTTTAATCGATTGAAAGCACTAATAAAAACACAAGTGAAATGCATTTTGAGGCCAAACATAAAGGTGAGTGCCTTTGCTTTCACTTGGGCTTAGTCATGTTTCCTGTGTGTTTGAAGGCTGTTTACGCTTCCCCATGAAAGCATAAATCATTCATTGTCCTAAAAGAGTTTTGGGACTTTGGAGGCCGGGTGCTGACTCATAAACGCTGAAGGTTTGGACAAGATAACCGCTGCACAAAACATTTCCCAGCATGCATGGTTAGTCACATATCAGAAGGAGGGTCTGAAAATCTGTCCAAATAAACATGCATAAACAGACGTCTTTCCAATCCACCCTGCAGTCATTCAATTGCTGAGCCACAGAAGCATCAAATCGTCCAGCATGGCCACAGAAAACAGCTGCAGAGGTCCTGCAGTCGGCCACAAACCTCCGAAACACACACCACAACTTCAATTATTTTATCCAAACATGGAAAAGTTGCTGAAATCCAAACTAGAACCACAAAAACAAGCTTATTCTTTTAAAGAAATCACCAAACTTTGTTGAATTTCTTCTATTTTGTTTGATTTACAGCCTCTCTTCTGGCTTCTTTTCCACATACTGGAGTCAATCCTGTAAAGTTCCGACGGCAAAATGCTTTGAGACGTTACTGAAGACAGACAAGTGCGTGTGGGAGTTTAGTATCTGAGGAATCAAGTGGGAGGAAGAAACTTGGAGCTCTGTATCATATTCCTGTTCAACTGTTTATGTGTTTTTTCTCCCACAAGTGACGGACAAAGAAGAGGAGAGGCTCGGAGTCGGCGCTAAACCAAGCGAAAACCGAGATAACGCCGTTTACATGAGAAACTCCAGAAGTGCATGAAAGGGTTTGTTTTCGTCTGACTCCACGCCGAGGAACTGTCTTCTTCGGTGTATCAAGCTCGGAATCGGGAATTCCAGGAGTGCATCAAAGGCCTCCATCACAAAAACAGGGATTTTTCTCACACTGCTCAAACTCTCTTTTCTGTTTGGCCAAAAAACCTGCTCTTCCACTGCAACACAACTCACAATAACTCCAATGGTAAAATTTTCTTCATTGAGCACCTAAAAACAACGTATTTGTGAATGTTGTCCCACCCAGTCGATGCATCCTGTGATATTACTGGTCTTGTGTGTATATATCTATCTTTGTTGTCTCTTTATTGGTCCAGCTTCACTAGGTTTTGGTTTCATTAGAAATGCTGTTCCAGTAACGGGATGCACGTCTTCCAGAAACCTTTGGTCTGTCTGGTCCATAGAGAGTTTTGTGTTTCAAAGGTCTTTGGGGAAAATATACAGATATTTGTGGGTGGTCTTAAAGAACCACACTGATGAAAATTATGTTTTTAACATGTTCTTGAAAATAAGAACAAGCGTAAAATTCTATTTTTGAATATAATATTTGTTTATTCAAACTGCTGTGACACAGAAGATGAAAACATTTTCATTTGAAAAAGATCGTATTTGTGACGTAGAAAATACGCTGGACGGGCCACAAACTTCCTGCTCCTCTCCATTTTTGTTGCACCGCTAATGTTAGGTTGGGGTTGTCAGGTGATGTATGCTAGCGTGTGTAAACAGAGAACTCTCAGTTATGTGTCACGATAAGGGGTGGCGGGGTTGTTCTGCGCCAACTGTCCCGCCCACACTCCAGAGGTGAATTTCTAATGAACTGCCGCTCTGCAGAAACTATGTCCTAGAAGGCAACACAGATTTTTCCATGAAGGAAATCTGGTGGAATATATGCTGAGGGAGGAAATGGACGATAAAATGTGGAAATGTAACAAAAAATAAGTACAAAGAACTATAATTTAAATGAACTGAGTTGGACTGAAAGGCTGCAAAACAACGATGAAAATATCAACATCACGAAGAACAGAATCAAACCATCACTTTTACGTAAAACAAGAGAACTAAATATAGAAACTTAAAAACATATAAATATATTAGACTTTTTACTAATTCCATTCCTGACAAGGTTTTCTCAGATACTGATGCTCAAAGAAAGAGGAAGCTGTGTTTATTTTTATGCTGATGTGCAATTTGTTGGCATTTTATTGTTAAATGGACAAGAACATAAATACTAAACCCAACGCATTTTTGTTTCAGGAACAAAGAGCTTTGACCTTATTCCCCCTTTGGACTTCAGACATTAATATTCAACACCCTTCTTTTATTTATTTTGGATTCCTAGCTTTTCAGAATAAAATACTGTTTTGTTGTCTGTATTTTTGTGAAAATTGTTTTTTTTTCTCTATATAAATGCTTAAATGTGCTCTTTTTTAATTTACAAGTTTGGTCAAATGTTCTTTTCAAACATACAAAATGCTAAAAAGAGCAAACATTATCCTCAGTAACATAAAAACTGCCGGCACAATATAAAGGAGCGCCACCTTTTTCAGCTCAATCAGGTGAGTCGTGCTCGCAGGTGAACAGGAAAAGCTTCGGCTTCGCAACCACATTACTGTTACAACATCACACAACATTTGAATTTCTGCTGAGTCCATTTGCATGAAACAAAATTCAAAGGCTTTGCAAAATTATTTTTTCATGTCTTCTTCCTCCGATGGACGATGCACACAAAGGCCGCCTTTAATTGGCAGTAACCCTTGCATAAACCGCCGCGGTTCCCACAAGCTATTTGAATCGGCAGGTGGCTGTAGGGTCAGAGGTTCCCGCTTGACATCTTAAACTTTTAAAAACTACCTTCGGTAGGACAAAGTGACGGCCTGTCCAGCAAATGAGGTCGCCTACGACCAGGAAAAACTGGCCAATCCAAATGTTATTCATGTCTGTGCCGCGCGTTTGATCTGAAGTATAACTGTTGACTGACAATCAAAGGAACGGCACTTCCAGGGACTGCAAAGGTTTCACTAATGGGAAAGCTCCGCGAAATTCACGGAAATTTGGCATAGCTGACATTGTTTGCTCAGGTGCTCTGTCAACGGGTATACAGTCATCTGTTCTAATGTGGAAAATGTTTTTTGGAATACAGAGGGGAGGACTACCAGATCCAGCTGGCAGCAATTCTGAGCACTGCATTAGAAAGCTATCATCTCCATCACTGAGCTTTCAGGCTTTAGCGTTCCTCAGACACTTAGGGACGGGATGGTGCTAACATGAGCATGAGCAAGAACCACAACAAGCCACTTCAAGATAACGATGAAGCAATGACTCGGTGTGTTGAGTTTAGTGCTAAAGCCTTAGTCACAGCTGAACGAACATGGACAGGCCTGTATGGGGCATGCCGGTGGAAGTATCAAGTATCTATGAAGAAGTGTTCGGATAGTCACAACGGGTTGCCAAAAATCTGGGTACAAATTTGTGACGTCCGAGATCCCTGATTTGCGATCTTTATAAATGAAGTATAGGGAAAAAAACACACTTCAGACAACGTAACTATTGCTCCAAAATTGATAAAAATGGTTGAAAAATGGTATGAACTCAACAAACTGTTAGCGCTACAATCACCGGAAGTGAATCAATCTTCAAAATACCTTTTCAAAGTAAAACTATCAAGAGTTCATAGATAAGAAAAACAAAAATCTCGCGGTCAGTCGTCTTAAGTCATGTGACGATCTGCTAGCATGATGTAGCTGTACCAGAATGCGTTTGTGAAAAAAAAATCAGTTTATAAAACATGATATTGAATAGTGAGAATTGTGGTTCGATTTGTGAATCGATCCAAATCTGCACCTAATGCTATGGTCACATATGCATCTGCACAATGGGGAGGCATTGGCAGAATCTACAAGATGTAATGCTGCCGTCTCGTTAGCGTGGTCATAAATGTAGACAGAGGCAGTTAGGTGGCAGTCAGTCAAGTGGGGATGATGCCATTACGAAATCGGGTGACAGCTGGTCGGCCACAGCCGGATCGCCGGCTAGCAGCAGCTCTGATTGGAGGATGTGCCGCCAGCTGCCGGTAGCCCTGGGGTTATATAAAAACACTGTCACTGTGCCAGTGACAGATGTCAACAATTAGAAAAAAATCGTCTATAAAATGTGTTCATTTTCTTAAATCCTCGTGTAAAAAGGCGACTGCTGCCTCCTGATTGCAAATGCCGCTGTGCGGTCAGCTACCATTCTGTGATAAGTGACAGTAGCCTGAGTAATAATTCACACCCCATCAGAATGTAGACAAACACTTGATTCAAAGGTCAATTCTACTGGCAGCTATCACACTATGAATCCAATTTGGTCTCATTGGAATCATCTGGATTGAATTCGATCGAAACAGTTTAAAAATAAACCTCTTCGGTGAGGATTTCTGCTTTCTTTTCTTGGTCTTTGAGACGATCTTGGTTGAAAACAAACTCAACTGAACTGAACGACAAGTCCTTGAAAGAGATCAGCATTGGGATGAACTTGAAAACAGGTCTGTCAACAGCATTAAGCTGGGATCACACCGCCAATAATCGCTCACACTTCCGTCCTCAATCACACAGGAGGGGTGTCGCTCTGTCTGAATAATCGAGTAATCCTTTTAGCCTCACACCGGTTATCCCCGATCTTTTCAGCATCATTGGGCGACCTGCCATTTCACAGCTCTGGAATTAAAGGATCATCGGGTATTTCTGTTGTTACAGCTTTCGGCCTCTGCTGTGTAATCCCACAAACAAAGACGCATGCTTGAGCTCACAGGTGCATGACTGCCATCAAGCTGTTGCGAAAGAAAGCTGACTTGGTTAGAGAGATGACCATGTTTGCTGAGTTTTGCATCAAGTAGTTTGATTTTTTTAAAAAGTATTTTTTTTTGTTTAGTTTTTTTATTTTCTGGTAACGAAGTGTTTATCACAAGGAGAGGTTTGTGATTCTGAGTTTAAATCTTTATCAATTTGACAAATGCAACTGTCTTTACTCAATCCGCTGCCATAAATTGATCTGAGAGACAACACATGAGGTTCAACACACATTTTCATTATCACTTGAGTCAGAAATCCGAACTTCTCTTTTTTGACGTTTTTTTTATCGAACACTTATTCAACGTGTAAATGCAAATAAGGGTGACGTTTGTTAGATGCAGGCATGTCATACAGATGTTTCATATTTTTGACCCTCTTTAAATCCTGTTAACTTTGTCTGAGGCCCGTTAGTGTTGTTTATAGGATAAGTGTGTGCGACTAGAGTACCCTGTAGAGGTTTGCCCATTTTTTTTGTCTCGTATCGAGTTGTAAGGGTGTTGTAACTAATGTGGCATTAGATCACCGTACGACAGCGTCACCCGTACGTCGTGATTCTGACTGTATCAAAGAACTGGACTGAGGGAGTTTGACGTCACCTATAGAAAATGGCTAACTCCACATTCCAGTGAAATTAAATCAGCCGCCATGTTGGAGCCAGAGAGCGTCAGTAAGTAGTCTGAGTCATCGTTTCAATGGAAACCACTCTCTCCAATCAGGAGTGAGCTTGTTGGAGGTCCACATCCCTACCGCTTGAAAAAGGGCCACTCAAAATCCGTCAAATGTTTAATTGTGGGACCACATACTTTTGTTTAGGTATCCAATTGGTCAGTTCAGTGGCCTTGTGTAGAATGTCCACCCTGAGTTTGAAAGGTAGTGAGTTCAAATCCCCAGTTGGGTCAAACTAAAGACTAAAAATGAGATCCAGTGCCTTCCTGTTTGGAGCTCAGCATTAAAGGGTTGGATTGGGGGTCAAACCACTAAATGGTCACTGCTCCCCAAGAGCATTGGTCAAATGCAGAGGCCTTGATTCTGGCACCCCTGGTTTAGTCGGTTCTCAAAAGGGCAGTGTGAAAGCAGATCAACACAACAAATTGTTTTGACACAGAAAATAACAGTTTTTTTTTGTAGTTTAGTTTAATAATTAAACCGCTCATCTTTGCTATTGTCAAGATCTCCCTTTTTTAATATGTCAATGTTTAATACAATAAATGCTACTATAGCTTTTTTAATAGTGTGTAAAGCTAAGCCTTACTTTGACAGAAAGGGTCAGATGTGGACAAAAAATAAATGCAAATTTGATGTAAATTTCACAGTAAAAATAAAAATGTGGTAAATTCATTTTTTTCTCATTTCTAGATCTTAAGAAACTGCAAACAAACACAAAACTGCTAATTTCCGATTAGAAATATTTTACCTAATTCTTCCTTTCACTGACAGTCAGAACCAAGTCACCAAGTCGGCTAACTCACATCTGAGAGTCATTTCCTCACTCGTGCCGGCACAGAAAAAAGTTGTGTTTCCTCTTATCCAGAAGGTTTAAGCCATTCCAGGGCAGCCCGATGCAAAAAACGCCAAGACCGCAACTGATCTGCAATTTCCAGAGGCCGCGACCTTTAATCACAACTCCGATCTACCTCCTGTATCCGCCGGTGGCCAGATGTTCATTTGTAACTGTGAGTGCCAGAATGCTTTGGCTTTAAGTTCCTTCCTTCGGTTTCTAACTTGAACCAAAAGGAGCAGATGGTTATGTGGTTAGAAGGGGAAAAAAACAATTTGGATTTATGGATTTCTTCAGATTTTGACTTAAATAAAGAGCAGAAAAGCCAACAAAGTCGGAAACAGAGACTTCCAATGTTCGCTGGAAAACGGTGTTATAATAAATAATTTGTCAAATTTCAGAAAAACTATTGACTGAACTGATCAGCCTGAAGGTGATTTGATTAAAATGTAAGACGTTTTTTTATTTGAAACAAAAAAAAATTGGTCTGGAGGGGGGAAAGTAACGAGAACCATATGAAAGTGGTTGAGATAAAAACTCTTTCTAATTAATAAAAAGAAAGTAATGGAACTGATTTCTCCTTCAAAACACAGTTTGCATTTATGGTTCAGTGAAATAAAATGTATTTTATTATTTCATACTATATTAATATATAATTATAATTACTTTATAATTATTTTACATTTGTACATAATATAAAATATTATATACTTCATATATGATATTATTTTGTACAATACTTATTTAAAAAATATTGAAGAAAAAAGTTAATTCTACCAAATATTTAATTAGTTTAATGAATATTATTTAAATAAAATAAAGACTTGATTAACTGCAATAGCAACTTTTGAACTTGTTGGTAATGTGCTACATGTTAGCCACATAAGCATGAGCTGCGTTGGTGTATTCACAATACCTATGACTCCCAGCGTTATTTACAACACGTTAAAAATGTTACTGTGGTGATGTTAACTCCCAAACTTGTTAGTCATGCTACATACACACTGGGCATATGTGGCGCATTCAAGAACACTCCAAATGGGTTTTCTTGATTGCGCTTTTAGCAAATGGTGGTCACACAAGACTGTCCCTACCCGATACTAGCCCATGTATCTAGACAAGAAGAGGTTTGATGCAAAATGTGAAAGCAGTGCAAATCTTGCACCAGGTTTTTTCTTTCATAGCTTTATTCCGATATTTAAAAGTCTTGGTGTCATAGAATTCCCGCCAGGCACAAACTGAACATTTTTATTTGTCCTTCATGATTAATTTTCGAACGGTTGGCACTTCTTTGTTTTTAAAAAGACGCGACCAATGTGTCACTACGAAGTCAAAATCCCAGATTGGACATAGTTCTACTGGTTTTCAACTCGCATTCAGCTGCTGTGTATTTTGTACATAGAGCCTGAAAACAGACTTAAAAACTTCTTTAGAGACACGTTAATGCAAGAGTTTTGAACTTTAAAGCCTGAAACGCGCATATGCGCACTTTTACATAGCCTATTTATTGGAAAGCGGTCGCCTGGTGGGAATGTAGCAAAACACGTCAAGAAACCAGTCCAGCACTGCTACACGTTAGCATATTCCCAATAACATCCGACCAAACATTTTTAAAGTGCGCAGTGTACCTCTCAAAGTTGCTTCGATATCATTGAACACAACCAGAATTATTTTGTAAAGAAGGCACTCCGGATTATTATGAGTTATTTGTGAAAAAATTACGGCGTTATAGTATGAAAAATAAGATATTATTTTCAATTTTTATTAATAATTTAAATTCTTTAGATCTAAAATATAGATTTAATTAATCTTTAAAACACACTTTGCAATATTTTGGTTTTTGCAGTGCTTTGGTTAAAAAATGTAGCTGGAAGAAAAACATTTTTAAGCTTGTCCTATGTAAGATTTAATTAGCATTTAGACTGTTTTGTAGGAAATGTATCCTAAATGTTTGATTAAACTTACTGAAAATTTGTGCTACACTGTCAGAAATTGTTGGTTGTTTTAAAGAAAAGAGCAAGAAAAAAATCTCTGGATTTTTTAGAAATGTAAGGTCTTTGGTAGGAAGTCCTGGTGGGTCTAATTATCAGGTTCCTTAGCGGCATGTGGAGCATTTTGCCTCTGAACTGCTCTAAATTACATAAAGAGGAACAGAGAAAGTTCATGAGTTGTATTTTAGGGTTTTTTTTATTGCCGCGTAAATGCTGCTGCTGCATGTCGTCATAAAAAGTCGTGGCCGCCTGCTGCGGCACAACACAAAGCTAACATTCAGCTAGCTTGAAACTTCAAGCTAGGTCACGGAAAAAGCTAATGAAGAACCGATCCCAGTGACCAGGAACAGTCTTATTGTTAATCTATCTGACAAAATGATCAGAGGAAAGTTCCTTCATGGAACTCTTTATGGACGCTTTCATTAGCTTTATTGCCTGGTATAAATTTTTGTGGATTTGTGAATTAGGAGCGGCGATGGCCCGCGCTCGTTAGCGTCTGCAAGCCTCCATTTGATCCAGGTTTCAGGGCACAAATCAACTGGACATTGTGCCTGAGCCGAACTGCAAAGGTTTGGCTCTTTCAAGGCCAAACACAGTTAAAGGAGCCAGCTTTGCTGCCATGTTATTTTAAATCAGGCTGCTTTTTTTAATGCATTTTGGCTGTGCCAGGAGGTGGCAGATGTTCACAGCACAAAGACGCAGCTCTGTCTTTAACCGCAAGGCAACAGAAAATAAATCCTGCAGTTTCCATTTACATTTTTAGTTTGAAAAACAACTTTTCTGGTTCTAGTTTTGACAAAACAGGTTGTTCTTGTTTAGGAAGCTTAAGTGTTTCGTTGTTTGATATAAGAAAAAAACAACCATAAAGTAAATTTTAACAAGTAAAAACCACAAATATATAGATGTAGACTTGTGACCCGCTCAAATTCCACAGTGTGACCTTTATTACTTTAAAACATTTTCAAGTCCGGGAGGTGTCCTGGACTACTAGTTCTTTCTTACTGCACCCTTACTGCTAAAAATTCACCTCCTTCACATTTACACCAAAATGTGATAGCACCAAGTACTCGATGAAAACTTTTTGACATTAAGTGACCGGCCCCCTCCCAAAAAAAAAAAAAAAAAAAAAAAAAAAGATGACATCCCAGTGTGGGAAACCGTCATAAAAAGGACCAAAAAGCTCAAAAAAAGTATTTCAAAATCTATTAACGAAACTAAACATGCATGTCAGGGATTTCCAAAGGACGAAGTTTTTATGGGATGGCCACAGGACCTACGACTTGGCAGCCATTTTGAAGCGAAGTGTGAAATTTGGCGATTTTTCTACAAAATGGGAAATGTGAAATTCTGTGAAAATTACTCTAACAAAAGTTTAATTAACTTTTGTTAGAGTAATTTTCACAGAATTTCACAACCATGTCTGCAACCACCACGGAAGTTCCTTTGACCTTTGACCGCAAAAAGAGGCAGCCATTTTGAATTGGAAAAAAAAGAAACACCTTCATTAACAGCTAAAACGTTTAAATCCTCCTAAAGAATTTGATTTATTGTGGCATCATTGGGAAGGTACTTTAGAAAAAATATTAGAATTAGAAGTAGTAGATTTTGAACGGCGTTAGCGTGGTTTTCTGTTGCTGCTTTTACCAGATAATTGTATAAAGTGAGTGCATGATTTGTTGGCTCAATCTGGTTGAAGTATGACGTAAGAAATGAACATTTTAGGAATTTGGACATGGTTATTAAAAGCATCAGTTGCCAAGGAAATTCAGAAGTTTACTTTTGCTGACCTACTAAAACTTATAGAAACCTATTTGTCGCCCCTTCATGACCAAAAAATAAAATGGTTGCTACTGAGATGAAAGTGTTTGTCTTTTCACCAATTTGCCATTTGTCAATGTTCAAACCTTTACGGCTGCGGTGCAGAGGCACAGCGGTTGACCCCTGATCGGACAATGTCATTCATACCTTACCCATCCATGTGTCAAAGTGTTTTTGAGTGACACAATGAAGTCCTCGCTGCTCCTGGTGGTTATATACTTGTGCCAGTGTAAGGCAGTGGAGTCGCCATCGGTGTGTGAATGTGTGGGTGAACGAGACTGTGACTGTAAAGCACTTTGGGCCTTAATATGAGTAGAAAAGCAGCATTTACTCTTACCATTTACAAATGAAGCCTGTGGTTGTCCTCCTGCGTCTCCCACAGCACACATTAAAAAGCGAAATTATCCGATGTGTCAGCTGCCCTGAAGGTGCGTCGAGCTTCAGTGTCGAAACAAGCATCTGTTTTTCATCACGTCCTCAAAGCTCTGCTTTGAATTAGTTGGTGTTTTTACTGCTTTCTGGATTGAGTGCATGCAGGCTGTGTGGCGAAGCAGCTGTCCGGCCGCTGCTGCTTTACCGAAAAGGTGCAATTTGATAATCAGTTTTTAACGAAGCCTTCAGATTCTTTCACGAATTTTTGCATGCGAGGCATCGATTTTGCTTGCTTTCATCACTGTTTATGTTAAGAAATATTGTCATGGTTACACGACCTGAGGCATTATGACGAGGAGTCATCAGTGCAAAAAAAAAGGAAAGAATTCCTGCTCACTCTTGATAAATGCTGTGACACAAACCTTTTGGTCTCGTAGCTTCTCATTTGGCATGAAACAATTCACTGTACACAAAAACTGAAAAATTATGATGAGCTTGGCTGAGCTGAATGGATTCGAGGCAAGAATCCATCACATTTACAGATTTGTAAAGGCCAGCGCACTTTACACTGACACCGCGTAGGAGGACAAGGTCATTGATGGCCAGATGGCGACACATTGAATAAATATGTGAGCTTGACTCCAAACCTTTGCCAGCATTAAACCTTCACTTACTGATGGATCCTCTATTAGAGTGACTGATCTACCTCTTGTGTGGCCAGATTGTGGTGTTTTTACACAAAGTTTGATGGTTTTTCAGACGTGACGCCACAGTTCTGGGAAGCTCCCCCGCTCTTGAGGCTGTGAAAAACAAACGTTATGTTTCGTGAGGCGTTTCACAGTCCAGGATCTGGATGTTCTAAAGGCTCTGGACTCTACAAACGTCATCTCGTTTTAAAACGCCAGAGTCTCATCTGGAGGAAACTTTGATGGCATCCAGACCACTGCAACCGAAGTGAAGAAACTCAAGGATTATGGACCACCTACCCCAACCCATAAAGGTTAAAGGTCATAAAGGTCACATTGATGACCTAGAAACAAACCAGAGGAGGTGGGTCACAGAGGAAGCAGTTTCTGATTAACTCCAGTGAAGTTTGGACAAGTAAACATATTTATATTTCAATTATCTTTTCTTAGT
Organism: Oryzias celebensis; assembly: GCA_014656515.1. Lineage (NCBI taxonomy): Eukaryota > Metazoa > Chordata > Actinopteri > Beloniformes > Adrianichthyidae > Oryzias > Oryzias celebensis. Next base: position 150,360 of record BNCR01000002.1, read on the forward strand.
AGTTTGATTTATTTAATATTAATGAAAATTGTTTGTGTGTGTGTGTGTGGGGGGGGGGGGGGGGGGGGCAGAGCTTTAAATTTCACTTGTCTGATTCTATAGCATATTTACAGAACATTGTTGGTCCAGTGTTCCATGCCCGGCGATCACCTGTTCATACAGTTGAAACTGAAGCTCTGAAGGCGACAATCCACCCTTTTCCCGATGAGGACGGTCTTGTCGTCACTTCTATCTCCAAAACTCTTTAGAACCTGCAGGTGGAAGTCCCTATGAGACCAACCAAACAGGACGTTATCATCTGCGAATAAAAATCAGTACCAACAGGTCTGGGAACACTCCTGCTGCTGGACCCCCTCCCAAAAAAATCAACAGGGCGTCATAAGATGAAGACCCAAATTGGATTTAGTGTCAGGAAGTGCTCAGTGTAGTTTTATGAATATGTATCCTTTCTTATAATGGCATATGCACTTTAACTGGAAACAAATTAATTTTAATTTACTGTTTTTAGTGACTGTATAATGCAATGTATGTATTTCTATTTCGTTTTTAATATTTTTAGTTGTTTGGGTTGTTTTAATGTCTGAGTGTTGCACATAGCAGGAAGCACTCATTGAATTTCATTGTACTTGTGACAACGACAATAAGGATCTATCAAAAACAAGCGACCTCAACAAAGGTTTTTGCAAACAACCTTCGACGGGCACATAGAGGAACTCGGTCCACCTTGACTATGACACAAGGACTGGTTGCTAGATATAGATAAAGCCTTAGTAACAACTGCCCTTACGAGTGCATCCAGGCTGTCTGCCTGCAGCACCCATACGAGTCAACCCCTGAACGGGTGCACGTGACTTAAAGGCTTAAGTCTAAACTCCTTCCATGCATCTTCCTCATCAAACAGAGGTGAGAAGCCTGAAAACTGATGCATTCTGATGGATATCATGTTAGAGTTTATGACGGAATTTCATTAACAGATTCACAAACATAAAAAAACATTAAAATATACATTAAAAACAAATATGCGTTTTAGTCTCCACTTGTGTTTGTCCTTGATTAATTCATAACTGTGGTCAAACATTTCTAGATGATCAAAATGGACTGAATTTGTTTTTATTGTGTTTTTTGTGTGTGTGTGTTTGTCATTTTCTTTTGCTGTCTGAATCTACAATTACAAAATCGAGAGTTCTAGAGATTTCCCTGAAGTCTCCACCAAAAACCAGTGTGCATTGATGCTCACTAGGCGAATATAGAGAACAAAGTCTCGCATTTGAGCAATTTTGTTTTCATCATCAGAGCACAGTGGATTCATAAATATTCTTTGTTAAATGTTCACATTTGTTAGGTTTTAACTTCTGGAAATCGGAGATGTCATTTTTGCAGTTACAAAAATAGCGATGGTGCCAAATTGCTTTTAAAATTTAGGGCACACAGTCCAAAAAAAATGTCGTTTTTAGTAGTTGTAGTTTGGTAGTTTTTTTTTTTTTTAAGTTTTGTTGTAAGCTCTTGTTGTTTACAGTATGACGCTAATAGCTGAAATTTAAAATGTTTATTAACTAAAATAAAAGCAATATTTTATTTTTAAAAATGTATACAATAAGAATTAGATAAGTATATAGTTTTTTATTTTGTAAAACCCTCCAAAATACAGAACCTGTGTGACTTTCTTAAGGTCTTCCTGAATTAAACCCCTATTCGCCGGTTTGCCTTCGTCTCTCTTTTGGCCTACATTCGCTCCACCTTAAATATTTCCGCTCACGCGGGACCATTGACACACATACAGTACTCGGTGAAACCGCGACAGGAACGCGCCGAGGCAGCAACGGCTGTCAAATCACAACCGGGCTTACGCTCAGCCACAGAAGGAGAAAAAAACCCCAAAGAACTCACCGCGGATTTTAACAGACTCTTTAAATGTTAAAACACGGACAAAAGTCACAGAAAGCGCTCGCGCCAGTGGAATAAGGAACTGTTTGACGAAGTTTATCGGAAAAAAACAAGACGTCATTTTTGTGGGGGTTTTTCTGTAAATACGGGACGTGAAGAAGCAGCGGCAGATGGGATTTCTACACGTCCTCCTTCCCGCGTGTTTTCCGCCAATGTGAGTGTCCTGTGGGCGTCTGGGTTCCGTACCTCCAGGAAACTTTTTTCGGGGGAGACTTTGGTTGACTTTCATCGCCATGCTGCCTGGCACCGCCATGTACGCGGCGAAGAAACGGAAGAAGCCCGTCCAGAAAACGTAAGTTCACAGCCGAATAACCGCGGTGTATTCCTCCGCCCTTCTGGAAATCGCACTAAAGAGATCCTGAAACGTGATTATGTCACCATTTCGGCTCTAAATCTTATACTTTCTCGATGTCAGTTGGGTGAATATGTTTTTTTTTTTTTTTTTTTGGGGGGGGGGGGGGGTGATTTTTAGTCACAGCTTTAATGCTTTTCAACGAATAAGTTTTTTTTTTGTGTGTCAAAAATGTAGAGTTTGTGTACTTTTCCTCGCGCGTGCGCTTACAGTCCACCTGGACACTGACAGCTCAGGTCTCCTTTGCTGACCCCCCCCTCATCAAATCCCAAAACATTTGCATATGGCCGCGTCTGCGTGTGCGGTGGAGGCGGGCGCGCGGAGACAGCGAAACCCCACATCAGTGAATCTCATTACACCGCTTTCTCGTGTAAGCACGGCACGGCGCGCGCGCGCTCGCTCGCTCGCTCGCTGTGGATTCCCCTCTCTGAGGAAGCGTGCAGGGCCCCGACCACAGTTCACCCACCGCCGGTTCACCAGAAAAGTCATTCATTCCAACTGAAGCCTGACGCGCAGTGACGTCATTGTTGTGTTTGAAGCGTTTTTGATCAGATGGACTTGATAAAAACGTCTGAAGACACCAGATTTTATAGTACAATAAGACTAATTGAGAATTGGTACTTACTTTCTCACATTCATTAAAGTACTACATAGCCTCGTGACCTTTATTTAGTCATAAAACACCAATTTATGACCCATTACCTAAAAGATCCTGAAAAAGTTGAAGATGGAGTTAATACAACAACTTTAGTGCAAAAGAATTCAAGGAAGTAAAAATAAATGTGCAAAGCACTATTGACTGTATATGAGAACTGGACTGAGTGTTCTAATAAGTCACGATCCCATAGACTTCTATTGAGAAATAAACTGCCATCTGTCAGAATAGCCATCTGCTACCTGATTTTTTTTTAACATTTACTTGCTAATCTATTTTTTTCATGATATTTTTTTCCTGCAATGCAAGTTATTCATGTTAGAAACTGGCCAATCAGATGCCTCAATAAAAGTACGTAGTCCCGTGTCCAACGTTAGAAGCGTTTGATAGATTTTTGTGAATCCCGCTTTTAACTGGTAAAGGGAAGGGGACTTTCAAAAAGCTCATTTTGGATTGGCAAAAGTGGTTGCCATAGAAACAATAACTCAAAACGGTTTGAATCTGATCCCAGCTTATCAGCGTCATTTGGTTCTAACATGCGGACATCTGTATCGCGGAAAAATGGCGACTGAATTGACTTCGTTTTGTCGGAGCTGTTATTGAATCATTTTTGATGGGTGACATCATACTTACTCGGTCCAGTTCTCAGATACAGTCAGTGCTTAAAGCCCATAGACTTGCTCTGTTTATCTTGTTAGTTTCTGTCGATTCTGTTCTGTTTTTTTGATAGTTGTGTTTTTAGGTCCTCAAAAGCAAAACAAAATCATAATCTTTAGGGTTAAAAAGGAAGCCAATGAAGACTTTTAGGATGTTCTGATGTTTCAATTACAAACTTGCGTTTGGATCAACAGAAGAACCTTTAAGGTTCCACAAAAACACCTGTACGGCTTCTAAGGAATTGTGGCATTCCCAGTGAGTAAGAGAGTAAGAGTAAGAGAACTGGGACCCAATCCATAACCATTGCTGTCATTTTTTACCCATAATGCATTCTTCTCTATAGCTTGTTAAAGAGAACTTTCTAGATCTAAAATGTAAAAGTTTAAGCTTTGTGATTTCAAACGTTATTTTAAAAAATGTGTCAAATAGTTTTATTATTTATTGGAAATGCATTTTTGTTGTTTTTTTGAGACTGCCTCATTGAAGCATGAAGGAGAACACAGTTTTAAAAAGGGGAATTTGTCAGGTTTTGAGATAGTCATCTCATCGTGTCTTATGGGGTTTTCGATTATCTATTAGTGGAATGCCATAAAGAATCATCTCAACACCAAGTCATTTTCATTTTTTGTGTATGTATCTTTGTATGACAAAAGTTCTGATAAATTCTCACAAAAACAATCTTTTTTTTTTTTTAAAAAAAGCAAGTGATTTAAATCAAACAAAACTTTTGTTTTCCTAACCAAATTTACCTTTTTTATAGATGTAAAGTTTGAAAGCTTGAATCAGTTGGTGAAGTTGCTCAATGGTTGGCAGCCTCACCTGGCCGTGTAAAAACAAGACTTCATTCTTGACCGTCTCCCGGACAGTCACGACTTCACCCCTTCCAAAACTTTCATCTCTAACAAGCAACCAGAACCCGAGGCCTGCGCCGAGACCACCGCTGCATCCAGCCAGAGCGGCGGTTTCTGTGTGTGTGTGTGTGTGTGTGTGTGGCAGTACCTGCATTAATCATAATCAGGACGTGCAGCGAGAGCGCTCTCACGCAATGTTTCCACGAGGGAGGAGGAAGGCAGGGAGGATGGCGTAATCTGAGACTCTCTCTGCGTTTCTCCTCCTCCTTCTCTGACTGCCACAACATACTTTTTTTTCTGCCTTTGCCTCTGTCTGTGTGCGCTCCCTCCGCTCTGCTTAAATTAACATAGCTCTGTGTCACGCAACCGTTATGTAAGTTATCCATGTTTCGGGTTTCAAGGAAAAGTGGTTGAAAGTTTGTCTTTTCTTCCCCTTTTTGTTTTGTTTTTTTGGTCGGGGGGTGATTGCGCTCTCATGTGAGCAGCGACTGCACTTAACTCAAAAAACCCGCCCCCACCACGTCCGCCGCCTTTAAACTGGCTTCCTAAAGCAGAACACTTACAGTAAAGTCACCAAAAAACAGGAAAATGAAATGATTCTGGACTCCCATCATCTTCTGGGTTGACCTTTGACTCCTGTTTGGTTTGAGAGCTTGATGCGTTTCTCTGTGGAGCTGCTTGTTTTGAAACCACTGGAACCAAATCCACTTTGCTTTCCCACAATGAAGTCATCATGCCATGAAAATAGTGGATCTGTGTTTGCGAGCTTGTTGATTCTGAAAGAGGAAGAAGGTCTTGTGCAGAAGTCACAGTTTTGTTTTTTTTCTTCAAAAACAAAAGCTTATTTCTGCTGCATAATAAAGTTTTTCCCTCTGACACAGATTATCGCTCGTCTACAGAGCCGTGTTGAACGAACTGTACACAATTTTACGTTTGCCCATATCCAAAAGGCCAAGACTTTTAGAAATACTTCCTCAACTGATTAGATCACTAAGTCAAGTAAATTTAAAATTCATATCAGAAATCAAAGCAGGAAAATATGAAGGCATTCCTGAACAAAATAAGCTAAATTTATATCCAATTTAAATTCATCTTAATCATTTGAAAAAAAGTGAAATGATAGATTAGTTCTGCCAAAAAACTTTATTTTTTTCCATGTTTCCACGTCTTGTTTTTCACCATTTCAGCACTTTGAAGAGTCAAATCCAGTTTAGCTTTTTTTCCCATCTGGGAACATTTGTATCCCAGTGGAAATGGAATCGGACTATTTTGACCATAAGGTAGGGCTGGGCGATAGTGAATTTTTTTATATCACAGTATTCATATCAGGCGATAACGATATATATCAGGATATAAACCAATAAGTGTATCTGTCAAATTTCAACGCTCTGTTTGTTTACCTCGTGTGCAGACGGTGGAGGAGAAGAGGATAAAAGAAATAAACCAGAAGAACAGCCAATAAACATGACTAAGTTTACAACAAATTTGTCAAAATGTTCTTACGACTGATAAACTACAAAGTTGTGTCTCTTTATAGATTGTTGGAGCAAACTTGAATCACAACATACTTCACTAGAAAACATTTCCATCAACTTCTCTGACCAAAGACAGTCTAGTCATACATTATTATTGGACTTTTGTTTGCTTCATGGTCCAAACAATCTGGTGCTTTTTTTGGTCTGAAAAATGTGGTATAATTAGTATGAAGATACAATATCAAAAGTACAAGAAATATGTCTTCTACAGTACGTAAAAAAGGCATGTAAAGTAAAAATAAATACTTCATGTAAAGTAACAAAAAGGTTATATCAAGTACTAAAGATACACTTTGTAAAGTTTAAAGAAGATACAATGCAAATGCAAGGCACAAAACATTGGTAATGTAAAGAATGAAAATACTCTAGATGAAATACAAATACAATGGTTTGTAAAGTTTGAAAAAATGTATATATTCACCCAGGTTGTAGAGCGAGGATGGAGCCTCTTTTGTCAGTTTGATCAGTTTAATATAAATGGCGGGTGTCTGGTTTGAGCAGATGTTGAATCAAGAAGCAGCTTTTTGTTGAGCTGAATTCATTGCTTGGCCCGAAGTGGTGAATAAACACGGAAGTGAACCAGCAGCTTTAGTGCATTAGTTCGAAGCCAGAACACAGAGTAGCGAGCGCCTTCATGGAAATGACCTTGAATAGTTCTTAAAGTCTGATCATACGTTCATCCAGGCACAGAGTAGGATGCTCTGTGGATCCAGTGTTTGGGTTGGTGGTGAAGTCTTTGGGATGGACATGTGACCAACGTCCTGGACATCATCACGTCAGAAATGCGTCGATGTCGCCGAGTCACTCAAAGAGAAGCGGGAAGTGTGCGATGTCTTTGGCAGGTTAAACTAAAAAAAGGAAAGTTGTATAATTTGTTATTGGGCAAAAATGTTGCATCATCAATGGAATGAGATGTGCATACCAGGTAATTCTTTGTAAATAATTAAAGGTTATGGAGACTCCGCTGTTTGCTCACATCTTTTATGCTTTAGCCAGTCTGAATGTGAAACCGGTTTTAAATTGCAGGTATTATACCTGCTCGGATGTCTGGCTCCCTGAGGTAGGCGGAGCTCCGGTCATCCGGCTTTGTTTTGCTGTTCCTGTGCCGCAACTCCAGCAGGGAGCGAGGGCCGACTTCGCTTTTTTAGTTTTCCATTGTTCCCAAGAAAAAAGGTGTCACTGCCCGGTTAAGAGACAAGGTGCCTTTGTGTGAAGACAGGGGCATGTTTTCTTTTTTTTCAGCACAACCCCTCACACACAAACGCTCAGTTATCGCACGTACACGCCCCTTCCAGGACAGATCTGCCTGATAAAGTGAGGAGCAACAACACTCATTGTTCTTGCAGGGAGTTGCACTGTCAGGAATGCAGTGATAGCTATCTGGCTTTGATTTCAGGTCTGTTTGTCGTGGATTATTATTGGAAGCAGATGTCTCCTGTGGTGTGGTGGTTCAGGTGCTTTCATGTAATGAGAGTTTAAATGAAAAGATTTGCTCGGAATATCCCCGTTACCTGCGTTAAACTTGAGTTGTTGCATTTCTGCGTCCCTTTTCTTAAGCTTGGCGCTTTTAGGATGCGTTCACACTGGACTGGTTGGTTCAGATCGGAGTTCTTGTCCTCTGATCGTTTGCTTCATTCAACTGATGGGAAAAGCTCATCTGGCCTGCTAAAGGATGGTAAAAAACATCCCTCCCATCCATCACGTCTTTGACACAAACCAGGAAGCACCAAACATCCTCAAAAGACTACTAGAGGCTGATGTCAGGGAGCAAGTTCTCATTGACCTCCAAGAGAAAAACATTGGCTTATAGTAGCGTTCAACAACTACAACAATAAAGTGAAAAAAAATCCTATTTTTAATTTGCTAGTAAGCAAATAAATATAAACTTGTCAATTGGCACATATCAACTCTGGAGTAATGTAATAAAACAGTAAATAATAAACCCTTCTTCATTGTGTTTGATGCTATTTTTAGTTTAAAAAAGTTGAAAATGTTTTGCTTTTGTATCCAACCAACTCACAGTTACTGCTTTAGGTTACAGTTTGATCCAAAACAATCAGTGCAAACTGCTGAAGTTGAGTGTAGGCATTAGAAAAACAAAGAAAGGGGATTTATGTGACTTTAAACGGGTTTGCTGTGCTGGACAAACTGTTGTTTTAGTTTCTGCCTTTTCCAAGAACGTTCTGCTGAAGGCGGACGATCCAGCGAGTGACAGATCCTGCCGGAAGCGTTCTACTGATGCCAGAGTCGGATAAAAGCCGAAATCTGTTTACTATTTCAAGGAAATCTCTAAAAAAAACTTCTTGCTTTATTTGGAGATCTTGATTTTTAGCTCATAGTTTGACATTGATGACCCTAAAAGCCAACAAAATGGTCTTGGACATGAACTCTGACCTTCAACAGTTCATTTGGACCTACGTGCCTGAACGCGTTGATCTGGCGATCAGATGTTTGTGTAAACACGCAGAACAGGTCGAACTAACGTGTGTTTACAGAACCTGTGTTACACCTGGTTTCTTTCAGTCTAAACTCTGTCATTGTTTCTTCTGGAATCTGTCAATCATGAAACAAAAAGTCAATTTCTTTTTCTTTAGACCCAACACACGAGCCGTTTAGTTCTATATTTGTCTCTATGGAAAACCTTTAAAAATATTAGTAAATAAATTCCAAATGTATTGAGAACTTCGATAAAAAAAGTCAAAATGGTAAAGACAAGTTTTTTAAGTCTAAAATTTACCTTAAATCTACAAAGAGAGAATGTGACACGTTTTTTACCTAGAAAATTAACAGCTAAATCCAGGTCTGACTGTAATGTTGTGTTTGCACGACGCTCCCAAGCGCTGTTGTTGCACAAAGCACTCAAACCTCACACTGCTTCAAGGTTAGCGTTGCTAATCACCCCTTTCTACAGTAGCTCTGAAGTGCAAATCACAACAGGAATTCAAAAAGCAAAGCAAATAAAAACAAACAATGTTACATTTTAGAAATCAAAGCAAAATTCAACAAACCAAAACATAAAAAAAAGGAAACTAAGAAAAAGAAAATGTTCAGAAAACAAAGGTAATGCAAAGAAATCAAATCCTCCTCCATTGGAATTTGATGGGGTACAATCACGTGCATATGGGGGCATTTAGCCTCGTGCTCCTTTTTGAGCAATTAGAAGACGCGATGGCAAAGCAAACTCGATCCAGAAAATCGGAGTTTCCACGTCCCAGGAATTCAAAGACAAGATCCCTATTTCTGAATTCTAAAAGGATCGGCTTTATTTCATTCTGACTTGGTTCCAAAAAAATGTAAAAAGAAAACGACATTTTCACTGCTTTGTGACTTTCTAACGCAATAAGGATTTCTGCTGCATTCATTAAAGATCTAGAGCAGATAAGTGTAGTTATTTGGTATGTTGAGGCCGATGTTTCACCTACCTTGTCTCGTTTGCACCATTAATTAACCACAGACTTATTTATGTAGATGGAAGCATCGTCAGCGAACGGGCCAACTGTAGTTTGAACAAGTCTGTACGATTGCAGTAGACGCAGTACGATTTATGCAATGGCCGATGGCTATGAAGTGTAAACCGGGCATTTCTGGTTTCTTATTTTGTTGGAAATTACTTTTTTTGTTCTAAATGTAGTTTTGAATGCTAAAATGTAATGCTTTTTAAATTATTTGTTTAGGATTTTTCATTGTCGTTGGGATCTAATGTGGGATTTGTTGATGTGATTTGTACTTCAGGGCCACCATACTTTTCTTTTGATGCCGGCTTGTCTTCAGATTGTTACTTTCAACACTATCTGCTCGTGTGGTGCAACAAGTGTGTTGAAGAATCAAAGTGTGCCAGAAAATGTGGAGTCATCCACGACATCAACAAAAACGGTTAAAAAATCTGCCTCCTTCAGTGATCTGAGCGTGAGGAGGTGCTGAGGTCTGCTTTGAGTTACGCAGGGGCCAGTGGGTTCAGGCATGCGTCGGTCCAAAACCCGCAGCCCGATCGCCTCCCTGACTCATCCCGACTGGAAGGCACCGCACGCTCAGCCCCGGTGTAAACCCCTCACGCCACAAACTCAGATCGTTCAGCTCAAATATTTATCCAAATGAAACCAAGCTCGTCGTCCTGCCAGAACTGTGTGCAGATTTTAAGAATCTGTGAAGGAAAACGGACTTCTGGTTTTTGTTTTATTTAAAAACTCAGAAAGGATTTTGAGAGGGAAACTCTTCCTTCCTACCGGTCTATGCAGAAATGTTTTGGTCTGGCGCTGACAGCTCGCAGGTGGTAAACAGGTCCTGGAACAGGTGACATCAACCTGCTCACCTGGTTCCCGTGGAAACCCGGCACACAGAGAGCCACCTCTGAGGGGTGAGGTGGTCGGGCTTTGTTGTTTTCCACTCAGCCGTTAACACCGAGCAGCTGCGCCCAAAAACAAGCAGCGGTTTCAAACGGATGTGCGACAGAGAGACAAAGGCACGGACAGATCGGGTTCAAACAGCTGCTGCAAGACCAGATTGTGGAAAGTCCACACCGGAAGTGTGGCTAAAACCGGCACCAAAAACAACACTTCTGGAAATGTTTGTTAAACACAATGATGTGAAGAAAGTAGAGAGTCTAATAGTTTGATGTTTTCCATGGTTTCCAGGCCCAAACCTCCGCCACTCGATGGCGCCAAGTCCAACCCATCCAAACGGCACCGCGACCGCCTCAACGGTGAGCTGGACAAGCTGACCTCCCTGCTGCCCTTCAGCGACGAGGTCCGGGCTCGACTGGACAAGCTGTCGGTGCTGCGCCTGAGCGTGGGCTACCTGAAGGTCAAGAGCTTCTTTAACGGTGAGTCTCCTAGAGGTGCCGAAATGCCCTGCTTTAAAATCAAAGCTTTTATTTCTCTAAGTCTCTAAAAGGGACTTTTATTTTGAAATTCCACAGGAGGAAATTTCACTTAAATCAAAAACAGTAGAAGTTTCCCTTTTTGGAGTTTCACACAAACATCAGCCTCGCATCCGTTTATCAGAACCGCTTTCAGTTGCAGGATCTTAACCACGCCCCCTAAGGGGGGGCAGCTGTCTCCTGAACTTGTGTTACTTCAATCCTAAACTCAGAAGATGTGGTGTTCCAAAGTTCATGAAACTGTGTCACCAAGTCTGAGTTTTGTTTTTAAGGTGGTCGAAAACCAAACAAAAGAGTTTGCCAGCGATAGTTTCTTGTATGAGCCGTTTGTAGTCTCTCTGGTTTTGCTTTCTTTTTTATATTTGGTCTTTAAATGTGCTTTTGCAGTTTTGTTTACAACTGTGTTTACTTGAGTTAATTGGCATAACTCTGCTCTCTGGCTTCCTTTGTTTAGCGCCTTTCTTGGTTTCAAAATGTGTTTGGATCGATGGAGAGAGAAATTGAAAGTCTTCTGACAGCTGTTGCTCACGCCAATGAGCTGTCGTAGGTTGCATTTCAAAAGCTCTCATCAAAAAACATTATTTACACGTTTTGACTTTTTCTTTGATGAGTTTCAGGACTAGAAGGAGACGTGGTAACATTTCTAAATCTGTTTAGATAGAGAGAAGGGGCCCATGCTCTATAACCTTTTTTTTATAAAAAAAAGAAAGACAGATCTCCCCCGCGGGGCTCGCCATATTATTTATGTGAAAGTGATCCCTGCTTCACTTCTATCATCTCGAAGGTTATTTGAGTTCTTGCTGAACTTCTTTGCTTTGTTCTGCCGCCTGCTGTAACAGAAAAAGCTGCAATTAAATCCAGACGCCAGAAAGATGAGATTCTTATTTCCAGTGAATGTTTGGAGGGAGGCAGGAAGAGGAAAAGTTGGAGATCTATTAAGTTTGTTTGAGTAAAAATGTTCCCCATGGGAGTTTTACTATCAGGTGTGTTGTTTTCAGTCTTTAGGATTCACGTTGTTATGAATATTTTATTAATTGGATTAAAACGAAACAGACGAGTTGCCTGAAGTTCATATCTAAAAGTGACTGGATGCTGAGTTCAATGGCTCCTGAAAGCAGTGGGAATTTACACTCTGAGAGGCTTCAGCTGCTGTCAGACGATCACTTAGTTCCTGACGGTGACCGTCAACCCACCGTGGTTTGATGTGACACATTGAGGAGAAGATCTATGTTTAACTTTTAACGTTTGTTTGTTTTGTGGTTTAGGTAAATACTCGATTCTGATTGACTGCAGGGTCTGGATACAAATCTTACACATGATAGCACACAGCTGAGAAAGAAGTTCTGGTCATGTAACCCAAATGTTCTAAAGCGCTGCACTGGCCTAAACGCCAACTGCAGCGACTGAACTGGTGCTGCAGTGTAAGTTCGGTGTGGGCTCTGTAGTTGTAACCATGACATCGTGTTGCACCACGTATGAAATAGTCCACAAAAAAGTGCTTTTTGTGAAGAAGAATTTGATCTTAAAAAATTATCAAGATTAAAGTACAGAAATGAATCGAATTCGTATGCTTTTTTTAAGTGACTGAGTGTGTTAATGCCCGACAAAGTGTGCATAATCAGAAATTAACGGACTTGGCGTTGGATGGTTAAGGCTTCCGCGTTTTCCGTTCATCATGATAATGCACACCTCTTCAGGGACGACCCTCACTTATAATATTTAGAAAACATCAGTTTTAGTAACATTTATTCTGTTTTATCTGTCGCAGCTTGGATCTCGGACGAGGCTGAAGTTGCCGTGTGATTTTTAGCTTTTCTTGACAGTTATGGGTTAAGGGAAAATCCAAACCACATTATTGAAGTCTAGAGTACAAATAAAGTTTAATATTATTTAATATTTTACAGAGGATGAAGATACTTTAGACAAAAGATAGATTTACGTTGATTTTGTTAGTTATTGTAAAGCGCCACACATCAGCGTAAAGCTGCTTTTCTCCGCTTCAGAATCAGCTGGAATTACCTTTAAGTTTAAGTTTTATTAACTTAAAAGATACCTTAAAGTGACCTCGGTCAAGCATTGAAATGCAATAAAACCAACAGCTAAAATGTTAAAGCAGTTAAAGATAAAAAGCAAAGCTTAACAATAAAACAGCAAAACACACCAGCAGAGCCTCATGCCGTGTCAAAGGTCTGGCGATAAAAATGGGTTTAAGACGTTTTTTAAAACTGGACAGTGAGGATGCCTGACGAACGCTCAGTGGCAGCTCGTTCCACAGCTTCAGTGCACAGAAAACACTCGTTCCCCTCTGAGCTTCCTCTTCCCAGTTCCTTCCTCCAAAAAGCAAAGCAGAGTCACATGGAAGTTAAAGCTTGGCTGTAAAAATGGGTTTTAAGCTTAGTTTTTAAAAAATGGACAGAGAGAACGCACGACAAATGGAAACAGACAGAGTGGCAGAAACCTGCTTACTTAATTGCATAAACGGTTGTTGTAGTTGAAGAAAAAGTGGAGCTCCAACATTTAAAGGTTAAGAAACGTGGCAGAATCAGTAAGTTTTTGGCTCTAGAGTTTCTGAGCCAACATTTGGAGGTTCAGATTATTATACTTCCAAATAGAGGAGCTAAACGGGCTGTTTGCTGGCTGCTCATACAGCTGATAATAGTTGTTGATTCACTAACAGACAGGAGAAGTGAAGCAGCTCTGAAATCCGACGGTGGAGAGGCCACGACAGACCACAGAACTGACCGGTTCCATGTTTAGATGTTTAGACCAGTTTGTCGGCGTGGTCTTCTAACATCCAACCCCCAGTCAGGCAGCAAGCCGTTTGTGAGCGGCTGCTGCCTTTCCTAGCGAGTCCCGCCTGTTTCCTGTGGGAGCTGCTGCTGCACCCCGGAGCCCCTCTTCCTCCAACTGTTTGGCCTTTTCCTCCTCGTGTCCAGCGTTGAACCCTCGCACTGATTCACAACAAACGCAAAAGGACTTTGCTGTTTGCACGACAAAGCTGCAGCATAAAGTGATTGAAACAAGACTTTTAAGCAAATGTCAGACTTTTAGGTAAACATTACACTTGTGCGTTTGTTTTTCACTCATAACCTTTAGTTTGTATGTCGAAACTTTGTGCTTTTGTTGAACTTTAGTTGAAACTTTTGTACATACATTGCATTTTTTATAAATTTGTTAAACTTTTTGTGCACATCAGACTTTTGTGTGTCTGTCAGGAGACTTTTGTGCACATCAGACTTTTGTGTGTCTGTCAGGAGACTTTTGTGCACATCAGACTTTTGTGTGTCTGTCAGGAGACTTTTGTGCACATCAGACTTGTGCGTAGGTCAGACAGTTAGAAACATGTGCGTTTGTTACACTTTTGAAACGAAACTTGAACAAAGAAAATGTTTGTAACCAAAGTTTCTTTTTCCTGTTCCATGGTGTTGTGAGTGTTTGGTTGTCTGATTCGAGTTAGAGGATGTCTGGGTGAGTCAGAGCAAAGGAAATGACTCGTAGGTGTGACTGTAAGTGTTAATGTGCTCTCAGCGTCACTAATGCATAGATTTTTTACTCGTCTTTTTTGTCTTTTATCTTCCGTTTTTCAGTTTATTCAGTGGATCTCTTTAATGGTCCGATAAAAGCTGAAACCAACCTCAGGAAACAATAAAAAAAAGGACGAGATCAAAGGACGGGGAGAACAGTAAAACTGACGAAGTCCATAAAATTAATCTTACAAGATGCTTTTAAGATTGCTAGAAAACAGCAACATGTTTTTGTACAGCTCTCTTGTTTCTTTTCTTTATTTTGTGGTATTTTGGGTAATGATGACGTTAGCTAACAGGCTTTGATCCCTTTCATCTTACGATGCAAAACCTTTGCGTCAGTTGACAGAATCCCATCTTGTCAGAAAAGTTGCTCAAAAACTCTTAACCCTCAGACAGAAAGTAAGAAGTCAGGAAGTGGCTTTTGTATTTTTAGCTTTTGAGCGCTTAACCATCTGGTAATAGAAGCATATTTGCCACATGCTGTAACTCTTCAGCGCTGAAAAATGTCCCATAATGCACCAAACAGTCTATGACCAGCAGCGGCAGCAGCAGCAGCAGAGGCTCCAGCTTTTTTGTGGCAGTGTGGTGAAGCTGTGGGCGGCCTCTGATCAGATCAGGAGCTGGGGGCAGCACCATCTCAGTTCCAGTCAATCAGACTGTCTTATTTTAGTAGCGTCAGTCTGTAATGGAGAAAAGACGGGGGCGTTTGCAGCAGCTGCTGTCATCTCCTACATTTACAGCTGTACTTTCAGGTATCATTAGTTCCCCTGGACCGTTTCACTGCTACTTTACGGGGGGTGGGGGTGTGGTGTGGTGTGTGTGAAAAAAGTTGAAAGAGCAACAGGTGGTGCAACAGTGAGTCTGAATGCTGCAGAGTTGCACAACTCTGTATTTTTCCCTCCGTCAAACTGTCCTTTTATGCCAATTTTCTTGCATGAGAAAGAAACTCAGTAGTGGACATCGTTAGAGTTTTTCCATCAGAACCATGAGCGTCAAAATTTTTCAGGAATTTCAATCAATTGCCTCCTAACTCTCCAAGCATCACTGGGATGCTACTTGGAAAAAAAATGTTTGAATAAGAAGTTGTTGATTTTAAAACAGCGTTAGCATGGCGAGTTCGCAAACGTGACTTTCCCTCGTTGCTCGCACATTATTTATCAGAATATTGAGAACATTTAATACATAAATCCCTGGCTGAAGCTGAACAACATATATATTGTATGATATAAACATCTTAGGAATGTGGGTGTGGTAAGCAAATAGCCTCTGTTGCTAAGGAAACCTAAACGTTTTCTTTTGCAATTCTTCTAAAAATGATGTAGACCTGTTTATCACCCCCAGGCAACCATAAAATAGAATGGTTGCTATGGAGATAAAACTAATAGAAAAGCTGCCATTTTGGAAAAAGTGTTTTTCATGAGTTTGTAATGTGTAGTTCTGACCAGCGTGGCAGAGGCAGAGGGTAGAGTGAAGGGCTGAAAGCAGCTACTCAGAGAGGGCAGCTAAAAAAGGGGCAATAAGGGGGCTGATTGTGACTTTGATTGGGAAGCTTAAGGTACATCTGAATTGACAAAGAATTCCTCACTTCTGTCCTCGTGGTCTTTGTTTGCAAAGCATCATGGGTCAATAGAGAAGATACGGGAGAAGCTTAGAATGAAGTAGAAGATGGAGATTTCCACATTTGCAAAGTTCTACTTAACATTTGCTACAGATTCATGGATAAGCTGAGAGTTCTGAGTCATTCCACTCAAATTATCCTTGTACTTAAAAAAGAGAATTCAGACACTCTTGGTATGTTCTTGAAAAAGTCTTCTCGTCTTCTGAGATGACAAGAATCCAAGTAAGAGGGCTTTGAAGACCTCACCTTTGTGCTGTTTCCATGGCAACAACATGCCAGAGGGGAAGTCATGGACTGTATGGTGACAGAACCAACCGTTCCAAGGCGTCTTTCACTGGAAGCAGTACAAAACAGAGGAAATCATGTGAAGGTTTGGTCCTCGGACAAATTAGCTCATTTTTGTCTGTGGCGCCATTCGCTGTGAACAAAGACAACCCGCAGAATGAGGGCTCATGGGAAGGCCAGTGTGGGACCAGCGGGGCAAGGATGAGAAACAGATTTTCAGTGTCCGTCCTCAGGCCTCCAGCATCCCGAGGGCAGAGATGCTGGGAAATACCCGGCGGTTCGATCCCCTAACACAACACTGGCATTGTTCGTTGAAGGGGCCAGACCTCCTCCGCGTTCAAACGGGAGTCGACTTTAATCTCGTCTCAGCGTCTCTGATCGGGTCTTCCTCCTCCCTCTGCAAGACCACGAAGTCGAAGCTTAGTTACATCCTTTATAACAGTATTTGACATGTGCTGCAGCTGTTCTGCAGCACATGTTCGACTTCATTAATCACAGACTGCACAAACACACATGTGCCGCAACTTGTGCGAGGAGACGCAGAGCCCCAAAGTTTCATCGTCCCAATGTCCGTGTTTGAGTGTTTATTTCATATATATTTCTGTTTGAAAGAAACTGCAGAACAACTCAACAGGTCGCCTCAAACACATTCCAAACTGTCTCATGATGACACTAAACAGATTTAAAAAAGACCACAAGAGTCTGCAGAAGAACCGCAGATCAGAAAGGGAACCACAGCTACAGGCTACGCGCCGCCTATCCACGTAGCCAACAACAAAAACATGCAAGAAATGACAATCGACGTCAACTTAAAGACTCCAGACTCTCTGAGGTATCGGATCAGTTTCCAAACCGCCGATAGAGACAGATTTACGGCTCCGCTGAGGCGCTGGGGATGACAGGAGGAAAAGCAAATTATGATGGATCTACTCAGGGCCCACCTCTGCGCCGCGTTCACCTGTACGAATGTGACGGAACAAAAGGGAATTCTTCCATTCCGCTTTTCTTGGAAGTCTGCGACAATCAGGGTTGAAGCTGAAGTGGTGATTGTGACGGATTCCAGCTGAGAGGCTCCCTGCCTGTCAGGCTGTAATTTGTGGTCTCATGATAGCTCAACTTCCCTGCTTTACGGAGCAGAACCCTCACACACATTCCGGGACTTTTGATTTTTATCTTTCCGTTCTAAGGGTTCACTCCCTTCCTCAAACTTCTCCACACGCCGGCAGATTTCAGAACCTGACTTAACCGAAGACTCATTGAGACCAATGCTTAGGAACGTCTGGAGTTTTGAACACAACGTTCCCGAAGTCACTGAACAACTTCCCTTATTTTGGGTTTTGACTGACAGGTTGACACAAGACGACGACCGACACAAACTGCTGACATTTCGTCAAACTGTGGAATCCGAACTGCAGATGTGGCTGCAGGGTCATCAGGAAACAGATGCCTGCTACTGCGGCGTCCACCGAGAATCAAGTCAAGCACAGACGCCTTGCTCAGTCGAGGTTCAGAGGTCGCGGTTGTAATCCTGTACCCAGCCTCGACTTTGATGCATGAAGTTTTCTGACGGGAGGCTTTTCTCGTCCTCCTTTCTCAGCGCTTGTTTTCTTTTGCGTCTTTGTTTTCCGCTGAAAGAACATCATCCACCGCGGCCTTTTGTTCAATGCAGAGGAAGAGGAAGAAGATTAAGGAAAGAAAAAGACAGAGAACTGGTTTTTGTCAAAGCGTGCACATCAATATTTGTATTGGCAGGAGAGACCGGGACCAGCCCAGCAAACCGGTTCTGTTCATGCAGCGAGGAAGGCGGAAGGGATAGAACCCTGCAGAAATCCTGCAAGAGCCCTAGAAGAAGCGCAGCTGCGTCGCCGGCGTCTGCGATAACATCGAACCTGCAGACCCTCTGCAGCCACAACAGAGCAGGCGGGTGGAGACCTGCCCAGGCCTCTGGGGAGCACCGGGAACGCGGCGGCCTTCAGTCCCGAGCAGTTTGTGACAAAAACATTCAACTTCTGGATGCTTTTCGCTGATGCACACGCTCACCTCCTGCTCAGTCCAGACACCGCTAATCAATCACACGTGTCTGTTTTCATTACCGTCCTGTCAGGAGAACAATCCGAAAACATTCTGACTCAATGCTTACTCAGTTTTTACCCAGAACGCCCTGCTCCAAACTCACGCTGGGTTTAGGACAAATCTAACAGAATGACCGCAGATGAACTCTGAGCACAGCAGGCAAGAAAGTAAAGACTCACTGCAATCATCATTTGATCTCTTGTAAAAGCGTTCCCAGTGGTCTTTAGAAACCTCTGTCTGCCGAGGACGTAGTTTCTGCAGAGTGGCAGTAGTTAGTTAGAAATTAACCCCTGAGTTGTGGGCAGAGGAACCCCGCTTCCTCCTTCCTCCTTTACATTACTGAGAGCTCTCACTCACACTCTGATCTGTAATGGCTTCCAATCAGCTTCACATCACTTCCTCCTTGTGTCCAATATTGTGACAGATAAGTAATCTGATTTAGATTTACTCCCGTAATTTGCATTTTTTTTTGTATGTTTGTTGTTTCAAAGTTGTAAAGCTTGTAATTCAATATCAAACAATTTATTTATTTTTAAAATCAGCTTCCGGTTCCATTTCCAAACATTTCTGCCTCCTTTGCGACTTGTAGTCAATTCCAAAACCACACGATCCTGCAAAGAACTACAAGTAGACGACACATGTTTTGAATATTTTCTTTGTAATAAACATTTTAAGAGGTTATTGATCTTATCAACATCCCAGGAACTACTGACTGTAAAGATGAATGCTTTAGAGGAAGTGACGTAGTATTTGTCAGTAAAAGTATCCGTTGCAGATTGGAGTGCGATAACGTGCTCTTCCGCTAGCTTACAGCCCTTCACACCCTCAAGTTAACATTCGCGGTGCGACAAAAACGGCGAGCAATATAGTTGGAGCACCAGATTTTCTACGTCACAAATACAATATTTTTCTATGAACATTTTTTTGTCTACTCCTGATTTGCAATGACTTGAATAAAGAAAATACGCAGAAATGCCATTTTAAACTTAATTGTCTTTAAATGTGTTCAACTTTAGCAGAAACATGCCCCAAGAAGAGGTTAAAAACACCAAATATGTTCAATTTTCATCAGCATGGCTCTTTGAGGAATTCAATCTCTCTGCAAAGCCAGAGCAGCACACAACCGTCCCCCACGCAGGAGACGGCGTCGCGTCAAAGGAAACCACCTGAAACCACAGAGAACCTTTCACCCAAAGGGCTGGACGCCCTGAACTTTGTTCTCCAATCTGTTTTCCACACATGGGGGGAAATAAAACCTCGAGTCTCTAAAAACGAGATCATCTGTAGACCCAAGTAGAAGCAAATGTTCAACCACACTTCATTAGCTATTGTTTAGACTGTTTTTGACTCCTCCCACTACAAGCCAGCAATGGACGAGCTTCCCAGAGTCCCTGGTGGTTCACGTAGGATCAACGTGTCAGAGACTTGTACACAACCAGAGCGACAGGAAGCCAGTCCAAAGACCAGATGACAGGGCGGAGTTGTTGTACTTTCTGGTTTTAGTCAGGACTTGCTGTGGTCCAATCTGCTGGATATACAGTAATATACAGTAAATGCATAAAGACGTCTGTCTGAGTTTGAGTTAATGACATTCAAGGTTCTAGTCCATTGCAGCGTCTTTACTTGTGGGTTCCAGAGAAATGAACCAAAGGTGACTGTCAACACTTGTTCTTTGTTTGTCATCTGTGTTTATCTGGAGGAGGAAGTAGCATTTGTCACAGGAAGTTTGGGCGGAAGGCAGTCAGAGTGCAGACAAAGGTGTGTGTGCTAACCTCTGATCCAGCCGCAGCCAGGGGCCAAGCGCGGCTCTAGGGGGCCTACGGCCAGGTGCCATGCTCGCATCTGCTGCATTTCCTACGATTTTCCCATCGAGACGTGGAGCAAAGATCAAAGGGAAGGCTCCGGCGTTGTAGAAGTGATCGTTAGCCTTGAGTTGAAAAAGCGGCAGCTGGTTTCTAAACGGTTCTATGACCCGTTTAAGTCATCAGGCTTTTCATTATTGTTGACCCGTCAGGTACTGATAGTTAGAAAAAGCAGCAGAGGTGATGAGTTAGACGTCTTTGCGGCTAGCCGGTTTAAAGCTACTGAAACAAAGTCAAACGTTCAGAAGGAAACGTTCAACCTGGGGAGGATAAAGGAAGGGAAGAGGACAGGAAAGGACACGTCCATCCTGTCTCCTGACTGACCTACTCTGATTACCTGGAACAGGTGTAACTCGACATGTAAACATCGCTTGTTCCCAGTATTTCCCCCCTTTGGTGGATTTATTTTGAAATAGACTGATATGAGGTGCCCTGGACAGCTGGTCATCCACCTGTCCAGATCACCCAATCAGGAGCGAGAGCTTTGGTTTGACACTTGCAGGAGCTGGCGTTGAGGTTTGGGACTCCTAGAGCTGTAGCGCCGATCCCTTAATGACAGGGAATCCAGTTTTATTAGATTTTTACGATGGAAAATTACGGGCAGGCGTCTGGGCCCCGCCCCCTCTGCTCATGAATGAGAGTTTACATAGGCGGTCAAGCGAGTGCGAGTGGTTCATTAAGAGAGAGAGAGAGAGAAAAAAAGCTGGCAGAGGAACCGCAACCGGAGCTCACGTTCAACCTGGTATGAGGTCTCTCGCTCAGAAATCCGATTTAATCACATTTTTTTAACCAATTGAAGTATTTTTAGCTCATGAATGAGCTGTGTTTTCCTCCTCTATGTAACTAATCACACTTCCCATGACTTCTAATTAAGATAAGTGCTTTAATGCGAATTTCTCTAATTATTCAAATAAAATGTTAAAAATAATTCAGAGCTTAAAATATATTAAAAGTTCTTGTATTATTCATCCTTTTTCAGTGTTTTTGATCACAGCATGCCTTAATCTGACCCCATACTGCAAGTCTCTACAGTTCTTCAAAATAAAAGCATGAAAGTTCCTCTTTAATGTTTGCAATGTATGAAAATATCGAAACTGAGATCCTTTCTATGATTCTGTTAAGAAATGTAGAAATCACAAAGTACCCGGTGAAACGGAGTAGTGAACGAACCCACCCCCACCCTCCCCCACCCCCCACGGCATCATATCAGGAGAAACCATATAAAAAAAAAAAGGAGTCAAAGTCTTAATTAAAGCCCTCAGCAATCGTGGACCTCAAGAACCAAAGTACCTGGTGAGAATGAATTTTTGGCAAAGTGAATGACACCCACCCCCCCCAACAAAAAACAAAAACAAAAAAAGCGGGAAAAAAACTGATGACATCACAGTGGGAGACGGTAAAAAAAATATATTTTCCCCAAATTTCTTCCAAAAACAATATCTTAAACTACATGAACATAAGTAAAACTATATATATGTATGGATTTATGTATGGAAGAAGTTTAGTCTCATCAGAATCCACTTCTTTATTTGACATTTAATTTTTTTTCCTGAATTTTTTTGTTTATGAATTTGCTTTTACTTTATTTTTGGCAGAAAAAGTTTCACCTGGAAAAAGAAAATGTACTGGTAAAAATTCTCCTGCAAATGTGGTGAAGTCTTCATCACTCAGACCAAAGCAATCAGTACCAAATTGAGTTGAGCGGCTCTAGGCCAATCAAATAAAGCTGACTGGATCACATGACACCATTAGCAACAGCAACAAGTAGTAACAGTTAGCCACCAGGAGGCGGCTGTAATACACCTCAACCAACAACACAAGTAGTGGTAACAGTTAGCTAGTTATTTAGCTGGATAAAGGTGAGTGATGAGTTTTATCTCTTAAACAGATGTTGTTACTGAACGCTAAGTGCTAATCGACAGACATTTCAGGAGCTTTATTTGATGGGCCAAGAGCCGCTCAACTCGATCTCGTGCTGATTGCTTTGGTCTGGGTCGTGAAGAGTTCATCATTTGTGCAGGCGGATTTTTGACGGTTGATTTTTTTTTTTTCCAGGTGAATTTTGGCAGGGAATTTTTTTCTGCTTAATTTAAAGTCACACAAAACACAATTATGCAGGATCAACATTCAGCATCACTTCAGGAGAGACCCATGCAGAGCCTGCAGCTTTTCTGAATTGTAGTTTATTTTTAAACAAAAAAAAGCTTTTTTTTTTCGCATGTTAAATCCCCCATAAAACCTTTCTTTGTCCGCGGCCTTCAGCTCCTGCCGGCAGACCCCGGTGTCCATGTGGGGTTCACTGCAGCTGCTGCAGGCGTCTCTCAGCGACTGCAGACATGTGTCTGCTCGTTTCTAAAGCTGCCTTTAGAACTTCTAATTGTTGTTTATCAGAAGTGCATCAGACCAGCCAGCTCCAGCACAGGAGGGGGGAGTCTTAGTGTAACAGAATGCAGCCTGGCTGCTGGCATCGAGCTCACCCCCCCGATACCATCGGGCCTACACTTTTTCCTCAGAGACCACGAGGAGCAGAATCAGACGTATATTATTCCACTCCTATCATTACTTCATTTGATAGTTTTACATAGTTTTCAGAATCCGGTTCTGATTGATCACATTTTTTCAAGTAACAAAATTGAGTGCATATTGATTATTGATTAATCTCAGAAAATATTCTTTCATGATTTCAGTAAACAGTCACATTGATCACACATTATTTTACAGGTATGTAAAATCATTGGGGATCAGCAGAATACAATTTCACGTTAATTCCTCCACACTGCAAAGCAAGTTTTCAAGTCAAGGAAAATTCCAGCTGCGTGTTTGTTTTTGTCCAGAACATTTGGGATTTCCTCCACAGCATCAACGGCAGCCATTAAAGTTGATCTGTTTTCTGATGAGAAGAACCATGAGAACCCAGAACGAGAACACACTATGAGAACAAAAGGAGAGCACAGAATAAGAACCCTTTGCAGGAGATCCACTCATCCCTCAGCTCATGTTCTATGTTCACAGAGCAGATATTCCTCTTGTTTACATACTCTAGCTACCGCAGATGAAAGCGCCGCCGCGGTTTCCCGCCAGCTGGTTCAGACATGTCTGCAGAGCGGTCGGCCTGAACGCCAAAACAAAGGCTGCATTGACTGTCACTGCGGTGTGCAAAGAAAGAGCAGCAGCAGCAGCACTGCAACAAGCAGCGAGAACACAGAGCTGCTGCTTCCAGAACTCCTGCTGGATGGAGGAGAGGATCACGTTCAGAGGAACTCAAACAGCTCCAGCTCCCTGATCGGATCGATAAATCGATGTTGGCTTCCTTTAAACTCCAGTCCTCAAACTGGTTTGGGTTAGGTGACAGAAACCGCAATAAAACAAATTAGTACTAAGTAGTGTGAAGCTTCCCCGCCCTGCAGTTTGTAGGCGGGCTCTTCACTTCCTGGCAGGCCGTTTGTTTTTGTTTTTGTTGCCGCCCTTCCTTCCTTCCTTCTTTCTTTCTTTTTTCTCCTTTTTACTGCAGCTCTTCCTAATATTTTTAGCTGTGCTGTGTGTATTTTTAGAGGAGCCCCTCATTAAACCTGAAGCCCTCCTCTGCGATGCTAGTTATCTTATTTTTGTCTCACTCGGTTTTATTCTGACATTGTACCAACTTAATGACCTTCTGCAGCTAAAAAAAAGTCCAAAAATACATCAAACTAAAAGAGAAAAAAAGAGTCTGAAGCTACTTTAACTATTCATTTGGTTTTGGACCAAAAATTAGATTAAATTTCTTAAAGTTGCCCTTTAAAAGCATTTAGTTTTCTATGTTTACAGCATTTGTGTGATTCCACAGAAAGGATTGTTCGGATTTTTTCTTGATTTTTAATTAAAATGTTTCTTACATTCTGTGTGAGCCCTCTGCAGAATAGTTTTTACCAAATATTTCTCCATTTGAATGAAAAAACGCAGTTTGTTTTCTCACACGGCTGGTAAACTGTGACTTTCACAAACGAAACTCGTTTCTTGTAACCATGATGCATTGTAACCACAAACTAGCTTCTCTGATGAACACGCTGCTGTCCACAGTTGAAACGTTGCTTCATCCTTTTAAACTAATCGCAGTTTCGAGGAAGCTTGTAGTCGTCCGGCTGATTTCCAGAACGGAAAACGGGTTTTCCCACATGGTTCCCATGCCACCATTGGTCAACTCACACTGAGGAGAGTCATCATCCCGTGGGGCTTTATCTCCACTCTTTCTTGGACCGCTGAGGCCTGGAGAGTTCTGTGGGGAGCCACAGTGAAGTTCTTCGCTCCTAAACTTCATATTTCTGTCATGGAAAACTAAATGAATCCCCGATGGAGGTTCCTCAGGGATGAGGAAGGAGAACACCCCCTCCAGAACAGACGCTTTGTCTGCAGATATCTGAGAAGAACAGAAGCAGAACGGGAGCTTTTATTCTTCACATGGCCAATAAAAATTCATAAAAAGTAGATGTTTGGCTTTTGGAGTTTGTCAACAAGCAGAGGTCAAATCAACCAAGAGCTTTTAGTTCTAAGCCAGCTCTAAAACTCCTGAAAAAGAAAACGATGTGATTATTTTGTACGTAATGAACACTACAGACCGAACTCGTCTGGTTCAGTGGAACAGCTTGCTTATAAAATGGGCCCAATAAGTCTGAATTTAAAAGTAAGTCAAGTGGTTTCATTGAGTCAGGTTTTATGAATCCTACAAGCTTCTGGGTCACATTTCCTGCTGGTGTTCTTCTTATCTCAGTAGTTTAGATAGTTGTAAAGAACAGGATGTTCAGCATGTTAGGAAATCGCCCCGGGCTGCAATAGTTGTGTAATTTCAATCTGAAATCTTGCTCGAGTAAACTGCAGTTGTTGCTTAATGACAGCAAATTTAGAAGAGAAAATTCAATTCAATCGTCAACACAAACCTGTTCAAATTCAGATATTTTAGATGAACTACAGAGTAAAAAAAAAAAATAAAAGTTGAATACTGATCTTTTTTTAACGTCACATCTCTCGTACGGTTTTTAGACTCCAAATAATGGACAAATCAAAGTAAACTGTAAACTGTATCGGTGGTAGAGGTGAGTGTATGATGAAAACATGGCGTTAAAAGAAAAGCAGGTCAATTTCAAACTGGAAACAAGCTTCCTGACTGGAGCAGGTTTCTACAAACCACAAGAACACGAGGTTGGACAACCTGAACAACCTGATTTGATTTGTGTACACTCTGTGCACGTTCCTGTTCACTCACAATACATGTTTTATTTTTCCTTCTCTCTTTCATGTGTGGTGACCCCCTTCACACTCGCAGGAAAGATAAAGTTTACCTCTCATGCCTTGCTCATTTCCACGTTTCTCCTTTTTCTTTGGGTGATCAGTTTATGTGGGATTTGATTGCAAGTTGTGCCGACGTGCAGAATAAACCTCCCCAGCCTGTTGGACGGCATTCAATGTCCTCCTTGCTTTTGTTCGTATACCTAAAGCTCTGCAAAGCGGTTCTGAAAACGCAGCTTCGCCAAGACGTGTTGCGTTCGTGTGCGTCTGTCGGAACGTTACCTCAGGCTCAGTGTGGAGCCAAAATCCCGTCAATGGAAGTTTGTATGTTGTTGATCTGACATGTCACATAACTTTTAGGCTGGTAGAAGGAAAAAGGAAATATTTTTTTACAACTACAAAGTGACTTTGGGCGTAGTGGAGTTGCACAGACAGAAAAGTCAGTCAGGTGTGAAATAACCTGTTCTTTATGTAAACAAATCAGATAAACCGAAGGCGTTGCAAAGGCGCACAATCTGGTAAATGCAATGAAGAGACGTGAACTGGGGTTAAAGGAGGTGTGTGAGCTCAGCCAATGGTCTGGACGGACGTGAAAGAAACCAAAGTGAGCACAAACAGACTGAGAGCTGAAGCTGTTACATTAAACCCAACGGAACAGTGACATTTACAAAAATAAGAGCTGGTTAGCTACCAAGTAAAAAACAAGGTTGTTTACAAAAAAAAATTACAGTTTAACATAAAAAAAAACCAAAACGTGAATACAAAACTCTACCTAGTTTTTTTACAAAACAAAACACAAAGCCATATTCAAAATAAAAGCTGCACATCTACAAAATAAAACCTATTCTCAAAAATAAGACCAATTATTTACCAAATAAAACAAGCTTGTTGAAATAAATAAAACCTGGTTGGTTTCAGAATAAAACCCAGAGCTTTTTACATGGCTAAACCTGGTCAAATACAAAATACAAGTCAATTTGCAAAATAAAAGCTCGTCAGTAATAAAGTAAAACTCAAACCTATTTACCAAAATAAACCAGATTATTTACAAAATAAGACACATAACTCTTGAAAGAAATAATACTAATCTTGTCTAAAAAAACCTCTAAAGCTATTGACATAATTCAACT
This sequence comes from Oryzias celebensis, assembly GCA_014656515.1. Classification (NCBI taxonomy): domain Eukaryota; kingdom Metazoa; phylum Chordata; class Actinopteri; order Beloniformes; family Adrianichthyidae; genus Oryzias; species Oryzias celebensis. Next base: position 176,984 of record BNCR01000002.1, read on the forward strand.
CTGTAGAGTTCGTTCTCATCGCAGCATTGAGAGTAAATGTTCACTCAGACGGTAGACGGAGTGTCTGTCTGCAGACTGGAGCACAGATCCAGCTTATGTATCATTTAATAAAGGACCAGCGTTAGCTGGAGGGATCACAGGTCCGTGTTTTTCACAGCTGTGCACATGTGTAGATTTGCTCAAGGAACGGCAGAAACACGACACCGACATTAACCCCCCTGGAGTTTCTGTTTGCTGCCTTCATCAGCTGACGTTTGTGCTTCCACACAAACTTTTATTGGAGTTACAGCAGTTGCAGTGTTGATATACAGCGTGATGCTCAAACTTGTATAGAATCTGTTATTGCACTGTTTGTATTTAGGGTGAAGTTCTTGCATTTTGTCTCACGTTTTCCCGCTCACATCACTTCAGACTCATAAAGGTTGGCGGTGTGGGTGTGGCCATCGAGCAGCAGTGTAACGAGCTGCTCTGTGAGTGTGTGTTTCACCACAGCGGCAGCTCTGTGCCACCACTTCCGCCTGCTGGCGCCCACAGTTGGTGACACCGCTCACCAGCCGGCTCGTTCCAGACTTCCAGCTTTACGTCTTGATTGCTGACGAGTTCGAGTCCCAAATTGTTGCGTTTTTAACACATGTTGATGTAGTAAGTACGTTTGAGCTTTTAAAGCAGCTCAAATGCACAGCACTTAAAGAATTCACTTGTTTTTAGAAAAATAAACATTTCTTATAATCATTTGTGCTTCGGCCTTTCATTTACAAGACTTGTTTCTGTTATTTTATCAACTCAAAATCTAAAATTGTAGATTTTACTAAAAATTTGAATCAAATTGTATCATTACAAATCAAGAACAGTTGTTCATTTTGATTTTTTTCAAAAAAGAACTATTATATTCAATCTATTTTTTTCACTTTAACTTGTTGTGAAGAAGTAAATTTAAAAAAAAAACTGAAAATCTATTATTTCTATAAACTCTTTTGTTATTGATCATTCTTTCAGTTATTAAAAATCACAGATTCAATTTTCTGACTATTTTTCCCCTACATGATAGAAATTAATAAATTCACATGTAGAACGTTATGTTCCACTTAAAATAAACCCTGGAAGGTCACCGTCGGGTGAAACCTTTTGGGGAAAGTTTGATTACAGCATTGATCGCCTCTTTTTGCAGAAGCTCTGTGGGGTTTCAGTAAACCTCAACAGGAAGCTGCTGAGGTTTACTGGGTTTTTCTCCACATGTCACTTTTTAAGAACGACGCAACGGAGCGAGGAAGGCTGCAGGCTGCGGTTTTCCACGTGCTGATCGGAGGCAGAAACGTTTCTGGATTGTGGAAGAACTGCTCGCAGACGGGCTCATTACTTTCAATGTGACGGTCAGACAGGAATCGCTGCCGTCAGGGCATCTCAAAAATAAAAGAACAAACATGATTTGTTTTCAAGTTCAGTTCATTTCAGGACTTAGATTTATGAAAAAATGCTTTAGAGCACATTTCACTAAGCTAACATCCAGATAATGTCATGACTCCATTACTCAGAATGCCCAGAACGTCGATGGGAAGTTTTCTCTTTTCTCTGCAATAATCAGTCTCTTCGGAAAGCACGACACCACAGAAAGGTCAAACTTTATTGACAAAAGCTTTCAACATGTTCTTTGTAAGACAGAACAAGAAACGTCACTCTTACTTCGTCAGTTTATCATTTTCAGTACAGTACGTATCTCTCCGCTGAAGTCTTGACTATCACTCTTAAAGCTCCAATAACCCATCAAGCAGTGGGATTTCGTAGTTTGCCAAAGTTTGGCAGTTTGGCAAATTTGCGCTTCTTGCGAAAGTTAGTTCTAGGTCAGTAATATTGGGAACGTCCACTTAAATATAAAATATTTTAATATTTTTTATTCATAAATTGTAATAAAAGATACAGTTTTATGACTTTTTTACCCTAAACATTACAAATCTTAAAGTACATCAGAAGTCATTATTTTGAAACTGGAAATAGAACTCCTGCATTTTATTGTGGAGAGACGAACGTCAGACTCAGACATGACGGAGGCGATGTAAACAATCTGATTTGTGTCAACAAAACGCAGCAGAGGCGCACCACAGACGGATCGATGGAACTCTTCAACCGTTTATGCGGTTATTCTAAAGCAGAGAATGGCAGTAGCTTTGCACCAACGTAAACTGTTGCCTATTGGCACAAAGCTAACATGAAAAGTTGCTTTTTCCCGAGTCAGAATTAGCTGATGGACGTTGATAACATAAGTGGTTGAAGAATTATGGTATGTCAAGGAGCATTTATTAGTGTTGAAGGGTTAAACGCTCTTAAAGATTAAACCTTTTGTAGAAAAATAAGTCCAGTATTATTGAATGAGAGCAAAGATCTGATCGCTAACAAAAATGTATGTAACTTTGACTAGCTGAATGTCTCCTGACACCTGATTGACATGTTCCTCAGCCAATCAGGATGCAGAACTCAATCTTCTGTTTAAAAATCATGCAAAGTTGCACTGAAAAATCAACGAGAACAACGCGACCACAAAAGGTGAGCCGTGATAAAGTGAAGGAAAAGTACTGAAACCCATGAAAATCTTGACTTGACTCCTCCCTGTACTTTTGTTCAAAAATAACCTTAATTCTATCTCAGCATCACACTCCGAGTTCAAACCGCCGGTGTGTTTGTGTGAGGTTTTGGGGGAAAGGAATGATTTGGAGGGGGGGTGATTTCCTGCTCTCAATGAGTCTGTGGCACGACAGCGATAAGAACACCGGAGCTTCTTCATGCTTCAAACTCCATTACAGATAACTGATAACCCCGCCCACCGGCTCACCTCGTCGTCGCTCATCATAAATCAATAACTTCTTTCTGCAGAATTTTTATTCTTCTCTGAAGCTGCTCTAGAACAGCGAAGCCATAGCAGGCGTTTGGCAGCTGTGGCTGTGTGTGTTTCTGTGTGTGTTTCTGTGTGTTTCTGTGTGTGTTTCTGTGTGTGTGTGTGTGTGTGTGTGTGTGTTTCTGTGTGTGTGTGTGTGTGCGTTACTGTGTGTGTGTGTGTGTGCATAGCCTAACAAAAATCTTGCCAAACGCTTTCCTCTCTCCTCATCCTCTCTTCAGACAGTCCCCTTCCTCACCTTTCTTCGTTTCGGATGCCGGGACTGAAAGTTTGCACGCGAGGTTAGCATGTGTGCATGTGTGTGTGTGAGTGTTTTCTTCAAACCGGGCATCAACTATAGCAAATTAGTCGTATTTCCGTGAGTTGTGCTGAAGCAAACAAAGAGCCTTCCTGAACAGCAGATTTCTTCTTTTCTTTTTTTTCTTTCTTTCTTTTTTTTCTCTGTTCTTGTGGGAAAACCTCAAACTTCACAGCAACATTTTTTTACGGTACAACCGCCTTTTAAAAAAATACTCCCAATTGTTTGGAGCTGCAGTAAAATCCAGGAAACCCCCACCAACCCCCCGTGTTTTGGTATGGAGGAATAAAAAGCTCTTTGTCTCACTAATACATTTCCATAAAATGCACAGCTCTGTGCTGCCAGCGTCTGTCCGCCTGCTCCAGGGCAGCAAGTTCTGACAAATATTCAAGACGTTGGAACAAGAGTGCATGTGATCTCCTAGTAAAAGGAAGAAAACTGAAATAACCTTGTTGAGTTTAAAGCTGTTTTCTGTCATTTTCTACTCATTTCCAGAGTTTTTTTTTTTATTTGGATCTAAAAAAGTTTGTGTTTAAAAACAAGTTTTGTCAAGAAGGCTTGATGGCTGTCTGATCTCTTTAGGGTTTTCCTCTGTTTTAATGCTAGAACCTGACATAAATGGTTTATAGATTTCCAACCCATCTGTGGAAGTTGGACCAAAATCGGAAGCACAATGCTCTCTTGTTCACAGCGGGAGTTGCGTTATAAAAATGATCCGCGATAGGTGAAATCCAAGAAGAAAGGTCGTAGATGTTTTAAGGTTGTAAAAGCTCTCACGAAATACTTCATACACTTTTCTCAGACAGACTTTTTCATACTTTATTTTTGTTAAAACTCTCAAAGTTCAAACCTTTGTAAAAAAAAAAAAAAAAAAAATTACGTACAGTATTAAAGAACAATAAACAAAGATCTGATCACGATCGAGGTTAACCCTCCATATAGCGAGGAAACACTACCAAAGCAACCTTAATGAGAGTGCAGTAAACTTTCAGTGTTGACTGTGTCCTCTGTTTTTCTTCTTCTTGGTGGTAATTGACAAACTAACTTAAGGTTTATTACTACCACCTAGTGGGCTAGAGACTGATGATGTGATTTCTTCCTTGCGCACAGTCATTTCCAACCTGTTTCGTGCAACAGACCTGTTTAAGGTCAGGCAATATTTTCACGGATCAGCCTTTTTTTATGTGGTGGGTAAACACACAAAAATTAAACCTGGTCTTTTCAAAACATACTGATAATACATGCCGATAATTATCAGCATCGTCCCCGGAACACTAGAAAACCAGTTGCTGAATGTTATGCAGAGCGGGTCTTGAGAACAACGGTTGTAATAAAACCAGTTAGATGCAGTTTTTTTCCCCTTTGAAGTCAGAAGAGACCCTTCAAGAAGGTAACAAATGTAGGTCAGACATGTAACCGAGTCAAACGTCTTGACCTGCATCAAGAGACATTGAAAGAAGTGGTGGAGAGAATACAGGAGTATGAAAAATAAAATATAATAAAGAAAGATAAAGAGATAAAATGGACCCAAAAAAAGATTTGTATTCTACCAACTGCTTCATGGACCAGTGCCAGCCGGCCGAGGGGCTGGACGTTGGACGAGGGGATGGATGTTGGTCTGTAGTCGTCTACAGTTGTCTATGATGGTATGTTGCGTTCTATAGTTGTCCAAAGTGGTCAATCTTATAGTGGTATTCAGTTGTTTGTAGTAGTCTGTAGTAGTCTGTAGTGGTCTACAGTTGCTTGTAGTGGTATTCAGTTGTTGGTAGTAGTCTGTAGTAGTCTGTAGTGGTCTACAGTTGTCTTTGGTGGGACTCATTTTTTAACAGTGGTCTCTAGTGGTCTACAGTTGTTGGTAGTAGTCTGTAGTAGTCTGTAGTGGTCTACAGTTGCTTGTAGTGGTATTCAGTTGTTTGCAGTAGTCTGTAGTAGTCTGTAGTGGTCTACAGTTGCTTGTAGTGGTATTCAGTTGTTTGCAGTAGTCTGTAGTAGTCTGTAGTGGTCTACAGTTGTCTTTGGTGGGACTCATTTTTTAACAGTGGTCTCTAGTGGTCTACAGTTGTTGGTAGTAGTCTGTAGTAGTCTGTAGTGGTCTACAGTTGCTTGTAGTGGTATTCAGTTGTTTGCAGTAGTCTGTAGTAGTCTGTAGTGGTCTACAGTTGTCTTTGGTGGGACTCATTTTTTAACAGTGGTCTCTAGTGGTCTACAGTGGTCTCAAGAGGTCTAAATTTGATTACAGGATTATATCCCTTTACAGCTGAAGTCCAAAACAACAATAACAACCCCTCACCCCCACCCACCCCTCAACTAAATGATGGTATGATGACCCATCGGGTTGAAGGTGTTCGTGTGCATTTGGACAGTACATTAGAATACATTTGCGTCTGTGATGGATGACGCACTGCGGTTTTGCTGCGTTGCTCCAAGAGACGTCCGGAAGCGGCGCCTGGAGGCAGGGTCTTCTCACATCTTACAAGTGGGATTGATTTCAGCAGTTGGAGGAAACATTTGGGGAATTCACCGCTTTATAAACTTTGGAAATGACTACAGCTGCCTGGTTGGAAAGCCAGCTGTCTTTTTGCAGGAACAGTTGTGCTCCAGCAGTATTTTCAGACCAGTGTTTGTTTGTGAAGGTCAAACAGCAGGCAACTGCAGTCCAGTTCTGCGATGGAGGTGTTCCATCATGGGCGCTTCTCAGCTTGTTTACAGTTCTCTGTTGGTGAGGCCATCAGTTAAACAGCGACACTTATCAAAGTGAAACATGTCACCACAGAACGGGAAGCTACAGCAACAACAGCGATGGTGATGGTGGGGAGACGTAGTGACTCATTAAAGTGACTGACAGGAAATATGGTGGATCTTTTTCCAGTCATTGTTTGGTCAGAACACCATTTATTGTGTGTGTCTGGGGGGGGCAGCGTCAGGGAGAACCGATCAAACAGTTTAAGAAAGTCAGAGTTAATCTAAGTGGAGGATCCTTCGGGTTTATGTTCAGACCTGCCGTGGCACGATCAGGGGCGAGTTACACTGACAGTGAATATGAGAAGGCAAAACAGGAACCCCCCACCCCCACCCCCCACCCTGCACCTAAAAGAAGTGTCGAACAATTACTCCATTCAGCTCTCTTCAAAGTGTGTGTGTGTGTGTGTGTGTGTGTGGTGCACAAACTGTTGGAGAGATGGAGGGATGAAAAGGTGTGAGCTCACAGGAGAGAGAGGCGAGCAGGTGAGGCTCAGGGAAAGGAGGAAGATGAGATTGAACCCCCACCCCCACACAGATGTGACCCCTTTTGGTACCATTCCCTAGTGGTTACTTTAGGAACTGCAATAGTTATATTTATTTTGTCAAACTTGAGAACAGAATTTAATTCTGTTTGGGGTCACTGGAGATTATGCAAATAGTCAAGGCAAAGATGGGGTACACCTTGACACCAGGGTATGTCCCTGGGGTACACCAGGGTACACCTGATATTTGACACCAAGTTGTGCATAAAAATATATATTTTTGTAAACTTTTCTTTTCTTTGTAAAGACTTTTTGATGATAAGAAATGTTGCCTTTTTGGTGCCATCCCCCAGTGGTTACTTTCGGGGTGGCAACATTTATTCTTTCCTCAAACTTGAGAAGTTTTACTTGGGGTCACAGGGGTCGCCGGAGCCTATCCAACTACTGAAGGGTAAAGGCAGAGAGTATTTTTTAAAAACATTTGCTGGAAATAATTTTGAATGATGGGAAAGTTTGTTTCTTTGGTACCATCCCCTAGTGGTTACTGTAGGAACTGCAACATTTATTACTTCTCCAAACTCTGAAATCATTAGAAAGGTAATTTAGGCTGAATTTCAAGACAGTTTTTCTTGAGCTTTAGCTTAGACGCTCAGTTGTAAATACTAATTAAGGTTAATTTGAACATTAGCTTAACAAAACAACTTTTAGAGTTTTTAGCCACATTAAATCGGAACTAATTTGGCTTTCAGACACTGAAGTGTTGATGGTTGCGGTGTGGTCTGCCCAATATTGCGAGTCCTGTATCTCATATTGTATCAGATGGTAATTTCCACCCATGAAACCCACATCAGGGCTTATAAATCGTGCTGCTACATGCTGGTGTGCTGCACGTCCTGTCATCCGACACAGAATCACGACGCCGCTCCTGTTTCCCCTTTCAAAGAAGGAAGTTCCCTGTTTGTCTTATCCTCAAACTGCTGCTTGAATACTTTTTAGGAGCTTGGTCGTAAAAACTCATGAGGAACTCAAGGAGCATTTAATCACTACGTCTGTTTTAAGCTAACTTCTTTATTAGGTCGCCATAAGTGAATGAACGAAGCCTGGGAGTTCCCCACAGCGTCTTTATTTGTTCTTTGAATCTATTTTTTGTGTGTGTGTTGCTTATTTTGTCTGCTTTTCAAGGTTTTGTCAGTTTTTTGTGTTGACTTTTGTTCACTTGTTAGCCTTTCAACACGTCCTCAGCCGCTGCCTCTGGTTTCATTCATTTCATTGCCTCGTTGCGTTGAGACGAAAATAGCTCATCTTTGTGCTTAGCCGAGAACTATTAAACCAAATCGCCTGCAGCTAGAGATCTTAGCGCTCCGCTTTGAGCATGCCCAGACATCCCAAGAAGCAAGTCACTGCTTCCCATCCATCAGCTCAAACTTCCTGTAAAAAAAAAAAAAAGATTATTTTTAAGTGCCATTTCAGGAAAAAGTATGTTTTCTGTTCCAGATTTGGATCAGGAAGTTGTCAGGAAAACTGCCCCAGTGATTTGTAATCTATTTAGCTTCGGCAACGATAACAAAGGGAAACGTTTTTAAGCTAGTTTTTACTCTAGGTGATCTAAACATCATTATGGTGCGTGTGCTCATACGCGATGTGGATCATGCTGTTAGAAGCCCAAATAAACAAACAAAACAAACAAAAAATGTGAGTTTAAGCACGGCGCCGTGTCAACTGCCTCTGCAAGAGATTCCTGAAACGAGCAAGCGCACGAACGTGCTGCTGCGGCATAAATCAACATAAATGGCGTGCAAAGCGTGCCGTGGGAGCACTAAAACCTTTGGCAAAGAGTGAGGGACAACTCCTAGAGTGAAAGGGAGGGCAGTGGAGACACAGGCTCAGGATTACAGATGAGTGTTATAGCAGAAGATTCGGGTTTAAAACCACATAGCTGTTGCTTTTTTACCCACTGTGGTGGTCGGCTGTGGATGCACGTCCCTCAGCAGCCGAGGAATTGGTCTGTGGGAATGTGAGCTTCACTGAAACAGGGAAAATGAATGTCAGTGGAAAAGTTTAGATGAGTTTAAACTGGACTGAGTAACCCCTTCCCCCTTGTGTTCCAAATAGGAAGTACCCTTTGGTCCCAAGAAAGTCGAAATCGCAGGACTTCAACTGACAATTAAGTAAAGGGATAATGCCCAACGACGTGTGCATTATCAGAAATTAACAGACACCGTGAAAGCCTGAACCATCCGATGTGAAGCAGAAGATGATTGCTTCTGCAAAGTCCATTCATTTCTGATAATACACACTTCGAAGGGCCTTATTCCGCTTATGCCATGATTGATTACAAAATAAATACATATTCAATCAATTTTTAGTACTTTATTCTTATTTTTTTTAGTTTAAATCAATTTTTCACAAAAAGCTGACTTTTTGGTAAGTGGTGCAGTGTGTTATCATGGTGCAATGGCAAAGGAAAGTGAAATATATGGTGATTGTCACAATAAGTTAAATAAAGCATAATTTCAGAGAAAGTTCACCACCATACTTGCTTGTTGGATCCAGAAGTTAACCATTTTCTGAGTGATGTCAGTCCGAATTCTTTCTTTTTCCCTCTAATCCAAATTCAGCCTTATAAGGTGAAAAGTTTTTAAAATTGAAACAACGTCAAGAGTTTTATATCCCATGCTGGCAGTTTTCCTGCCGCTGATCCAGAATGAGCGTCTTTGAACTGAAATGCTTAAGCGATCCACAAAAATCTCTGAGTGTCAAGGCGTGCAGCTGCTTTTGGCTCTCTGTTTTACACCATCTGGTTTGGTTGTTCATGTCTTTGTAACAGGAAAATATCCCCTTTTCTCTGGATTTCTCTGGGTTTCTGAAGGTCAGAGTTAGCTACACTCTTTCCACCAAGTTGTCCGACAGCCCGACTCAGGTTTTCTCCGTTTGGAGCGTCTATGAACTGTTTTGCAGGAGTTTAAACTCACATGGAGCAAAAAGGAAACTGCTGCTTGGGTTCATCCAGTTATCTTTGGCTGCAGCTTGATATGTTGAACAGAAATGAAAACGGAACATGTGGTTTTCATTTGAACTCAGTAGGGTTACAGTAGGGACCCCTCTAATATTATGGCTGGGAAAGTGCTTGGTCATGTCTTTTATTGACATCAGTGCGCTCTTTGACTGCTGCCCTGCAAATCTAAAGTTAATACAGCTAGTGTTCCTAAGGGCTCAAGGAATCGGTTGTGTGAACCAGGAGGTTCGGTCTTAAACTTCCTGTTATTTGAGAGGGTAGATCTGCACACTCACAAAGTGCATAACTACGATAATCAGGTGTCCTATATTCAATAACATCCCTTATCTGCTTATGAGAAATTGGATAAACACTTATAAATTTGTTTACAAAAACCCAATGTTTTCAGGCACCTATCCACGTTTATCCGATTTATTGTCATCATTATGTGTAATTAAAAAAATGGAAGGGTATTGTTACGTACCTAAAGAAATCAACATTATCTCCGACAAAACAGAGCACAGCCGCAGCGTCGTGTCTTTATTTTCTGCCATATTATTTTTCTAATTAGCAAAGCTAATGCTACGACCATCGGCATAAACCAAGTACAGACCAATGTTAAACATTTTAAAAGTTCCGGAAAGTTTGAAAATTACATCAAAAAGTCTTAAACAAAAAATCCCATTACAGACTAAACATGTCATAAAAATATACCACATGGCAAGACATGGTGTATGGCCGCTCTACTGCTACCGGTGTATGAATGTACTGCATGTGTTAATGGGTAAATGAGACTGTAACAAAGCACTATGAGTCTTGAAGATTGTAGAAAGGCGATATAAGTAAACGTCATAAACCTCGTAACCTTTTACACCTTCAGCTTCTCACCAAAGAACAAGTTTACTTATGATCTGCCCAGAAGTCCTTCCTTAAAATGGTGCTGAAATGAAAAGGACGTGGACCACAACACACATTTGTCATGTTTTTCTGTTGCACTGATGTCCCCATGGGTTCTTATGAGTTAAATTCAAATAGTTGCTTTACCAAGACTACAGACCCATAGCAACCATTAGAATTTATGCTTGTTGTGGTTTGATAAAGACATGAGGCAAGTGAAGTGTTCATACAGCAAACTCTACGTATTATTTGTCCTTAGCAACCAGTCCTTATATTTATCATGGTGATGTTTAAAAGTGTATTTTAGCAAGTTTTTACTCTGCAGTATCAGTCCTATCAAAACAAAGTATTTGCGTGGTATTTGCATGTTTAGTTATGCATTTTTGGCCTCATGACGCTCTTGGACGCTTCATCCAAACCATTAGGTGGTTTTCATGGTGACGCAATGTGATGGGCGGAGTCAGAAATGATATTTAGTTTTTGTTTTTTTCACCAAGCTTGAGGTAAATGGTGAGTTTGGAAAGTTCTCGTTGACAAGCAGGAGTTAAAAAGGATTAGTTTGAGAGAAAAAAACCAAAAAAGAAAACTTTGAAAATGAAAATATGGTCTGTAGCCTGTCAAGAACTATAAAGTATTCCCAGTCTACTGTTCTTCTTAATCAGACTTGGGCCGTTACAAACTTTTAAAAACGCAACTTATGAAAACCTTAATCCACATGGATAAAAAGATCTGAACGGTTCCGCCTCCTCCATCCTCCATTGTGCCCCAAAAACAGACCATCTGGACACGCCGTTTCGTCTTGTTTTTGGCGAGAACTGCAAGAGGAAGAGAACGGCGGCCTGAGTGAGATCTTTGAGAAATGACAGGAAACGTTAAGCGACCCCACCCTGACAGAGAGACGCCCTCTTCCCTTTGTTTCACTGTCACTTATCTTTTATTAGAAACTGTTTAGAATAAAAATAAACAAAAACAAAACGCAATTCTGACGTTTTACGAAGATGTGTCCTTTTTTCCTGCTTCTTCCTGCAGCCACCCTGAATGTTGGTCAAAGCAGCTCCAGTTGGACCGGTGGGCGGAGCCTAGCCTTTGGAGGGAGCAGCCAGCCCCCTCCCTCCACGGCGGTCTCCATCGACGGCGTCAGCTTCTCCGAGGGAGACCTGCTGCTTCAGGTAGCTGCCGTTTGATGCCATGGGCAGGTAAAGTGACGCAGAAGCAGCAGACTCAGCGATTCTCTGTGCTCATGCAGGCTCTCAACGGCTTTGTGCTGGTGGTGACTGCCGAGGGCTACATCTTCTACACATCTCCAACTATCCTGGACTTCCTGGGCTTTCATCAGGTAAAATCAGGAGATGCATCAATTAAAACGCAACAGGAAAAAAAAATCAAAGCGTCTGACCCCGAAACTCTCCATTCCTCTGACCTCCTGACCTCACGCCATTTCCTCTCGGAACCTGCTGACATCTCACATTCCTTCTGCAGCAAGAAGTTTTAAAGGATGTGTTCGTCCAAAGAGCGTGAATATGTGTGGATGAAAGCTGCAGCCGCGTCCTCCGATCAGAGTGACGCGCACACGCAGATGTGGTTGCGTGTTTGTGAGTCCCGTGTGCGTCTGTGCGTGAGAAACGGTGGCCTTTGTTGGCTCTGAACTCTTGACTCGTAAACACATCCGTTTGAATCGGGGTTAAAGATGCCTGCAGTCTGGGAAAAATCAGGGCAAGAAACAAAAAAAGGAAATCGCCCAGAGAGAAAACACGTGATTCACAACTACACACTGCGCAGCACAATGCAGAGGTTTCACAACACAGATGCTCATCCAAGATGCTGCAGTTGAGCTGCTTTTCTGCCTTGTTACTTTAAATGAAGGTCATTCTGGTCATTACGGGTCAAACTGGGGTAAACGATGTCGCCACACCACCTTTCCAGTTTGGTTTGTTTCTTCTGCCTTCCATCAAAAGCATGTTTACTGCAGACATGTTTACTGACACAGTTCTGACCCTGTTTTCAATGATGTTAACAAATCCAGAGGGATCGACAGCAGCTCATGCGGTTTCAGCCCCGACGCCACGTTTAGGAAAACTCTAAATTTAGAACAATCTGGCAAAAACGCTTTAGCAATCTTTCCTTTATAGTTGCCATGGAAATCTTTATATTGTTTCGGTGCCGATTGATGAGATTGGCTTTGGAGTTTAAAGCGACCTCTAAAGACGTTTCGAATCAAGAGGTCTTAACGGTCACAAAAACACGTGGACTTTGAAGTTAAACTCTGCTTTGATCTCAATGCAAACAGATATAATTTATTAGATATGGTTGCTAAAGATGATGAAAAAACAAAGAAATACAGACTAAAAAGTGTGATAATTTACATGTCAGCCCTAAACTTGCAAAAAAACTGCTTGTTTGCTATGGGCTATCACTACGGTAGAAGCCGTCATTTTGACTTTAGAAGGATGTTTAGGAGACTAAATTAGCACAAAACTCGCATCTGGCAAAAACATTTAAGCAATGAAGCGACGACTTCTTATATGATCCCGCCCACACATTATGAATTTTCTGTATCTTGAGATTTCTGATTAGTGTAACAAAAGTACACAAGTGCATGAGGTTTGTTTTTGTTTGTTGGACTCTGGTTCAAAAAAGCGATGAAAATGTAACTCGTGCTTCTCCTCGCCAGTCGGACGTGGTGCATCAGAGCGTGTTCGAGCTGATCCACACCGAAGACCGAGCGCTCTTCAGGCGGCAGCTGCACTTCTCCCTCAACCCGAACACAAATGGCTCCAGCAGTCCCAGTAAGTCTGGCGTTTCAGAGCACCCAGTGTGTGAAAACCTGATCCAAACATATCCTGACCAACCATAGCTGCTCTTACTTAGCTTCATGTTCTGTTACAATGCTTTATATTCGTATTTCTTTAATTTTTGAAGTTTTATTTTACTTGATAATGATTTCCAGAGATTTTTTAGCTTTTCTTCTTGTGTTGTGTGTAGTTTGAATGTATATAGCTCAATATTTTGTTATTTTACTCATTCCTGTTTTGTATCTTGCATGTTTTTTGCAGTTTTTATGCTTCAAAAAGAAAGAGTTCAGGTGTTTCTCCTTATTGTTTGAGTTGGCCTGTAAAGACGTTTCTGTGGGTTATTTGACTGTTTTCCACCTAATTTCCTCTTGACCACGTGAGGAGTTTGAATCAACTGGATTAGTGTCGTCGACGGTGCAGCCTGTTACCACAACAAGCACCAACACTGTGACTTTGTGCAGGTGGGCAGAGCAGCGCCGATATCAGCAGTAATATCATGGCGTACGACCCGCACTCCATCCCTCCTGAAAACTCGTCTTTCCTGGAGAGAAACTTCTGCTGCCGGTTTCGCTGCCTCCTGGACAACTCCTCTGGCTTCCTGGTAGGAAACTCCAGAGCTTTCATCCTGACTGTACACCTTCTGGACATCAGAGGAGTAAAGCTTCTCTGTTTTAGGCCTTGAACTTCAATGGTCGCCTGAAGTTTCTTCATGGCCAGAACCAGGTGTCGGAGGACGGGAAGCTGGTTCCTCCACAGCTGGCTTTATTCGCCATTGCAACCCCGCTGCAGCAGCCATGCATCCTGGAGATCCGCACCAAGACTCTCCTCTTCCAGACCAAACACAAGCTGGACTTCACCCCGCTGGGCATCGACGGCAGGTAAACACATCTCCATAGAGGGAGGGAGGGAGGGAGGGAGGGAGGGAGGAGAAGAGCAGCCTCTGTAACGCAAGTTCTGGTCCGCAGAGGAAAGGTGGTTCTGGGTTACAATGATGTGGAGATCTGCATGAAGGGATCAGGCTACAACTTCATCCACGCCGCAGACATGATGCACTGCGCTGACAACCACCTGAAAAGTAGGTTTCCATCCGAACACACGATTGCTGTTACAAAGCTGTGCTCTGCTAGCATAGGCCGCCATTTTTATGAAGGGATTAAATGTGAAAAGGTTTTTTTCCAAAATGTTTTTTTTTATATAAAGATGTTGCTGTTTTCTAGCCATTTACTTTTTCTAACCTAAATTTGGATCAGAAGAAAAACCAGCCTTTAAAATATAACATGACGCCGTTACCATGGCGACAGCGTGAAAGGATGCTGCCTCTGAAGTTCCTTGTGTGCTGTTGCAGTGATGAAAACCGGGGAGAGCGGCTTCACCTTCTTTAGGCTGCTGACCAAACTGGGGAAGTGGGTGTGGGTCCAGTCCAATGCCCGCCTGGTGTTCAAAGGAGGGAAACCCGACTTCGTCGTGGCGCGGCAGAGAGCTCTGACGTGAGTGTCCGCGACCGCCAGCTTCCGGCGCCTCAGAGCGGCGGTTCTGATGCGGTTCTCCTGTTTCCCCACAGAAACGAAGAAGGGGAGGAGCAGCTCCGCCTCAGGCGCATGCACCTGCCCTTCAACTTCGCCACCGGGGAGGCGGTGCTGTACGACACCATGGCGAGCATCGAGGTTCCCAACCCCTGCTCCCCCGCCAAGAAGATGAAGGTGGACAGGGACTCCATCAGCCCCCACTCCCTGCTGGGCTGTCTGCTGAGTCAGGACCAGGCAGCTTACAGCGACCAGAACACCATCACCTCGCTGAGCGACCTGGCCTTCCAGGACTCGCACGCCACCTTCACCATTCCCAGGGACGCCAAGCAGGCCGTCAGCAGCCCACTGATGAAGGACTCCACCACTCAGGACATTTTGGAGACGCTGCAGCAGATCCTGGGGGAGACGGAGCTCATGGAGGAGGTAGAGGTGGAGCCGGAGGAGCTGAAGAGCTGGGAGAGCACCCTGCTGAACTTCACCTCCTCCAAATTCAGCGACGACCTCGACGAGGTCCTCCACAGCGACGTCCTTTCCTACATCGAGGAGCAGCTGCAGAAGGAGGACGGGGACGCTGCAACCGCCGAGCTCCAGAACCAGAATCCTGGGCAGGAGCAGCAGAACTTCAGCTGGGCTTCGCTAACCTGCAACCAGAGGACTTTTAAAGGAGAGGTGATGATGGAGGGACAACCGCCTGTAGGCCAAGGAGGCGTGAAGCTGAACCACATGGACTTCCCTCTGAGAGCTCCCTCTGGCTTTAGCAATCCGCAGAACACAAGTCCCGCCTCCTTTCAGTGTGGAGGCGGCACCCCAATGAACTTTGGGGCGCTGCCAAACAGCCAAACCGACACCCCTAACTCCAAACAGGGGGCGTTCCACCAAAAACTGCCTTCGTTTTGTCCATTTCCTGTCAGCCAATCTGCCCCGAAGGCTCAGGAGGGCTTACCTGTCCAGAACCACAGCTCGGCAGGACAGTTGCACTCAGCATTTAACTGTTACGGTGACCTGTGGAGCTCCGGGTTGGGGACGAACATTTCAAACCAGCCTGCTTTTCCTGCAGACCCCTCCTCATGCATGCAGAGCCACCTGGCCTCACACAGCCAGAACAGTCAGAACCACAAACAATCATGGCTCCCGGCTCTCACCCGCGCGCCCCCCTCCCTGGGGAACCCAGTGGACATAAGGTTCAGCACTTCAGAGACTCTCGCTCAGCCTTTTCCCGTTCAACAGGACTGCATGCTGGTGAACGCCCCGCCTCCTGAAGGCGCCCGCCCCAACAAAGCGTCCTCCAGCCCCGCCGCCTCTAAGCCTTCCTGCCTCTATCAAGCTCGACCTGGAGGGGGGTCGGTGCCACCGCCGATGGTGATGCAAAACCCCCACGATGCTATGCTGCCTTGCCAGATGGCGGCTGGTCATACCGTGAACGGCCTGATGGAGGCGCCGCAGGAGCTGCTGAGCTTCAGTGAACACAACCAGGTAAAAGTTCTCTGCAGTTTCGGGCGGGGCTGTTTAATTCCAGTCGAGGGATCAACACACCGTCTGCTCATGTCTTTTAGGTTTCCAACTGTCCGGTTTTCAAAGGTTTTCCCTTCTCCCTGCTGCCCAACGGGAACACCTACTTCACCGAGAACAAGTAGGAAGTTCTGCTGAGTCATCCTCAGCTCAGACTGATGAAAAGGAAACGAACGACTGTGAGCGGTGGTGGAGCGGACTTGGGATATAACCAGAAGGACTTCCAAGGAGTTTCAGCAAAAGCGTTTTTTTCTGGAAGTTTGTCAAAGCTGAACCGGCACAATGCCAGAAGACTTCCTGTGAATGCTTGCTTTTTGGCACTTTTTCCTTTTTTTCTTTTTTTAAAGCATTTTGACCAACAAAAGGAGCCTTTCTTCTATAATCGCAATTTAAAATTTCTGTCTGCGTGAACGTAGAGAACCAATCATAACCAAAAACTTTACTGCTATGAATTATTGGAAGCTAACCAGCTAGTCCCAAATCCAAAGGATTTGTCATTGTAGCGTTTACGGAAATGCACCAAAAACATCAGCATCTTTGCATTGTTCATCAATGTTGCTTATTGAAAACCGTCATTATTGCGATAAAACATGAAAATTTTTTGACTGAACACACAATACCACCTAACAGCACTAACCCTGTTAAATGATGAGCTAATTTACTAAATATAAAGATCTGTGGCTTTGTTACTGCCCCCCGGTGGAGGTAAGAAGCCAAACATTTAAAGTAAAATAAACACACACAAATAGAGACTAAAATCGCAGTTTTATTGTTAGTTCTTTATATAAAATTGAATGTATAAATTCAGTTAACTCTGCTGTTCACAATCTGACTACGGGTGGCACCAGATTGGGCTCTATTGTTCAAATGACCATTTTGTGTGCCGTGTTTAACCTTTAGG
The DNA here is from genome assembly GCA_014656515.1 of Oryzias celebensis. Classification (NCBI taxonomy): domain Eukaryota; kingdom Metazoa; phylum Chordata; class Actinopteri; order Beloniformes; family Adrianichthyidae; genus Oryzias; species Oryzias celebensis. The sequence continues at coordinate 194,013 of BNCR01000002.1, forward strand.
GGGCAGCAGGAAGGCTCTTCCACAGGCCAGCCTTGGGGTTTCTCTTTGTGCAGCAGAAAGGAAAAATATTTAGAATAGAGCGATAGATTTTGAAAACAGATTTTATCCAAAAAGAAAATTTGGAAAAGTAAAAAAATACTCTCAAAAAGAACACCAGTCCAACAAAATAAATCTCTAACGACAAACATGTTTTTTTTTTAAATTGAAAACCACCACCTAGTGTTTAGTGGTTATCGGTCCTGCTTAATGTAAAAACACCTTTGAATTTTTTTTCATATAGACTTACTCCATCCGTAAATATTTCTTTTTTCTGTATTTAAAAATAAATGTGTAAATTCTAATTAGGCTGACACCAAAATCAAAATAACTTTTTGCTTTTTTGTCACGTTTAACTATTAGGAGGCAGGAGGGAGCTCAATCTACCACAGACTAACCTCGGGTTTCCTTCTGCGCAGCAGAAAATGACCATATTTGAAAATAGCGAGAGATTTAAAAAGAATATATACAAAGATGTATATTTTTACATGATTTTAATAAAGTATAAAAATATACTCAAAAAAGCACCAACCTGACAAAAAAGAATGACAAAAATATGACGTTAAAAACGATTTTGTTAAAAAAAAAATTAAAAAAACACCACCACGCCACCACGTAGTGGCCATAGGTGGTATTACATGTAGAGCACTTTTGATTGCTTATATTTGCGCATATAAGATAACTGCATCCATAAAGCATCAGTTGTACTGTTAGTTCTGTATATTAAAAATAAATGTATAAATTCGAAGACTAAGATAACCATTTAGTTCATAATCTGACCACTGGTGGCACCTGATTGGGATCAACTGTTTAAAATATGTTTTAAACAATTTTAAACATGTTTCTCTTTGCGCAGCAGAATGTGACGAGATTTAGGAAAGACGATGGCAGAAATATATCGGTAAATAACTCTTTTTAAAACGTCAGAAACGGGTAGATCGTCAGAAAACGTCAGGAACAAAAATTGGTCAATTGCTTTTTTTTCGCTTATAGGCTAACTGCATCCACAAAAAAAAAACAGGAAGACACACATCAGGGGGTTGCTCTTCTTCAGCAAAAAAAAAAAAAAAAAAGGTAATTGATAAAGACAAGAACATGGACGCCGCCGAACTTCTGCTCTATCCTACAATTAGAACGTTTTCGAAGGATTCAATATTTCAATAGTTGTTATTACTGTTGTTCATTTCAAGACTTTGCTGTCTCAGATGGGAAGGTTTAGCTTTTGCAGACAGGGTATAAAACAAAACAAACAAAAAAAAAGTTCAAACTTTGAAACGCACAAAAAAAAAAGCAGAATCGTCCTATTTCCGACCGCTGCTTTTGTGTACTTTTGAAAAATATTCTGCGTGAGAGCTGCTTTGATTTCTTGTTGTCTTTACTGTGATTGCTGTTTTTATTATTATTATTATTATTATTGTTGTGAGTAAACACAGACGGTGCCTTGAACTGACAGCTCTTAAGAAGACTGCAGTTTTTTTTTTCCAAGTTTGAATGTCTTTAAGCCAAACTTGCCAAAGCACTTCTTTGAATATCAAATCATCACATTTTTAGAGATTTTTTAAAGAAAAAGTACAGCCACTTTTTATATTAGAGATATATACTATTTTGATGATTTGATGACATTTTTCCTCAGAGTCTACTTCTATCCCCCTGTTTGTCTTTGCCACTAAAATGCACAGAGATAAAACGGTTGAGGCAGCTATTGTGTATCCAAAAAAAAAAACACACATTGTAAATACCTTATTATCAGCTGGTATTTAAGTGCCTGTAAAATCGACACTGTTTTTCTTTACGGTGAAAAATGTACTGCAGGTTTTCAAGCTTTAATACTCTATATTAAAAAGCAAAGACAAATGTTCACCGAAGCCACGCGGGACATTTGCTTTCTAAAAATGATCAGGCCTTACCTTTTTTTTTTCAATCTTCACTGTTTTAATGGAACACAATTCGTGCCTTAGTCACTGTTGCCCTTACAGATAGATACAGGATGTATGCATCCTCAGGACGCAGGTGAACTGCACAAAATATTAAGGTCGTAGATTGCTCAATGAACCCATTGGACAAAAATGTTCTACAGACATTCTACAGCGGCAGGTCATAGCGAACACTTGCACAACATGTAAGTGTAAAGTAAGAAAGACGGATTTTTCTTTGCTACAACTTTCTAAGTCCTGCGCAAGGATCCTATAAGTGCTCTTCCCGTGATAAGTGCACGATCGATGTGTGCCCCTTGCACATTCATTGTTAAAAGTTTGGAAATTAGACAGAGTGTAGTTAGTGTGGGGATCCTACGGGCGTTGTAGAGGCAATTGCGTATCAAAAACACACCCCATTCATACGGCCTGTTCTCATGGTCTATAAAGACAACTAAGGGCACATAGGTTAGGACATCATCCGTACAGCAAAAGTGTGTGCAACTTCTATTAGCCTTACGATACACTTACCACATGCACGACAATCATATGCTCCATTTTCATGATGTACCTTGAGGTGGTTGTGTAACCCTCAAGGTAACTGTATGACACACCTATGCTCCCTTGATGATGAGGGCCGGTATTGTCTACAACCCTTCATTAGCCTGGACAATCCAAAAATCTGCAGCACTCGTACGGGTCAACTGTTTAGGCGGCAGTTGGTCGCGAACAGAAGAGGCCAGCACGTGCACCTTACGAACGATTAGTGTGTTGTAAAGACACTGTACCTCAGCATTATATTATGACATAAGTACGTTCAACTTATATTCATCTTACAGATACTTCACGATACACTTAACACACGCGCAACAATCCTACATTCCATTTTCTGCTGCAAGACGCATCTGTGCTCCCTTTAGGATTTGGCCACTCTTGTCTACAACTCTTCACGAGCCCCAAAAACTCGCAATACCCCAACATGTTAGCCGTTTGTGCAAAGGCCCAGTATGTGCAACTCATGAATGATTAGAGGGTGGTGTAGGAATATCTGAACAACAGCTTCACCCCTATGAAATAAGTGGGTGCAACTTACTTTAGCCTTACAGACATTTCACGATACATTTACCACACGCACGACAATTATACGTTCCATTTTCACTTGTCCCTTACGTATGCACGAACCTCAAGGGAACTGTAATACATACTTTAGGACCAGGCTGCTCTCGTCTACAACCTCTGCAATGAGCGCAGACAATCCAAAAACCCACAGCAACCCTACGAGTCAACTCCCGTTGGTGCATGTGACAAAGGCCTTTTCAAAAGAAGCAAAAACTGGAGAAAAGTAGAAATTGCGCAAGTGGAGCTACTCTGTTCTTCACTTCAGAAGTGCACTAAAGCATCCATTCATTTTCTAAATTCGTTTTTGTCCCTTTCGGGTCACAGGGGTGCCGTAGCCACACCTAGGGACAATTTAGAGAACCTATGAAGCACGTTTTTGGGTTTGCACTAAAGCAATCGTTTTAAATCAATATATGAATAAGATTTCGTGTTTATAACATTAGCAAACACAGAAGGCACTCAAAGGTTAGATGAACGCCTCAATGTATCCTGAAAGCTTCAAAACTCAAAGTTTGAAGTGCATTAGCTGAAGTTGTAAACTTTGGACCCCCTGTATGGAGTTAAACATAAATGAAGCGCTTTGTTTTACAAAGGCGACCCTCTTAATTAGATTAATCGTTCTACTTTTTTATTTCTACTTTCCTAAAATTTGCCATTTTTAATGTTAAAATGAATGCTTTTATTCTAAAAAATTAGGAGACCAAGTCTCCATAATGCAGTATCGTTGTGTAACTGTACATACAACTATGTCTTTGCTTTCGGCCACCGTGAGTCTGTATATAATTACATGTATTATATATATATATATGTGTATGTATGTATGTTTTAACCCTAGTCATGCCTGTGTCTTTTTGTACATTGTCGGCACAGTTTAATCATAGCTTCTTGTTTTGGTGTATTTTTTATTTTTTGTCTTTTTTGTGGATGTTTCTTTTAAAAAAAAAGTGCCTCTCTCAAAGTCTGCGTCTTTCCTGCTCACCGTATTAAAGGTGGTCTGATCACTGCACTGGTTCCAGTGGTTTCATTTTAAGAGAACCTCCCCAAAAAAAAAAGAAACAGAAAAACTATGATTTACTAATGATTCATCTTTCAGAAACAAGTTAAGAATTGTTCCTTTAAACCTTTGTGTTTTCTATTCTTCCTATTTGTTTTGACCAGGAGTTGTCATTGTGCAGGGTGTCCACTAGGTGATGGTGTAGTCCAACAAATCAAGACAGATCTGCTCCTGGTTAATCACAGACATTTTTTTTTTTTTTGCAAACTGGGTTTATGGAGTTTTAAACGGTCTTTTATTACTGATATCGCCCAGAAAAAAAGCAATATTTTTAATTCTGGCTAGAAAGGACATGTTTTTCATATTGCCAAATTAAAAGTAAATGTTTTTTTTTGTTTTTTGCATTTTTACTTCAGTAAGTCTAAATTAAAGCAGTAATAAAGTCACAAAACACTTTTTAAAATGTACTTCTTCTGAGGTAGTGTTAAACGTAAAAAAAACAACCTTGAAATAGTGTTTATTAGAAAAAGGCCCTCCTTTCACAATAGAAGCCTCTGTTTGACTCTTCCTATCAATAAAAAATGTCATTAATTCTTGAGTTATTGATTACCCAATTTTCTGTACTATTGGGAAACTGAACTATAGGGCCATTAAGAGAGACAAGAGTCAGAAACACGTCAGTCATCAAACTCCATTCACTGCGTTCACAGTAACTCTTCAACTTGTTTTTAACACAATAAATGTTAGCCAAGTGTGTTAGTGTATTTACAATACCTGTAACTCCAAACGTCCCAACGCATCAAAAAAACAGACTGATCCCACCAAAACAAACGTTAATGTGACTACGCTAATTCCCAACCTTGTTAGTAACACAAAAAACGAAAAACACAGTCCGACACCACTACACACAAAATAACACCCGACCAAGCCTTTTTGACAGAGCTCCATGTGCATTTTAAACTCGCATTGACATCAGTCAATGTATCCAGAATTAATCCATACAGAATTATAAGGCGCACTGTCATTTATTTATTTTTGGATATATAATTTGTAAGTGTCCCTTAAAGTGCAGAAAAATTCTGTATTTGCAGCTTGAATTGTGTATTTGAAAAGTAGTAAAAGTGATGGCAAATTTAGGCCCTAATCATAGTGCTCACTCTGCCATGCTTTGTAATAGGATAATGTTGTACACATCTTTTGTAAGTAGATTCAGCATATAAAAAATAACATCCAATAAAACTTGTATTCACAGAACAAAAGAAATGCATAAAAGCACTCTCATTGATTTTTTTTTTAAGTTTTGGTTTTTCTATTTGTTACGTTATCTGAACATTTTTAAAACTTTTTTTGCCATGTCAATAAATTTTTTTGAGAAGCTCAGCTGGCCTGTAAAAGAAACATTTTTAAACAAACATTTAAGGGTTTTTATTTCGTGTAATTAGAGGTTTTTCGACACAATTCTAAGATAATTTTTCAATGCATTTTTATTCAACCCAAAATTACAGCTATAGTCGTCTCATTGGACTGAGACTTTTTAGCTAGCTTAGGTTTTTCCCTCTTTTTTGTGCTTAAATATTTGATGCATTAGGTGCCATTTTGGCTAAGTACATATAAATACATATAAGTACATATACATATACATATAAGTACATATAAATGTTTACTAATTTATCAAAACTGTATTTGTATTGAAACCTTTAGTCGATATTTGTCACAATTTATCCAGAAATTTTACTTTACCATTGTCCGCTTTTTATTTAAATTATTATTTTTTTACGTCACCTTTGACCCGATGCGCGCGCGACGTCAAATCAGTGCTTTTGGGAGCGCGCGCGCCAGTCTGAATGAGGAGGAGAGCTGCGGGGAGCGCAGAGGAGGGGAGGACCGACCTACCGGCTTGTTTTTTATTCTTTCTTGCGCCCCTTTCGGGGTTTTTTGCCGTTTAATTTCGGCGGAACTTTCGTCTCCGGGGGTGCGAGGCGGTCTCAAACTTGGAGGTCTGGCGCCGGAGTCTGGACGCACCAACGGGGCGCCGTGGACCGGAGAACCTGCGGGTGGGGGTCGTTACTGTACTTTGGTCCGCCCGTTTTATCTTTTTTTTTTTTTCACGGAACGTCAACATTAGTGTCCTAGCTTAACTTGTTTTTGTCCCGCGCGGGGCAATATTAGCCCTAGTGTGTGAGTTTCCCGCAAGGCATCGAGGGGGAGAAGAGATAAGGATCAAGCGAGTGATGCTCCAAATGCTCGCTCACTGTGGGACAGTTGTTGGTGAAATTCCCCGGCTTCCCCGTGAACGTTGACTGACGGCCAGCAGCATGTACGCCGGGCGCAAACGGAGAAAACCAGCGCAGAAAGGGTAAGTCTGCGGAGCCTCGCGTTTGTTGGTAAAGAGCAGCTGACTGCTGACCCTAATTCTGGACATATAAATCGTATTAGTTACACTCTTAAGTCCTCCCCGTTTAGCACCGGCAGACAGTTTGTAAACATGGGATTAGTGCTTTTGTCGGATTTGTGACTGCGCTTGCTAACGGCGACCCCTGTAGGCGGCCGAGGGAAGCGCAGCCATAATCTGGTAATTAAAGGCGAGTTCTCCAGGGACGGAGGCGTGATTTGGGAGGTCCAGGGGCACCACATTTTAAAGGGATCCCCCCGCTTATTAAAATAGTTTTAGATTTTTTTTTTTGTCTTTTCCTTTTGAATTTCTAAACATTTAACATTTTTATGGCATTTCTATCTATTTTTTAATTTAATTTTATTATATTTATTTTTAATAGAAAATAGTTTATATTTTGCCAACCCTCACATATCTAATGTAAAACACAATTTGAACGCAATGTGGATTAAAAGTGATTTTTGGAGAGAGAGGGAGATTTTTATTTTTTTTTAAATCAGGATTAAATATTATTATAGTACAAATTAAAGCAAAATATTAGAGAACTGTGCTATTCTGTTTAAATGCATATACTCCTAGACTTAAAAAAACTGATCTGTTATAGTAAATTGTTTTAAACATTTTTTGGAACATAATCTTTAAAAAAAACATTTCTGTCTTGATTTTAAATAGGACACTAGTTATGCAAATGCTCTGAATGCTATCACTCCCAAGGTACTAAATTGGAACAGTAAAACTGACCTTAAACGTAATTTTGTTTATAATTATTATTAGTTAATGCTTACAAATTGTTTTTCTAAATCCAAATTTGTTTGGTTAGTAAAAAATAAAATAATTGTTCTATAACTTAATGATTTAAACTGATTAAAGGTGGAACTTTAATGAATAAAATAAGCAATGTTATTACCAAGGCAGGGACACATTTGTTTGTTTGTTTTTTTCCCAAAAACAAGTAAACATAATAAGTATGTAATTGTTTACCATATAGCTCTAACCTATTTTTATAGAAAGTTGGTATTTTACATCAAGTCTTTTTCATGTAAATCATTCATCTTCTATACTGTTTTGACCCTTTTGGGGTGACAGGGCTGTCAGAGCCTGACCTGGCCCCTCATGGGCAAAGGCAGGAGACACTGTAGCCATCATAGCTGCTAAAAATCATAAGAAAACTGTGTAACTCCATATATCAAGTCTGATATCAAATGAAATAGGATAACATTACAAACATGACCAGATGAAATATAAACAAATGGAAGGTGTGTTCTAATGTCCAATACAAGCACCCACATCTGATCACAGAGTTGAAATAAACCTGAAAGCATCATTGACTGTAGATGAGAACTGGACTGAGTGACCCCTGAATTCTTCAAATGACCACTGAAAGCTGGTCTCAAAACGAGCAATGTCCAAATGACTGCCATGCTAAAAAGTCCAAATTTATATAAAAAAAATATATGGACAAACTGCTGTGAAAAACCCTTTTTGTATATATTTCTTTGTATTTTTGGAAACAGCCATATGGATTGGATAACTTTTGCAGTTTATTTTTTTCTTTTTAGCAGGTAGATGGATTTAATACATTTCAACAAAAGTTGAACTTTTTTTCCCCAACATTCTTGAGTTGGGCAGAGCAAACTCTTGTGAATAAAACCCAGCCTATTTCAGTCTATCAGAGGTTACCGGCTTCGTTAAAACAAGTTGATGGTTCTTTATCTTTTAGAGAAAATCGGGGTGAACATTTGGCTTGTGGGGTTCTTTAAGAAACAGCTTGAGAACATATACAACCTTTAAAGGACATGCCATATTTTCCATACTACAAGACACACTTGAAAGCCTGACTTTGGTTTTTTTTTTTTTCCAACTGGTAAAAATATGTGTGACTCTGGCATGAAATTGCAGATGTAAAGCTGCCTGTCTGTGTTTGTGCATTGAGTGACTTTCTAAGATGACTCCATGTCCCTCTTCTCTAGGGCCAAACCTCCACCTGCTGAAGGTGTTAAGTCCAACCCGTCCAAACGGCACCGCGACCGCCTCAACTCAGAGCTGGACCGGCTCGCCAGCTTGCTGCCTTTTCCTGAGGACGTTATCTCCAGCCTGGACAAACTGTCCATCCTGAGGCTTAGTGTCAGCTACCTCCGCACCAAGAGCTTCTTTTCAGGTAGATAACCACTATTTGATGCTAACCATTCGGCAACGGTTTGAGTGAATAACACAACCTAAGATCCAATCTTGCAGTTAAGAGTATCAGTGTTCTGGAAATCTCTAGAAGAGCTAATGTCCATTTGAAAGCGGAACATTTTAGCACATTGATAGGAGCTGTGAATGTCGGTGTTTAAAGCCCGGTGTTCCTCACAAGGCTTCTCATGCCTCAGAGGAGACCTGTAGACGACATGCAGGAGAACAAAGTGCCGGAAGGCTTTAAGTGGACTGAAAGAAGACAAAACGGGGAGAAGCAGTCTGTTTGGGTCTCAGATCTGCCTGTCTGATAACAATTCAGTCCAGTCAGACCTGCTGGGCTTCAGTTCAAAGCTCAGCATTGTCTGATAGAAGCCACTCTTGGTACCTGATCTAAAAGCTACTTTTTAACATGTTCTTGCTATTCCTACTTTTTCATGAAATATTTTTCTGAAGTGCAAGTTATAAACTGGTCAATCAGAAGCTTCAGTAAAAGTAAGCGGTACTTGCTGGCCCCCACATTCATCTTTTGATCTACTGTCAATGCTTTCCCATTGGTCTCTGAATCACAATGATGATGTTTTTATCCAAAATGAAAATACTTGTGTTGTTTTCTAGGAGAATGTTTTCATAGAGCAACAGTATTTCATTAGAAATTCACCTAAAAATGTGAGCGGGCCTGTTGGTGCAGAGAAACCCTGACCCCTCTCCTCCTCCCCTTTTGCTGAGAGCTTTCTGTTAACATGCTCTCCCGCTAGCTTACAACCCACTGTGTCCTGCCCTGCGTATTTTGTATGTTCCAAATACAATCTTTTTCCAGCAGCATTTTTTTTCTTTTTCTCCTGATTTACAACGATTTAGATAAATAAATACTCAGTAATTCGATTTTAAGTTTTTTTTTTATGGATATCCTCCATCAGCAAATGCCATAAGAACATGTTGAAAACACAAAAAACACAATTTTCACTCCTGATTGGTGAGAATGATTGTCATCGAGCTGATGACTCAGAGGTCACTGCTTGCTGACGACCTCTAGTTCCAACGTGTTAACATTAGTACCGCGGATAAATGGCGACTCAATTAACTTACCGTATTTTCCACACTACAGGGTGCACAGGACCATACGGCACACAGTGAACGAATGATCTGTTTTCAAATTTAAGGTGCACCATGTCAGTCAGTCAGACTTTATTGACTACCTATACAGTAACTCTAAAACTTGTTTGTAACTCTCTACATGTTAGCCATGTTAGAATTGTTAGCCATGTTAACAAATTCACAAAAAGTTTAGTTCTCAACCGTGTTTGCAACATGTATAAAACCGACTGATACCTCAAAAAGAAACATTACTGTGACTACACGTTAGCTGCGTTGGCGTATTTACAGAAACACCTAGCCTTGTCTGCAACTCTGAAAAAAACTGACATTTTGACAGAGTCTACATCTCATTAGGGCTTCAACATCAATAAACATGACCAGAAGTAATCCTGAGTAATAAAAAAATGCTTTTGAGTGCACCTTACGTTGCAGAAAATCCAGTAATTTAATTTGAGCCGTAAGTAAGTAATTTCTTATGGGTGATGTTAGGGCTGGGCGATACAACAATAACTATCTGTTCCGCGGTATAACTTGTTCTCAAAAATAAAATGAGCTTTTCGCGATAGACTCTTGTTTTGCAGGGTCTGAAATTAATACTCGCTAGTCACGAGCATTTTCTCCTCTTTGGCAAGTAAAAGTTAGAGGGTTTGTCAACACACGGAGAGTAAATGTTTGTGTAAACTTATTCATGTTTATTACCTCTTCTTTTGTTGAATTTCTTCTGTCCTCTTCTTACCTCCGCATGCGAGGTAAACAAACACATGACGTGAGACACAGCCCCACCCCGCGGTCACTTCACATGTGCAGCGTTTAGTTTGGATGATGAAACGGCGGAATATGTGGCGATTTATAACAGGATCCAGTCAGAACTGGAGGATAAAGCTGCAGCAACAGACAGATTATGAAAATGTGTTGATTTGGAGACAGTGCTGTTAGATGCTAATGCTATGATGCCATCTTATTAGCTACTAATGCTACTAGCTGTTTTTTACGGGCTGGCCTGTAAAATGCTTTGGTTAAATACAACAAGATTAATTCATAGGGCATTCATAAAATCTGTATTTTCTAAATAATAACAGAATTTAATCCACTATTTTTCAATTTGGTAATATATTTGACTTTTTTTTAGTTTTCTGGAAAAATAAACTGTTGTGTCATGTTCTTTCAGTACATCTGCTATGCTTAAAATAAGGCAATGCATATTTGTGTGAACACAGAGTGTTCAAATTTCACAGATATAATTGTGTGGTTTATATTGTGATATATATTTTTATCACCTGATATGAAAAAAACAATATTGTGATATAAAAGATTCACTATCGCCCAGCCCTAGGTGACATCACACTCACTCGATCCAGTTCTTTTTTACAGTCAATGGTCGTAACAGAGACAAATGTATGTGAAAGTGGGAAAATCACCACGCCCGTCTGTGACCTCTGTGCCTTTTAGACTCTGTTTAAGAGGCAGTGAGGTGCAGCAGATCGGCTTTGTGGAGGAGTTAGCAGGCTTACCGGCAGAGCAGATGGATTTTAGTTAAGTAGGTCTGTGTGTAGACCTGTCTTACTGGACTCGTGGGGACCACAATTAGTCTATAAGGAGGGAGCCAGACAATTCAGAGTAGTGTTTGAGGGCCTAAACCTGTTTCTTGTGTTTGTATAGGACTGGAGGTAAAGTTTCAGAGTTCAGACAGATGGTCTAGGATTGACGAAAGAGAAGAGTCCCCACAAAGATAGTCATACAAGTATGTGTGTGCACATTTGGCAGCCTTAAATGTGTTCGCAGATTTGCCATTGCAAACAGATTGTGCTACCGTCCAAAAGCAGCAAACAGCCTTTAGGATCTGCTCAGCCAGAAAAACCCTTAAAGTGTCCAGGTTAGGAGTTCAGAGTGACGGCGCTCTACGTCCTCTCTGTTACTCAGGTTAGGTTTGGTGTATTAAAACTGGGTCTTCGACTAGAATTTCGAATGAATCGCGTACCCTTCCCTTTTTGCTCCCAACCAAGCCAGCGCGCCCGTCTCCGTCTAAGTGCTTGAACTCTGCGTGACCTGCTCTTATCGTAACATCTTTGTACGGGACAAACGGCGTGCAGGTCAGCTCTTTGAGCCTGTGGCCACGAGACGACCCCAAAACTCTCAGACAGACACAGATGCTGTTCAGAGTCCACGGAGATGAAAGAGGCTCAAACTTGGGTGGGTGAGTGGGGGTGGGGGTGGGGATAATCCACTTTTATTTTTGCAGAAAGAAGGGGGGGGCAGATTGTACAAAGTAGAATCCAATCTCTTCTGTAAAACAGAAAACATCAGCGAGGCGACATGATACAAGCTTGGAGAGATTACGCATCAAATCACAACACAAGCCACAGTCAGAGACGAGTTCATGAGTGGAAAGCACTGCTGGGGGGGGTTCACATCATCTGTGTAGGCTGGCATATTTAGGTCGATGGGCTCATCTGTGAGATGGATGAAGGCGGAGGCCGGGTCTGCAGCGTTTGGAACTGAAATGTTTGGGTTTCTTTTTTTTTAATGTTTTTGACAGATGTAGCATATCTGCTGAACTGAAAACTGATCTTAAAATCTCAGGGGGAGGGTTTGCAAGATTTGGAATTGGGATTAAATAATGTGTATGTGGGACTTTACATGGGTCTCAGAAACCCTTAAAGCAGATTAATGTTTGTTTATGTAATTCAGCAGCTCCGTCATTTCATCTTTAATCAGTCAAAGCTGTTTACGCACTGACTACATTGGCACGGACGCCAGATCTCGTCCTCATTGACTTGCACATATTAAAAAGATAGAAAGATGATGAAGGATAATTACATCTGCTGTTATGTTCACACCAGACATGTGTGAACGAGTTAAACTGGCTTTCTTGAACGTGCTTGGACTCTAGCCATAGGCAACTACCAAATACGATTCTTTGTTTAGTCAAAGTTTAACTGGTTTAAGTGTCCCCAGAAGTCCTGGACTGCAAGGACCATATTTAATGCATGAATTGTCGGCTCGAGTTGAACAAAACAAGAGGACATACAATTTGAACATATAAGGATTGTCCGTGTGGTTAATAAAAACCCCTGTTGCTAAGGAATTCCAAAAGTTTATTTTTGCTGATTCTTCTAAAAATTACATAGATCTGTTCATCACCACTGGTCAACAAAAAATAAAATGGTTGCTATGGAGATAAAATAATGATTTATTGCGAGAGTTGTTCGAACATTCCATTATATTAATGCACAATATTTGTTACTCAAACGTTGGATTCACGTTAATGATTACATAAAAAAATAACAGTTTTAGTGACCTTTTTTTCACATTTTTAGAGGGTGAAGTTGGCATCTTATTTTCTAGCTTCCACTTTGACAGTTATGGGTTGAGGGAAAATCGATATCATTTTTAATGGTTCCCAGTTGTATACGTATAACGTTTAAAGGAGCTGCAGATGTTGTAAACTTTACCCTCTAAAGTTAAGGGAAACTGTTAGCTATTTAAAATAAATTGGATGTCCACTTAAGCCTTGTACAGGCTGGCCCGAGAAAATTTGTCTGATATTAAACAGCCTGAAAGGGTCAGGGATCACTGGACTAAATGACTCTGCAAAACACCATGGCAGCTATCCAACGATAGACTTAAATACAATGATCCACAAATCTCTGATGTAACTCATAGGACTCCGTGTTCCAGCTGCCAGTTTACTCCACCCAGCTGTCAGCAAGTCAGCAAGTCAGTCAGCAAGATTCTTTAAGGGGGAGTTTGGGTGGGACTGAGGAAAGGAAGATTGAGTCCATGGAGCTGCCAATATTGAATACACAATCCAAATGATGCACAAATTGGAGCGTCAATAAAACCAAAACAGAACTGATGTCATATACGGAAAAATAAGTAATAAAGATAGAAAAATCTTCTGTTAAATCAAACTGAACAAGTTATTTAGAGTGTATTTTTTGTTTGTTTTTCACAAAGAAGTTAATGAGAAATTGGTCCTATCTAAAACCAGCTTCAAGTGGTCATTTCAGGTACTGCAACAGATGAAACCATCCTGACTTAAAGTGGCGCTAAATGTTATTGTTTTATTTCCTTATAACTCATATGTACAATGACAAAGGTAGAAAATCTTGTCATAAGGTCATTTCTCTCCAGTGTTTTGATGTCATCATGTTAGACATGCGTGCAAAGCAAAGAGACACTGGTTGCTAAGAAAAATAATAAATTTTACTTTAAGCAAGTAAAATGAAAATCGCTGCACTCGTTTAGGAGCCCTAGACATGCAAAAAACTATATGGTTGCCGTGAACCATCACCTATGAGGTCTTAGGCCACCCTAAGACCAAATCAGAGGTCCCTCTATCATCTAAAAGCTGGGACTTTCCCCACTTGCTTGCAGTTTTTCTACACGCCTGGTTCATCTTTGGGGTTTTTATTTTAAAGGCTGCTATGAATATTTCAAAAAGACATCTTGAAGCGATGCACACACAAACACGCCACAGTTTGCAGACAATGCTCTTTTGCTGCAGCCCTCTTCTAAAGCGTTGAAAAATTCATCTCAGTCCCTCCTCCCCGGGAATATGTCAGCCTGGTGGGTGGATGAGCAGCAGGATTTCTCGGGCTATGTGTGTTGTCCCCGGGGACAGACTCACCGCTGTCAGCTGGTTTCCTCATCCAAGTGCGTGGTGGAGGTGAACTCTCAGATGCTTTTGACAGAGGTTCTGTTGCAGGTGTGCACGCACAGAGAAGGAAATCAGCACACACCGAGATGTGTCTTGAGCTTTCCTGTTCATGCTGTTCCTCTTCTGTTCTGCTTTAATCTCATAGTCTGGGAGGAAACAGCAGGATCCTTCATATTGATTAAAAGGCAAATACTCCTCAAGAACCAATCATCCATCCATCTATCCATGGACAGAAAGAAACTCGTCTAGCATAGTTGCTGCTATTTGCTGCTTTTCTTTTAGCAGGAATTTATGATTCCATCCATCTGTCTGTGAATCTTTCGTCGTGGATTCATCCATCCATGGATCTATTTATCCATCCATTCATTCCGCTAAAAGAAAAAACAGAAAATAGAAGCAACCAGGTTATGGAAGCATCATTTTTTCCATGGATGGATAAATTGATTAATGGATGAATAAATGATGGATGGATCCATGAATAGATGGATAGAGCCATTGGTGAATGGATGGATGAGTGAATTGATTGTTCATTGATGGATGGACGGATACATGAATGGATGGATGGATTCATTGATCCATAGATGGATAGAATCATGGAAGGATGGACGATTAATCGATCAATTGATTTCTTTGTCTGTCTATCCATTCATCCATCCATTCAGCCATGGCTCCATCCATCTATCCATGGACCCACTCATCATCTATTCCTTCATCCATCAAATTATCTATCCATGGATCAATGGAACAATGAGTGGATGGTCGGAACAGAACTGTCAATAGATGTTTGCTGCTGCCTCATCAGTCAACAACTGTTTCATCCCAAGGAGAAACTGAGATGTTTGCATGCTAGCATCGTGTTTCCCTAGAGTAGCATCTCAGGCTCAGATGCAGCTTCTCCCTTTTGTACTTCATGTATGAAGGTTACACAGAAACACACAGGCTCCTCAAATTCATGTGTTCTCCGTGTTTGTTCTCCTCCGTGTTTGTGTTCTCCGTGTTTGTGTTCTCCTCTGTTGTGAAGGTTTTATCCAATGTTGTTGTCTTTCCTCGCTCTAAGTTGTGCCAACACGTCTCTTCCACTCCCGCTCACAGCCGCCTCGGGCTGTTGCTTCCCGCCAGCGGCTCTCGTCGCTGATGTCAGGCCACTAAGTTCGCCCTGCGCCTGTCAGCCTCTCAATTATTGATGGCCCACGTTCTTTCTGCTCTCTGTTTGTGCTGCGCAGTTCAGCGGCACACAAACGTCTGGGGGCAGATCAGAAGCGATCATTAGTTTACATGATTGTGTTTTGACCGGAAACACTGATTCAAATTAAACCTAAACTTTGAATGTTCTTTTCAGGGCTTTTTCTTTGTGTTTGAAAATAGGATTTAGAGTTCAAACCACACTCCACACGGTCTCTCTTGGGTTTATTAAATACACATTTTTCTCTTATGTCATTGAAGCTCCATCTTGGTGAAGTGCTGACTCAATTTCAGACTCCTCTTGTTTTTTGCAGTGGCGCTGAAGAACCAGCCCCCTAATGGCGTCAACCTTCATGACGGTGGTTTTAAGACAGCAGCGGCTGCAGACAACCAAATACCTGAGGGTGAACTGCTGCTGCAGGTGAGTATACCTAAAAGAAAACTATTTCAGTTGGCTTAAGAAGAAGAAAGAGCATCTGAGGTCTCTGGTTTCTGTTTAGCTTTTTTCCTCCATAACCTTTCTGGCATCCGGAAGATCCGTTGTTTGTCTGGCTGCTTCAGAAACATTAATGCCTGCATGTTCAAAGCAATAGCTCATGTTTTGTTTATGACTTAAAAGATTAAAAAAATTCTGAACTGAAAGCTTAAGAATATATTAAAAATATTGCAGTACCTCGAATGACCACTAGAGGCTTAAAAGGTTTTAAAGAGGACATTTTCTTTTTTAGTTTAGTGGTAAGAAGTCTGGTTTCAAATCAAAACAAGACATTTTTACAGCTGTTTTATTTTGTAATTATGAGAATGAGTGGGAGATTTTTTCCTAATTTACTTTTTAGAAATGTTTGCACAAATAATGTGGGGTGGAGGGTGTTTCTAATTTTGGTGGATTGTCCCACCAATTTGTGGATTACTACAGAGTTTAGGGCAGAATTTAATCCAGTCAACAAGCTCATTTTACTTTAGGCTTATTTTTTCTGAATTAAAAGATATAAAAGTTAAAATAATGTTGCAGTACCGCAAATGTCCACTTGGGGTGGTTTTAATAGGGGACATTTTTCCCATTGACTTCCATGTTAAAAACTCATAATTTACACAGAAAAAAAACGTATTTGCAGCCTGGTGTCAAAAACTTTGCTGCATTTTCTCTCCAGAGATTTTTCTTCTGGTTCACTGTTTGGAAATTATTCCATCAATAAGAGGCATGCAATTGTTTTTTTCTTAATCTGCCTATCACGCCTATTTTTGAAATATCATCAAGTTGGGCGGAGCTAACTCCAGTCAAAAAGCCTGTTCAACTTCATGCCCCTTTTCTCAATTACTAAAAGATAAATGATTAAAGATAAAAAATATATTAATAGTTTTTAATGTTGTAGTACCTCAAATGACTACTGGCGCAAACTCCCACTTCCAGCTTGATTTCTATCTACTCTAGATCTCTTGAGATCTTGCAGATCTGATTGGTTTTACGCAGCGATCTGACAGCTGAGCTCACAGAGAAACCGGCGGCCTCTGCCGCCTCCTGCCCTCAGCTGCTCCATTCCATTTCAGACAGCGAGCCATGAATTATACAGACCCGGTGAAGGCGTGAATTATTGACTGCGTGACCTGTGCGAATGTGCACGTGTTCTAAAATGCACACAGTAACGTGGCTCATCCTTACCCCGTGTGCCGTGTGATCATGTGTTTGCAAAGTAACAACACATCCGTGAAGAGCACAACAACACACTGCTGAACTGCTGAAGGAGGAAGTGGAGTCTGTTTCCTGTCCGTGTTGCCTCTTCCTGCAAAAAACAAAATAAACTCGACATGACTCTGAGTCCTCGTTATATCAGATATCACACACACACAAACATTTACACTGAACGCTGCTCTGCACCCTGGATCTGTGTGTGTTGTGGGTGGGGTCATGTTTTGCGGCCCGGAGCATCTTTCCAGTGTTTAAATCTATAATCTCTAATCCTAATCTGCCTGATGGATTCTGTTTAATATCTTCTGGTTTGGTTTTTCATTCGCTTACAAACCTGACCTGAATATTCGTTCTCCCTTTGAACTCCAGAATTACCTTCATAATAATTGTGTTTTCGTTGGGCGTTTGTTCAGGCCTTTGTGTGCTTTATATTTTTCTGTCTTTAATTCTAATGGAAAGTAACATGAAATGCATTTTTGCATGTTTGGTTTCTGCAGGGTTTTAGGTTGTTTGGGCCTGTGAGGAGTTGTAGAGAAGAGCGGCTGCATCTTAAGAGGAGTGCAGGTCTGCCTTGCAGTTCCCTTGAGTCTTAACGGATGTCATGAAAATGGAATGTCAGATTGTTGTGCATGTGGTAAATATAGTGTTTGTAAAGATAATGGAAGTTGCATGTACTTATGACACATGGCTGATGCTGTCGTACGGTATACTTATACCCTAGTCGTTAGTAAGGTGCGAGCACTGGCTCCTTATTGACCGTTTGCAGGATGTACATGTGATACAGAAGTGCCCGTAGGATGGCCACTCTAAATACACTCTTGATTGTCTAATTTCCTCACTTCTTATGCTGCATCTACAGCAATTCACCCATCAAGTTTGCTGCTGGACGCCTGTCAAAAAAAATCTTTATAAAGTTGACGCCACCGACGCGTGTAGGAGGAGCTTCTGATGGGTTTTCAGTCTTATCACCACATGGAAGCATTGACTAGATTTCTTAAAAGACCCGGAGAATGTTGAGAGACCAGGTTTATTTATTTTAAAGAGGTTTACAAAAACATCGGTAATCGCGTCTCCGTGTTTGGATTCATGAGATCATTCAGAGACTCTCCCTGTACGGTGAGGTTCACCATCTACTGCAGGAGCCGCTTCTGAACTATGGACTTTTTCAGCAGTGCTTCAATTTCTCTGTGATCCCCTTTGACGACTTACTGTCCCACTTAAGTCCAAAAAGGGAAAACATAAGAATAAAATTATAAGATCTTTTTATTACTATCTCCAGGAAAACAATCAGACTCTCCTCCGTGCTGGTTTTGGAATCACACCTTCAACACATCACAGGTCAAAACGGAGTCCCCGACTGGTTGACGCAACATAAATTCTTCCCCAAAATTGAACACGCCGCGGCGTCCAAAAAGCACTGTAGGACCTAACATTGAAACTGGATGTGTTAATTGCATTTGGTGTGAACGCAGTTGGGCGTGATTATCACGTGAACAGCACTAACAGGATCCTTGCACGGTCCGCAGATTTTGGTGTAAGGAATGAAAAATTCGTGCAACACACTTGCGTCTCACCTATTTCCCCTTTAGTTGTTTAAGCATTTGCTACAATCTATCACCCGCAGCACGCCTATAGATATAGTACATCTTCGCTCTATGGGCTCATTAAGCGGAAAATGACCATGACATTTACCGCATATACTCATTAGGGTAGTTGGGACTATGACTATGAAGAGAAAGTTTGTGAATTCAGAGGACACCAAATCAAATGTTTCCTGGAAGACAAGAAGTGAATCTGAGTATCAATGCAAACACATCGGCATCGTCATGAGGTTCATGAGTAGACGTTGTAGTTGAATCTTTTCAGCTCAGAGGCACGGTCGCTGCGCCGTGACCTCCTGCCACGATGCGGTGGATCCTCAGCACGACTTAACGAGGCCGCCAGGATGACTGCACGCGTCCGATCCGATAAAGAGAGCTCCGTCGCTGAGGCCTCCTCGTTCTCCTCGTCCTCATCCTCACCAGTGAGGTGTGGGCGTTTGCTGGCTTTATGCCGTGTTGTGAAACCGTGTCATCACCTCCTCCCGATGCCCCCAGGGCTCCAACCAAGACGAGGAGGAGCCGGGGCGGAGGTGTTAGTCATCCTCCTCTCGTCCATTCCCCGTGACCCGACGTCCGCTCGTCTCTCTTTGTCTGCCTGGGGGAGCTCTCATCCTTGTTTCCTTTTGTTTTCTTTTTCTTTTCCAGATGTCCCATTTCATTCCTGCTGAATCAGAACCCTTTCTTTGTTCCACAAAGATTCATGAATTTTGGTTGTAGACCTTCTTTGAAAAAGTGTTGGTTGAGATGAAACACTCATTTATCTGATTACAACGGGGCTTTTGGGGCTTCAGGAGTAACCTCAGAAAAGGATATTTTGTTAAACATGATGGATGTCCATGTTTGCTCCTTGCAGGCTCTCAACGGCTTCGTCTTGGTGGTGACGTCGGAAGGCATCATTTTCTTCTGCTCCCACACCATTCAGGACTACCTGGGCTTCCATCAGGTACTCTGCTACAGGTCCAGATTTATTTCTCTGTAGAAGTTTATGGAATTTTGGATAGGTACTTACTGTTTGGAACACCAGGGAGAGGGGTCACTCTGTCCATTTCTCTTATACAGTCAATGTACCAGCTCCAAAGCAAAGTTCCAACAAATACGTCAAAGCATGTAAAAGTACAAGGAACTATGCAGATATTTCAAACTAGTGTGCAATGAATAAAGTTGTAAAGTATAAAGTATAAACTAGCAAAGAAAAATGTTTTTAATCCCAGCCTAACCAAGAAAAACAAACAAAAGGTCATATTTCCATGATATTTTCATTTTTGCACTGCAATACTAGATCAGGAGTCTCCTGTTCCTTGTGAACTAATGCGCTGCTTGTTTTGCAGCTAAACCAGCCTCTGTTCTTGCTGATTATCTGGATTGAATGAGCCCAGTTTCATTCAGATTGACTGAACACATCTAATCCAGGTGATCATTAACCTTTTGATGCACAATATGGGGCAAAAGTGACCCGGCTGAGTTTTTATTTTTGATATCTTTGCAATAAATTGATATTATCATTTAGTAGTCAAGGTGTTCCCCAATTAGCTTGTTTCGGTTCATCATACATGATTGTTTTATTTTTTCATTTCGTTCTTGAGTAAAAACAGTTTTTGTATCACACACCCCTCTAATGCACAACATGGGTCCAGAAGGACCCATATTTATTTTCGATGTTATTTCCTGTATAACTCAGTTTTTACACAATATAAATCTAAAATAGTTGGGATCTGGGAGTATGGGGTCCAGAGAGCCTTACTGAGGGCTGTCTGATCTCTGTATGACCAGAGCAGGAGCTTAGTCCGCATAGCTGGCAGTAAGTCAGACCTGTTCTCGGTGTATGTTGGATTCTAACAGGGCTCCGCTTTATCACCGGTTCTGTTCATCTCTTTATGTTTCATCCGTCTTTATGTACCGAATTTCTAGGCGCAGCCAGGGGCCGAAGGGGCTCTTGTTTTGAGACCGTGGGATTTTCTCTCTGCTCCTTGCAGATGATGTTATCCTGTTGGTTTCATCCAGCCAGGACCTCCAGCATGCATGGAACCAGTTTGCAGCCGAATGTGATGCGGCTGAGATGACGGTCAGCACCATTAAGTCTGAGGCCACGGTTCTTGACCGGAGAAAAAAATGAGGTCCCAAATCCAAGCGGCTGAAATGAGCTTCCTCTGTAGGGTAGCTGGGCAGTTCCATATGATATGAACAAGCCTAGTTTTTTGTATTTCTACCTCAACTTTTCACACACGGGTCAGAAAAGACCCAAGTGCATTTTCTATCTCTAGCATATGGAGTGAAAAGACAGTTAACAGGTCAGTACAGATCTCAAAGGAAAGATCTGAAAGGAAAAATGGAAATAAAAATCGGTGTTAAAACAAAACAAAAAATGTAAAGTATACTTGGAATATTTAACCATAAAAATATATATATTTTAAAAGATGGAGCAAAAAAAAAAACCCTCAACCATCATAAAATAACAGAGAATGAATGTGTGTCATTTTTGACCCATGTTGCGCATTAGAGAAGGTACAGATTTGTTGCGCATCAAAGTATTAATACAATCTCTTTTATTGTTAAAATACTATCTGGAGCACTAAGACTAAACACAGAATTGTATTTTGTGCACTGTGAGGTGCAAAATGAAATGAAAAAATGCAGGAGTTTGAGGAGCTGTTACGGGAGCGAAGGAGAACCCCGACGCAGAGTGTCAAAGATGGAAAAAACACATTTATTTTGCAGCGGCCAAAAATCAAAAATAGAGGCAGGGAATAATCCAACTGGGCAGGAAAAAAAACACTTGGCAAGAGTCGAATCACATGGACAACCTGACGGAATCATCTGGCAAACAGTGGTGGTGGGTAGACTGGTTTAAGTAAGGTGCAGCTAATGAGAGGATTGAGTGCAGGTGTCTCTGGAGTGGTTGACACACCCCCTGCCACTCACATGCTCTGAAAAACAAGGAAGTGAGGGGAAAAAACAACACAGAGCCTCCACAGCCATCACAGTACCTCCCCATCAACGGACGCCACCCGGCGGCCGACCAGGCTTGTGCGGGTGCCGGACATAAAAATCGTGCAGAAGAGCCGGGGACAAGATCAGGGAACGAGAAATCCAGGAGCGCCCCTCCGGACCATACCCCTCCCAATCCACCAAATACTGCCACCCGCGCCCCCGCCGCCGAACATCCAACAGGCGGCGAACGGCATAGGCCGGGTGATCATCAACGAGCAGGGGGGGCGGAGGGGGCACGGCCGGAGGGCCGAGAGCACTGTCCGAGACGGGCTTCAGGAGGGAGACATGGAAGGATGGGTGCACTTTCAAAGAAGCAGGCAGCTTCAATCGGACAGCAGCAGGGTTCAGGACACGGTCAATCTCAAAGGGACCAATATACCTGGGAGACAACTTCCGAGACTCACACTGCAGAGGAAGGTCACGTGTGGAGAGCCAGACCCGTTGTCCAGGCTTGTAGTCAGGGGCTGGAACACGATGACGGTCTGCCAACCTTCGGTTGCGCTCCGCCGTACGACCCAACGCAGCCCTGACCCCACGCCAGACCCGTCGAGCTCTTCTCAGGTGCACCTGAATAGAAGGCACGGCCACTGCCGTCTCCTGTGTTGGGAAAAGGGGGGGCTGGTAGCCGTTAGATGCCATGAATGGTGACATGCCCGTGGCCGAAGAGACCAAGGTGTTGTGGGCATATTCAATCCAAGCCAGGTGAGTAGACCAGGAAGCAGGGTGATCGGCCGCCACACAACGGATGGCAGCCTCCAGGTCCTGGTTCGTCCGTTCCGTCTGTCCATTGGATTGCGGGTGATAACCAGATGACAAACTGAGTGTAGCCCCAATGGCCCTACAGAAAGCCCCCAGACCCGGGAAGTGAACTGGGGACCTCTGTCGGAAACAATGTCCAGCGGAAGTCCATGAAGCCTAAAAACATGCTGAACCAGGAGATTAGCGGTCTCGAACGCCGTAGGCAGCTTAGCAAGGGCAATAAAATGGGCAGACTTAGAAAAACGGTCAACCACTGTCAGAATGGCGGTGTTACCCTCTGACGGGGGAAGTCCAGTGACGAAATCCACAGCAATGTGCGACCAAGGGCGATGAGGCGTCGGAAGTGGATGAAGCAGTCCGGCAGGGGGACGATGAGACGGTTTGTTGCGGGCACAAATGGAGCAGGCAGAGACAAATTCCCGGGTGTCAGGTATCATGGACGGCCACCAGAAGCGCTGTTGCAGCAGGAACAGCGTGCGGTGGACCCCAGGGTGGCATGCCAGTGTAGAATTGTGACCCCACTGCAGCACAGCAGACCTGGCAGACGGGGGCACAAATAGAAGACCGGCAGGACACGCAGGTGGGATGGGGAGGTTCGCCTGAGCCTCCTGCACGACCTTCTCTACCGCCCAGCTGGCAGCTCCTACCACACATGAAAAAGGCACAATGGTGTCCTCCCCAGGCTCAGCACCAGTAGATCGGTCAAACTGACGAGATAGGGAGTCGGGCTTCCCATTCTTGGATCCAGGACGGTAGGTGAGTGTGAAATTGAAGCGGCCCAGGAACAGGGCCCACCGAGCTTGACGAGAGTTGAGCCTGCGAGCAGAACGGATGTAGGACAAGTTCTTGTGATCAGACCATACCAGAAATGGTTGAGAAGCACCCTCCAGCCAGTGTCTCCACTCCTTGAGCGCCAAAACCACCGCCAACAGTTCCCGGTTCCCCACATCGTAGTTCCTCTCGGCAGGAGTGAGACGCCGAGAGAAAAAAGCACAGGGGTGCAGCTTCTGGTCAGAGGCAGACCGCTGGGACAGGACAGCTCCAACTCCAGTCTCCGAGGCATCCACCTCCACCACGTATTGAGCTGTAGGAACAGGGTGGCACAACACAGGAGCAGAACAGAACAGGTGCTTCAACTTGACAAAAGCCTCGTTTGCTTCAGGTGACCAGGAAAACGGGACCCGTACCGAAGTAAGTCTGGTAAGAGGAGAGGCTACTCTGCTGTAGTCCCGAATGAACCTCCGGTAAAAGTTAGCAAATCCCAAAAACCTCTGAAGTTGCTTCCTGGTAGCAGGCGTCGGCCACTCCGCCACGGCCTTGACCTTGGACGGATCGGGCTCTAGCTGTCCCTCCCCCAACACAAAACCCAAAAAACTAACAGAGGACACGTGAAAAACACATTTCTCGGACTTCACATACAGTCTATTTGCTAATAACCGCTGCAACACAAGTCTGACATGCTGAACGTGCTCACTCTCAGTGCGGGAGAAAATCAAAATATCGTCCAAATACACAAACACAAATCTATTCAGCATGTCACGTAACACATCATTAATGAGTGCCTGAAAAACAGCGGGAGCATTAGTCAGTCCAAATGGCATAACGAGGTATTCGAAATGTCCCAACGGCGTGTTAAATGCCGTCTTCCACTCATCCCCCTCTTTAATCCTCACCAAGTGATAAGCATTACGGAGGTCCAACTTGGTGAAGACAGTTGCCTGGTTCAAAAGGCCGAGTCAAGGAGAGGCAGGGGATACTTGTTCTTGACAGTAATATCATTCAAACCCCTAAAGTCAATACAGGGGCGTAGAGAGCCGTCCTTCTTGTCCACGAAAAAAAAACCGGCCCCCACAGGAGAAGAGGAGGGCCGAATGAGTCCGGCAGCCAAACTCTCTGTGATGTACGTCTCCATAGCCTCTCTCTCCGGTATTGACAGTTTGTACAGCTTGCTAGACGGCAATGGAGCACCGGAGATTAGATCTATAGAACAGTCATAAGGCCTATGTGGGGGCAAGGAAGAGGCACGGTCCTTGGAAAAAACCTCCTGGAGATCATGGTACGCTGGAGGGACAGACGACAAGTCCACTGGCTTGGGAGGGGAAGGCATGTCCATCCTGGGAGTGGGAACAGCCGCACGCAAACAGTGAGAGTGGCAAAATAAACTCCAATTAACAATGGATTGACTTGACCAGTCCATGTGAGGGTTGTGGAGGATGAGCCAGGGAAGTCCCAGAACGAGGGGAGCAGAAGGTGAGGGAATGATGTAGAGTGAAATAAGCTCATGGTGATTCCCAGAAATCAGCAAGGACAGAGGCACTGTACGGTGAGTTATTCGGGACAGCACTCTACCATCTAAGGCCAGGACCTCTTTAGGCTCAGGAAGCGATTCTGATGGGATGTTGGCCCTAGACACAAACTCCGAGTCGATAAAATTGTCATCTGCACCAGAGTCCACCAGGGCAAAGACAGGAATACAGGTTGCATTGAGAGAAATAGTCCCACTTAGTCGGAAGCGCCTGGAGGGCTTGATGGGGGTCTGGCTCACCAGCGCCCCTCCCGAGGCTGGCAAGCCTGACCTTTTGGCCGAACAGGGCAACTGGGCAGCATGTGGCCTGCCTGGCCACAATAAAAACAGAGACCTTGGCGACGACGACGTTGACGTTCCTCCGGAGGAAGCCGCATACCACCAAGCTGCATGGGCTCCTCAGGTGGTGAAGCGGTGGAAACCAACTCAGGCAGAGGAGGAGCAGGAAAACCGGGTCGGCTGGGAATCCCGGGACAGGAACCAGTAACGGGGAAAATGACCCTGTCTGCTCTCTCCCTGAGTCTCTCGCGAAGGCGGTTATCGAGCCTTATCGAGAGGGAAATTAAGTCCTCTAATGAACCCACCTCATCTCTGGCAGCCAGTTGGTCTTTAACCTCTTCACTAAGGCCCCGGAAAAAGATGGTCTGGAGGGCCTTGTCATCCCACTGGCACTCAGCGGCCAGTATACGGAAATCAATAGAATAGGACGAAACTGAACCAGAACCCTGGTGTAAAGACAGTAACCTATTACCCGCTTCTTTTCCCTGTAGTGGATGGTCAAAAACCTTCAACATCTCAGCTGTAAATGAGTCAAGGGTGTTACAAACCGGTGAGCGGCTGTTGGCTAGCGCTACAGCCCAGGCTGATGCTTTTCCAGAAAGAAGGCTCATGATAAAAGCTACTCTGGACTGATGCGTGGAGTAGGTGAGTGGCTGCTGATCAAAAACTAAAGTACACTGATGTAGAAACTGGTTACATGACCCTATTTCACCTGAATACCGGTTGGGAGTCGGAATAAAAGGTTCCCGGGGCTGTGCAGCCTGGAAAGGTGCAGGAGCAGATGCTGAAGGAGCCGGAAGAGAAGCATCAGCGGAGTCTGGGGCCGGAACTGGTCGAGGTGAAGTCAGAGAGGCGAGTTGGGTCGTAACCGCTGTCAGTTGTTTCCCCAGCTGGTTGACGCCCTCAGAGAGATCTTGGATGGTGTCCATCACAGACTGAATGGCTTGGCCCTGCTGTCCCACACGAGCTCCCTGAGACGCAATCGCCTGCTTGATCCACTCGGTTTCAGCTAGAGTCCGGTTCAGTTGTTCAGTCTCTGCGGGGTTCATGTTGGCCAGATGATTCTGTTACGGGAGCGAAGGAGAACCCCGACGCAGAGTGTCAAAGATGGAAAAAACACATTTATTTTGCAGCGGCCAAAAATCAAAAATAGAGGCAGGGAATAATCCAACTGGGCAGGAAAAAAAACACTTGGCAAGAGTCGAATCACATGGACAACCTGACGGAATCATCTGGCAAACAGTGGTGGTGGGTAGACTGGTTTAAGTAAGGTGAGCTAATGAGAGGATTGAGTGCAGGTGTCTCTGGAGTGGTTGACACACCCCCTGCCACTCACATGCTCTGAAAAACAAGGAAGTGAGGGGAAAAAACAACACAGAGCCTCCACAGCCATCACAGGAGCGAGCGCCTCTCCACCCTGAGGGCTGACGACGTGCACATATGGAGCACGAGCTATAATCCCATTAGCCTCACAACAAAGCACAGCTTCCTTCAGTCTAATCTCATTTCGGAGAATGTGCTTATCAATTTACCCCAGTCTGTCTGTCTGACTGACACACTCTCCGCCTGCTTCCCCGTCCACCTGAGGGACGTCACCTGTTGTTTAGCAAACAGACCCGTCTTGTAATAAATGCAGTGTTTGGAAACAGCGGTGCTCCTCAGCCCGACGAGAGCAGATAAATGAAGCTTTGACATCAGAGTGCGAAGGAGATGGTTCAGGGAAGGAGACGCAAAGGAGCGCCATCATGGCTGAAACTGCTCAGATGCCCTCAGATTAGAAGATGGGGGCTTAAGGTCACTCATTGGATCATGTGCTGAATACATGTCAGCTGCTTCCATGCCACAGATTATTATAATAAGGTAAATTATTCAATCTTTAGTGTTCTGTTTTTTGAAAAACAATGTGAGAGCTGCTGAAGAAACTAAAAAACCCTTGTCTGATCCGGACCGTGTGAAGTCCAGATCCAGTGTGAGGAATGTTTGAAAATCATTTCAGGCAACACTTGAGCCTGTCAACATTCCTTCTGGTGACCCGCAGCTGACTCCTCCCCGCCGGGAGGGTGGGTTCTGCCCCAGTCCAAAGCCAGTTCACGGCCGCTGCGAGTGACCCACATCGCAGTCACTACCGATCTTTGGCTCGGTTCCACATATTTGAATCAAAGGTTCTGCGACACTTGATTTCTTTTGGCTCCACTTCAAGGCAAACAAAATCAAACGGACCCTTCAGAACATTCAAAAGTGGAGTTAACAGCTTGGAAGGGGGATGAGAAAGAAACTAGAAGTTCTTTTGGTTTTTTTAAGCCACAGATAAACTTGTAGCAACTTGGCAGCTCCACTAAAACAATCAGAGCCAAAGGCCTTGCTCAAAGGCGCCCTGATTGGTCAATGTGTGTGGGGGGGACTTCAGGTTTAGTCCTACTGGTCTGTTTATTTACACAACAACCCCTAAAGGGAAATATTCCTAAGTACTAAGTCCCTCTTCAATGCATGAGTATAAAATATTGTGTTTTGGAGGAACACTTGTGCTGCAGGCAACAGGTCATAGAGAACACTTATACAACACGCGAGGGGTTTTTGAAACCGCATAACTGCTGTTCAGGTGTGGAGTGCATGATCCTTTACCTATTTTTCACCTGCAAACAGCAGTAAGAGTAGTTGTGACAAATGCTTTACTTACAACTAGAGTGTGGCATAAAGGTATCGTTTGACAGCATCAATCGTACGTCATAAGTGTTTGCAGCTTTCATTGGCAATACAGATACTTCACACTCACCACATCCACAACAATCCTTAGTTCCATTTTCATTATGTCCATTGAGTTGGCCTTACACTTGCACTCCCCTTAGAATCCGGTGCTCTTGTCTACGAACCCCCACACATCTGTACACTCCAAAAACAAGTATGATTAGAGTGTAGTGTAAGAACACGGTACATCAGCATTTCCCGTACATTTCCCGTCTTACAGATACATAACAATTGACATACCACATGAACGACAATCGTATATTCCATTTTTAACAAGCCTCAAGTGAACTGGAAGACACACCTGTACTCACTTTAAGATCCGCCTTAAACCTGTCTAGGACCCTCCATGGGCCGGGACAACCCAAAAACCCACAGCACTCAGACAGGGTCAACCCTCGTATGTGACTAAGGTGTAACTTGTTTTTTCAGCAGACTTCTGGCCAGTTTAAACACAGATTAAGGAGGCCTAATTGTGTGAAATCCACACCTGTAAACCTGTAAATGAGAACGAAACTAGAAGTTCTTTTGTTTTTTTTAAAGCCACAGATAAGCTTGTGGCAGCTGGGCAGCGAAATAAAATATTGACTTTTGTCCATAAAAAAGCCCTAAAAAAATTGCACCAACAAACCAAACCTTTACAGCTGTGTTTCTGTCTACAAAAATACATTTATGTCTGGTACATTAAAGTTTTAGGAATGAGAAACATCTCTCTGAAATCCCTCACAGCTAAAAACAGACGTTTTGAATAATTCATGGCCTGTTTTTGTTCTTAGCAGGACAGCATTTACGCACTTTACCACAGGCTTTTGCTTTTGAATACCTTTTATAATGATTGTGCCAAATTACATTTGTTTTTTTTTCGGAGGACTTCTGCAAACTTGGAAATGAATTAAACTCAAACTTAGACCATTTTAACTGTGAGTATGACCCAATATGTTGCAAAGTCAAACTTTCAAATGTTTTAGTTGTAAACATAAGACAGTGAAGCAAAAATATTTGCCTCAGAAAACACAAAAAAAAATCATATTTTCCTTAATGTTACCTCTGTGATGAAGGTTATTGTTATATCTGACTAGCAAACTGCTTATAGCTAGCTTAATGCTAACAGAAAACTTTAGCAGAGGTTAAAACCTATATTGTGCGGCAATTTAATTCTTGATATGTGATTGAAGCCTAACCGGTCTGCATCAGGAGCAACTCCTATAACTATCTGAAAATAAAATACTTTTTATATAGGGTTTGGTGAGCTGTAGATACAGAGACAGCTGCAAAATGCAGTAAACAAAAACAAAAACCTGTTTATGGAGGAAAACTACAATGTCGAGAATTTTTCATTCCAGATTTTAAGCAAGACTGATACGGTTTAAATGTGAATTGTTGGTTTCAGGAATGATGGTGTCATGTGGCTGAAGAGCGTAGGGCTAAAACTGGCACTTGGAGGTTTCCTTTCCTAATTAACTGTGCTTCACTCCGGCTGAAGGGTGGGAAGTAAAACTGGGGTCCCGCTGTGTTTTCCTGTCAGACTGATGTGATGCACCAGAGTGTGTTTGAGCTGATCCACACTGAAGACCAGCAGGAATTTAGGAGGAACTTGCACTGGGCCCTCAACCCCCCGGTCAGCACGGGAACCCCCATCGATCCGGCAGGTCTGTTTCCTGAAACCTCACTGCGCTCGGTCAGCCATGCGTCCGCACCTTCTAAACCAACATTCAGACACGATTCTACACCAGATGCTTCAACTCAGTTGTTCTTCCTCCTGCTTTTATTATGAAACATGGTGTGGCGTTTCCAGGTGGAGACTTGGTGTCCAGCAGCTCCCCCTGCCCAGTGAGCTACAACCCCGAGCAGCTTCCCCCGGAAAACTCCTCCTTCCTGGAAAGAGCCTTCGTCTGCCGCTTCCGCTGTCTGCTGGACAACTCGTCCGGCTTCCTGGTAAAACCCCTCGTGGATTTTCCTTTTCTCTTTGGCGCTTTGTGTTGAAACCGAATCTCAATGCATGTCTGTTTCTGCTGTGTGGAGATCAGAGGTCACCGTGCTCTCCTGTAATCCGCCTTAAGAGAACCTGTGGGTCGTGGGGGGGTGGCTTTTAATCTGGCTTTTGCTTAGTCAGGGATGTGAGCTCCACCTGACGGAGAAATGGTGTCGAAGTTCAGAGCAAGAATATTTGTTCGTCTCTCTAAAGTTTTGTAGACGTTGGGCATTCCTTTACGCAGCTGGCACATCTGTGAATTAAAAGAGACCTTATCTATACGTCACTACCTAAACCGAGTCCCTGTTTGGTCAAAGTTCAACATGATTTAACTGTCAATACCGTTCAGTGGCCGTGCGTTTTGTACACAGAAAATAGAAATTTGCGTAAAGACTCATGAACACGACATTTTTGAGCACAAAAGCCATAAACGCACATATGTACGCCTTTAGAGACTTTTCATTGGAAGTGGTCTCTTAAAATGACGTTGCTGAGCCTGGTGTGAACGTAAGCTACAGACAGACTAGGCATGTAACATTTCAAGAACGCTCTAAACGCAGGTTCTTGAAGTTCTTGAACGCCTGCAGTCTTCATAGTGGACAAGAAGGGAGGGGCTTCTTCTATTTTACCTGTCCGCCACCTATAGTTGGAAGAGGCTTGGTGTGAAATGTCAGAGTGGTGCAAATCTGGTGAATCTTG
Source organism: Oryzias celebensis (assembly GCA_014656515.1). Classification (NCBI taxonomy): domain Eukaryota; kingdom Metazoa; phylum Chordata; class Actinopteri; order Beloniformes; family Adrianichthyidae; genus Oryzias; species Oryzias celebensis. The sequence continues at coordinate 224,614 of BNCR01000002.1, forward strand.
CTTCAAGCTTTTTCTTCCACAGCTCTATTCTGATATATGCAATAAACAATTAGCATTTCAGTTAACTAAAAGGGACGCCATCCATTCGTCACTACCAGATTTGAGGCCCTGTTTGGTCAAAGTTCAACTGGTTTAACCGTTAACACTCATTCAATGGGACACGTTTTGGATGTAGAACCTGAAAACGGTTGTGAAACCTAGCGTAGCTATGCGTGAATGCCAGAGTTTTGAACATGGAAGCCAAAGTTCACTTTTACGTAGCTTTTTCATTGGAAATGGCCACTTGAACACACGCTGCTGTGGCTGGGGTGAATGTAACATCAGTGTCATGAAATCCCAGCGACCTCTGGTTGGATGAATTCAGAAAAAAAGTTTTCTAGACATTTCTGAGAGTCAGGGATGCATCCTCGTTTTCTGGAGGGTCTGATCTTACTCGTCCTCCCTCCCATCATGTTTGCGTGAGCCATAAGCCAGGCCCGCTTCTGTCTGCCGTTCGCTATGGCTTTGTTTTTCATAATCCCTCCTGCTATTCGAGGCCAGATTCCTGACGCCGCGGCTGCAGGTCCCCAAACCCACCGAGGTCAATTAGGCAGAACTAACAGTGGAAGAAAAGGTGGAGGAGATGGGGGGGTGTTCACACGAAATGCCACGGTGGGAGAGAGTCATTGACCTCTGCTGGTCTGTGATCTAAAAGTTCGAAGGGTGTCTTCTCTCCATGGTTCAGCTGAAGGTTTCTAGAGATGTCTGAATCTCGGGTCGCTCCTCAGAGTCTCCATTAAGACGTGTGAGTACATGCGAATTGACGTCTACAAGAAAGAAAACTGCCTGAAACGTTGTCATGTGACCAGAAGAAGAGCCGCCCCTGCACTGTAGAGTTGACGGTCTTTGAGGTGAATTCATCTCCGTACGTTGTCCGGCTGAGTCAATGTGATGCTCGCCAGCGTGAGGAAGAGGATTGAGAAAACGCACAACAAAGAACTGATTTCTGTCTGCGTTCTTCGTGATGAGCCAGTGACACACTGACCCCATTAAACCCATTTCTCCTCAGCCACTGAATATCCAGGGCAGACTCAAGTTCCTCCATGGTCAAAGCCGCCAGCCAAGCGACAGCGAGAGGGGCTCGCCGCCGCAACTCGCCCTGTTTGCCATCGCCACGCCCCTGCTGCCTCCAGCCATCCTGGAAATCCGCACCAAGAACATGATCTTCAGGACCAAGCACAAACTAGACTTCACCCCCATGGCCTGTGACTCAAAGTACGTGGCGCCTAATGACCTTCTAATAGCGGTTGACCCTTTAATACTGGAGCTGTGGCCGGTGACAGTAAATTACCACATGCTCTCTGAACTACGGTAGCTGTTTAATTGTTAGTAATTACACGCAATAAAACAATTCCAACAAATTCTGACAAAGAAAAGCGGTTTGGGGCCAGTATGCATTCACCGCAAAGCAGCTTTTTTCCACAGTAGAAACAGTAAGTTTACATGAAGTGTGTAATCACTTTACTACTGTAAAGCATTTGCATATCAGCGCACATTAGAAACTGTGGGTTTACTGCATAAACACCTCACTACTGCCAACATCACATAATTGTACTTTCCTTGCATTAGGACTCTACTACAGCAAAACAGCACAAAGCTGTTTTTCTCTGTGAAAGGATCAGTTAGTTTACGATATTTGCATAAATGGTGGAAAAGCTAAGGTAATTCAAACAATGTCAACACTGGAGTGAACTTTCAGGTGTTGAAGAGTTAGGAGGGTGGAAGCTACATAATTCTTTTCTGCCTCTGCAGGGGTAAAATCGTCCTGGGCTACACTGAGGCAGAGCTGAGGGTGCGAGGCTCCGGATATCAGTTCATCCATGCCGCCGACATGCTGTACTGTGCCGAAAATCACGTCCGAAGTAAGTGGCAGCTGAGAGTCCCTCTCCATTTTTTAACAACCCTAAACTCCCCACCAAAATGTTTGGTTTGGTCTCATCAGCTTGTGTTGTTGATGCCCTACTTAACGCCGTACCAGATGACCTGGTTATCGTTGCCATGGTGCCTGCAAACTGCACACATGGTGACTTCGGGCCTCGACGTAGTCAAGCAGTGAAAATTCAGAAACAAAGAGGCGTGAAACAGATGTGAAGCCAACCCAATACCAGCTTGGTTTGATGGTTGGGCGTGTGGTGGGCGGAGCCATAACACATCAGCAGCCGACTCTGGCTCTGACCCCTGCGCCGGCTGCACGCCCACCGCTCTTTCAGATGTGACTCATAGCACCCGCTGCAGTTCTCACTGTCAGACTCGGCGCTACAGTCCCGACAGCTCTGGTGTCACAGCGCTCTGGACTCCAGCTGTGTTTTTTTACGGGCCTGTCACCGAGGCAAAGGTTGAACAATGAGCTCATCCGGACGCAGCGGGCGGAACATGTGCAGCTGAGCCTCACAAGCAGCTGAGAACAGTCAAATTAACCAGCGTTAATGCTGCATGAACAGCGCCGCGTCGTCCGCTAAAAAAGTAAGCAGCATCTGGGTTCTGAGGGTTCTCGTTTTAGCACGAAAATAAAAATCTTTCAGCTTTGACAGACGTTTTCAGCCATTTCTGGTCATTTTTCTGCTGATAGATCTGCGATTGTGCGGCGTTTGTGTGCAAACAGATCTTGTAAGGTTAAGTGAACATTCGTGTGCGGCATGGCAGGCTGAGCAGATGCGGCGCGTGTGGCGCCTGAGGGGCGCGGCAGAGCGTGAGCCACAGTGACACGGAGCGCCCCAACATGTCGTCTGATGTGATTGCAGTGATCAAGACGGGTGAGAGCGGCCTCACCGTCTTCCGGCTCCTCACCAAGGAGAACAGATGGAAGTGGGTTCAGGCGAACGCGCGGCTCGTCTACAAAAGCGGGAAGCCAGACTACATCATCGCCACCCAGAGGCCTTTGACGTAAGAGCCACTCCCTGCCGTTTTTCTCCTTTCCTTCTTTCTCTTAACCCTTCTGGTTGGTTTTTCAGGGAGGAGGAGGGAGGCGAGCATTTGAGGAAGAGGTCCATGCACCTGCCCTTCACCTTCGCCACAGGGGAGGCTCTCCTCTACCAGACGGCTCATCCGCTGCTCGGCTTTCCTGACCCCTGCCAAGACAAAGCCAAAGGCGGGAAGCCCAAGAAGGGCAAAGTGGACAGAAGCTCCTCTGAGGAACTGAACCCAAAGTCCCTGCTGGAGGTTCTGATGAGTCAGGACGAGTCGGTGTACGTCTGCCAGCCGGATCCAGAGCCCAAGATGTCCATCGGTGCCCTCTGTGGCAGCTCGGATGGACTTGACAGTTTGTTAAATAATAGTTGGAATGCAGCTTCCAACGGGGAAGCAGCGGCGGCGTGTGACAGTAGGCCGTGCTTCGATCCGCTTCTGGCCACGCTGGACTCTTTGTCTCTGGATGGGAGGGAGGCGTGCTCCAACAGCGAGCTCTTCAGCGCCTTGGAGAACCTGGGCCTGAACGCCGAGGACCTGGAGCTGCTGCTGCTGGACGAGAGGATGATCCAGGTGGAGCTGGACCCCTCCCACATCCCCACCCTCACGGACTTCCTCAGCAACGACGAAATCCTCTCCTACATCCAGGACTGTCTGGAAAACAGCGACCAGAGGGAGGAGCAGGAGAGCCGGAGCGGGTCTGGACTTCTGAACCCTGACCAGGGCGTACCCCAGCAGCCAGTTGCCCCGCCGGGCATCCCGCCCATTATCCAGCTGTCGCAGCAGATGCAGCAGCATATCAGCGCCGCAGAGCTGCTGAAGGCTCCACCCATCCGCCCCGGTTCAGCTGGCAACCCGGTTGGGGTTCCTCACACCACCTGGATGGTACCAGCAGAGAACCATCATCACCATGGAAACCGCATCCCCCAGCATTCTCAGATGAAACCTGTGCAGCTAAATGGACAGCAGTCGCCTCTCCACCCTCTGCCGGAGCCTGGACAGCACTGGCAGCTGCAGCCACACCTCCACCCCCATCTGCAGCCAAGCAGCACCGGAACCGTGCAGCTGGGCTTTCAGAACCCGCTCCAGCTGCCCCTGAACAGATCCAACGTCCCCAACGGGCACACGGTTTTCCCGCCAAGTGTAGAGCTCATCCACCCGGATTACGAACCTGGTCCAGGAGGTGTCCCAGGTTCTTTTACGGCACCGGACCTCTGTGGCCACCAGAACCCCGCCTGGAACTACCAGCTGCAGAGCCACCAGGATCAGAACCACAGTCCGGCTGCTGAGCTGGAGCAGCTGCTGGCTCTGTCGGAGCCGCAGCTCGGCCTGCCACCCGCGGAGGCCTACAGCACCTTTGACGCCATGCCACACTGCAAGGTAAGACGGCGCCATCCTGTCAGCCTGCCCCCCTGCCCCTCTGTCAGGCCTTTTTCTGCCTTCTGTAAGAACTGCTTTAGGGTCGGCAAAGACCCGCGGCCTCAGAGGTCAGCATCAACAAACCAGAGGGAGCGCTTCTCCTCCGCTGACACAGAGACGGATGATTTCACGAGTCAGACGCCGGGGGCGGGCTCAGCATACGGTCACGTGACCAGACATGTTGTGGGTACAAGAGAACACAGGACGGGTCTGCAACACGAAATATTTAGATCCGGTATTGTCGATTCTCTGAGTCTGAACCTGGTTTGTGTAAAGACAGGGTCTGGCGTTTTAGTTGTTTTAGTGGGAACCTAGCGCGTAACGAGAGAGAACACAAACCAAAATGTCCGCCGCTGCAAAAAACTGTCCTCCCATAAGCCCCCCCGGCATCATTCAGCGTGGTGAGCCGTCATCTGTCGTGCGTCTTTGTCCCACGTGTGTTTCCGAGCATGACCAGCATCATCCGTGTGGAAAGAGGAAAAACAAACTCTAGGACAACAAAGGAGACCTAATGAAACCTGAGCAGCAGCGAGAACCGGCGCAGTAATGAATAGAAGGGGCCAAGTCAGGCCAGGCCGGGCAGGGCTGCGCTCCAAAGATGCTCGTCCCCAGCGGGCGTCCAATCATCCCCCCACTGTTGTTCTTCAGGGTCAGTGGGCGTCGCTGAAAGAAAAATACTGGCAGGCGGGCTAGTCAGGCATGAGCACTGCTGACCTACAATTTGACTGTCATCATTACCTAATGCTGCCAGTGTAGGCTGGAGGGAGGGGCGCTGCGGTGTGCAGAGACTCCTCTGCTGCTTCCTCTGACACACCGCAAGAATAGAAGCCTCGTAAAGCTGAAAATAAATGTACATCTTTATTTACAGCCACGTTCAGGAAGCAGCGTTTAATTATGTCAGCAGTGAATTACGAAGGGACGTCCCAGAAATCGGATTATTTTGAAAATTTTCCGGATTGTCTGTTAAGAAACTCTAAAAGTCACATAGTTTGCTAAATTAGCTTACCTCTCCGAGGCCCACTGCGAGGAAAATGTTCTTGTGGCATTTTTCTCATGATGGAGTAAATATATAAAGAAAATCAAGCTTAAAATTTCATTTCTGAGTATGTATTTATTCAAATCATTATAAATGATTTAAAAAAATGCTGTTTGAAAAAGCTCGGGTTTGTGACGTAGCAAATACGATCGTTGGGCCAAAAGCGCCCCTCTAATGTGAAATAGAAAATAGACATTTTCTTTCCGTCAAAAGGTTGATGATGCACCACTTCAGATTTCACTTTTTAATTTAATTTTCTGACTGTTTATTTTAATAATGATACAACAAATTCTATTAGAATTGTATTAATTGCTTGAACAGTGGAAGAGTTCGAGTCAGTAATTCACAGAGATGTGATTTTCATGCTGCTGGCAACAACTTTTCTGTGTTTTGAGGACTAAATTATCTACAAAAAAAACAAAAACTTTCATCCTAAACAACAAAAATCATATTTTCCCTTATTGAAAACCATGTAAATATAGACAAAAGTTTTCTTTTTTTTAATTTTATTTTAGTTATGCACCAGTTTTGATTGTGGCCACCAGGTGGCGATGTTCTATCCTGCTTTGAAGCATTCTGGAAAATTTGCGTAAACAATTGAAGATTTATGCATAACATTCGCGTCTGTTGTGTTAACATTTTGAGCATTAGTGCTTTAAGACAAAAGTAGCTGAAAATACTTTTTTAAATGGAAAAGAATAAATATATGTAAGTATAACTATTTGCTGCTTTTTGGTGACAGTGACAGTTTAGGGCTTTTATGAGGATTTTTAAAGATCTTTTTGGATTAAAAAATGTATAAATTAAACCCGCACTTACCCTCGGCATTACCTGCCCACGCCCTCGCCTTAATGCACCCCCACTGCCCTCGCCGCCCACCTCTACGCGTTATCGCTGCCCTCATCGCCCAACTTTGATCCAACCTTACTTACTAAGCTGCCACAACACACCCTTGTTGTGTTTGTGAAGTTGCGTGAAAATCAGAAAAACCAAAGTGTTGTTTTCCCATATGGTAGAAAAGAGTTAAAATCACCAAATCTTACACTTTACTACAAAATGGCCACCAATCCGTAGGTCGTTTGGCCATTACATAGTCATTTCAAAAGTTCTCCTGGATATCCCGACACGTGAGTTTTGGTTTTGGTTGGGTATTTCGTTATTTTTATTTTTACGGTATTGCTCGCCATGATGTCATGTCTGGGGTCGGTGTGTGTGTGTGTGTGTGTGTGTGTGTGTGGGTGTGTGTGTGTGTGTGTGTGTGTGTGTGTGTGTGTGTGTGTGTGTGTGTGTTTGTGTGTGTGTGTGTGTCATTCACTATAGCCAAAGGTGTGTGCAAATTTTGGTGAGTTTTCGCGCATGTGGTGAGGGTCAAATCTTGACTAAAAGGTGCAGAGATGTTTACAGCTGTGAGAACAATGTGGTCCTTGCTGTCAGGGTCTGCCGCTGCGGGTCATAATGAATCATCAAACGTCCACGATGTGAGGATACATACAGCACATGACATACATGCATGTAGTAAATATTCGTGAAGGATTTAGTCAGCGTGCTGAGTCAGCAAAAGCAGTGAAATCCTATGATTTCCTAATGATGTGGAGCCTCAGAAAAGACTTCTCTGCTCGCCTTCATTCCTCCGCCCGCCGTTCCGTCTTTTGTGACCTCAGGTTCTAGAGCTGCTGCTTTGACCCGACCTGCTTCATGTAATTAAGGTCACAGATTCCACAACTGAATTTGACCTGGATTTGAACTCAAGACCTTCCAGTTTCCAGGTGGACACTCTTCCACAGGACCACTAAGCTGTTTATGTTTGGGCAATACTACCTTTTTGATAATTCAACACCTTGTAGATCCGGGTAAATTTTTGGCAAGCGTTTGCCACTTATTTTTTACTCAACTTTCAAAACTCTGTTGGTTTCTACCTGCTGCTGCCTTAACAACTGTTCTGTTCAAACAACCTGGTTTCTCTAGTTACCAAGCAAGTGACCACATATGGAAAAAGATCTGGAGATACAGAACAAGCCCATATCATGAGCCATCCACTGCCATGCTTTATAGTTAAGTGAAGTTTCTGCCCCAATCACAATTGCCCTACAGGGAGATACTGGCTTTCTGTAGGTGAAAAATTAGGCAAACGGTAGTAGCAAGAGGTAGAGAACACTTACAGTAGTTCATTGTTTCTGACGTCTTGCTTGTTCAGATGCAGAGTCTTGCTGACAATGATCATCAAAATCTAATGATTAGCTCATGATTTTTTTCTTTTTATCTTTGTTTGAAACTGAACCAGTATAAATGGCGGTTGATCGTGTGAAGTCAAAGACGCCGGTGGGGGAACGGAGACGCTCCTCTCACGCTGTGACCTCACTCTGTCTTCCAGGTGGAGAACAGCTGCCTCCACGGCGCTGCGAACAGTTCCTACGTCAGGACCTGTCTGCTACCCAACGCCAACGGAGCGGCGCCGTGCGACCTCGGGGTCTCCTGCTCCGACCCCCTGCCAGCTCTCCAGGACCCCCAGAAATCTGGATTCTTTCTTTGAGGCGACCAGGAGGAAGAAACACCTCAAAGGGTCTTTGTGGAGTAAAGAAGATCTGAAGAGTCTTTATTCACGGATCTCCCCTCAGATCAGACCATGTTCATGTCACACAGATAACCTTCTGAGTGAAAACAGAGGGGAGTTGTCTTTGTTTTGCCACTGAAAGTTTGGAAACGATTCCCTCTCAGCATCTGATTTTTTAGCCAGAACTCATTGCTGATTTTTACAAACTCAAGATCTAAAGGAGGAAGATCCTGTCATGGAGGTTTCCACAAACTCTGTGTGATCATTTACAATCTTTGAAAGCATTTGAATCCTGCCAGCAGGAAGTTTGTCGCTGGAATTCAAAGCAGAAGTGAAGATACTTTACTCAAACTCGCTTGAGTTGTTTCACGCTGACCTTCTGGACCTTCAAAGCTCTGTGTCCTCTTTCGTTTAATCCGGTGTCCTCTTCTGTTTGGATTCATCGCCAGTTCCGCGATGTAGGAAGAGCGGTCAGATAGGTCGACACTGTCGGGCTCCTCAGTTTGAGGCCCAACATCCCTTGAAGCTGTAGGAGGAGAACCATCTGAAAGTCTGAAGGAAAGGCCCGGTAAGCCCGTAGAGGAAAAAAAAAACCACGAGTGGAGATTTAAGCTCACTCCGATGTCTGCAGTATTATACCAATCAGAGAAAAAAAAAACAGGAGGTTAAAACTGCTTAACATGAAGCGGGATCCTGTAAGAGCCGAGAGATTTCCGAGAACAGAAGTTAGACAAGAGTTAGGAGGGTTCACGCAGAGACAGAAATCTGCAAGGTTTTTGTTTTTAGAGATGACGATGAGATGAAGACAACTGTTGAAGGACGTTGATGCATTTAGGAGGTAAACAGAGTGTCCGTGTTCGCCGAAGACACAATCCGTCCATCACCTTGACTGAATATGAGAACTGGACCGAGTGATTGTGATGTCACCCACAGAAAATGGTTTACTTATGACTCCAATCACATGAAGTCGATTCAGTCTGAATCAGACGTCGTCAGTAGGCTGTGATTAGTTTGAAAGTGGGGTACGTGAAATCTATCAAATTGTATCTGATTGGCCCCGGTAATGCGCGTCCAATGAAAAGTCTGTGTAAATGTGTGTTTTGGGTTCACAAAAGAAACTTTTGTGTTTATACGCAGCTACCCACATTTTTACAACTGTTTTCGGGATCGACATACAAAACAAGAAGCCATTGAACGTTGAAAATTCAACCAGGTCAAACTTTGACCAATCAGGTCAAAGTTTGGTAGTGACGTTTGGATGGTGTCCCTTTTAATTCACAGAAGTGCCAACTGTACGCCGGGGGGGATGGGTCACTCAGTCCAAGTCTCATATACAGTCAGAGTCTCAGAAAAAAAAAAAAACAATGAAATAAACTAAAGCATTTCGTGTTTCCTGAGCCAAAACCTCTCGTAACACCTCGTCTCTGCAGCAACTTAAACATTTTGTCTTTGACCCCTGACTAACATCAACGACAAAAACAAGACGTTCCAACCCGACTGAAAGATCGTGGGTCGTCTTCATCAACAAACATTTAATTTCCAACCGCCGTTAGGTTGATCCCTCACTCATCAACATCTTACCCCAAGAGGAAAAAAGTTCTAACTACGTCTACAAATCATCTATGTCTAGAATAGTTACAGAAATGTCAGCAGTATTGAATGCCAATGAGGTGGCAAGGTAAGCAGGACCTCAAAGGTACATTTGAAGGCACCTGGTTAATTATCTTTAGGTGTTGCACGTAGTGCTTATAGGTCAGTTTATCAGCAGTTTTTGCAGTACTGAACATACGAAGATGTGCAGTTGAAGAAGAAAGAAGAATGAACACGGAGGTAGTGAGTGAAACCGCCACTAGTGTTGGTTTACAGTGAAGCTTAAAATTAGAAAAATCTACAGGAAAAAAATGTATAATTGAAATTCATACAAACTTAAGGAAACAAGTAGACCTTAAAAAACTTTTGTTTTTTTAAAAACATAGATTTTTGTGACTAAAAACACAATTACCGAATTTATTGCACTACAAGACGCGCCAGGTTTTAAGGTGAACCGTCAATAAATGGTCTGTTTTTGAACTTATATCATACATAAAGCCCACTGAACTATAGGACGCATTAAGTGACACAAAAGAGGCAGTAACTGTAGCTCTAGAACTGGTTTATAACATGCTCAATATTCTCAATACTTGTAAGTCCCAACCTTGTTTGCAGTTCGTCAAATAATAAACTTTTACCACAAAGGCAAATGTTACCGTAACCACGCTAACTCCCGAACTTGTTAGTAACACGCAAAGAAAACCACACGGTCCAACGCCACTTAACGTTGGACACCCTAGCCAAGTTAAATGCGTTAGCCACATTGGTGTATTCGCATTACTTGTAACTGCAACTTTGTAACTCGTAAAATAAAAGGCTAAAACAAATGTTACCTTACCAACGCTAACTCCCAACTTTGTTAGTAACACGAAAAAAAACAGTTCAACGCCACAACGCATTAGACGTGTTAGCCACGTTAGTGTATTCCCAAGAACCCACAATCTTATATGTATATCGTTAAAAAACAGACTGATGTTTTTGACAGAGCGCCATGTACCTCACAAAATCATTTCAACATCAATAAAACAAACAGAATTCATCCAGATATAAACACTTCTGTCGTTTCTTTTTTTTTTCAAGAGTGCGCCTTTTAGTGCAGAAATTACGCTAAGCAGGAACATTATTCTTACTTCATGAACTTTCACAAACAGCTCCTCCTCAACTCCATTTGGCTAACCACAAAGGTGGGATCTTAAAATTATGCATTTATAAAGGTGTACTCCCAACAACCACGATTCGCGCGGTGGAGGCGGACAATTTTAATGTAAAGTCAATAGTTTTGATGCGAATTCAGGTTATGCGGCTCGAAATGAGCAGCTGACGTGGCAGTCTGCAAACAGGACGAACTGCGCAGCGCAATGCGAATTGAGCGGCCGCCGCGGCTGGACAGAGTTTAAAAAAATCTGAATTCTGGGGAGGTGGCTGCGTCTCCTCAACCGATCAGGGACTCAACTTCGGGCTTGTGACGTCTTAAGTGACAGCGGGGAGAAAACATCCAATATGGTGGATCAATCCTGATCACTGATGTTTTTGTAGAGCTCTTCAAAATAAATAAACCTGATCTCTAAACATCATCTGTGTCTCCCACACATTGTAAATTAGATTAACAGATGCCACTCCATGTGGCAAAAAGGCTAAACGCATTAGCTGCTAGCTCCAAGTAGCAAAAAGTCTAAAAGCATTAGCTGCTAGCTCCAAGAAGCAAAAAGTCTAAAAGCATTAGCTGCTAGCTCCATGTAGCAAAAAGCCTAAAAGCATTAGCTCCTAGCGCCATGTAGCATCAAGGCTACAAATATTAGCTGGTAGCTCCTCCCACACATAGTCGAGGTGGCAAGCTTAGGGAACACATTTTTGGCCACGCGGTGAGCAGTGAATTCTTCGCGCGGTAAAGGAGCAAATCGCGTTCGGTGTGAGTGCACTTTTACATTTGATTCTTTTCAAATTTTTACATTTTTTACTAATATTTCTAAAATAAAAATGACAAAGAAATACGATTTAATTTTGGAAAATTGTTTATTAAAAATATGTAATGTTTATCAAATTTAAAATTCTTTTACTTAATTTTAGCTTAAAGTTTTAGATTCATGGAATTTGTTAAGATTTATACCCCGCCCTTTCAAAAATGGCTCCACCCTCTTTTTTTTTTTTTTACCAGGATCCAGTTTTTCATAGCTAACAATCTGTACCTACATAAACCACACTCAATTATCAGTTTTTACTTTAACCACACCCACTTCCTCTTACTTCTATAAGCCACACCCACTTTTCCATCCTTATACCTAAAAAACCCCTCTTTTCCACCCCAATCCACAACTCTTTTGCTACTTTTTGTCTCACTTTCTCTTATCCATTCAAGTTCCACCCACTCTTCCTTTTTTAGGCATTTCTACATTCATTCGCTCATTTGCACTTTAGAAAACTTCAGTTCTATTTAATTTTTTTTAAGGAAACCATTGAAACGCAAGTTTACAAAAAGATTGGAAACATTTTAATAAAACTTTTAAGGCTTTGAAAACAGGGTCTCTAGGTGGGGAAGTCGTGTTGATTTTCAACAAAAGTGATGCTAGAATAGGCATTTACACTTACATTTATCAACTAATTTCCCACATTTATTTCATTCATTTCCATGGTTCATGGAATGGAGATGTATATATAACAACCAGTGTCTTAAAAACGTGACTCACAGGTAAAGGAGCAGAAAGCCTGGAGAGAATGTTTAAAAGCTAACAAGAAAATCAGCATTTTCTCAACTTCAACCTAAAGAAATAAGATGTTCTCTCATTTGTTTGTAGACAAACGTGTGGATTAGACAGAAAACTTGCTCCCTTTCACTGTGAAGCTACGTTTCCACTGCCCTCAACAACACACATTCAAGCGGTTACTTCCAAAGGAAAAGTCTAGATAAATGTGCATTTTGGGCTTCCGTGTTCTAAACTTTTGCATAAATTTACACCTAGCTATAACTCTCTATGACTGTGTTTGGGCTCAAATGTACATTGCAAGTTGAACCAGTTAAACTTTGACCTATTATGGACTCGGGTTTGGTTGGGACATATGGACGGTGTCCGGAATTCTATGGTACCAAGTCTTCAGAATGGAGCTGTGAAAGAAAAAACCCGGAGCAAGATTTGCACCAATTCAACTTTTCGCACCAAGCCTCTACCAACTGTTGCTGGCGGACATGCGCTTATATAGGTAGCGACAGTCCAGTGTGAACACCAGGGGCTAAATGCGTGTTTAACAATGCACGTTTAGGGTTTTCTTGAACGAGCGTCACAAGTGAACGTAGCTTGACAGATGTGGGTGGGTGATGATGGTGGGTGGGTGGGGACAGCATTTATTCCAAACCAAATGACAGATGTTTGCAGTCTCTCCGCTGTTGAATGTCTTATGAAGAACCAGAAATGTTTTACACGCAATGCTTTGCACTCAAAAGGTGCTCCGTAAAAACTGCATCTGCAGCGTTCGCCCGTTGCCGTGACAACCGAAAGGCATTTACAAGGTTTACCGCTTTTCTTTTGTTTTACTTTTGTAAGCGAATATTTCTTATAAAACGCATTATTTAAATAGCAGTTGTGAGATCAGATGCTGTATCGGAGACAAAACCTATGGAGACAATCATTTTTAAGGCTCTGTTGAAACTTAAACTATAAAAGTTTGTGTGTCTAAAAGTCGTATTGCAAGCACCACTTTAATATCACCGCGCTTACAAACTGCAGCACTGAACGTAGTCGCCTAGAAAGAAGCATTTCTTCCTCCTTGTGTGTGATTTTTGTCCCTCCCCTTGGGGTTTGTGCGTCCTCTTTGTCCAGTTTGTCACTTTAACGAAGGCAAAACGGTGCCATAACAGCGAGTCTAGCTCGCCACTTTTAGTCCATAAACACTCGAGTACCATTTTATGTAAAAGAGCTATCTTTTTTCCTGGCGTCGACAATCTTTATAGCCCACTTTGTCCACAGACTGTGTCCGACCAAACTCTTCATACGTTGGTTATCGTGGTTTGTTTGTTCTTTTTTTTTTTTAACGCACACAGACTTGATTTTGCTACTTTTGTCACTAAAGCTTGTAGATATATGTCCAAAAAAAGGAAAAAATTAAAAATGCAGTTTGTCTGAGCCATGTGTTGGAAACATGCTCGTTGATCCTGGAAATAAAGGATTTTGTGCAATCACACTCCTGTCTTGGTTCACTTCCTGTTTTCCTTTCTTGAAGTCCTTCAGCTTTTATTTTAGTGGTTTGTGTTTTATTTTGTTGGCGTTTCCAAAATCATCAGATATGCCTTAAATATGACCACATTTGCGGATTCAAAGTACCATTGGACGTGTGTGGAGTATTCCACAAAAACAACCATGTTTGCTACATCAGCTGAACCTGCCATCAAGAGAATAAACATGAAAAATGTAAATCCATGCATTCCCTGAACCCGCTGGACCCTTTTGGGGTCACAAGATCACTGGAGCCAACCAGCTGCAGGGTGTAAGTATTTATTTAAATTTTAAAGGTTTGTGTGTGTGTTCTGTCTTAGACTTTTTTTTTAATACAAATATTATATTCATTAATTACTGTGTTAGACAAACTCATATATTTGTGTTGATTTTAATCTTTTTGATCTTCTTTGACAAAAAAAAAAGGATCGCCACTTGTTTTCTGTCGTGAGTGCTTTGACGATTTCGTTCCTTGTTAAAATTCTCAAGGCTAGCTGCCATTAAGTCAATCATCCACTCCTTTTGTTCCTCGATCTTCAACATCCCTTAAGTCAACCCTGTAACGCCAGCTTCAGCTCCAGTGTTGACGTTCTTTGAACTTTCGTAACCCTTCAACCGTTTATGCAATAATTCCAATGGATTCTAAAGTGGGGAAGAGCAGTTTTACGCTGATACAGTCGTCAATTGTTTATGCAGTTAACGTAAACTGACTGATTTTGATGCACAGAAAAGTAGTTTTGAGCCATCAGAATTTGTTAGAGATACAGTAATAATTTAATACAATAGTACCTTGAGTTACAATAATTGTCTAAGCGATTAAGGAGTTATTCATAGAGTGCGTGTTTTTTGGTTTCACCGGCAACATTTCCAGTGTTAAGCTGCTTTCACACCGCCCTCAGCAACCCACGTTAAATTAAAAGTCAAGTTGAACACGCATATATGTGCATTTCGGGCTTCTGCCTTCAAAACGTTTGGATTTATGTGTCGCTACATAAGTTTTGGGCTCTGGGTACCAAACTTATGGCCATCGAATTCAGACCAGGTCAGGGACTCATGGAGGCGTCCCTTTTTGATTCATGGAAGTGCTAAAATCGATCATGAAGGAGAAATTCATAATTGTGGTTTGTGCTCAGACAAAATTTTATTACACCAAGTCTTTCATATATCAGCCTAAAGCTGGGAAAGAAGAAGATTTTTAAAATTTTCACCATTTTGACATTTCACTCCAAGCCTCTTCCTACTGTAGGTGGAGGACAAGCACTAGTATCCAGAAGAGGAAGAAGAAGCCCATTTCTAATGGTCCAGTGTGAGCCCAATGGGCTAATGTTCGTTTAAGAACCTGCATGTAGAGCATTCTTGAATGCCATCACATGTCCAGTGTGAACGTACCTTTGGTTAAATGGTTAAACCAACAGGTTGAATGTGGTTTTGTTGTATGCCTTTATGTATGTCATTGACCTCTTTCTGCTGCAGTTCCTCACCTGCCCTCCAGGTGTCGTCGAGAGCAGCGTGACCTCTCAGATGCTTCATCATTTTTAATGTCAGACATCCCATGGTCCCCAGCAGCGGAGAGACGAAGACCAACAACAAGCCGTAAACTCGCCAACACCTCACAGCAGTTCAAACCAGGTGTGTTTCAGAAATGCCGCAGAGCTTCAAAGCTCTGAAGTGATGCACGCCAACAACATCCCCGGGAGGCTTTTAGCCGCTGTCGCTGCTGCGGTCCAACCCCTCCTTTTTTATGCTTTTTGCACTCTCAGATGTGTGAACTCACCCTGACTGAAGGCAAACAAACACACACCGATACACACTGATGCACACCGAGCAGCGACTGAAACCTTCTCTACAGTCTGTTCCTTCAGCACACAGACTTCACCTCAGAGCGCTTGTGCATGAGCGTTTTCACGTCTTCTAATCCGTTCAGACTGAAGGAGGATCCTTCACTGAAGAGACCTTACACTAGTCAAGAATGGAGGAGACCAAGGCCCCCGGACTCCCCAGGACTCTGCATCTTTAAGCCGCCTCCTCCTCGAATCATTTATGAGAGTTTGTCTTCTCCTGCAGCCTTCAGCCGGTTAACGTTCCCCGCTTGTGACGTGATCAATCATCCGAGCACCATGTTGTGTGTCCCACTTAAATTTCCCGGGCCGCTGCAGGCCGCCCTCTGGGAAGGATCAGAGCTCCAGCCATGCCTAAACAAAGAGTGCGTGACATGACGGTGGAGACTGAGATAATTCACCGCGCCGCGAATGTTCCCGCTGAAAGAGATCTGGATCGGCTGGTAAAAAGCTGCAAAAAAGGCCTTTAAATTAACAGGAAGGAAGATAACAGACACTCAGAGGAGCTTGCAGTTATCAATACTGACACCTGCTGGTGGGCGCTGTCATAACAGCAGATTTATTTTATTTTCAAGTCAAAAGTAAAACTCAGACAAAAAAATGCCTTGAATAGACATGGAAAATACATTAACGTGACCTGGAAATAAAAAAAGAAAGACATGAACCCCGACTTTAACTTAACACCAAATCCAGTTTACAGGAGCCAGATTCACACCTTCACGTTTCCGTCTGAGACGCTGCGCTTTTGTATTCAGCACCTCGATCCGTCCACTGAGAGCTGCTGCTGCGCAGAGGAGGGTCTGAAATATTTAACGAGCACCTTCAGAACAAGCACTCAGCATTTTCCCTGATGGAGAATGTGGACACGGCGCTGCTGACCTGCTTTCAGGATGGCGCCCTGAACCCTCATCCGGCCGCAGAAATAGAGACAAAACAAAGAGTTCTTGCTGGAGTTGAAACTTCCACTTGCAGCCATTTGCTCCAAAACTCTGATTGATCTCTGACTGATTGAATTGGTTCTCCTCTCATTTGCTGGTTTCATGCAGCGAGAGTCCCCCTCCACACCCCGGTCTCCTCCTGTCGGGCTGTCATTGTGAATTACCTCCACCCCAAAAAACACCAAGGTGAAGCTCTCCTGCAGCGCCAGAAGATGATGAATAATGAAGCAGAGCTTCAGCCGCGGCTCTGCCGCCATAAACATACAAGGCTCAATATTTACCAACTAACATTCGACATTGTTATTCATTTTTAAACCAGCATGAAAGCAAAATAGTTACAAAATAGTTAAAAGTAAAATACTACAGTAATTTTAAAAAAATGTTGTCGTTTTTGACACACTTTTTTTAACCCTTTAACACCAGCGATGTCGACGACACCTAAAACACACGCTCTTTACGTACTACAGCAGTTCGCGGCGCGTTCAAGAACGCTTTTAGCATTCAGTGTTCACACTGGACCATCACTACCCACAATGCTAGCTCGTGTCAACCCCCTACAGCTGGAAGAGGCTTGGTCAGAAATGTCAAAACGGTGCAAATCTCACAAATCTTTCGCAGTTCTACTCCGATATACGAAAGACTTGGTGTCGTAGAACTCCGGCTGGGAACATTTCTCTTGTATGATCAATGTGCTAACGGTTGACACTTCAGTGAATTAGAAAGGACATCATCCATACATCACTACCAAATCCAAGTCCCTAATTGGTCAAATTTGAACTATTCTAACATTTGACGCGGCGGTTCATTTTGGATGTAGAGTCCAAAAACAGTCGTAGAAACTTGCATTAACGTGAGAGTTTTGAACGCTGCAGTCCAAAGCGCTCATTCACGCACGTTTAAATAAACTTTTTATTGGTAGTGTTGAACGTGCATTGTCAACCCCGGTGTGAACGTAGCATCACTCTGCGACAACGTGAATCACCTGATTTTGACATGGAGAAAAGCGGGTTTTCCTGCCCTGTCAGGTGGGCAGAATGGCCCACTTTTTATATACCTGGCCGTCGGTGGCACATCGTCCAGTCAGAGCTGCCGCCGCCCGGAGATCCACCCAGCTGTCGCCCAATTTCATAATGGCGTTGTCCCTGCTTGTAACTGGACAGCCACCTCAAAAAAAGCAAATGATGCCAAGAAAAGCTACGTGTTTATTGGCTTAAATTGGACTTTTATGGGGTCACGACTTAAAATGTGACAACACAGTCACTCGGTTGTTGCGACGCCCAGCTGCAGCTTCATCTGCAGGACACATGGCGAGGTGAGGGCGGTGGAAGGCCTGCAGCCTTAACCTACTATTAATTGTTGTGTTTATTGGACTCTAGCTGCATCAGATGATTCACTTACGCCGCGGTTCACTACAGTTGACGGGGTTCGTTCACGTATCACATGAGCCGTCACTGCCAGCGCTCAGAACACAGGACTGTTTTTGTCCTCCGTAACATGATTATTAAACGTTATTTTTATGAAAACCATGGAAACAATTCTCTAAAGTGCGTCAGCGTGGAAAACCAAATCATATTAAACAGCGAGTGTTGCAGATGGAACATGGTGCGATTTAATCTGAGTTAAGGGCAGGACAGACGTGGATGGAGCAGCGTTTGGGGGTTTGTGAAGATGGCAGAAGCTTCGGTCTGTCCATCAGCCAGAGCTGGGCTTCACAGAAAACCGGCTTCGCTTGAAGTGAACGTGCCTCGAAGGGAAAGGTCACGCCGCCTCAGAGGACCTGTGTGTGCGCGTTCAGCCCTCGGCTGCCCTGACCTTTACAGAGTGTCGGCGTTGTACCTGCAGCCTCAGCGTGACGCTCAGGTCGGATCACGAGCGGGATGTTTGAGTGACAGACACACACACACACACACACACAAACCGACGGCGTTTGACAGCAGGTTCAGACTCTGAAGCTCTCAGTGATGGTCAGACCTTTAGCACACAAACACACCCTCATGAGTTTCCTCTGTGACTGTGGGTAAACAAGACGAAAAGGTTTGTTTCTGCACAAATAGTGTCTGGAAAACTCACCAGTTATGGTTTATCTATTGGATGTGTTTTCTGAATACAACATTGACTGTATATGTTCTTTGTAAAATATTGATTTTCTCTCTTCCGCTGCCCATCATGACCTGCTGGTACTTTTTCTACGGATCAACTGCTGTACTTCTCAATCACAAGAGAGAATCAAATGTTATGCCATGCTCTGGGTGAATACTGGATTCTGATTGGCTGCAGGGTGTCCAATAAGAAGTGAGACTGGACACCTATAAAAGAAGTTCTAGTCACGCAACCATTTTGCCGACCTAAATGCCATTTGGAAACCATGACGACTAAAAACATATGGTTGGGGTTTATAGATCATTTTATAGTTAATTAATAAGAAATAATTGTCTGATAATTTAATTATCAGAGTTAATGGTGAATATTTTTTCAATAACAGTGATCTGGGAAACTGTTTGTGGACTTTATTTCTTTGAAACAAACTTTTTCTTTTCTTCATCATGTGGATAAAAACAACCAGTTAGAGGTGACCTCTCCCTCAGAAATGAAGTTATGCATCACGTGACATAATGTTCAGTATATATACCACCTTTACACGCCAGCTGCAGGTTCTGTGGCTGTTATCAAATATATATCAAATAAGCCACCTCTATTAAAAAACAGTTTAATCCTTAAAATATAACAAGAATAAAATACTAGTAACTGATTTAATATTTATTTATTTTGTACGTGACTGTGGTGTAAAGAGGGATAATGCCCTTTGAGGTGCCCATAATCAGAAATGAATGGATTTTTGTAGAAGTCCAATATGGAATCGATCAATTTCTGATAATGAACACCTAGTCGGGCATTATCACTTATTTATTTTAGTTTAGGATTGTCAATAAAGTCTTTTTGACTCAACAGCTTCAACAAGGCCATGGTCTATAGCAACCATAGGATTTTTTTTAGGTCTCAGGCTGATAAATGGGTCTTACGATATTTACGTCTTTAAGTCAAAGTAATTTCTCACTTTTTCTCAGCAACCATTGTTATCAGGAGAGACATCAACTGTATATTGATGTGTTTGTGTTGCTCATACAAACATGTAAAATATCTTAAAAACATACGAAAACAGTTTCAAGGTTTTCACTGGTTTTGATCAAGAGGAGCGGAGCACCTCCTTTGAGGAGGAGCAGCAACAACTTGACTCGAGATCTCCTGGTAGGCAGAAACTCCCTCAATTCTTTTAAAATGTTTTCAACAAACAGCTTAAACTTTAGGTCGTAGTGGTTGTTTAGCATTTGGCAACTCCATTGTCGCAAGCTTCTTGCAGTTGCCATGGTGATGTAATGAGAATGATAGTTGTTGATTGTGTTTAAAGTCAAATTTCACTCATTTTAAGGCCCTTTTTAAAGAAGTTTTGAATATTTATGTGGTCAAATGATAGATAATTTATGGACACATTTTGAAAACCAACTTTCATTGGACGTTCCTGCTGTTTCCAACAGGTGTTGGGTGGTGATGCTCCCATGCAGTCTGTGTTTCTGTACTCCCATGTTTGTTGTGCCCTCTCTCATACAACGATGCTGAATAATTCAGAGCGTTTCCAACATTCCGCTGCAGGTTTTTTCCGCGTCTCCTGGAAGCTGGCGGATCGGCCTGACCTAAAAGCTTTGACATCTCAAGGGGCGATCACACGCTTGGCTGCTGAAAACGCAGCCTGTGTTGAGTGTGTGCGGATATCGGGTGTCCACACTGAAGAGCAGGAACACAACCTTGACCTACATAACGAACACACAACCTAACGATGGCACAGAGGAGAAAAAAGTGAACACTTAAGAGGAGTGGAAAAAGGAAAGTGCTCAAAATGAACAAAGATGGTCAAGAGGATGAGTAAGTAAGGGCGCATGGAGGAAGACGAGGAGGAAAGGAAGAGTGCTGGTTTAGAGTTCATGGCCTCCCTCCTGTTGGTGTGATGGATCCACACTGACAACCGGAGACCACTAGAGACCCTGTGTGTGTGTGTGTGTGTGTGTGTGTGTGTGTGTGTGTGTGTGTGTGTGTGTGTGTGTGTGTTTGTGTGTGTGTCTCTAAACCAGGCGCTCCCCAACAAGCACACTTTCCCCACCAGTTTCCCTGGAGGTGTTTTCTTTATCGACTGTCTGGAAACTCACAATCACACGATTGGAAGCCGGATGGAAAGTACTTACTTTGCTGTAGTAGTAGCAGTTTTTCCCGCTCCGAGTGCTTAAATTGTGAGAACAGTCAAATGTAATAAAGAAAAATGGTGAAGCCCTAAAGCAGCAGACTGTAAAATCAAGTCTATTTTGAATCCAAACAACCCTCACTTCCACTAAAGTCTCTATGTTTGGCATCACAGAAGCAAATCTGTGTGACACTTCTGTTTGAAACTTAAGAAAAATCCCAATGAAATTTGCTTTCATATCAAAATGTCATGTTATGTGAGGATAATTGTCCATGGCAACCATTCCGTTTTTGATGTAGTTTGTTTTGATAAACTTGCGTGTTGATTTTCATGTAAATATGCAAAAGTTGGATTTCCACATGTCCTTAGCAACAGGTGTATACATGTGGCACACATACGTTTATTGTATGAATACGTGAACTTTTTGGAGATACAGTGTTCCCACACTGTATCGTGTTTCAACTTTCATGTTGAACCTGATTTTTATTGGTGCAATTTTGCGTGTCTTTTTTTTTTTTTTTCAGTGTACGACGGTTTGAATTTTGAGACTTTAAACAAGAAAGAAAGTTTTTAAAACGTTCATGTCTGTCTGAGTAATAAAGTGTGTAGTGAGGGGTTTTACTGCCTTAAATCATTTATAATCCTATGTTGTGCATTTTCCATTACGTAACTCCTGCGATAAACAAGGAACCATCGTATTTAGTTACCTTATGGCTGTCTGTTCAAGGTCACCATGGAAAAATGTTAAAAAAATGATTTTAACGATTTCAAATAACTTATACTGGTGACCTGTCCAGAGTGTACCCCACCTTACCTAGCTGGGATAGGCTCTTTCAACCTCGTGACCTCAAAAGGGATTAGTTGAGTTTGGTAGATGAATGGATGGTTGTATAAATAACCTTCATTTTATGAATATAGGGATGGAAAAAGAAACAAATATAAGGATAAGTATGTATACAAATAAAATGTGTATGTTTTGAATAACTTAAGAAAAATTCAATTCTAACGATTATAATTTGGTTCATTAGTGGTTTATTGGCTCACAGTGTTCCAGTATACCTGGGTGTCGTCTGCATAACTGATCATATTTCCATTGGCTCAGTCAGTGAGATCTGCCTCAGTGAACTAATGTAAACCAAACAAAACTAAAAGGTTAACTGTAAGTACAACAGAATGCGAACAGTAACAATTTCTGTTGATCTTAATGGCTTTACCAAGTTTTGCTGATGGCGATCCGGTAAATTTCCGTAAACATTCTTTGCATGCACTTCAGGATTGCTGTTTTTCCTTCTCCCTCAGCTCCTCTCGCAGCTTGAGCCAAAGTGTTGGACAGGTGATCAGAGTAGTGCTGATGGTGATGAAGAGGGTGGCGATGACGGTGATGCAGAAGAATGGCTTCACACTCAGTCAGGGGTCTCTTCATCATCACACCGCGGACACGTGTGATCTTATTCACTGGAAATTCAAATGGAAAACTGTCAAATTTGTTGTCAGTTTTGCTCAATTAAGAAAATAAAAAATGATGGGTTTTGGCTTTTTTTAAAATTTAGTTTAAAACAATTTTGTTTTAGAATTCTCTTTTGAGATCTTTTGAGTGGGTTTATTTCTTTTACAAATCTATTTTATTGTGAATTAAATCCTTTTTTTTCTAATTTTGAGATACAATTTTGTTTTTCTGTTTTTTTTTTTGTTACACAAACGTAAAGTTATGTTGTTTTAACTTCTAAGCTCACAGTTTGTTGCATGTTTTAATCAGTATGTAGGATAAAGATGCTGTTGGGGGGTGGGGGGGGGGTAGGAGTTACTTAGCTCCTCTGCAGGAGCAGATCCTCCATTACCCCCTCCGTGAGGACCTATGGAGGAGTTGACAACGGCAGAGACAATCTGTTTGTCGGATAACGCCACGTTTACCGGACCTCCTCCAGGCTCCTCCTGTCAATGTGCCACAACTGCCATGTTGGATCGGAGCAGGGGTGCTAACGACCTGACACTCGTTAGTGCATTGTATGTTTTCACACTTATTGTATCAGATAACACTCAGCTAAGCACCGTGTTGGGGTTTGGGGTTTTTTTTATGTCACCATAGGCATTCTGAGGTGAGTTTTTTTTAACAGCCGTGTGAGAAACGCACTTAA
The DNA here is from genome assembly GCA_014656515.1 of Oryzias celebensis. Taxonomy (NCBI): domain Eukaryota; kingdom Metazoa; phylum Chordata; class Actinopteri; order Beloniformes; family Adrianichthyidae; genus Oryzias; species Oryzias celebensis. The sequence goes on from BNCR01000002.1 coordinate 247,500, forward strand.
TTACTTTTGTCGCTGTGCTAGCTAAGACGACAACTAATTTATTTTAGCAGCTACTAAAGTGATACACCCATTCATCTAAAAACTGCAGCTTATTTTCTTTTTAGACTCCTGTTGGGGGCTGCACGATGGACCGGTTAGCACTTCTGCTTCACAGCCAGAAAGCCCTGGTTCAAATCCCAGCTCTTTCTGTGTGGAGTTTAAATGTTCTCCCCGTGCAAACCGGGGGTTTGTCCGGGCTCTCCAATTCCTACCATAGTCCAAAAACATGCTTCATAGGCAATTTTGGCGATACTAGAAGTGTCCATTTGGTGTGATAAACCATGTTCGGAAGCTGGATGGAGGGATTAATGTTGTGGAAACAAGAAAACCTGCAACAAGACAAATTCCTGGCGCATGGGGAGCCCATGCATGTAAGACTTGTGAGCGTGGAAGCCACTATCCAGAATGAAACATCCAAGATGCATGACTACATCAAGCTCAAGGCTCCAACTGACAGTGTGCTCAGTGAATGTCTCAGGCAATGGACAGTTGAGGATGCGGTGCTGGAGGACATGAGACGACAAGCCCCTGCATGGGATGTTCCATCGGACCATGACTGAAGTGGATGATATCAAGAAGTCCCACCAATGGCTAGAAGGGGCTGATTTACTGCACAGCACAGAAGCGCTCATCCTGGCAGCTCAAAAAAAGCCGCCACACACAAAAAACGGTGTGTGTGTATGTTTGTCCCAGCTGGACGTGGGTTGATTGAGATGTTTGGAGTTGGTCATGAAGTCCAAGATCAGATGACCTGATATCGACAAGACAGATGTCAGACTGCAAGCACAACCCGTGACTAACACCTGGCAGGAGGACCCGATTAGACCAGCATGAACCTGCAGTGCATGTGAGGTGAGACATTGACAGATCGACCTCTCACTGTGGGCTGTTTGTGGCGTTACGCTGTGTGAAAAGAGAGTTAATGAACCAGAAAAATCAGAATCTACAGTAAAATAAAAGAAATAAAAACTCAGTAAAGAGCAAAACGTATTCAAAATCTCCAACATTTTATGTTTAATTGCTGTTTTTGTACCCATTAGATTTGAAACCATGTTTTTTTTCATGTGGACCTGCTCATTTTTTGATCTGTTCTGCCCTCTACTGGAAAAAAGCACAAACTGCAACTTTAATAAATCCCTGGACGGCTCAGTTGGACGTTTTAAATCAATGTTGAATTTTTGTATTTAAAGTTAAGACAAAATAAAAAAGTCTGGGTCAATAAAGTTCACACAATTAATAACTTTAAAGAGAAGCAACTTCTTTCACAATCGAACAAAGAGGGCGTGGCTTTAATGCTCCACTCTGCAGATCCATCAGAACACAGAGGTAATCCAGACGGATTAACGATTAGTGTCTTCATGCAGGCTGGACCAGATTTATTGTGTTTCTGTGTCGGGGTCCCTGTCTTACTGTAATCCTCCTGCTCTCTGATCGTCGGCCAGATGATGACACAGCTGGTCTCTGCTGCAGGCAAAAGTTGGCTTTTCTTTAACGTATCCCAGAGGGTTTTCATGTTTCTGATCTCCAAAGCTCAGCATCCAAACTCCAAAGAGGAGCGTTGGTTTCTGACCCACTGCGATGCTTTTATTTTGACATGAAGGCGTATATTTAATTATGAACTTGCTCTGCTACATTTTTATCATTTTGTTGAAAAAGCAAAAGTGCATTCAAATATCATCAGAATTTCCGTAACACTTTTCTCTTCCAAATATGTGCATAAAATTCTACTTCAGGTTGTTTTTTTAAATAATCCATTGTTCTAAATTATGTTGGCTAAATTTCCTCAAACTTAGCTAAAATTTGTGGAAAGTTATAAACCAAAAAGGAACTGGAAGTCTCCCCACGTCACTCAAAACCTGGTGGCCCCAGCGCTTATATTTTTTCCTTGAATAAATGTTTTATTTATAATTCTAAACTCTTTCAGGATTGGATTAGTGTTAGGCTAAATCGTGTCATTTCTGCTACGCTCTCGATCCAACTGGATACAATTCTTACACTTTGGGATGCAGTCAATGCATAATATAAGCAAAAACTCCGCAACGCTACAGTCAAGGATTTCTTCTGGAGTTTTCAGCAGCTTTTAACAATGAAAACAACAACACGCCGCTACATCATCTTTCGAACCTCTAGGTCTACTCCACACAGATGTTATGGATAACTAACTTTCTAAAAGGCAAACTGCAGCATGGATTAAATGATTTTAGATCAACTTAGATCTAAAATCATAATCAAACTTTGTAGAACTGCCTTGCATAATTTGCCAGCAGGTAGAGCCAGTACTGAGCTTAAAATATAAAAATGTGTATTGTCTATTCTAACAAGTACTTACAGGATAAAATAAATCAATGCTCAATTTTTTTGACTTCCTGTTTTGTTTTGGGTTTTTTTTCTTTTGCTGTGGAGCAGAGTATCATCCGCAAAGAAGTGGATAATCTGGGATAAACAGGGTGTTTAGGTACCCCAAAAACAGATGATTGTGAAGATCTCTGCAGTAAATCCATTTTTATATTTATGTTTTATTTTTTCTCTAAATAAAATAAATCCAATTGCTTTTAAAAAATACTGGATACCGGTAGTCTTTATATAAGTTAGCATGATGTTTGCTAACGCTGGAGTTATTTTTGAGAAGATAATCAATAGTTAATAAATGCGAAAAAAGTGAAATCACAACCAATTGAAAGTTAAATGTCTTAAATTATATAATTTAAATTAAAGGACCCGACTTCCTGTTTTTCACTTTTTTTTTTTTTAATTTCTGAAGCAGAATGTGATCTAAACATGACGCCGGTGTCTTCCCTTTCATGCCGGACGCATTGGAGTCGCCTGAATTTGGGTTAAAAGCTGAGCTATGATGAAAGCTGGGAATTCTCTGTTAATGGTGGATCAACGCTGGAGCGTCAGCGGAGGAAAATCTGTCACATCTGTGCAGCTCCTGACCTCATTCAGGACAGCGGGGGGCGTGTTCAGGGATGAAGCGTCTGCAGTTTCAATCGAAAATCAACGCTTGTCATGAAAAATAACCACTGAAAATCTAAAAGACATTTAAAAAAAGAATGTTTTAGCTCAGTAAATAATTTGGGTGAAGCATAAAATATTAATGAGGCAGCAGTCGAACAATTTCCTGTTGATTGAAGTCCATCATCAAACACTTTTGTTTGATCATCACACCTGCTTGTAAAAGAACCTCAAATGTATTTGCATGGTAACACAAAAGCTAAGAAACTCAATGTTCAGCAAAAGTAATGAGCTTTTATTATGAAAACTTCATTTAGTTGAATCATTTCACAGGTTGAGAAGATATATTTTGTCCTACTAATGTTGTAAAACTAACATTTTGAAGTTTTTTTTTTACCATAAATTACAATTAAAATGTGCAATCAACATCATATAGATAAATGTAAAAATACACTGTCTTATTTATGGAGTTTTATATTTTTAATAAGTCTTTACTCAAGTTAGTTTTTGCAACATGTTTTGTGCTAAATAGATTTTTAAAAAACTGTTATTTCTACATTTGCTTTTCTTGTTATTGATCAATCGCACTGATCAATAATGTTCTTTGACTTAAAGGTCTTTTGTCAGCCAATGGTTGGGCTTCTTTTGGCCCCGCCTTTATTATCCAGGATCATGTTTTTTGTGACCAAATAAAACGATGGCAGGAAGGGGTTTTTTGTCTTCAAAAGAATAAGATTTCATTTGCTTTGTGGAAACATCAACAACATAACTCTTTACCAGAGGAGGCGTCTGGGTTTTTATTTATTCACTTCATCTTTGTCTACATTTTCAAGCTTTTATTCTGAAGGATCTCCCCTTCTTCAGCTTTGGTCCTTGAGCTTATCATAGTTTGATCAACTGCTGTGGAATTCTTGGAAGTTCAGATTCTGCACTCAAACATTGATGGAGTGTCACTGTTGTGGAGAACTTTTAACGTTTGGCTGTTGTTGTCACTTCTCCTTTTTTTAACCCTCTAATAGCAGAGAGTTAGCTCCAGTGTTTCTTTGATTTACTGTTACAATTAACGCAAATGCATTTGATTCTGATGCAGAGAAAAGCAGCTTTATGTTACTTGTGTTAATTTATGTTGCATTGTGGCACAAAGCCAATTCAAAGAGCCTGTGATGTTTAAGATGCTAATGCTACGTTAGCACTAAGCTCAAAAATGCGCATTCGAGCGACAACTTCCAGCGTAAAGTCTATGTAAATGCATGTTTGTGTGCGTTTCAGGCTTCTGCCTTCAAAACGCTTGCATTCACACATCGCTACCCAAATCAGTTTACGCTTTTGACATAATTCCGGCTGATTCCGTAAACTGAGAAAAGTAGCTTGGCGCTGAAATGCAGTTGTGACGTTTTTACGCAATCAATGTAAATCAGCTGATGGTGCTGTGGAGAAAAATGGCTCAGTGCCGCTTTTTACATTTGTTTTACACTATTAGCATAAAGCTGTTTCTCTCTGAGTCAAAATCAGCATTTTCACACTGATCACGTAAACAATGAAAGATTCGAGGTAAATCAAAGAATTTTTTTACATTAGTGTTGCCGGCGACATTTCTGGTGTTAAAGGGTTAACCTGGTTTTTAGTGCGTTTTAGTACTCCTTTGAGGAGCAGTGGAGTGTTGTTGCTATCAGTGGGAAAATACTCCACATTTCAAAATAAAATATTACATTTTATTGTTTAAAATAATTACGTTTGCTTTGTTTTCTTACTCTGAAAATCTAAACTTAGTCTGGAAGTTTAACCATCTTTTTATACAATGGAGAGTCAGAAATGAGGCTTTAACACAAAAATAACATCATCTGTTTGTGGATTTTAAGGATTTTCTAATGTAAAGTCCCATAAATCTGCATTCTAAACACGAAAAACGTAAATTTCTAACCTCTAGTGGGCAACAAACTGATTGATTCCAGCTTTTTTCATCTCATCTTCTTTGTTTAACACAAACAAGGTGGAACGTTTTAAACATCTGTGAGGCAAAAGGGATGAAGGTTGGAATAAAAAAGAAAATCTGGTTCATTTCTACAAACTATAAGAGAAAAAGCTGAAATAACATCCTGTTTCAGTCTTATGAAGAAAAAAGCATTGTTACTGCTGTGCTTTTTCCATTAAAAGCAAGTTCAGATGAGGAATAGATGAAGAATCAGTCTCCAGTTCATCAGATCCGTCTGGACCAGCTTCCTGTCAAACACAAACTCCCTCCATCAGCAACAGCAGCGGCGGCGGCGGCGGCCGTGTGAATAATTGACGAGCCCTCCCACCACTCCCCTCCTCCCTCTGTGTCTCTTTCCATCACTTTGTCTTTGTCATGTCGCTCGGCGGGCCGTGACCACCTGCCCTCCCCCCCCAGCCTCCGGTTTCCACCTGCTGCTGACTGGATGCTGACGGCTGTCGGCAGGTAAACGCTTGGATCAGATCATCCGGACCAGCTGCTGCAGGTAAACTAAATTGTTGTTATTTTTCCATTTGGGGCTGGAGATCAGGTTTGAAATATATATTTTTTGTAAAAAAGATCATGTTTTCAGGTAGATTATGGGTTAAATAAGATAGTTTTTCTTTAAAGATTTTAAAGAAAGTTTGTTTTTTTTAAATTAAAATGAACAAACTTGAACCCTGAAGCAACAAAACCCTTTTTTAACAGGCAGAAATCTCACTCTTGTTGCATTTTTCCTTTAAACATTTCCTCAAAAGCTTAATATCTATGAAAGGAGAATCTCCTGAAACGTTCTTTAAATATTTAGTTTGATCAAACTTGAACTGTTCATCTCTGTAACTTCTTGTCCTGTCCAGTTTAATCACACAATGCAGCTGTGGCTGAATTAATTCAGGATTAAAAGCTGATCTGCAGCCGGGAACAAAAGTGGAAATCTGTTGCTACAGATTTGAGTCGGGGATTGCAGCAGAGCGAAAGCAGTAAATAAGGTAAACAAAAGTGACATGAACGATGGACAGCACACTGATGCTGAAACTGCTGCTGGTGTTTGATTCAAAACAAAACCACAACCGATAGAATCATTAAGAATCAACATGTCAATGATGTTATGCTTCTACATAAATATGCAGCCTTTCTCAAAGCAATAAATTCATGACAACCATTAACTTTTTTTAATGTCTGAAGCTGATCAATATGTGTACCAAGTTTCATGCCTCTGCTCCAAAGTAAATTTTCTAGTTTTGCTTAGCAACCACTCTTTCCACATGCCACGCCCAAATGACTAACATGATGACAACATAAAAGTTCAAATGGCACTGTTTTCAAAAAGACACTAGGTTTGTTTGCATCCACTTCCATGCCCATGTGTCTTAATACTTTTTTTTTTAAATTTAGCATGATGATGCCATGTTTATTAGGTTGCTACTTACAAATGGTTTTAGTAAGGTAACTATTTTCACTATGGATTAACACCAATTTATTAGTTTAACCCTTTAAAACTCAAGATGTTGTCAGCGACACCAAAATAACACACTTCCTTTGACAAAGCATAACTTTTCAAACTCTTCAACAGTTTACGTAATCAACATGAATCCGCTGATTCACTACTGTAAGTGTTACATTTCAACGCAAGGCTATTTTTTATCCAGTTCAAAAGTATGTCAACTGCGTCAATGATTAAAAAGTTATGGTGTTCGAAAGAATGTAAGCTAAACGCGGGTTATTGAACATGCATTCATCCCATGGTGGATTTCCATCAGGAGTGGCCTTGGTTTGCCTTTATTTGAAAAACACAGTCAGGCTGGCCGCTATGTCTGGGTTCACCAGACAAATTTGGTGAATTTGCTCCATACTGTTTGTGACGACCAAATCCGAGTCTGTGATTGGTGAATGTTCAGCCTGGTTTAGCAACGTGCATTCAGTGGCTGCGTGTTTTGTAAGTACATCCCGAAAAAAGGTCATAAAGTCCTGTGAAGTTTTTAACTTTTAATTGGAAGTGGCCGTTTGGGAGGATTAGAGGTTAAGTTGATCGTTCTCTGAGGTTGATTAGTTTTCAAGATGTTTTTCTGCTAATTCGAATGTTCTGAACACCAATGTTCTGTCTGTTTCAGGAAGATGTTGGGCTTTACGGGCCAGATAATGTTGCTCCTCCGGTTGGTGGCCCAGGTGTCCTCCAGGTCCAACATGACGAGGTGCGATCCAGGCTGCGACTGTCGAGAAGACCTGCGGTTCACCATCTGCGCCAGAGCCTTCTTCACACGGCCGCCCAGCATCATCCCCGACTCCACGGAGCTTCTGGACCTCTCCGACAACCTGATCTCCATCATCCCCAAACACGCCTTCATCAAGAACCGCAAGCTGAGGGTCCTGCTGCTGCAGAACAACAACATCAGCGCGGTGCAGGACGGCAGCTTCTCTCAGCTGGAGTTCCTGCAGAAGCTGGACCTGAGCTGGAACCGAATCGCCACCCTGAGGGCGGGGTTCTCCGTGGGCCTGGCGTTCCTGCGGGAGCTGCAACTGGCCCACAACTTCTTGACCAGCCTGGACACGCAGAGCTTCCTGCACCTGGACAGCCTGCAGAGGTTAAACCTGACCGGCAACCGCATCCAAACCATCCACAGCCGCGCCTTCACCTCCATGAGCAGCCTGCGCCAACTCCATCTGGAGGACAACGAGCTCACGGCCCTGACGAGCGGCGCCTTCTCCATGCTGCGCTCCCTTGAGATCCTTAATCTCGCTGGAAACCAGATTGGCGTGATGGACGTGGGCGTCTTCAACCCACTCACCAGCTTGACGCTCCTCAACCTGGCTGACAACCAGCTGTCCACCGTCTGCTTCAAGACCTTCCTGAGCATCCACTCCTACAGCACCCACGTCCTCCTGCAGGGGAACCCGTGGAACTGCGAGTGCGAGCTGCAGAGAGTCTTCCGGAAGCTGCGCAGCATCCAGAGGCTCTTTCTGGACGACTACTACAACCTGACCTGCAGGGAGCCGCCGGTCTTGCAGGGCTACCTGCTGATGGACGTGGACAGCGAGCTGTGCATCGCTGAGACGGTCACCGTGCTCATCATCACTGTCACCGTGGTGATAACGGTGCTGGCCGCCATGCTGATGGGCGAGAGGAAGAGGAAGAAGAGGTCAAAGCGTTTGCACTGGACGCAGCAGGCCGACTTCTCCGACGAGTCGGACTTCTGAGGCTTTTGTATGTGATCGCTCGTGTTTTCTGACTTTGAGGAAACTTTCAGGTCAAACTTTAATCCCTTAATGCCTGGAGGAAGATTTCTAATCCTCCACGATTCGTTTTTGATGGATTTCAGCCTCTGCATTCACAGTTCAGGGAATTTTTACCCACAAACTGTAACCATCACACTATCAATAAAGTTTTCATTGAATGTTTTGCAAGTTTTTGGTAATTGTTTTGGTTGATTTTGGTAGAAACCCCTCTCCGGCAGACTCTCTCAGCGCTTTCACCTTCTGCCAGGAGGTGTAGGACTCCCTCTGCAGGCGATGGGGCGAAACTACACCCATCAGGATGACGTCATGCAGGGTGTGGTCTGCAGCAGCTTCCTGGTTTCTGCTCCTCTTTCACGTCACGTCACTTTCAGAAACACCTGAGAGTTTCTTCTGCCAAAGCGATGTGGCTCCTCAGTTAAGGTGGAATGTGATCCCATGATGCTCCCACCTGAAGTACACTGTTCCTGTTTTTTAAGGTGGAACTGACACTTTTAAAGCACAAGAAGGTGTGAAATATCCAGACTTACCAAAAAATATGTGAACCCTATTGCCATGGTTTATTTAAGTTTTGATCCTAAAAATATTTTTGTTATTCGTGAGAGTTTGTGCCCTTTTAGAGATGCGACTTTTCACAATAAAACTATATTTTTTTGATCGCCATTATACTAAAGGAATGAAACAATATACACATTACTATAATTATCAGCCATATTAACAGGTTTGTTCCCTTTCATGTTGTGGTGAGTAGATTGTTTTACTATAATATCAATTAAAAACACGAATTCATCCTTTAAAAAGTCCGCTCTGTCTCTTTGAGATGTGTGGACTGTCTCTGAATTTAGCACTGTAAATATTTACATCACTTTTCATTGTGATTAATGTAAGCTTTCATTCAATTAGGGAGGAGGAGGCGTTCAAATCCTCAGGATTAACCCGTGACATAAACCGGAAGTGGGGAAAAATAAAAGCCCAGAATGGTTAAAGCTGCGTTTATTTGTCTTTGAGAAAACATCGTAGCTTCTTGTAGACGAACCGTGTTCATTCATAATATTCGATTTTTAAACATTTTACTGGTAAAGTGTTACAGATACAATTTTATAACTTGTTCTAAAAAAAAAATCCGTATTTAACCCTATTTTTGTTCAATGAAATATTTTCACTCCATTTAAATATTTTATATACAATATTAATTTTTTTAAATAACGTTTAGTGGACCCAGAATTTTTAAAGCAATATTTTAAATCGTTTTAAAGATAAAATGTTGTTCCGCATGAAGCGGAAATTGTTTTATTTTCAAAGTCTGAAGCGGAAGCAGTTTTGCTATTGATATGACTTGATCAGAGTCGCGTCGCGAGGACAGGTGGGAGCTCCTCCGGTCTGACGAGCCGCTGTTGTTCCCAATACAAAGGGAGGCGGGTTCGGCAACAAGAAGCAAAAAGGAAAGAAAATCATTGTTTTTTTTGTTAAAAACATCCAGCAACTAAAATATAAAGACGGCGAGATTTTTTTAAATTAATATTTGTAGTTTGAAAGCGGCGGCTTTTGTGTGAAAATGTCTTTCGGCGGAGAGAATTTAAATAGAAACTGCGTGGTCATAGTTTCATAGGAACGGGAACCAAAACAGGTACGAAAATTATGCTTTTTTATTATTATTATTATTGTTTTCTGTAAAGTAGTTCGGTTTATATCGACTTAATTTTTTTTAGTGATGTAAAAAGACAAAGACGTCGATAGGGAAAGCCACTTCCTGTTTGTCGTTGTGTAGGAACTAAGTGTGATGTTATTTGTTTGAAATGTTGTCGCTTTGTGTTCCTGTCTTTGGTCTGTTTTCAGTCGTTAAAAAAGCTCGCGCCGCTGAAATGTGAAATACTTCCGCGTGCGACTTTCGGCGTCAGACGGAGAACATCAGAGGGACTTAAAAGTTCGTGTGGTTCCGCCCTCCAAATTAAACATGATATAGTCCCGAAGTAGATTATGTAAAACCGGAATTTGGAATGTAAAAAGTGCAGGTAGAACCCGTAGGAGTTTTGTCAATCATGTCTTAGAATATCTTTTCCCTTTTAACTTCAGTTCTGGTTTTGTAGATGCTCCTCGGGACCTTGGATCTATTTTTACTCACTTTGTGTGTTTTTTTTGTCGCAGTGTTGATGCTGAAAAGACTTCTGGGAATCCTTTTTTTCCCCCTCCATCAGAAGAAACCGGACATGATGTTTGGCAGCTGAGCGGACAGCACCACCCGCACCGTTTGGTTGAATCCAGGACGCCCGTTTGCTTATCTAATAGATATGGCGGCTGACGACAAGGTGGCCATCCTCCCGGAGGACGAGGAGGACGCGAAGAAGAAGTATGTGCTGTCCGAGCCCCTTCCCTACCTGTCTATGGAGCAGCAGGGGGAGCAGCAGGCTTCTGAACCGGACCCCCAGTCGGAGCCGGTCTGTGACCTTCAACCGGCCCCCATGAACTGCTGCGAGAGGCTGTGCCTGCGGGTCAACAGCCACCTGCTCATCTCCAAAGTCTTCTACTTCTTCTTCTACGCTGCGTACGGCTCACTGCACCCCCTGCTGGCAGTCTACTACAAGCAGCTGGGAATGTCTGCGAGCCGCAGCGGACTGCTCGTCGGCATACGATACTTCATCGAGTTCTGCAGCGCCCCCTTCTGGGGCATAGTGGCCGATCGGTTCAAGAAAGGCAAAGCGGTGCTGCTGTTTTCCGTCATGTGTTGGCTCGTCTTCAACTGCGGGATCGGGTTTGTGAACCCGGCGGACATGCAGTGCGTGGAGGTGAGTGGGTCCTCGACAACGACGCCGACCGTTCCGAACGTCACGCATCCGATAAACTTCACCAACCCAACCAGGAGTCGCAGGAGTGTTCTGGACCTGCGTGATCTGGACTCGACTGTTAGCGTGCTCCTCAGACACGAGCGTAGCGCTGACCTCAATGTAACCTCAGCCCCCTACACCTCCACCGACTCGACCCAGAACTCCACCGTCCACTCCACCACTACCACCACCCAACCTCCTACAACCTCCCAGAAGGAGTACCAGATCGTCTTCAACCAGGAACAGGTGGAGGCCATCTTCCTCATCATTCTGCTTGTCATCATCGTGGGGGAGTTCTTCAGCGCGCCCGCTGTCACCATCGTGGACACGGTCACCCTGCAGTACCTGGGCAAGGCCCGGGACCGCTACGGCCTGCAGAGGATGTGGGGTTCCCTGGGTTGGGGTCTGGCCATGCTTCTGGTGGGGATCTGGATCGACCACACCCACGTCGCCATCCAGACCCACATCGAGGGCTGCGTCCCGCCGGATTATCGCCTCCACAACTATAGAATCGCGTTCATTGTCTTCGGCGTCCTGATGGGTGTGGCCTTCATCGTGGCCACGCAGTTTTATTTTGAGCGCGGCGGTGACTACACGCAGGAAGTCCCAGAGGTGGTGGAGGACTCCCCGGATCCCCAGACCCCCACAGACTGCAGCTCCTCCACCCAGACCCCTAATGGCTCGGAGGCGCCCCAGGAGTTCCACTACAGCGACCTGCTGAGGCTGCTGTGCACGGTGCGCTACAGCTCTGTGCTGTTCGTGGCCTGGTTCATGGGGTTCGGGTACGGCTTCGTCTTCAGCTTCCTGTATTGGCACCTGGAGGACCTGAAGGGGACGACCACGCTGTTCGGGGTCTGCTCAGTCCTTAGCCACATCTCAGAACTTGGCGCCTACTTCACCAGCCACAAGTTCATCGAGCTGGTGGGACACGTCCGGTAAGGAACCACGATCACACTAAGATGGATCTAAAAATGCTTTTTTTTTTTGTTCTTTAAGTCACGTGTTTGCTGCGTTTGAGGCATTTAATGTTGCAAATGCTGCGACGTTTGCATGAACGGTGTGACATCAGGAGCTCCGTGTGTTGTTGTTGTTTTTCTGGGAGGCAGCTGTGTCGAGTGCGAGCGCTTTGACACAAAGCCGTCATTGATGCTCGGGGTTTCCGTGTCCCTGACTCCGGGGCTGAGCGGACACTCGAGGCGAGGTGTTAGATTTCAGGCTGCAGCTTCAAATGCATCAATCTGCCGTTGGCGCTGGGCGATGAAGAGCCCTGAACGAATCAGTAACCAAAACCTGTTGAGGCCGCGGTGAAGACCTGCTCAGCTTTGACCTTTTAGAGTTCATTTCTTTTAAAAATATATTTGTAACATTTTACACACAGGCACATAAAAGCCTTATATAAGCCCACTTTATAAATGGCAAAAATGATCACACCTCCCTCAAAATAACAGATCTCTTGATCTTTATCTGGTTAAATAAAGATTGAGGGAGCTGGGGAAGGTTTTGTGAGAGTAAAATCCATAGTATAAATTCAAGGGAAAGTTAATTTCCTGTTAAATAACAGCTGCTCCATTCAAACGTTATTATATAGCTGTTGATCTTTGATCCAAAGTAAATATAGAACGGTCATAAAACACATCACACTTTACCCCCTCTGTACTTTTATTAGCCATGCTAACACTGTTTCCTACACGACTCCTGAAGCTGCTTTTGACTCCGCCGCAGCGGCATTGTGCCTCCACATTCCTCCAGTCCAATCCATCGACCTGAGGAACCTGTTGGGCGACGGGACGCTGCCCCATGGCTCCTGCAGCAAATAGAATTCAAATGCTTTGTCGGGCTGCACGCCACTCTGAGCTGCACTTCCTGAAAGAAGTCACAGCGTCTCTGACGTAATACCTTTGACTTCCTGTTTGCATAAACGGAAAAAACTAGAGTATGTGGTGACTTCAGACGCTCTCTGACTCTCACGAAGATTATTATGAAGAAAAGACAAACATAAAAAATGTTCATATCAATAAATAAAAAAAAAACAAACTTTAAAAGCAGGAATGATCGTCATAAAGATGGAAAATTCCACTTTTGATCTGTTCAAATCAATGGTTTAGTATGGAAAATGTATATTATCTAAACAAAATAGCTTTTGGTGGAAAAGTGATACAGATTTCTCATAAAAAAATCAGTATTTTGGCATCAATATAGACTGTTGTGATTGTAGATTTGTTTGTTTACCTTTTTGTTTTAAATCCTTAACAATATATATAAAAACAACAGCAAAATAAGACTTGAAAGTATCAAAGTTTTACATTTTTTCCATTGCAATTTTGAGAGGATCAAAGGCGAATGTTGTGTGTAAATTTGTTGACAATAATGTTTTGAATCTAAGAATATACAAAACTAAAAAACAGCAGGAAGTATAAGACATTTAAGGATTGATTTAAATATTTTAATCTTCCTGTTGTTATTTTACAAGGATCAAAGGCAAATGTTGTGATTACACATTTGTTTTTTATTTTTTTAGTAAGATTTACTTCCAGTTCGTTTGGTTTAAAACAATAAATCAAATGAGAGTTTAATTTTGAAAATCTGTTGTTTTTTTTTTTTAAACTGTCTTCTGTTGCGTCCGTCATTAGCGTTGACATCGATGTTCTTTAAAGAACGTTTTTGCGTGAGCAGGCTGGTATTTTCTAAAGGTGTTGTTGCACTCGGCTGTGTGTTGAGGCTCACAGGCGAACCGAAACGGTCCTTCCTGTCCAGTCCTCGTTTGCTTTGCCTGAACAAATACAATGACGGCGGCGTTTACTTGCAAACCCACAAAGATTCTCTGATGCAGATTCATTAAGATGGTCTTTCAAAGGTCTGGAGGTAAAGCAGTTTAGTTTTTTTTTTAAGTGTAAAGAAGTCTTCAGGGTTTGTTTTTATGGATAGATTTGGGGAAACGTCCTCTGACGTTCATATTTCTAGATCGTTTTTGAAAGTGCTTCTTCTTGTCTCTTTCCCCAGAGTGCTGTACATCGGCCTCGCCTGCAACACCGCTCGATATCTCTACATCTCCTACCTGGAGAACGCCTGGATTGTTCTTCCAATGGAGGTCCTTCAAGGTAACCAGGGGGGTGGGGCTTACAGGAACTTACTGTTTGTCCAAGATGAGGCTTATCGAGCAGCGCTTTCCCTTCAGCAGGAGAGATCCGTCCCACAAACCGGGACAAGGGTTGTTTTTGGACTTGACCCTTTAGATTCTGTTCAGGTCAAAATTGACCCATTTTAACATTTGAAAAGAGTGACCCGAACGCAATAATGAAACGTCATGTTATCTTTAATTTGGATTTATTTCCAAAAGTGTATTTTTTCAAAGTAAAAGCTGAAGGACTGAAGTTCGAAATAGTTTATTTTTTTAACACGTTTGATGTGTTTTTCCACACAGTCAACTCAAAACAGCACAACTAACAACATAAAAGAAAAATAGAAAGGAAGACAAGGCATTAATGCCACGCAAAAAATAAAGCAAAAATATCATAGTGGTTAGTCATAGTGGTTAAAGCGATAACATGATTCACTTTTTGCAGTTTTGCTATTTGTTTTACAGGGCAATTTTGCATGCTTTTATTTTTTTTTACAGTGCATTGTGTTAAAGACTTGTCAGCCAGTTGTGTTTTTTATTGGCTATTCAGCTTTCCAAATCTGCATAAATCTTTGATTGCTATCAATTTCTTGTTTCCAAAGCATCTGTAACCATTGTAAAAAAAATATTATTCATGATTATTTTTATAATGAATAATAATTTAGTGGTAACGCGTTTCCTGCGATAGACGAGGGACGAACATACATTAAGAACAGACCCAAACAGGTGACAAATGATGCCCTCCGACGTGTCCATTATCAGAAATGCACAATCCAGAGTCCACAAAGTAACATTTTAAAACAGTTAATTGTTTTTCTTAAGTAAACTATTTAATATGCGGTTTGATGCGTTGTCACGGTAACAACTACAGAACCTACAGCTGGCTCTGCTGCAGCTCGTGTGTGAGGGCTAACCAGTGGAATGTATGCTAAACGTCATGTTGAATGATCCAAAGCATCATTTCAGAGGTAAAGTTCATCTCTTACTGCTTGCTTTTGTCCAGATGATGAAGCTAAAGTGTGTCTGGACAAAAACAAACGCTAAGAGATTAACTTTCTCTCTGAAATGATGCTTTGTTTCACTTATTTTACCCCTTATATTATTATATTATTATTATATCATTATGTAAGGGTTAATGCTCAGCATGAAAACCATTTTCCTATACTGCTGCAGAGCAAGGTCAGTGCAGGCTTTTTAGCCGTTATCGTGACGTTATCAAGGTCCACTATTTGTGAAAACCTGAAGAAATAGCAAGATTAGCAGAGGGCTGTTGCTTCTGCAAAGTCCATTAATTTCAGGCAATGCTCACCTCTTCAGGCATTATCCCTCACTTATTGGACAGCCTACAGCCAATCAGAATCAAGTATTCCCTCTATGGTATAAGTAGTATTTAATACATCAATTTAATGTAAAAGAAAGAGAGAGAAAATTCTGTTATGTAGCTTTTTGTACAGTTTTCTATTAATTTTTTTCAGCTTTTAAAGCGTAACTTTTAAAATTCTGTTGATTTTTAGTACATTTCCACCTCATTGTGTCTCAAAGGTTGTAGATCGTGTTAAACTCGTTATGTTCAGATCCTCTGTAGAGATTGCAGCGACTCAGGCGGGTCTCCCAGCGTTAAAGTGAATTCAACCAAAGCAGATACTGAAGGACAAATGCAGGACCAGAACACGGACAGAGGAGAACAGCCGCTCCTTTGTCTGAGACGTCCTCCCTGAGAAAACATGCAGAGTCAACGAACAAATCCTGGTTTAAACTCAGACTCCACGCAGGGATTAATGCTTTAAATGATGCCATCGAGTGGTCACATGACACGTTTCTGGAAGTTGATCTCTAGAAGGATGCAGATCTCATTCTGAGCTCTGTTCTATTTGTTCATTTAGTTCAACATAAAGCCGTTTTGACCCTAACTGTCAGACAGGAAGTCAGTTCTTTTATTTTCTTGACGGTTTTGTGAGAAGAAAAGCAAAGTAAACAGCAGCTCTCCTGAATAGAAACGTGTTTGATCTGTTTTTGTTCCTGAGTGACGCCAAAGGTGTGATTCTGAAGGGAAAAACTCCCAGAATGCCTTTACAAAAACATTGAAGTGAAAGCGTGTTTTGTCGGGTTGTTGGTGATCTACGTTTGTTTTTTTTCTCTCTGATGGCTTCAGTTGTGTTCTGAAAGTTTTCCTCTTTCTGCTTCACAAAGCGGAGAAGTTGCTTTGTCATCTGTGTGAAAACCTGCTGCTGAAATCACAAGTCATAGTTGTGATGTAAGATCTCACCTGTGCGTCCTGCAGGGGTGACGCACGCCTCCGTCTGGGCGGCGTGCATCTCCTTCCTGAGCGCTGCCGTCCCCCCAGCGCTGAGGACGTCGGCTCAGGGGATCCTGCAGGGGCTGCACCTGGGGCTGGGCCGCGGCTGTGGAGCCATGGTGGGAGGAGTCTTAGTCAATTACTTTGGTATGCCCCGCCCCCCCATGCTTTGAGTTTCTGTGTTTTCAAAAATTACGTTTTAATTACGTTTTGGATTTGTTTCCTGTCCAGGTGCTGCAGAGACTTTTAGAGGAATCGGCATGGCCTCCCTCGTCATCCTCCTCATCTTCTCCTTCATCCAGTGTCTAAGTGAAGACAGCAAAGAGAAGGGTGAGCGGGAAACTCCAATTAACCTTTGCTCTTCACAGACGCACAATCCTGAATCTAATTTGCCTAATAAAATACAAAGCAGGAAATGATTTAAGGGCAAAGTAGAAAGACGGCACCATTACCAGAAAAAAATGTGTTGTCAAATTATGAGGGAAAAAAGTCAAAGTTTTAAGAAAATAAAATTGTACAAAAGAGAGTCAACATTTTAACAAAATATTGTACAAAATAGAGAAAAATTTACGAGAATAAAATGTTACGCTTGTGAAAGAAAGAAGTTGAACAATTGTGAGAAAAGGGCAACATTTGACAAGAATAAAGTTTAGCAAAAATGAGAAACGTCTTACAGTTATGGATATGGGATTAAAAAAAAAACAATACATTCATGCTTATAAAAAAAATCGTAATTTTACAAGTAAGAAGTCCATGTTTTTAAAATAAAACATTAAATTAAACATTTAGTTTTACAATTTTTTTCATCAAAGACCACAAAAAATTCCCTACATTTTTTGTTTCAGACAATTTAGAAAAATACAGATGGACGTCACACAACTATCGGTAAATCTGCTTTACAGTTTTGTAAATTTATAACCTTATGTGTAGCCTCATTTTCATAAACACATAACCAGTTTTTTTTTTTACTTTTTTCTTGTAAAAGTACTACACTTTAAATCAGAATTTTACTATGTTACTCTTATAAAATGTTGACTTTTTTTCCTAATATTTATATGATTTTTCTTCTCGTAAAATTTTGACTTTTTTTAATCATAATTGTACTTTGTACTTTTTCTTCATTTTTTTTCTCTTACAGTTGTACGACTTTATACTTATTAAATATTGACTAAATATACTAAATATAGACTAAATATTTATAATGTAAACTGAGTCTCCCAGACAAGCCCCCAATGATGTAAACTGAGTCTCCCGGACAAGCCCCCAATGATGTAAACTGAGTCTCCCGGACAAGCCCCCAATGATGTAAACTGAGTCTCCCGGACAAGCCCCCAATGATGTAAACTGAGTCTCCCGGACAAGCCCCCAATGATGTAAACTGAGTTTCCCGGACAAGCCCCCAATGATGTAAACTGAGTTTCCCGGACAAGCCCCCAATGAGCTTTTGACTGCTGATTGTAAGTAAAACTTTCTGAAAAAATGTTTTCTTTCAGAGAACAAAATCCTGGCGGAGAACATCCCTGTTCCATCCAGCCCCGTTCCCATCGCCACCATTGACTTGGTTCAGAACCAGAACACTGTGGACAGCCCAATCCCGGCCCGCCCAGCCACGGCGCTGCTCCTTAAAAAGACGAAACACCAGCAGGATCAGGAGGACCCAACGAAACCGGCTTGGATGCTCTCTGGCGCCCCCTGGGTCACCATTGCCTTCGCAATCGTTCAGATCAGAGAGCTGATCAGTTTGAAGAGGAACAGCCGACCCCCAACAGAAGATCAGCCGCTGGAGGTAAATGGGGCTTGTGGTGAAAACGAGGACGTTAACGTTTTTCCAGACCTAAACACTTTAATGAGCAAAAAAAAAAAGTTAAAAAAATGAAGCAGAAATGACTCATAACTAACAAAACTAACGCCTTTCCACTCTTTTGAAGGAAAACTGTGTTTTCTAAATCTGTAACTTTCACTAATCAGAAACTTCCTCCTCTCATCGGCTGGCTACTCTCTGAAGAAAGGTGAGGCGTTCACTGTGCGGTGGTGAAAGGAAAGTGGCGGTGTGTTTGTGTGACGCTACGGTGGTGGGTGCTGTGTGTGCGCTGACGTGTGATCTGACGAGTTGCGTAGCTGTGGGTGTGTCTCCAGCCTGCAGCATCTGACGTTTGCCAGCATGCACCGCTTACCTGCTGGAATCTATCCTGACTCCGCCCCCTTCCTGCCTGTCTTTGTGCTTGCCGGTTAAGCTGAAGTGTAGATGTTGGCTCATGAGTGCAGCTGCAGAGGTGGGAACACCTGTCCGTTCAGGTGATCCAGTTCAGCAGCTGCTAGGCTTCGTTTAGATTTTTTTGTTTTTTTATAAATTAATTTGATTGATTACAGATCAAAGCACAAAAACCCAAACAAGAAACACTGTCGTGACACAAACTTTCTTCAAACAAAACCCACGTTTCACATAGTTATGTGCAAAAACAAACACTTCAAGCTTGAAGAAAATTGAAGGTTTTCACAAAAACAGGTAAGGTGAATCAAAAACATTTGAACGAACATTTTAGAAACATTTTAGGTTCGTTTTGTTGAATTGAAGTTAAGAGTTTTCCTTTAAAAAAAAAAAAAATTGAAAGCTCCCATCATCTGTCCATAACATTTTAATGTTGGAACTGCCGCCGGCATCAGGAAATCCAACTTGCTCTTCTAGCTAGCGTAACTCTTCAACCATTAACGTAATTAGCATAACTCCAGCGGATTCCTAAGCAGAGAAAAGCAGCTTTGTGCCGACATGCAACACTTGCAAGAGTTTGTTCCTGCGCCGTATAAAGCCTCAAGTTATTAAAATTGATTCAAATCGGAATCTGTTTAAAGTCAAAAAGCATCTTTAAAATGTAAACCAGTTTTTAAAAGTAAAGTGGAGCAGTTCAATGTAAAGGTCGGGGTTACTACAGTGCCCTTGAGCAACTCTTAGGTTATGAAGATGATGTCCTTTTAAAAAGAGTTATTTTCCATTGGAGTTCCCCGGCTTTAATAAAGCTTAAAAATCTTGCTGACATTTGTACAAAACAATGTTTTAGACATATGGAGACACATATTTTAGTAAAAAAAAACACATAATCTGTTAAGTGTTTTTATTTTTCCAGACAAAATGATCTGATGATTCAGTCTTTAGTGTCACAAACACCCACAGCTGTGAAAGTGGACCCAAGAGATGACATTTCAGATAGCAGGCAGCGCACGCCGCCTCGGCCCACGTTGATTTACATTAATCCCACAGTGGAGTCGGTCCTGAAGTCCTCGTCTGAACCCGCAAAAGTGACATTTAAGTCAAGGGTCTCCATGAGGAGCAACCTACTGATTTCATGTCTGAAAAACCGACGGATGAAACAGAATTTGGTTTGTTTGCTCCACCCACACTGTCACCATGTCAGCATAAATTAGACAAAGTTACAGCAAGAAGTATCGAAGATGAAGCTCATCAAAGTTTGGATGGTAAAAATCCATTTTTGTGTTTTTCTTGCATGGTTTGTCAGAAAGTCGTCTCGATTGTTTTACAGCTTCAAATGTCAGGTTTTTGTGAAACCAGAACAGTGCAGTTACCACAACAACCTCATTTAAAAACAAGATTTCATTTCCATTTCTTTAAATTTTAGCTTCCAACTGCAAGTCCTTAGACTTTCTGGTGCATTTCAGAGGTTCATTTGAAACCTTTTTAGGGTAGAAGCCGAGTTAAACCGATAAAATCTCATCACAGCTTTAAACCTGCACACATTTTCCATCCTTCTGTTTGCTGAGACATCAGTGGAAGCTGTGTGCACATCAAAGGACAAAGCTAGCAGAATTTCCTTTGGAGAACGGTCACTAAAAGCTGCACAAAAGCTTGATTTGACTTGAAGAAACCCTTCCAAAAAAGTCTGCTACGTTTGGACCTGATTTCAGTTGATACAACTTGTTCTTTTGAACCCAAAAAGGCTGATTTCAGTCGGATTGAATGTTTTTGTAAATGCGTACAATGTATCTATGTTAAGCATCAGCTGTCAGTAAGAAGACAAACTGTCAGCAGGCTGTGGGTGGTTGAGAGGTGATCGTCCTCCTTGATTTGGAGCAGTGATGAAGAGCTGAGGCTGAAGACGGCGGCACCGCCTGCTATGGACAGGCGACCTGTTCAGAGTGAACTCCGCCTTCTCTCAACTGTAGCTAGGACAGGCTCCAGCAACCCAGTGATCCCAAAAGGGAAGCAGCGAGATCTGAAAATGTCTGTGAATACAACAGAGAAACAGTTTTAGTAATAGATTAAGTTTTAAGTTCTGTTTCTATACTAAGCGTTTGAACCTCGAGACACAAGTGTCTTCCCGGAATTTTAACAAAAATGGTGACACACACACACAGACACACACAGACACACACACACAGAGAGAGAGAGAGAGAGAGAGACACGCGTTTTGTGCAGAGATCCAGTGCTGAAATGAGACTCGCCACGAAAGCCTTTTCCATGGTTTTGCTGAGTTTTAACCTCACAGTTCGCTCACATTGTTTTTTGTTTTTTAGCTAACGTCTCCATTCTGTGTCCTGATTGGCTGAAGCTAATCAGACGTTAAACTGAATTTTTTAATGGATAAATGAGTGTGGGAGAAAAAACTGTTCCCCCTCGGCTGACTTTAGCAAATCTGACTTAAAAAGACACCTTTAAAAATCTGAACATTTATTTTTATTACACAAGCGGTTTTCTAACTGAGGCCCGTTCAGGAATTCAAGATGTTTTAACGATTTTTCAGAACTGTCCTGATTTTTTTCATCTTTTTTTTTGTTTTTTTTGTTTTTTTTTTCTGCTAGGTGACTGATCAAGCCCCCCCCGAAAGCCAAGAGGCGGAAAAGGCGAGCGGCGACGGCGGCCAACAGGAACCCAAAACCCAACAAAGCAGTGATGACACAGAATCAGGAGACCAAACCCAGCCCGTCTCAGAGGGAGGCGGGCCGAAGGAAAACCCCGCCTTTATAGAGGAGGACACACAGCAATACTTGAGCTGATCTCCGTCACGGAGACGAGTCTAGACTGTATTTATGCCGATGAATAGGAAAATCTGTGGAGTTAAATTATTGGGATTTAATTTATTTATTAGAGTTTTTGCGGGTACGTTCGGGTTTTCAAATGGAAGTTCTCCTCCCTTTTTTATTATTATTTTTTGCATTGTCTGATCCGTAAAGGTCAAACGCTCCTCTCTATAAGCTATTTAACCAGATTGCCCTAAAAATAGCCGAGTGTTGCTTCAATGACTCAGCTTTTTGGTCCAGAACGCTGCGCGTTCAGATCATTGCTCAGCATCTACGGTGAAAGCATCAACTCGGTTTTAACCTGCATTTGCTGTCGAGAACAGTCGGAAAAAGCATCAAAAATACAACTTGTTGTCAAAAAAGTTATTTTTTTATGTTTAATTTGTATTTGGATACTTTTCTAGAAACAAACCAAGAAAGTGTTAAATACAGATCATAAAAAAATGAATTTTCCACAGAAAAAAAAACACATTTTCACCCTTAATAGAGATATTTTGAACCAAACAATCTGCTTAACATTTCCTGAAAAAAATCGTTTTTGATTCTCAAGCCGATCCGAAAGTATTTGTGAGTGAAAAGTGCCTCTTGGATGTCTAAAGCTGCTGTAGAAACACTCCAGTGGGGATTTGTTTGCAAACGCTGACAAACTAAAAGAAAAAAGTGCAAAAAAAAAAGAATTCAACAGCATTTGTGAGCATTTTTCCCCCACATTTGAACAGTGACATTCTGGTCTTAAAGGCGTCTTTTTAAGCCTCTTTAATCTGAAGTTTTCTTGTGTAGGGCACTCCTACGGAGATCCGTCTTTAGGCCGCCTGATTCTTACTGTTCAAACTGCCAATGCTCGTGCGCAGACTCGCCTCTGAACTTCCATGCCAAAAAGTTCCCAGTATTCAGCGTTTCTGTGGAGGAAAGCTTTAAGATGAACTCTGTTCATTGTGTTGTTGCACAGATGATTAAAGGATGTTTTGGAAAAAGACTGAAAGGATTTGTTTGTTTGTTTTTTTCCTGAAAAAAAGCCCCTAAAGAAATATTTAAGTCTACAAGCCTCCAAATACAAAAGGTTTGGGAGTTCTTTTGGTTCATAAAGCTGTAAATGTCATATTTTCAGTCCCTGCAGTGGAAGAGTGCGGCCACTTGGTGGCAGTAGCGTCCCACCGGTTTAGCTGGGGCTCGGTGATTGTGTGTGAGTGGAGGGTTATTGAGGTCGAGGTGCGCCTGCTACTGATGGGTGTGAGTGGGAGGACAGTAATACGCTTCCTCAAAAACTAGACTGTGCGCTGTCATAAAAAATAATAAAGCGGAGCCGCCCTGGCTCCACTCGCCCCGCTGAAATCCATGGAGGAAAGTCATCAGAGCCGCTGCCGTTTGTTTTTCAGAGCTCTTCAGTGATCAGCCGCACGGTTCTGGGGTCATCAGTCAGGTCGGGTCCATGGATCCCGAGCTGACTGAAATCCCAGCTTCATAGCTAAAACTTGCACGCTCCTGAACAGGTTTTTACAAATGTTTGTGTCGTCCAGGCCTGTGGAGGGTCATAGAGAAGAGTGGCCACATCCTAAGCGCAGGTGTATCTTGCAGTTCCCTCGAGGCTCGTACGACCACCTTAAAGGATGTTATTAAAGTAAATTATGAAGAATTCGTTAGACTAATGGACTAGAGCGTTCGCTCTTTGACATACAGGCGATGTTGTCGTACGATGTCTTTACGTATGTCACTAGTCTCTGGTGAGGTGTGAGTTCTGGCCCCTTACTAACGTCTCACCTACAACTGGTCGCTCCTAGCAAGCCCGTAGAAAAGTGCATGAACATTTTAGCTCTACGACTTTGATATTTCCTGCGCTCGCACCTCCTGCGTGTCCTGTACAGGTTTGCCGATTCTTTGCCACAGACAGCAGTTACGAAGGCATTTCTAGGAGTCAAACCTACAACCCTTATAGAAACTTGAGCATCTCGATTCATTTTTGTTCTTGATTTTTCTTAAATGTCTACAGGTTTTGTCCAGCAGCTTCTGCCCAGATCCAACCTGAGGCTATTTTTAGCCTCTATCTGAAGGGAAGGTGATGACAGATACCACCCCCCACTACCGCCACCAGAGTCTATAGAGATCAAGAAAGAAAACTTGAAACTGAAGCTGGCAATTAAGCCGCAGAGAGATGCTCAGTCTTCTTCACACCTCAGAAAAGGTGCAAAGAAGCCTGTGGAATCCAACCTGAGATCTGTTTCCTCATTTTCTGAACCCACTGAATCCTTTTGGGGTCATGGGGTTGCTGGAACCTTTCCCAGCAGCTGTTGGGCAAAGGCGGGGTGGGGTACACCCCGAATGAGGTCAACTCAGTCGCCATTTGTTTTAATGACACGGACACAACCATGATGGAACCAGTCAGTAAGCAGTGTTTGACTCAAAACTTGAAACTGAACCTAAAAATGTGTCAAAAATCTGATTTAACAACATATACAAATTAATTATTTCTTTAAAATCCCTTGATTTTAGCAGAAAAACTCAAACATCCAGTTTTATAACTGGTTTGTTAAAGTTTAACCTGCTGCAGCAAACTGCTGTAGCATTAAAAAAAACACAAACAGATCAAAAAAGCTTTTTCTTAAACTAATTTATTCTCGTAAAATTAAACTTTTTTTTCATGACTTTACAACTTTAGTCTTGTATATTTTTAACTCTTTTCTAATAATGTAACAATGTTTTTTCTTGTAAAATTATGAAGTTTTTTTTCTAACAATATTCCAACTTTTTTCTTGTTTTTATAATAAATGTTTTTATTTTCTTATAATTTTATGACTTTATTTTCGTAAAGTTGCAACTTTTCTTATAGTTTTTGCAACTTAATTCTTGTAAATTTAAGACTTTTTTCTTCTAATTATTTTTTACAATTTTTCTTCTAATGCTAGGACTTTATTTTTGTATTTTTTTTTAATCACAAGGCCTTTAAAAATGTATTCAAATAAATATTATGTCATATTTTTGTTATGATTTGGGAAGTTTATTTTAATGAAATGTATACATTTTTCTTATAATTTTACGTCTTTATTCTTGTAAATGTCGTAGTATTCTTTTTTTTCCCTGTTATATCTTAATTCTCTTACAGTTGTGACTTTTTCTTGTAAAGTTCTTTTTACTAACCGCTTGCGCTCACATTCTAACGTGTTTTTACGAGTTTTATAGATGGACGATTGTTAAGGAGAACTTTTAAAGACAACAAATCACGGAGACGATCCGCTCCATCCCAAACAGCTCAGTGCTTTTATTTTTGTAACAAATTTAAACTCCTTCATTTTTATTTTGAAATGCACACTAGTTAGATTTCTCCAACAGAGGACTCGTGTGAGTTTGAAGACATGACCCTGGGATTTGACCCCAAAACATTGACTGATGAGAAAGATGAGCCCTCCTGATGCTGACACCAGAACTCCATGCAGGTGAATTCTGACATGTTCAGGTTCTAATCTAAAGAACCAGCTTAACCATAAAAAGAACCAAACAATTGTTTGGAATTTATCCCCAAAAGATTTGAAATTTCAAATTCTAGACGAATAAAGTGATTTGAAACTTAATTGATAAAAGTGAACATTTTCTGATTTGCTTCATGGACACAGAAAAACAAGTAAAAACTGTAAACGTTTTGCCTGATCAGTTTTGTTTTTTAAACTGTTTGGCAGTTCAGAAACCAGCCTCCTTTGAATAAAAACCAGTCATTTTTGGGAATTATTGACAGCTCTCATGATGCAAAGCTGAAGCCACACGTTTCTCATCTTCCTTTGAAGCTGCAAAACTCGCTGCTTCACTCTTTGCCTGCAGCTGCAACCGGCAGGTTCTTTGCTCTCAACCAAACCGAAGACGGCAGAGGTTAAGATGAGCCCAGAAAAACCCCAGACAGCCCCGGCTGGACCCCCTGCAGCGCTGCAGTCGAGACCACCTGAGTCAGCGTGGAGGCCACAGCGGGCCCTTGTTACTGGCAGGAAGCTGCAGACTCTCCGTCTGCACGCCTCTCATTCTCTGTTTGGATTCAGACTCATTTTATTTTAGATCAGGCCGGCTGCTTGTAGCTGTTGACATCTGAAAAAGGAGAACATTTCTGGAATTTGTTTTGTTGTTGTGTTGAGCGCAAACAGCAACATCATTTTGCTTAGAAGTTAATTTTTAGGATATGTAGCAAAAGATATAGATGATATATTTAAAATGTGGTATTAGTAGGAAATCCAGCAGTAATTCAGAACAGAATTTCATTGTTTTATCACTTACCTGACAAGGTAAAAAAAAAACGCCCTCATATATACATAGTTTTCCGCTTTAATAAACTCAAAACAGCAGATTCATACCCCCCACCCCCAACTATTAGACGCAGTTGTTGATGAATTTAGGAAATCTGCTTTTTTCTGAAACCAGCCTCTAGTGGTGGTTTTTGGAACTGCGTCATTTGGTAGTTGTGGGAACAGAATGTGGAAACCCAGAGAAAAACTGAGATTTAAAACAGGAAAACTGGAAAAGTTCAGATTAGGTCATAAAAAGGGTTTTATGAGGTTTTGGAAGACTGGACCTTGCTTTGTCCTGGTTCTCAAATGTTCTGCGAAAATGTTCTGCGAAATGTTAAAGTGTTGCAAATCGGGTGAATTTTGCAAGTCCCTGATTGGTTAAAGTTCATCGTAGTTTAGTTTTTATCATGCGTTCAGTGGTCGTGCCTTTTGTACGTAAAGCCTAAAGCGGTATAAGCGCAGCTACATAGACTTTTCATTGAAAGTGGCCGTGGTCGCTGAGGGCAGTGTGATCGTTTTCAGAGCAGCTTCTTTCTGGTTTTCAGTAACCCGTCGGGTTTGTGTGAGCAAAGCAGACGGAAGCAGGCGGCTGTCAGGATCCCTCTGGCTGTGTGATAAACTGCGATGTGTTCTGTCTTTGTACAAATTCCAGCGTTCCTCAGGAGCCCCGCCGGGTCCTCCTGTGGTTTTTACGTATCTCCCTGAGGCCCTGGATTTTTTTTTTCTCATTTCACACCGTGCAGGCACTGGGATTTTAGAACCTCTTAAGCACATTACAAGCGGCCTATTCTGTATGCATAATCACATTTGGAAATGACACGCGCCATTATTGAGGGGGCAAATGAACATTTCCATCCAGCGGTCACAATGGCGTCTCCAAGATTTTTTTTTCTTTTGCTTTTCAGGCGGGATGCTCCCTGATGCTCGGCTGCCTTTTTCCTGCTCTTCAGAGTCGACATTTGTCGCAGAGCCACGAGGGAAAGAAGCCGAGAGAATCCGAGCCTTCCTGTGTATCTCAGCCCTGATTATGGGGATTAGAGAGCAGACAAAGTGCCTATAATGGACACGAATTCTGAATCATTAAAAAACAATGAGAGCGGGCTGGCTGCGAGCTGCAGTGCGGCTCTGAAGTGTGGTTAATGAGGGATTATGATGATAATTACCGTGAGATGAGAGCGAGCTGCAGAGTGAAGTGTTACTAACTGGATAATTACGTAAAAAAACTCCTTTTTCCAGATGCTTGAGTATCTGCGACTTCAAGCAGATGCTGCTGTCAGATGGAGACGATGAAGCGCATCTGCGCCAAGGTGAGAATCTGCAGGTCAATTGATGTTCACTCGCTTCAAATGTGTTTTCTTTTCGTCTACAACTCAGCCACTCTGCATCAGACAGCAAAGCATCTCCTTGAAGAAATGCTTCTGTTGGTTTCTGTGGTTTAGTGAAGAAAAGAAACTGCAGTTTCCAAAACACCTCTGGTGACAGAGGGATCTCCTCTCTAGCTCTGAACCCCTCCCCAGCTGTTCCATCTTCCGTAACCCATGAGCAAGTGAGAGTCAGTTTGTATCTCAATGGTTGAGAGGCCTCACTCCCCAACTATGCCTGAACTAACCTGACAGGACAGAAAACCATCAACTATTGTAAACTTCAAACTTTCCGTTACGAGCTATAAAAAAAAATTGTTGTCTTTTTTTTTTATTAAATGTAACTGATAATTAAAAAAACACAAAAACACCAGCAGCTGATGAAACCACAGCCTCCTGTTTTTGATTCAAAATGGCAGCTTCCATGAAGGTGATGGTCTACGGCCACCGGAGACTTTTATCGTTGTCTGATCGTAATGAGACATATTGTGAGTTTAGTGTCTATAAGTGAAAGAAAATGTGTCTGTTTTTTTAGCAACCACTATTAGAGGTATGTCAAGGTAACCGTGTGATGAAACAACAGATTCATCACTACAAGTGATGGTCCATGGCAACCATAGATCGTTTCTGGTGTCTGGTCCTGATGAAGCAAATTATGTGATTATTTCATCTAAAAGTGAAAGAAAATTGATCAGTTTTCCTTAGCAACCACTGCTGACGCTTGCTTAGACTATAGGATGTGTTTGGTTCAAAGCAAGTAGTTCATTGGGTGACCTGCTCAACAAGAAGCCAAACCATTTTCTTGAATGCCCCCCACTCCCACCCCACCACTAGTGTGAATAAAAGGAACAAGGACGAGCCCAGAGAAATTGCCAAAAACTAAAAAAAAAAAAAACACCAGCCAGACAAAAGGTTGGTAAATCCCCAGATTCATATTTTGATTCAAATTGGCAGCTTTCATGAAGGTGATGGTCCATGGCAACCATAGACTTCTTTTAATGTTATGTTCTGATAAAACATATTTAGTGAGTTTACTGTTTTTTAAGTGAAAGTAAATGATTTAATTTTCCTTAGCAACCAGTATTGACTCTTGCTTAGACAGACGGTTTCTAGGTAGCAAAAATATCTTATATTCTGTTTGCTTATCTGTAAGTGTAGAACAAGTTTATTAATAGTTTTACAAAATAATGTGTTTTATATGTAACGTCTCAGTAAAAAATGTTTTTGGTATCAACAGAGATCTTAGTCTCAAAAATTAGATTAGCAATTTTGTTTCGTTTCTATGGCAACATAACATTTTTATAACAGATTGTACCAAATTTGATGATCTATGAATTGGATTATTTTGGATTTATGGTCATTTGTAGAAAATTGGGACACCCCCGACAGCTTAATGGATTGTTCCAGAGTTAGCGGTTTATGTGAGGTCCAAAGTCGTAAGGTTTTATTTTGAAAGACATCCCTGAGACAGGTGCTCGTTTTGAAGAGAATCGCCAGGAGTTTCATGAGGATGTGGCTGTGACCTTTCCCCGTCTCCGAGCAAACTCCTCTGCGGTGAAGCCACAACAGCCGCTTGAACTTCAAAGGAGAGAGGCTGGCATCCAACCAAAACCAAACCACGGAAAAGTGGAGCCACTCTTCGGCTCTTTACATTTTTCACAGATTTCAGTGAAATCGCTTTTGCTCGTCACTATTATCACAACTTACTGTTTGCTAACCTAGAATTCATTTCAGAGTAGAGGAAAACGGTGGTATTGTTCCCCGCTTGATGGAACGACGCTGCAGCTCCCCTACAACAGGGGGACCGTTTGTCCCGGTCAGGATCAAACGCTCCATAGATGACGCCCACTCAGCAGGGCCTCTGTGGGCGCCTGGGAGCCTGGCTGGTTTCTGCCACGCCTGGGACCTCCCCCGACCCCGGCAGCCTGCAGAGCCAGGACAGCAGGGGGGAGGATGTGGGTAGGAGGGGTGCGTTCGCAGACGACTCTCCTGGAAGTCACAGAACCTTTATTTTGAAACTATTTTCTCCTCTCCTGCAGTTGCAGTGGAACTTCAGAGAGAGAAGGAGTTAGGAGTTGGTTGTCATGGAAACCTCCAAATGAAGTGCCCTCTGGGTCATCATGAGGTCAATGTGGGAAGCTGATGAACGCTGAGAATGTGGAAAAAAACCACACGGATGCAGGTGATCAATCTGCTACGGTCAGCTCTTCAACGAGCGTTTTTTTCCAATAGACTCCTCCCCCTCCGTCTCTGCTGTGTTTCTGCTCTTCCTGAGATCATATCAAAGAACCCGTTACTGTGAACAAAAGAACTAAGAACGCCCTCCTGTTCTGTTCCTGCATCTGAAGCCAATCCATGTTGCAGTTGCTCAAATGACCACTAGGGGCTGGTTTCAAAAAATAGCCACTTTCTTTGACTATCACCTTTACACCAAAACTTACTTTTTTACACTTCAGTATCTGAAACTTCATTAATACACCAGCTCAGCGGCCTTGTGGTGGAATGGCCGCCCCAGTACCATAGGTCATGGGTTCAAATCACACATTCCAGCGACCACTTGCAATGAAAAGTCTATATAAATGCGCTTCTCAGACATACGCAAGTTTCTTTTGCTGTTTTCAGATTCTACCTACATTGAAAGTTAAACCAGGTCGAACTTTGACTAATCAGGGACTCGGATTTGGTAGTAACGAATAAATGGCGTCCTTTTTAATTCACGGAAGTGCCAACCATATGAAACCAAGTCTTTCATTAATTGGGAAAGAATTCTGGAGCAAGATTCACCAAATTTGCACCGCTTCACCATTTCATACCAAGCCTGTTCCAACTGTAGGCGGTGAATATGCGCTAGTGTTGGGTGGCGACAGTTTAACGTTCAGGAACGCATGCACAGTGTGAACATAGCATCAGAGGTTGTGCTTTAGGGGGGGTCCCCTCAGGGGAGGGGTCACAATTTATTTTCTAATCACTGCAGAACAGAGAGGGTATTTTTAATCTGGTTTTAGATTTGCTTAACTAGTTTGATTGACAGATGAGGCCCCTCACTTTGCTTTGACCCGCCCCTAATCCCCAGGTTCATCGTAAACATTTAAAAAACAATAAAAGAAGTAATTATCTTCCCCATTTAGGTCTTGTTGTTGGGTTTGGAACCCTTTCCTTTGTTCTCCTGACTGGCCTTCATAGGAACAGAGTACAGATGGTTAAAGGTTAAACATGCGGCATATTGAAGAGGCCTCTCCCGGCTGCCTACAAACACCAACAAGTGAGTCACTGCATGTGATGCAACTCAGAATTAAAGAATAACTCAGAGCTTTCACGAAAGAACTATTCCGGACGACGTTGATGGGAAGCATGCGGAACGTGTTCGGATTAGCATCCTCTCATTTACCTACTAAGGCATTTATTAGACCCATCAGATAAGCAACAATTGGTTTACGCATGTTCGGTATTCCCGATCCGTCATTCTGTTCACATTTGCATGTTCTCGTCTGGATCAGCCGTTCTCTTCCCACTTCTGCCGATACGAGGAGGAAGCAGAATGAAGGAGCGGGAAGCTGAAACTGACGTTCTGAGGAAGTTCCTCTTCAAAGGTGAATCCCAGAGGTTGGTCCGCTTCGGCGGGGGCGGGGTTCTCCTGAGGGCACAGAAGTGAACAGCTTTGGTCAGAGAGTGGATTTGTGATCCCAAATGAGAATTCTTTTTGTGGTTTTGTGTTTTCAAACTATTCAAATTTACCTCCACCGTTCCCCTTTGATGCAAACATTTGCTGGGAAAAAGGGAGTTCCTGCTTCCTGTTGCAGAAACCTCCGAGGGAAATTTGCCTTTTATTTAGCATGATTTACATTCCATTACTGTGCAATGACACAACTATTTTAAAAAACTATAAATAGCCAAGGATTCAAATGACATGTGTTGCAAAAGTTTTTTTTATCTTGGTTACTTCAAAATGGTTAAAAATTTTATGAAATGATACAAAGTCTCAGTTTTTCATAT
Source organism: Oryzias celebensis (assembly GCA_014656515.1). NCBI lineage: Eukaryota > Metazoa > Chordata > Actinopteri > Beloniformes > Adrianichthyidae > Oryzias > Oryzias celebensis. The sequence goes on from BNCR01000002.1 coordinate 278,580, forward strand.
GGATTTTTAATAATATTAGCTACACTTTTTGAAAGCTTTAAAGCACTAAAAGTTACTTGATAGAGAATGAAACCAGTAAAATATTCAACCAGTGTAGGAGCAGAATTTGTTTGTTTTCAAAGTTTGTCCATTTTTATTTGAAGTGATCCTCATTTTCCCTTAACAGACAAGGTTGTGCACGTTGGTCATTACGCTAATGCACGCAATACATTACAGATTTCTTGTTAATTTTGTTCAAAAGTAATCCCTTATCATAAAATTCCGCCTGCCTCAGATTTGGAATCTGATTATCGATGTTTAAGTCCATTTAAAAAAATGTTCTAGTGGCCCGATTCAAGCCGATCGACTCCAATTGGTCTATTGAAGGGCCGATTGAATGATGTCATTTCCTGCCAAGATGGCCCCATTGGCAACACAACAGTAATAATCCTCTAACACAGAACAGAAACTTTCAACAAGCGTAACTCTTAAACTTTTTGCGCAATTAACTTAATTCTAGCGCATTTTGAAGCGAAGAAATCGCCTTTGCATTGTTATGCAGCACTTTACATAAGTAACGTGTAGCATCTCGGTGCAAAGATGTTATGTAAGCCTGCTTTTCTTCACGTCAGAATCAACGTTGATCGCTGAAGCTGTCGAGAAGTTACGCTATGTCCAAAAATATGTTACATAGCTGTTGTTGGCTACAGGTGTCTCCTGTACCAGAGTTGGCCTCGGACAAGCCTCCAGAGGGGCAGTCCAGTTCTAAAATACAGTCAATAGGATAGATTGAGTGAAGTTATATCCTCGGTTATTCTAGCACCAGTGGCAGAACAGCTGATGACAACAGTCATGTAGTGCATTCCCACAAGCTTAAATGGGCACAAACCTGTGTTTTCCAACCAAAATAGAGGAGAAAGATTTGATTTCTGCCAAAAAGTGTATTTTCTCCAATAAAAGTGTTGGAGTAACATTAGCTAACGGTGCTAAACTTTCAAAGTTGATGTTTCTGTAAGGCTTCGGTTGGTGCCTTCAGTCCTTGTGAACGCTAATCGGTTCAACCTTTTTCTGACGGGACTGTCGGTGGACATGTTTGTGTTCTTGTTGCAGGTTGCGAGTCTCTGTGGATCCATTATGGAGTTTAAAAAAAAAAAAAAACAGGAAGCCCCCGTGACATGGCGTCATCCACTCATCTCTGCATTAAAGACAAATCCCCGAGCGCTTGTTGGCGATTAAAGCGATGCCGGTTGCGATACGCTGTTGTGGGCAGGCTATGTGGGTACTTGTGCGTGAGGAGCCCTAAGTTGCAGAGGTTTTTTTTTTCCTAATTGAGTCAGGGACTTATGCTGGCAAGGTAGGCGTGTGAGTGGGGGGGGACTAATCCCAAGCTGCTGTTGTTTTCATGCCTGCTGGCTCCAGATCAAAAACTTAACAGCAATAATCATGCAAAATGTGTGGCTTCACTTCAAAGCCTGCCTCAACTTTGCTCCACACTCTTGCAGCTCGCATTGTTTAATCATTTCTAGCAGGTTTGCTTCACCTCCCTGCAGAGGATTTTTTTTCCTTCATCTTTTGTCACAAATCAGCCCCTTTGAAGGCGGTAAAGTCATAACCTCCACGGATCCGCCCCGAATTATTACCCTTAACAGATTAATCACACCTTCACCAGAGGCTCAGAGCTGAGGCGGGTTCACCACACGAGGGCCGCTGGTTTCTCTCTGACTGCAGCGTGTGGTGGCGGCAGAGGGAGCGTCAGCCCTCGCCTGAGATAGCAGACATGTCAGACGTCAGCAGCTCTCAGGGTGAAGGCACCGTGGGCGGCGAAGGGGGGGGGTCGCTGAGGTCGCTACTGCGTGGCCAAAACGGGCAAATCCCCTCCACGTCAGTCTGCTGTTCTCAGCCTCAGCAGGGGAGGAGTGCAGCAAAAACCCCAGGATGCAAAGCTCAGGTGTGAAGCTGATTGGTCGATGATGGAGAGTCAGAGACATGCACGCAAAGGTCACTCTTTCATGAACAATTTTGACCCTTTAGCTTCATCTAAAGTCTCTGTTTTGTCCTCAAATACCCATAAGGCTTATCCCATCGTAACAAAAAAGAGGTCGCAGTCAAAGGGTGCCCTAATGGTGCGATTTAAACACCCACTCTGATGAAAATGATCTTTTAATATGTTTTTTTATGATGACAGAGAAAAATAAAGAAAATTCAGCTTGAAATTGCATTTCTGAGTTTGAAAAAAAAAAAAAAAAAAGCTTGTTTGAAAAATAACGTATTTGTGACGTGGGCCACAAGCTCCCTGCTCCGCCCCTTTCTGATGCATACACTTGCAGACAAGTAGATCTATTTTCTGTTTATACTTGTCACAGTGTGTCATATCTGTGAAAAATCATTGCTTTAAATCGTTTTATAAACTGTGTTTGTTTTGGTTTTTTTTTGCTTGTTTTTATTTTTGGGTTCGAGGGCAGAGAGTCCAGTCATTTTTCTCTGTGTGCTCCACTTAGTTGAGACCTGGCTCTCCAGCGTGTCCCGTGCCTCCTTCTGGTTTAACACATCTGATGGCACCATACCAGGTAGGCCTCCTAACAAGATACTTACACCACATCAGGGTACTGACGAAATATAAACTCCTTTAACACCAGAGCTTTAGCAACATTCTTTCAACTATTGTAACTCTTCAAACTGTTAATGCAATTAATGTAATTCCAACAGAATCTGGAACAGAGAAAAGCGTCTTTGCATTGTTATGCAACAATTTACAGTAGTAAGGTGTTGAACATCGGTGCAAAGCCAATATAAAAAGCCAATTTTCGATGCATCAGAATTAGCTGATTCACGTTGATCATGTAAACTTTGTAGTTACAAAAAAATCAAAGAGCGTGTGTTATTTAGATGTGACATCACAGGTATTAAAGAAATAAAGCATTTTGAGGCAATGTTTGATTCCCAATAAAATAATTAAGTTTTTGAGCTTTTTGAGCACCAAAACTCAACAGACAGACAACAAAATAAGCTTCTGGAAGAACTGCGCGACAATAATTAGAACTAGCTCCCTATATTTAGGTCTCGCTGGATTAACTTCACCAAATTTTCCTCATTAAAGTAATGTTTGGCGTGTTTTGTGCTAAAGTGTCTAAAAACATGCAGACGATGTGTGTCGTCAGGGTGTCTTTGTGTCATTTTACACCTCGAAATTTTCCCAAAATACAACAAAGGAACTAAGCTGGCAGGAAAAAGACGTTGCTGCAGCTTCTGTTACATAACGAGGAGGAGACGTTGAGTTTAGGACAAAGTTTTAAAGATTTGCTGGATCTATCAAACGTATGGATTTTGTTTTCATGATGTGTGAGAAGATCTCAGAGCTGAATTTTTTTCCCTTTTTTTTTGATTGGAGATGATTCAGAGTGGCATTCGAAGGCTAATCACCAGCGACCTGTGAATGCTGTTTGACAGGTTAGCTCTCACAGCCATCTAACCTTTCAGCTGCACCTTAGGCTTTGCAACCACAAGGCCGCTCTGCCACAATCTGAACCCACTTTCCAAGCTGACTCATCTCCATGTGAGTGATAAACGACGATCAAAAAGTACATCATTGCATTTGCATCTGACCAACTTGTGACTGAAAAGGTCTGGTGAATTTTTGGTGAACCCATTGGTGGATTTTTGTATAACCCTTCAATTACTAAATAGAACATTTCTTTACAGACTTTTTAGATTAAACCACAGGGAGAAGATATCATAATTGTTGGTTTACTCTTGCATTAGAACACTAAGCTTGTTCACACTTGTGGTACAAGTGCTTTCCGACACAATCATTTGCCATATTCTGCTAACTCTGCAATGCTAGGATGTTTTATAAGGAAAAGTACTGCCTGTTAAGGAAGCAGCATATTTCCTTATTATAATAATTCCTATTTCCTAAGTATTGAAGAAAATAAGTTTTTTTTCTTACCACAGATTCAGTAAAAGCCAATTTGTTGTGTCAATGACTACTCTTCTGAGAATGAGAGTTATGTAAATATGTAACCCTGGTTTTAGACAACAATAAAATTACTTTTTGAGAGGTTTCTCTTCAAAAAGTCCTCTTTTTTAGTGGATTTACAGTTGTAGTAAGCTGGTGACATTGGGAAAAAACATCTCAGTTATAACAAGGGTACAGCTAGAACAGCCGTAACCAGCTGAGTTCATGCTAGTCAAAAAATGTTAGCCTGATTTTGTAAAAAAAAAAAAGTTGCTTTAAAAAAAACGTAAAATTTTGTTAAAAAAATAGAATAGTAGTAAATGTCAATATTTTTATTGTTATAGCTATCTGAAACTCTGTTATAACGAGGATGTACCTTAAACAGCCCCAACCAGCTTAGTTCATGCTAGCTGAAGAAAAGGTTAGCATCATTTTGAAAGAGGTTTTCTAAACTTTTGTTTTGAAAGTGCAAAAGAATCTATAATGATGTGTGAAAATTTTGTAAGGTACTTGTAAAAAGAGTATCAAAAATGTTAATTAGTTTTTACAGTTGTTAGTAGAAACAATGCTAACAAGAATGCACTTCAAATGTCTTAAACCAGCTGAGTTCACGCTGGCCAAAGCAGAGTATTAGCATGATTTTGTACAAGTTTTGTTAACAGAAGTAAGCATAGTGCTTTTTAAAGACATTTGTGAACAGAATTGTAAAATGTATTAAACTTTTACATTTGTACCCAGCTAGAAAGTTCATACTAGCCAAAGAAAAAGGTTAGCATGATTTTGTAACAATTTTTGTAAAAATATATTTTAGAAATGTTTAAAGTTCAAAAAAGTTTAACAAAGGGGTTTGTACATAGCATTAAAACAAATGTCTAACTTTTAAACTTTCTTATGAACTCAGAAACAAGTTTATAAGAACGTACTTCAAATGATATCAACTAGCTGAGATCATGCTAGCCAAAGAAAAAGGTTGGCATTATTTTTTAAAGATTTTGTGAATCTTTTCAAAATATGTTAACCTACAACCTAAAACAATTGCTGTTGTTTTAGTGATTTGCCAGATTTTTCAGAATAACATTCATGAAAAATAATTGGTACTTCAGGTGTAGAACTGTTGTAGATTTAAGCAACACTAACCCTATTAATTAGCTTAGTTTAAGCAGGATTAGCTTATCCTTAGAAAGTTATAAGCTTTCAATCTTCTTATCAAAATTTTTGTAAACACTCTATACTCGTAAAACTGTACTTGTAAAAGTGCATTTTCTAAAGTCTAGTTTCTAATGTTGTTTAGCTTTGTTTCCATGAAAATTGTGTGGGCCGGATTTATTGTAGTTTGACTGGAACAACATTAACCCTAAAAATTAGCCTAGCTTAAGAAGTATTAGCATAACTTCCAAATTTTTTAGCTTTTAGCTTTTCTAGCTTAATTTTTTTTAAAAAACTGTTCTTTCTCCACAGTATATTGCCTAATAATAGTTTACAAAAGGCCAAACAGAAGCTTGTATCACATTTTTAAAAGGCTTTTTTTGTTGGTTTACCTTACAAATGTTTTTTTTTTCCCAGAATGGTGCATTTGTGGGGAAATTCAAAAAGAAAACCCATTGTTTACAAACAGTAACAAAAGAAATTTTTGGCTTAAAGCTCTAAATGTTGTAGTTTGTTTAGCAGCATCTGAATTGCAGCTACTTTTAGATCTGGCCGACATGTAAAGCAAGCAGTTGTTGTTTGTCTTTGTGCGGCTCTCTGGCGTGACACGTTCTCAGAGTGTGTTTTGGCAGGTTGGAGATTTCAACTTAAAGTTGTAAGTGATGCAAGTGAAGGGAGCCGATTTGCACGCCGGCACATTTGTAGGCAGCCGGGCCCTTATAGCGGTTCCTGCACTTCTTCACACTCTGCAGCAAAGTTTCACACACATAAACACACTGCAGGAACACTGCAGTCTCTATCTGTATGTCACATAACCTCCGCCCACACACGCTACACCCACACACATCCTTGCCCAAAACGCCCACATGAGCATAATGTGCGCAAAGACACACACTGACACACACACACACATATATCGCCCTTATACACACTCCCTGCCCACACAGGCACACACGTGTTCAGCCAGACATAAGCCGCTCATACCATCCCACACTTTCTCAACAGACACAAAGTAAGACACACCGGCTCCAGCGCTACACACACACACACACACACACACACACACACACACACACATACATACATGCACGGACTCGGCCCTTCCGTGCACACGAGCTCCGGCCTCACACTGCATCAAACAGACTACGCTGTGCCTATATCTGAAGGAAAAACCTGCTCTGCTGCTTAGGCTGCATCACCATTTTCACGTCTTCTCTTCCCGGTGAGGTCACGTCCACACCGGTCTAAGACGTGTCTGCAGCACAACACAGGGTGGAGACGACAGCAGGAGCAGAAAACTCCAGACGGCAGCACCCACCGCCCCCCCGTCTATTGAATTATTCTAACTCCTGCTTTTGGCATCATCCTTTATCCATATTCTCTGCAAATGAAAAGGGACACTCCATGACAGGCACTACCACTGCCTGGAGACTGAATCATGGCGCTCCCTTGTTCCACCTTTTTTTTTTCCACCAAAGGAGGAACTTGGATGAAAAGAGCTGCTTTTTTAGAGCGCAAAGTGCTGAGGATGTGGGTTGGTGGGGAGGGGAGGAGACAGAGGGGAGGGAGAAGGGGAGCATAGCAGCGTGGGCGCTCTGACAGGGCGAGGGGCTGACAGGCCCAGGCGTGGGCGTGTCATTGAAATGTGTTTCTACTCTCAGAGGGAGGGGGGAGGGGGGGCTGGAAAGGAAGACAAGGAAAGGAAGGAAAGAAAAAAGTTGCAGGGAATAAGTAAAAAAAAAAAAGAAACGAGAGGAATCGGAGTGAAAGAGGCTGCAGAAATTAAACGAACAGGCGTCTCATGAAAAGTGAAATATGAAGAGGCTTTCTGCCAAATGATATACATCCACAGTTGGGAGGCCTGGGGGGGGGGGGGGGGGGGGGGGGGGGGGGGGGGGGGGGGGGGGGGGGGGGGGGAGTGACGCCTACTCTGAAGGAAAGATTGACAGGACGAAATGAAGGCAGACTGCTGCTGTCATAAAGAAACTGTCTCTTTTTGGCTTGTTTGGAGGGCTACATTTGACGATGAGTTGATTTTATTTTTGTTTATTTGTTTTTTGCCGTTGATATCATTCTCAATCCTACCAGAGGTACAAGGGTCTCGCTGGCTCAATCAAATCTAAAACTTAGAACAAATATGGTTCAAAAGAAATCTGCGAAAGTAAGCACTTTGCAGAACTATTCCTATTTTTTGTAGCTTAGCATTTCTTGTTGTTATTGTTGTTTATTTATTTATTTTGTTTTACATGTATTGCTGCATCTGTTGCAATGTGAAGTGAAATCTCCTTACACGTAAGACTTTTCAAAAGAAAATTGTAAAATAGTGTATATGAGCCTTCTTAGCATTACAGTATCAAAGCTAGCATGCTAACGCTAAAGTAAGCTAATTTTGTGTGCTGTCTTTCTCAAATCCAAACAGAACTAACAGAGTTTCACTGGTTGGATCAAGTTGAAATCTAAGAACAAATATGGTAAAAAACAAAAAAAGCAAAAAAAAGAACTGAATTTAAGTACTACGCACAACCATTTCGAGTATTATGTAGCTTAGCATTTTCTGATGAATTTTTTAGCTTGCATTCATTGCTATATTCAACTAAATGTGAAGTGAAATTACTTTACAGATCAAATGTTTCAAAGATGAGAAGAAATCAAAAGAAATCCAAAATGAGCACCGTTAGCATGCTAGTGTCAAAATTAGCATGCTAGTGCTAAAGTAATCAAACTTCATTCGAATTTTGTTTTTGTCTTTCTCTAAACCAACCAGCGCTAACAAAGTCTGACTGGTTGGATCAAGTCTAAAACTAAGAACAAATATGGTTTAATAGAAATCATAGGGCCTATACCATATTTTTCTTAAACCATTTATAGTAAACAACATCCATGAATATGATCACGAGGAAATAACAAAGCAAAGGCATTGTGTAGTGTAGTGGTGCCATGGTGATAAATTTGCATTTCATTTTGCTTAATGTACCCTATAATCTTCTGTTTTTCTTTGAACTAACTCCAAATGAAATGGGAACAGTCAGGGAGAAGTTGGTCTGACTTAAGAATTTCAAAACATTTATGAAACAATTTGAACAAAATAATCAATTTAAATTAAATCCAGTTGATTTTTCCACCTTTCTGGTACGCCTAGACCAATTTTTGGTAGTAACAGGCAAATAAAAGTTATGTGAATGATAAAGACAGAATGGGAAACCTAGTTAACCAATTTGGTGAGCGTCATTTGCTATTGTTCAGCTAGAAAAAGCTGCAAAAAAGAAAACAAAGCATATTTCTCAAGACGTCATTCCTGGAAAAAGCTCAACTTTGACACTTTCCACACACCAGTGCAACGCAAAGAGTTCACAAAGTTACACACAAAGATATATCAGACCTCAAATCTCAATCATGATGTCGAGGAGGACAAAGATCACCTGAACAATACAATGATTTATTTAAAGAAATGGCAGCTGAGGTAACCAGTAAAACAAAGATGGCTTCCACAGATGTTAAAACTTGTTGAGCAGCTGGTGCGATGAAAACCTTTGGCTTCTTACTTCTACATATTTTTTTTTTTAATTGGAGCAGCATGACTGTCTGCAGCATGTCTGTGTTACAGTTCAGAGGCAGCGGCATGACATAAATCGAGACCAAACGAGCGCAGTCGACTTTTCCAGAAAAATCTGGAAAGGGTTGCCCTGGAAAAGATTTAGTTTTGATTAGCTGCCATTTAAAGAAGCAGTTGTTTTCATGAAGAAAAGGAAATGAAGCATTTTTGATTAGTTAACATAACGTTTTGTATAATTTTTCCTTTGACAAACTTACCAAAGTTTGCCCACAAGTTTAAAGAATAACAGGATTTACTGAAATTCCGTCTCAAAGGGACAAACCAACATGTGACGCTTTTCACAAACTAATAAATCAAAAAAACATCAATAAGGAGAATAACGCAAGTAAATATTTATTTGTGTTACAGAAAAACGTGCATGAAATGAGTCCATAATCTTTAGCGGTTGTGTGCTTAGAATGAACGCGAACCAGAGATGAATGAACCCCGGAACGCGGACGCCGATAGTGGTTAGAGACCAGATCATGACCAAGCCTCGCTACAGGTGGATAACGGGGAGGAAACTTAGTACAGGAATAACGGAGCTTCGATCAAACTGACTCCAACCACACAAACTGGAACTTGTTTTGAAAGTGTTTTTTAAATGTCTAATTTTGAAAAACACTCATCGAAATCTAAACAATTCCAACAATCTGAAAGGGGCGGAGTTTTTTTTTTTCCATCACTGGTTGGGTATGAGACCGTTTATCCTTTTATGATTAAGCTTCAAGGGTGACATTATTCAAAATAAAAGTTTCAGAAGTTGATTCTTGTGGGCAGACTTAAAATCAGAGGCCGTAAACTTTCAAGAACTGAGAAAAACTGCAGAGGAGGGAGTGAGCAGAACAGCTCCATAAAATAATAAGGTAAACTGGGAAACTGGGACTTGTGGAAACAGGCAGCCTGGGTGTCAACCTACCTCACAGCGTAGGTGGAGATCCCATTTCCTGCTGGCGTTCCTGTTTGCTTTGTTTGCTCTTCGCTGTCGGATTATAACTGTGCGCGGATGAAAGGGGGGAGGGAGGAGGAACGAGGGGGGTGGGGGGTCAGAAAGAAAGAAAGAAAGGAGAGCCCATGCTCCTTTACCTCCCCTGTTTCCCCCACGCTTGGTTCGATCCACAGGAAGGTCATGTCCGCATAATTACGCTGAACCACACATCAAGCATCCAGACCTGGATTTAGAGGATGAAGGTGGGCGGGCTGGAATCCTACCTGCGTACCTGCAGCATGTGTGCATTCGGAAAAGACATCATGGAGATTTTCACTCTTGACAAAACCATCTCCCTATTCACTGATTTATGAGAAAAGTAGGTCAGACTATGACTTGAATCTACTATTGTCACACAAGACTAAACAGTCCTAAAAACTTATTGTCTGGGGGGGGGGGTTTGTCATTCTTTGTAGCAGTAATTACATTTGTTTGTCTTATACGTTTTTGTGTTATTTGTTTTTTCTGACACCAACCAATCAGAGCAAAAAGTCACACTCTGAATCTACTGGACGACTCTTCCAGTTTCTCCAATTTCCTGATTGGTAGTTTAGAATCAGACCAAAAACTCGTCAACGTAATCTTCTGCTCATTTACTTAAAGCTAGGTTCTCACCAAATGCGATATGCGCATCGTTGGAGCGTCCAGTTTCAGTGTTATGTCAGATGTACAGGCACAGCAAGACATCCAACGATTTTAGCGTCCAGTTCTCTAGCGCAGTCTCAAACATTCGCGTCAACATTTTTGTCTTGTGGCAAGATTTTTTCTGAATTTAAATGTTTGAACTTTGGTAAAGAATTAGCGTCAACCAATCAGGAATTCATCACAGTAGTTGATGATGTAATCAGTGGGTGGATTTCAAAACCAACATGGAAGAGAAGTTGATTGTTAGCATTTGTTTTTGTTATTTGCATCAAGACAAAAATAAAAAGGTCCTTATATTTTTTTTCTTCAAGGACTAATGAAGCAAGTCGTCAAACTCTGTCATAGAGAGACAGAAGTAGCGCTGAAGGCGGCCGTCATTCAGCTCTTGACCTCACCATCTACTGAATCCAGACCCACCATATAAGAGAACTGGACCAAGTGAGTGTGACGTCACCCAAATGACTCACTTCCAGCTCCAAAGAAATGACATCAATTCAGTCGCCTTTTTTTTCTAATATGGACGCCGCGGTGTAAGAACCAGACGTCATCAGTAAGCAGTGATTGGTCAGAATCGGTCAGAGTCAACATCTCTATGGCAACCACTCTTGTCAATCACATGTGAGATTTCCTTGAAGAAGGCCACGCTCCTTGAAAAGCTACTTGAAAGCGGGCTCTCAAGAATCTGTCAAACGTTTAAAAAGTTCAGCGTGTGACCGCCTACTTTTACTGAGACATCTGATTGGTCAGTTCATCAGAAGCTTATGTGATTTTGGTGTCATAGAACCAGCACGTACTTCCTGTTTGGACCACCAGGGGGAGAGGTCACTTAGTTCAGTTCTCATACACAGTCAATGCTAGCACCTCTGGTCAACCTCAGTTGGCACCTTTTCCATAAATTGAATAGACTTTTCTGTGTTACACATTACAAATGTTGACATGCTTTTATTTTGATGTCAAATGGTTTTATCTCAAAAATTATTTTTGAGTTTTATTTTGACATTTACTTTTAATTACTACGAAGGTCCAAAGCAATTTTGGGACACATTTTTAAGGTTTATTTTGAAATGTATGCTACCCTTTAAAGTGAGTCAAAATGTCTTAAAGAACAACTCTTTTAATTCAGATTTATTTGTTTTATGGCAGCCTACTTTTCTTCTTCACTTCCTGCCTTGTTTTCACTTTGATATTTGCTATAGATTCCTTTTAAAGTTAATTAGCAGATTTATTACAATACCCCCCCACCCCCCAAATACACACACTCCCCAAACACTAGCTTTCCCTTCACAGTTTTTTTTTTGTAAACACATTAAATAAGCTGCAACGCCGTGTGTCAACGACTTTGTCTTTGTATTTCATTTAGTGTTTTCGGGGTTGTAATGGAGCTGGAGGTGCGCAGGGAAGCGGGGGCTTTGGGAGGTTGACAGAAGCTGAGCTGGTTTTGTCCCCCGGGGTGTTCGGCTGGCGGCTGGCCTAATTCCCCAAAATAACTCCTTGATGGGGAATCAGGCAAGAGTTGGATCGCTCGCGTGGAGACTTACCGCCTGCGAAGGCGTCACTCTGTCGTCTCTGCTCGCTTCCTTCCCTGCGCTTCATCTCAGATGCGGGAAAGTTTCTACAGAGAGAGAACCAGCAGAGGGTTTTGGACGTTTTGGCAAAGGCTGACGAGCTGACCAGTTGTTGATGTAGATGTGGCCAATAACTGAGGAAGTGATGCTACCTTTTCGTAAAAGCAGCAGTAAGCACGGCTAAAGCCGCAGCTGAACGTCCTGATAAAGAAAATGTTTGTGTCAATCGATCTTCAGCTGATTTCCAAAACCTGATCCAAGCCAACATGCTACTATCCAGTAAGACAAACAAAATGCAACATTTGCTCCTCCTCACATGTTTAATCACTTACTCTTTTCGCACTTTCCTGGTACAGACTTAAACAAAACACGGATATAAAAGTGATGTCACTTTTTGAATCAAAGAGGATCCTGTTTACACAATAGTTCATTTTAATGTTTTAGTTTAAGGAAAATCGTCATTTTATTTTATTCTTTCGTGCTTTATTGATGTAAATTTGAGAAGTTGCCATTGTAACAATTCGCAGGGGTGCGGAGTCATTGTTTTTTTTTGTTTTTTTTTCCTAAACCGCCTTGAGTCGTGACTATGGATGGCCAGCAAAAAACTACGTAAATGATGTTCGTTTTTGACGGTGCTTCCTCTTCGGCGTAGCTGTCAGTAGCAAATACTGACACACACACCTACAGTGCCCTCTAGTGGTTGTTAGTGGGTAACAATGGGCAAATGGCAACCGGTTGTTAGTGAAAAAATAACAAATATATGAGCCAAAATGTAATTTTTCAAAATACCACTCCTGAGTATAAGCTGCTCCCTGGCCAAACTATGCAAAAAACTGCGACTTATACTCTAAAAAATACGTTAATTTAAAGTGGACCATTCGCAGGGGACGGTCTTTTTTTGTAAGCATTTCTAAACCGCCATGAACTGTTTCATGAATATGGATATATTAAAAAAAATCTGAATAAACAAACAAAATTAGCTTATTTCACGGTCCTTTAATCTTTAGCTTATGTCCAAAACCCAATCAAAGCCGACGTGTTTTTATCCAGTAAGACAAACAAAACACAAGATTAGTTCCCGCAGTGGAACAGTAAACATATCACTCATATGCTTAATCAATTAGACCAAAGCACTCTGGGTTTTTTTCGCAGTCCTTTCACACTTTCCTGGTACTGACTTAACCAAAACACGCCTATTAGAGGAGACGAGTTGTCTTTCAGCCACTCTGGGGAAACACTTCAGACCAGCCAAAGACAAAAAAGCTGCATCACTCGGCTCCAGCGCTTCCTGCTACCCACTTCCCCCGAGTTGGAAACCATTTGCATGTGCTGTCAGTGTCATTGTAAAATTGTGAAATCTGAATGGAGGATTTGCATACGGGCGTGTTTCATTGACGCACATGTGCAGCCCTTGGCATGCATGGGAGGAGAATTGGGGAGGGGGGTGTCACACATGACCACCACTCAGGGTTCAGATCTTGCTTGGTGATAACGGTCGTCACCGTCATACCGCCATGCCTTTCAAGCGCCAAATCAAAACACACGCAACCCGCTCTGGGAGATGCGAGCTTTGATCACACGAGGGGAACCTTTCCACGCCTCTGATCTCGAGAGTTTTTTTTCTCTCTGAGAGGAACTTCCAGTTTTCAGATTGAAAAAGCGCTGAATGTTTGTGCCACAACAGCAGGCGCAAGCGTTTGCCTCCGAGGGCTTTTAGGACACGTCTGTCTGTCTTTGTGTCCTTTCTGTTCTGGAATGTCCCTTAAAACTCTGCAGTCAGAGAAGGTATCACATCTGTTTTTGCTGCTGCTGGGAAATCCACTGGCATTTCAATTCCTTATCTTTGAAGCAGCTAGCAGAGAAAACTTTCTGTCTTCTGACTCAGATCAAAATCTGCAAATACGACTGTTTTAAATACACAAAAAATGTTTTTACTAGAGTAAGTCGAACTTGTGCACTTCAAAGCTACAGAAACAGATCTTTATCACAGAAGAAAGCGTCCAAAATCAGATGTTTGGTGTCTTTGGCGATGACAAATTTGTGCCTTCACCAGGAGGGGCAGCCAACCTGCAGGGAAGATGACGATCCAGCAAATAGACTGATCCGTGTTTGTCCAGCCCATTTTCAGATGTTTGACTTCGATATATTACCCACAATGCATCACTTCTTTGGATTGTTTTAGAAAATACTACAGGAGGAGAATCCTGAAGAAGTCCCTGTGTGTTTGGGTGTTCTGAGCCTGTGACGTCATCCATGGAAAATGGTTTGGCTCCAAAGAAATTAAGTCGATTCAGTTGCCATGTTTTTTCACAATACAAACACCACCACGTTGGAGCCAGGCTATATAGTGATTGGTCTAAACTGGTCTGAGTCACTGTTCTGATGACTTTGCGTTGTGCAATATTAGCGGTCAATATTAGGACGACAATATGTCAATGTTTTGATGGCAACCTCTTGCCAATCACGAGTTCTTGAAAGTGCACACCCCTACCACCACCACCACTCAGTCCAGTTCTCATTTACAGTCAATGGAAGGAACCAAACTATATCTGATAGAATTTTAAGAATCTCTGGAGTTTAGCCAAAGAACCTGTGTCCTGCAAGTAGATGGCAGCAGCTTATGTGGGGAAAAAGTTCTTAATAAACACAACACACAGTTGCTTGTTTACTTGGCTCAAATGTTGTTTTCCAGAGTCAGGACCAAACCTGGCAACAACGTCAGGAGATTTTACTTTTTAAAAAAGCACCAATTTCTACGTTATAAATGTGAATAAAAGCGGGAACGAGTGAAAGCAGTTCTAATATTGACAGACAATCAGACAATATTTACAGCTGAGGAGCCGCGTGCGCAGTTAATCTGGGAGCGTGAAGAGTGCAGAGCTGCTGCGTCTCTGTGGGTGTTCAACCTGCCTGTGTTTGGTATTCCGTGCAGAAAGCCTCCCACGCCCCGTGTGTCCGCCCACGCGCGGATTTGCGTCACACAGGGAGCGGCGTGGGCGGGAGATAGAGAGCAAGAGAGAGAGAGAGACTCTGTGGCAACCGCGCGGAATATCCCACTTTCCTCTGCAGCCCGCGTGAAGCTGCGCGCGCGCTCAGGATGTGGAGCAGGAAAAGCTAACAAAATAAAAGCACCTGGAAGAAATAGAGTTTAAAGAGTAAAATCAGAGGCGAAGCTGGGGGGGAGGGGCAAACGTTGAGTCAATATTAGTGTCATTATTAACAAAGATTTAAAAAAATCATAAATACACGCTTCTTCAAGCAGTAATAATAACACATCAGCTAAAAGAATCGCTGTTTTCATAACAGTAGTAATTAGTAACATTAATAATGGCCATCCACTCTGGAGTGTTTTAGGTGGAAAAAAAGTACAAACTTAGTTTTTTATGTTTTAAAAAGGAAGTTTGATGTAAATTTTAGCATATCAATTGATTCTGTCACATGTTTGACTAAAGTCAAAGTCCCTAATCCCATCTGTACATTCAGGTTTAACTACCTTAAATCATTGTGAAAACAACATTTCTCATGAATGTTAGCTTTAGTGTGCTAGGTCTGCAAAATGTTACTTAAGCTGCAGCTACAACAAGAGGACTTGTAATTCCATTCATTGGTTGGGAGGGTTTTAAAACATAATGAAGACAGAATTGTAGCTGCTCTGGCTCAACAAGAACTTGTGGATATCTTCATGCTGTATGTATTTTTGTTTGATTGTGTTCTCCCTCTGAAACAGGAATAGATAATTTAAATATAAAATAAGAATTATTGTATTACTATAAATACATTCTATGAAATAATATTTTCATAAATAAAATGTAGAGTAAAAAATTACATTAATTTGACACATTACATATTTCTTTAGAATAAATCATTTTGTTTTTATTGCTTTGTGGTAATAAAGGTGATTTTGATTGTTTGCAACTTTCTGCTCATTTTTTATTTATTATTAAGGGCAGGATTCCGCCTGCTTTTTTCGTGCTTTTATTTTGTAACCGCACGCGGAAGTGCGCGCGAGACGTCTCCCCCGCTTTGACGTTAGCGCTCTTGCAGAGGAGGAGAGGACTCACACACGCTCACGCTCGCACACGGCGCGCACTCGGAGCCGCGGCGAGGTCAGCGGCTCTTCTTCACTCTCCTCCTCCTCCTCAGCAGGAGAAAAGTTTGCGCGCAGACGAAGGAGCTTCACGCGCGCAGACGCTCCTTTTTTTTTTAAAGAATTGGTCCTGGAAGGGTCTTCCTCACCAAAAAGACAGTTTTTGAAGCCCGGGTCCGTCCGTGTAAACTAACAGCTTTGTGTTGAAGAAGAGCAACGAGAAAAGAAGGAGGATTCGAACCAGCAACCCACCAGGTAGGCGCATTTAGATCTGAACTATAACCTGCATGCTTCTTGCTGCAACACACGTAAACCAAACAGTAAACAGAGATCAGAGCGTGCTTTTTGGGGGTGGAGGGGTGTGTGCAGGTGCGTTTATTATTTAGTCTGGTCGTCCGCGCGCCCCTGGAATCGGGATCTCTGCACGCGCGAGCTGTCCGCTTCCCGGTCACTTCCTCGTTGGCCGAATGAGGAAGTCCCCCCCTTGAATCACGGTGAAATCATCGGATTCTCTCTTTTTGTGTCGGATTCCCGTGGATTCCCGGGGCGCAGCGCGTGCGCTCCAGGGTGGAAAGTCGCCGAACTCGCTTGGAGCGCTGACCCAAAAGCAGTCGCGCGCGGCTGCGCCCCGCGACAGCAGCCAGTCCACATATTTGAAGGTAAATTGACTAAAGGTCACATTTAGATCCTTGGAAAATACTCCAAAGTATAGCTAAAAGGCCTAAAGCGCTGTGATCTGCAGCATCTGATGTGAGCATCGTTGATTCTCCAAAGACCAGGCAGGACTTTGAGCCTCTCAGCCTTCAGCATCCCAGCTAATCTCATGATGGGGGATGAAGCCCACAGGTTTCTGCTCCTGTGTTTGCTGCGGGTCATGAGAGGCTGGACAACAGTGGGGGCAGTCCTAGTAGATGGTGGTAGTTTTAGTGGATGATGGGAATCCAATAGTGGATGGTGAGAGGTCCTAGTGGGGGACCGTCATGGATTCTGCAGCAGATACTGTACATAAGAGAGATCTGCAGCACACTAATGGGTCCACTGACCTCTGCACTATGGCTGCGGTTGGTTGGTCTTGGTCACATGATGGGAAATCCACTTCAGACTGTCAGATCTGTTTGGGTTTGGAGTACCTGAGTGAACCTGACAGGAAATGATCCAATCCTTCAGAGAGGAAGTTGTTGCGATTTAGTTTTCCCGTCTATCTTTTGCTTTTCCCGGCAGACTTTTGAATTCATGAACTGCACAGACGGCTGAACGTCAGCAGTAACGTCAGGATGAGAGTCACTGCTAGCAGGAGGCTGAAGGGATGCTTGGAATACAGACTGGCATCACCGTTTTTTAATCAAACGGAACTTCTCCGTCTTCTCCGCTTCTACGACCTGAAAAAACCTGTTCAGGACATTCTCCCTCAGGGTTTCTCCTTCGCTCTTAGTTTTTGTGTTTTTTTTACTCCTCTCAGCGCAGTTGACGCCTGCTTGGCTCCCAGGGCTTATTCTGGGTGAGGCAAACCCACCGCCTACACATCCTGCAGGGGTGGAGAGCGGTATGTGGTCCTCCCAGCAAGCCGGGCCCGGCTGACTGCCACTCCTCTGTCAACCGGGCCTCCGCAGGGTCAAAAGCAGGCCTCCTCAGCGCTCTCATAGAGCAGCTGATCCACAGAGATTCAAAAACAGAGTAAACTTTAGTCAGTTTTAATGAAACAAAACAATATTTATGTTTTTATCTTCTGTTCGAAGCTCCTCCCACTCATTCTCTATTACGCCTCATCTTGTTGTTGGAGACTCCTCACACTTTTAAGAAGCTCTGTCTTGCGTGATCTGAACTCAAACGTAGACCAAACAGATAATGGATGTTTTAAGGAAACTTCTTTTGGGTACAACAACTTCCTGTCACGCCCAGTCTTGTCTGATCTTGAACGCCAAGTAGGGTCAGGAAGACCACCTGGAAATACTGTCTTCTGTTATCAGTTTTAGGACTGCACAGTGGTGCAGGGCAGTGGTACCCAATCACTGGGCTGTAGACCGATACTGATCTACCTGAGTCACAAAAAATACAATTGGGAACTTCCATTACTTCTGCTTTGTTTAAGTTCTGATTCTGATGGAGGTTTTGTTTTGGAAAACTACTGGATTTTGTCCAACACATCCGACTATGACTCGCACCTGTCGTTCCCCTCACTCACGTTTGTTAAAGACGTCCACTACCTTCTGAAAGCGGCTAATGAAGTCAATAAAAACAAAGATACAAAAACTGGAAACTTAAAAAAAATTCAAAGCCAACTTTGACCTCATATTGACCATTCCATGAAAGTATTGTCTGACATTAAAGTGGTCTGGGGCCTAAAAATGGTTGGGGACCACTGATGTAGGGGTTAGTTCCATCTCAAAGCAAGACGATCCTGGTTCAAATCCTGGTCCATTCACATCCTTCATAGGTTGATTGATGTCTCAGGTGTGACTTTCAGTGTCTGTAGTCCTGTGACGGACTACAGTCCGGGATGTAGCCGTTTTCGTTGGACCGGAAAATATGAACATAACCAAACATTTGCTTTAGAATTCTGCTGCTTTTCGGTTTTGTTGATCAGTTAATAAAAAGCTCCAACAGCTTAAATGTTGGAGTGACATCAAACGTGACCCTAAAGGGTCAGCCGCCCTACTGATGTCCATAGCTTTCTGTCATATCAGTTGGAAAATAAGGGCTTATAGAAGTCTAGGTGTGTCCAATGCTGGTCAGCTAATGCTACCACATCAATCCACATCTGATGTTTCCTCAGGTATGGCGGCTGTGTTGCCGAGAACCCTGGGTGAGCTGCAGCTCTACAGGATTCTGCAGCGAGCCAACCTGCTCTACTACTACGAGGCCTTCATCCAGCAAGGCGGTGATGACGTGCAACAGCTGTGCGAGGCCGGCGAGGAGGAGTTCCTGGAGATCATGGCTCTCGTCGGCATGGCTAGTAAGCCTCTACACGTGCGACGCCTCCAGAAAGCACTGCGAGACTGGGTCACAAACCCGGCCATCTTCAACCAGCCGCTCACTTCGCTGCCCGTCTGCAGCATCCCCGTCTACAAGCTGCCCGAGGGCTCGCCCACGCTGCTCACCGCTCAAGACAGAGCCAACACCGCCAGCGTCAAGTTACCCAAAACCATTGCTGCCGCCTGCTCCGATCCAGGGAAGCTGGACGTGGCCAGAGACAAAGTGTCTGCTGGATCACCCCTGCAGGGCAGCAGCGAGGTTCGATTCTGGTCGGGTCACAGCAACGACAGCGAGCACAGCCTGTCTCCGTCAGATCTGGGCTCTCCGTCCTCTCCCAGAGATGCTCTGGAGGCACTGGATGCAGCAGCGGTGCAGTCGGTCCTGGAGTGCGTGGACCGGATGGCTCCTGGTCTCCCAAAGACAGACCTGACCGAGGTCAAAGAGCAACTCAAGAGCAACAAGAAGCTGGCAAAGATGATCAGTCACATCTTTGAGATGAGCGACGATGAGCCACGCCGGGAGGAGGAAATTCGAAAATACAGCGCCATCTATGGACGCTTTGACTCCAAGAGGAGGGATGGCAAACACCTGACACTGCATGAGGTTGATGAAAACTCAAAACGACGACGACACATTCGTCCATTTGGACTCAAAAAGTTTGCATTAACTTCTTTCTGTGTTTGCGATGCTCAGTTGACGGTGAACGAAGCAGCGGCGCAGCTCTGCATGAGAGACGTGGCGCTGCTCACGAGACGAGACGAGCTGTTCGGACTGGCCCGGCAGATTTCCAGAGAGGTCACCTACAAGTACACTTACCGCACCAGCAAGTAAGAACATCCTTTGTTTTATTAAAGAAATAGTTGTTCATTTTTTTAGCTTGTTAAGGACATTACACCCATAAATGTTTCACATTTCTCCCATTGGAGATGCTTTGCTTTTGAAAAACATATTCTATGAAAAAGATTAAAGAAAGCTTAAATCTTCAAGAAAAGCATTTTGCTTTCATTTAAACATGACACACAAATTAGCATTAGGTTCATTTTTAATTTTTAGTTTTAAATTAGCTTTTTCAAATTAGCAATTTTACTTTTTGCAAAACTATTCTGCTTATTTTTAGCAGTCTTTCATTTTTTAGCTTTGAGTCTTTCATGTAGCCCATTAATCATTGAGTTTTTTTCTTAGCTAATTACATTTTTGTTTAGCATTGTGATTAGCAGTGTAGCATCACAATTAGCATTTTTAGCATTCAACAACTTTCCTAGCTTTTGGGAGTTTTCCATTTAAAAACATTTTTTTAACCACTGGTGAGGCAGCCATGGCGCAGCGGTAGATCCATCAACCTCTGATTGGAACATTGTAGGTTCAATTCCCACCTTGCCTGCCCATATTAGAAGTGTCCTTGGGCAAGACGCTGAACCCCACATTGCCTCTGGTGGAAGGTTGGCGCCAGTGTTTGGCAGCAAAGTCGCCATCAGTGTGGGAATGTGTGTGTGAATAAAACTGTGACTGTAAAGAACTTTAGGCTTTCTACTTGCTTACTGTATATCTTGGCGCTATACAAGTATACGGCATTTCTCATTAACCATTTGATTAACAAATACCAAGATAAAAAGCATTTTTAGCATTTAGCAACTTTTCTAGCTCTTACTGGTCTCACATTTTTCTCATTTTTTTTTCTTTCTTCATTTTGATTAAAAACTGTTGTATCCTAATTCACATTTTTAGCACTGGGCCAGTTTTCTGGCTTTAAGGTGTCTTGCAAATTTTATTTTATTTTTTTCTAGGCTAGCCAAGCATCAGAATTAGCATTGTTAGCATTGAGCAACTTGTCTAGCTTTTGTGTCTTTTGTGCTCTTTTTAAAATACTATTTTGATAAATAGATGCAGCTTCACTATTAGCATTTTTAGCTTTGATAAACTTTTCTTGCTTTTAGGGTTCGTTCATCTTTTAGTTTTTTTTAGCATTATGATTAGCAAGAGTATGAATCACTATTAGCATATCTTATTATTAGAAATGCTCTTTCCCTGTTTGTAGCTAATCATGTTTTTATTTAAAAAGCTAGCTCTGTGGAATGATTTTTACCAAATTTCTAAAATATATTCATTCATTCATTTTCTGAACCGCTTTATCCCTTTCGGGGTCACGGGGTTGCCGGAGCCTAACCCGGCTACTTATGGGCGGAGGCAGGGGACACCCCTGGACTGGTCGCCAGTCTGTCGCAGAGGCCTTTCTAAAATATAACCTCCCAAAAATGTGAATTAGTAAAGAGTTTTCTGCTCTCTGTTTATGTGCAGGTCTCGTTGTGGTGATAGAGATGAACCATCCCCTAAAAGGATTAAAACAGAGGTGAGCTGAGTACCACACTAAAGATACTTTAACCCTTTTCTTTTTATTTTAAACTCCATTTTCGAAATGTTTTACGTCATTTAGTGTACCATGAGTAAAATCGGTAACATTTTTATGCTTGTAACGATTTTCGAGCTACTGATTGGTTAACGGCTGATACATAGAGCTCTGGCAGACAGAGCTGCTCTGTGTTTGATAATCAGAGAGGAAAAGCTCAGAGCAGCAGCAGACTTGAACAGATTACAAAGGGATCTCTCAGCCCTCCTCTCCCAGCGCTCTTGTTCTTGAGGCGTCTTTGAATGCCTCCTCTCAGCGTGCGAATCGATGATGGAAAACATGTGGCGGCGGCGAGCTCTGCAGGGACTTTTAGCCGAGACGAGAGCAGCAGATGAACAGACACCTGTTCACAAAAGCTGCTCTGAGCCGCTGAAAAGGGAAATTCCTGCAGAACCGAACTATCAGCAGAACAGAAGTATATCCAGAAGTCTTTTAGGAATCAAATCAAGCTATAAAATTGTTGTTTTTAACCCACTAATAATGATTTTTGCTCACTTAAGTTCAAATTGGTTCTTTTTTTTTTGTTGTTTTTCCACTAGGAGAACTTCTTTGACATCCAGGAGGCTCTACAGGCCATCCATATGAGACAGGAGATGCTGAGGGAGCAGCTGGCATGCGCCAAGTCCAAAGGGGAGGAAACGGTTGGACGTAACCTGCAAGTAGGTTTCAAAGTGGTTGAGCCAATCTGCAATAGTGATTCAGCTGTTTTCTCATACAAAAAGCAGAAGTAAAGCTGGTGTTGCTCAAGAAGAGGCCAAGGAGAACATATTTTATTTTTTTTTTATTAATTTATTTGAGTTTGATAAACCTGCAAAAAACAAGTGTTTTTGTTTTTATTCAAAGCGAGTTTGGGGTTTTGATCTCAAAGAGACAAAAACATCTTCCCTCTGTGGCGTTTTTCCCTCATTAGAGGCGGCGTGTGGGAGGAGACATGTTTGCTCCTTCACTCCCATCTGGTGAGCGCGATGCACTCACTGTCCTCGCGCTCATCCCCGGTGAGGATTCGGCTCCATCAGCCGGCGTTTGCGCGGCGTCAGTTCCACTTGTCACGCTGATGTGATTTGCTCAGGAATCGCATTGAGGAGAACAGAGGGAGGGATTTCATGGCTGCGTTTGCACTGCGGGCAGTCACCCAGCAAGGGCAAAGGAGGCATCCCGTTGGGACTTAAAGAAACTGACAGTTATCAGGAGCTGCGCTTGTTCTTCACATTTTGCTGACTGTTTGGCACCGTCACTTTAATTTATTAATTTTACCAAGTGATGAAATTTTGCTTAGTGTTAACAAACCTTTAGCAGATTCAGTTACAAATAAAGCCAAAGATTTTCCGATTTTAAACCGAAAAAAAAAAGAAAATCATAAAAGTTTTCATTTAGTGTAACTTTATTACATGTTATTTTATTTATATTTAAGACAAAATGTGTCTTAAAAAAACAAAAGAAGTTTCCTGTTTGGTTTGCATTCCGAGCTGCTCTGTGGGGTTCCTCAGGGCCCCGTTTTAGGCTACCTTTCTTTTTCTATTCTTTTTTGCTGGGTTTCAATTTAAAAAGGTAAAATTCTTAAGGATTTGTTTATGTAAAGATCTATGATCAATAATACATCATTAATATTGATTAACCCTGCTGTAAGTTTTCTTTCTAGATGTTGGGCTTTAGTTGAACCAAATTAGCATCTTCGTAATTAGTAAAACTAGATTTGTAGAAATTCTTACCAAAAAAATAATTCTAAAATGTTTTTTTTTTTAGCGTAACTTCATAAATTGTCATTTTATTTTATGTTAACACTAAAAAATTTTAAAAATGAAAAGAACAAAGCAATGGAAGTTTGCGGTTTAGTCTGCATACCCAGCTGCCCTGTGGGGTTCATCAGGACCTGGTTTTGGGCTCCTTTCCTTTTTCTAAAGTTTTTTGCTAGGTTTCAATTGAAAACGATCATAAACATAATTTTTCATTAATATTCATAAATGATGAGTCCTCATGCAAGTTTTCTTTCTAGTTTGAGCATTTGTTGATCAAATTTGGCAAAATCAGTATTAGTACAACTGTAAAAAAACAAGTAAAACAAAATCCCTCCAGTAAAACAAAAGCTTCTTTTAAATTACTTTTGTTTGCTTTGGAATGCTTTATTAGCTTGGCACTACCATCAGAAAATTGGAAAGTGGTTAGATAGCTGCTCCAGGCGGTTCCCAGGTCTGAAGTGACTTTAGTTAAACCCTGAAGCAAATGAAAACACAGTTTTTAAATCGTTTAGTCTCTCCAGCATCCAGTTCTTGCTAAACAAGACTTCAGAGCTTCTGCTTTTACTTTTACTCGTTATATTGAGTTTAGTTTTTCTTTTCTAAATTACAATAACAATAATAATTTTTACAGCACTTACCTAATGACTAAAGAGAGTAAGGAAAGTAAATCAGGTAAATGAAAGTTTTTAAAGAATAATGAGCTTAAATGCCATAAAATTCAACCAAACACGAAAATATTTAAAGTGAAATAACATTTTTATTGAATTTTCTTGAAAATGTCAGATTTGGATTGGAGAACTCATGTGGCCTGATCACCAATATTGGCTCTGCCCGCCAGTATCCCTTTGCTTTGAGTTGCAGAATGTATTCTTTTTTAAATTTTAAGTGTAAGACGCTACAGAAGACAACCACACCCCCCAGGGGTAGTTGGAGATTGGTTGCGCTGGGATCTCAAACAGGAAGGATAATTTGGGCTGCAAACAAAACGAGCCGTTTTGGACAAATCAGGATCAGTTTATTTCTTGGAAGAGAAAAAAACTCTTTTTACTTTTTGCTGCTGAGGACTTTATGTGATGATGACAAAAGCACCAATCACTGTGGGGGAGTGGGAAAACCCCAAACAGAGTGGGTGGACCTCTTTAACGATGATGAACTTTATACCCTTATAAGGTCATTTGAGTGTAAAGTCCAAAGATGTGAGCCATGGACCCCATGTTTATGAACTTTCAGTTATTCTTGATCTTAGTTTTGCAGTTTCTACATGCAGGATGCCAGTTTGTTTGTGTGAAGCACCTCTTTTCCTGCTTAGGGTCAATGGTTTGATTCTCTGTCCTGCAGATTCAGCTGGAGCGCCTGCTGGCAAGGCAAATGGAGATCCTGCAGGACGCTGCGGTCCAGGAGCGTCTGCAGGCTCTGGACTGGAGGATCCCACCCGCTGCCCTGAAGTACCTCAGCGACACTCAGAACACCAACGGAGTCACAGCCGACGTCAGTAGAGATGGCCAAGGTAGAGGAAAACTTCAACTTTGCACCCGGGTATACTCTTATTTTGAAGAATTGCTTTGTTTTTGCGGCATCATTCTCCTTAGCCCCACCCACATTCAAAGCAGCCGCCTTTGATGCTGTTGTTGACAGGAAAACGACGCCGACCTGAAAGAATTCAAAAATTGTTGAATTTTCAGATTTATTTGGTGTCATGAACGCCACAGAAACGAAGCGTGGATAGAAACGGCGCCCGTAGGTGCAGATTTTCCCCACCCAGTTGTCATCTATTCCTTTTTTTTTTCTTTCATCTCCTGATCTGACTCCTCAAACGTGGATGTGGCGGGTGGGGGTAGGGGGAATCATAATTCAGGATCGCACTTGTCCTCCAGGCCTCGTCTCATTTTCATCCCTTTCCACCCTCACCCACTCCCGACAGCTCATTATACTGCTGCTCCCACAAATCCCACAATGCACCTGTAATTATCGCGCCCACGCCTGTTTACCTCCAGCCAGTTGCCTGAGGGGGGTGGCTCTTTTTTTCTCTTTCTATCTGCTCTGCTTTTTTCCTGTTTTTTTCTTTCTTTTGTTTTTCCTGCCTTGATTTGTCAGTTCTTTACCTTTTTCTTTGCCTTCTTCTTTTTTTGATGTTTTTCCTAAAAGAAAATAAAATCTTCATGTTTTTATCCTCTGAGAGGTTAATCTGCTGCCTGCGGGTCTTTGCAGTTTTTCAGAGGTCAACAGGAACCTTTGATTATAATTGTATATGAATAATAAATGAGAATCATGAGGCATTAAACAAAAAAACAGCTAAATTAATTACATTTCCTGTGGAATTTGCTGATTTGACAACGTAATATGGCTTCTTACAGCATTTATGGTTAAACATATTTGTTTAGTGCTTCCTAAAATAACAGAAACTAATTTAAATTGAAACTTTGGATGAAAATCAGTTGCCGCATAAAATTCAGCACAGCTATATAGAGGTTTTAAATTGTTTTACGTAACTAAATAAAACAATAACTCTTTATTAACAGAGCTTACGGAAAGCTGATAAAAGCAGCTCTGCGCTAGGCTAACACTTTATGGTAGTAAAGTGTTACTTTACGGAGGTAAAACTTAACATTGCAAGTTAAGTTTGCTTTAATTGTGTAAACAATTTTCTATTATTTTCCTCAGCTTTCCGAAACCATTGGAATTACGTTATTTGCACTTTTAAGCTACTTTTACGAGTTGCATATTGGTGAAAATCTGCTTAAAATCTGGTTCTCTCCGCATCAGAGTAAGATAGTTGAAGTGAATTACATAAATACTTTCCTAGTGTAAGTGATGTATATATTCCCAAAGCTACTTTTCTCAGCCCTCAAAATCCATTGGAATTGCGTTAAGTTTGTTAGTGTCACTGTCGCTCAAAGACCGTAAACACAGGAGCTAAAGCTCTAACGTTAAAAAGTTAAGTAGTTCTGAAACTAAAATTAGCTTAAAAATTGTGAGTATTGCTGGTGTACCTATTTATAGAGGGCACTGTAGCTAATTGGGTTGATGAGCGTTTTTTTGCTAATCGATTGATTGGAGGTTAAGTCTAAGGTTGACCCCAGCATAGCCAGGAGTTTTGGGTAGAAACAACCGCTAAGTGAGAGTTGGTAACCTGAAATCATCTGCACCCCATACGAAAGGTACAAAAAAATTTGGTTCAGTTGTAGTTATAACGCTTGTCATTGTGTTCAATCTTTTTGCCTGAAGAAGTCTTGTTTTTAAGAGCAGGAGCTTCATTTTTTTGACAGACTTGATTCAGAT
Source organism: Oryzias celebensis (assembly GCA_014656515.1). Taxonomy (NCBI): domain Eukaryota; kingdom Metazoa; phylum Chordata; class Actinopteri; order Beloniformes; family Adrianichthyidae; genus Oryzias; species Oryzias celebensis. The sequence continues at coordinate 304,929 of BNCR01000002.1, forward strand.
GTGATGTTTGTATGTTTGTTTGTTTGGTAGATGATCGACCAATCAACTTGCGGGTTGTGAGTCAAACTATGCAGGAGGGGGAACTCCCGCTAGGGAAGCAGCTAGCCAATGAGCTGAAACGCCACCACAACCACAACCATAACAACAACAACAACAACAACAGCAGCAGCTCAGAGGAGACCAAAACACCAGCAACAGGTCGGTGCGATAGCCTCGAGTTTTCACCTTGGTGTTTTTAGTCTAAACCTATACGCTGATGATGCCGCTCTTCTTCTTTGCTTCAGAAAACGGAACGTCACACCGGGCACCAAGCTCCACAGAAAAGAAAACTATCAAATCAGAGCCGGAAGACTCCACATAGTGCCTCCCCCGCCCCCCAACCAACCCCCCTCCTGTCGTCCTCCTCCTCACACCTGACAGTATGCAGTTCCTACCCGTCAGTAGATACTAAGCAAGCACAGCCACAGTAGAGCCTTAACAACCGACGTTGCCTCATGAATAGCGTTTATTTTGATTTTTTTTTCTTTTCTTTTGTTTTTCAAAAATTTGCCAAAGCACATTAAGAGCACACCGAGATACCCCCTTCGCCCTACCGGGTGTTCTGCGGTGTGTAGACTCTTACCTCTGCGGAGCTTTGCTTCTGTTGTGTGTTTTTTTTTATGTGGACGAGTGTCGGGACTGAATCTTAACCTCAGATTTGTGTTATTACTATACCCCCCCCCCCCCCCCCCCCCCCCCCCCCCCCCCACACACACACACACACACACACACTGATCTGCAGGAAGATTTGGCTTTAGAAAGTCGTAACATATTTACACGCTTCTCTCTTGTCCTCTCCATAATCTATCACTAATCCTCTACAGGTTTAGAAAAAAAGAAGTTCCTCTTCCTCCATGTGCAGACCCTTAGATGTTGTTTTTCTGACATGTTTGTTTGTGCAAAATTCAAATATGTGGTGCAAAAAAACTTTAGTATTAGTCTGAACAATTTAGGGTGTCTGCACGTTTTGTTTTTTTAATTTTATTTGCCTCATCTCTTATTTCACAAAAGATGTGACAGATTTAATTTCCTTAAATGATCTGTTTTCTTAGAAGCAGGGTATGTGTTCTTTTTTACCTTAAAAAAATAACATTATTTCTAAAAATGATGAAGCAGTATAGGTGCCACTCAAAAAGTAAAGTCTGCATCACTACAGTTCTCATTAAAAACAAAAGAGGAATGTATCGTATTTTTGGTACTATAGGGGGTAAGGCGCAGTAAACGAGACAAAAGATTTAGAGATATGTCTCAGTCAGTCAGACTTTATATCTGCAATCACAGTAACTGTAGACATTTTTCGTGACACGCTACACTTTAGCCACGCTAGAAGCGTTAGCCATGTTAGCATATTTACAGTAACACCCAACCTTTAGTTGCTACATGTAAAAAAAACAGACTGATACTGCCACAAAAAATGTTACTGTGACTACGCTAACGCCCAATCTAGTTAGTAACATGTAAATAAACACACAGTCCATCACCACCACGTTAGCATGTTCACAATCTTGTTATTAACAAGTAAAAAAATGGAAAAGTAGTCTGAGATTGTTACACGGTCCCGTGTACCATATTCACAATGACACCCAACCTTGTTTGCAACACATAAAAAAACAGAGTAATACGGCTAAATTGAACTTATCGGTTACTACGCAAATTCCAAGCCTTGTCAGTAACACGTAAAAAAAAAAAAAACAGCCCGACAAAGCTACAGATTAACCGTGTTAACATATTTACAACATCGCTCAACCTTTTTAAAACACGTAAAAAAATATGACAATGATAACTCCCAACCTTGATAGGAACACGTAAAAGAAACCATTCAGGCGCCGCTACACATTAACTAACCAAATATTTTGACAAAGCGCCCTTTACCTCTAAAAATCACTTTGACCTCAGTAAACACAACCAGAATTCATTCATATATAAGGTGCACTGTCGTTTTTAAAAAAATCATAATTATTAAGGGTGCCTTAAATTTAAAAAATATGGTATAAGGTAACCGTGACAACAAGGGAGTCGTTTCGATGAAAATTTGTATGAGTTGAACACAGTTAAAAATAAAAATAAGTTAAGATGCAGCCCCCAGCTCTAGTTTTTGCAAAAAATTTTGTGGGCAACAAGAAAAGGGAGGGAGCCCCCCTTTTACCCCCCCCCCCTCCCTCGCCTTGCTCTTGTCCTGTGCATATTTCTGGGAGGTAATTTTCCGCGTGTACAGTGGAGTAGCAGCGAGGGACCTCCGACGTTTATTCTTGGCAAGCCGGAGGCCGAGCGAACCGTTTCATTTCACTTTGTAATTTAGCAAAAAAAAGAAAAAAAAAAAACTGCTGTTGAGGAGAAACCACGCATCTACCAGCGAGGGGGAGGAGGAGGGAGTCTTCAGGAGTCTCCCAGCAGAAACTTCAAAGGACAAGCAGCCTGTAAATAGAACTGATAGCCTAATCTGTCCAGCAGGGGGATTTTTTTTTGTTTGTCTAATGTAACTTTTGCTGTAATTTTTTGGTGTCAAAACAGTGTTTCTGTATGTAGAGTAAACAAGAGAAAAAAACATGTCTGCTGCATATATATATATAGAAAAAAAGCTTTTTAGCTTGTGTTTGTTGAAACAACGTAAAAGTAGAAAGCGTGTTTGTGCGTGTCTTTCAGCAGCATCCTGTAAATACACCCCCATCGATTATAGTTGGGCTCACCCGGAGCCCCCGATGCAATATTTATGTAAGTAAGCGGTGTGTTCACGTGTCTGCCATCAGGCTGGGAATCCGTTTTCGTCTCGTGTCCACAAACTCTTGGGGTTGTGACAGCAGCATGTTGTGATCAATTCTGTTTATCGTCCAGTGATAGATTAGGCTTCTCCTAGTTATGCACCTGTTTTTTTTTAAACACTAATATATTTTATTTGTTATACGGCACATGAACATTAAACTTTATTTTTTTTAACTCTACGGTGTGGTGCTGTTTGAGTGGTAAAGGTGGGATGAAGAGCAGCAGCTGAGATGAGCTCTTTTATTTGATTTATTTTTTTGTTCGCCCCTCTGGCCATTTGCATCAGCGTCACATCAACACATTGTGAAAGTGGCTGATGACTCACTCTGACGCAGGTCCTTTTTCACATACCTCCCATCATCCTCTTCCTCCACCCCCCAACACGCACACACGCACAGGCGTAGACATATTTTCTCTGGAGAAAAGCTGCGCTCATGAACGCCCACGCCGAATGCCGTTCGCCGTGGCTCCAGCCCCTCCTCGCCCTGTCCTCCTCCTCTTCTCCTTCCAGTGCAAAGTCACTGATGATGTTGTGTTGCCGCGGCAACGGCTAGAGGGTGGGCGGTGGCTCCACGGGCAAAGTGGGCGGAAGCCAGCCGCTGAGCAGCGTGGGAGGGAAGCAAGCCCGTCACCCTCAATTTTGAAAGGAACAGGAAGCTGACTGCTTTTGAGAAGGCGTGGGCGTCGGTGAATGATTGCCTCTCTGCTCCCTGCAGCTTCAGCGGGGAGCGCCCTGCTCTTCTCCTTACCTCCTTTTGTTTCCTGTTCTCACCTCTGCAACATCTGAAGAGGCACACGAGGCTTTTATTTTGAAATAAAAAGTTTCTCCCAATGATTGGGAGACATTTTAATCCCAAACTTTTCAAACGTGACGTATGTGAACCCTGCATCTTTTCCACTGAGCATTGATGGAAGTCTCCCTTAGTATCAGACGTTTACTCTCCTTGAGGTTTCACATCCAAATTATTCATGTTTAATCCACAAGGAGATCCAGGTGGGCGGAGCTTATGACTAGCTTTAGATAAAGTGCTATTTAAAAAATAATTTAAAAAAATCTGACCAGAAAGTTTCCTGATGGAAATTTTCCTTAGAAGGCCATCTCTGACTAAATCAAAAGTCAAGATACACTTTGAGGCTTTCAAAAAACGAAATAATACATTACATTAGGATAATTTAGATTGATATTTAGATCATTTTTTAATCAACCATTTTTGACCTGGAGTTCATCGCCCTTTCTTCCAGTAGATGGTGCTCCGACTTAAATTATTTATTTATTTCTATGGAACGTGACAGAACATGACTTAACATATGCAAAATTAATAAAAAGCCTTAAGTAATTGGAACTACAGAACAACAAATGATAATAAAAAGAAAAATATTTTTCAAGGTAAAATTTTATCTTAAAGAAATATTTAAACTGTTACAGAATTAAAAGGCAAGTAACGTTAAATAAAAAATAATAATAAAAGTAAACAAAATAAACATTATTTCGACATATTTAAAGGTGAAATCAATTAAAGAGAGTGACATTTATTTTATTTCACATCTACTGGAAATTCAGTTAACTTATCGTAAATTTTTCACATATTTTGATATATCTTAAGATTTTATATACTACTCTAGTTCAACCAAAAAATAATTTCAAAATTGAGTTTCCAATCACCTTAACTAGTTTTCAGTCATTTATTATTATGTTTGGTGCAGTACCCACATATTCCAGTAGGTGTCAGTATAAGACAACTTAAGTGCCACAGATTAGACTCCAAAACCACATTTCAGAGATTTCTTCTTTTCGGAAAAAACGAGCAAAAAGTTACAAATGTTATAGAAAGTTATTGATGTTTGTATTTTTATTTAGCTGTGAACAAATTCATATGATTATATTAATCAGACTAAATCTGTTTTCCTATTTTTAAATAATTTATCAAAAAAAAAGAGAACAAAAAGCATTTTTACCTCATTTTTTTATATTTTAGTAAGTTCCATCCAAATTAAAGAGTTAGAATAATCTACTAATGAATTAAAATAACAGAATTGTATAAAAATAAATAAATGACTAAAGACAGGTATCATAGGTTGTGCTTTGTAAATTAGTAGTTATAATGAAATGTTAGCATTATGTTTTTAGAATCTGAAGTGCCTAATAAATATAAATAAAATAAGACAAACCTGTATCACAATTTATATTATTGTAAAATAAATACTAAAAATTACAAAATATATTACATATAATTATCATGAGAATGTATTGAAATTATAAATACATTTTAGGCATTTATCTATTATTGACTGTTTACACAGTTTAGTGAGTTTTTTATTTAAAAAACTAAACTTGTCACTGATAAAAAGGCTACATGTTATCCAACATATGCAAAACTTTACATAATTTTCATTAAAAACTCCTTACATTATGTCAACATTTAAAAATTGGTAATTATAGATTTTTAAAAAACTGTGAATAAAAGTAAAGTAGGAGGTACTGGGAAACTAAAAGTTAAATTTAAAGCTAAAGTAAAGCGAAACCCTACATTTAAATCCCTCAAGTAAGTGTAAACGCCTGAAATCAGAGCTGATGGAGGTAAAGTCACTCAAAACTCAACCGTATACAGTGGCGAACCAATCAAGATGATTGACAGCCCGACTGGCCACTCAGTAACCGGCATCCTCCCTCGCTGTCCAATCAGATGTCGCGCGTGCGGGACGGCTTGGTTGTATCCATTGACTGTATCAGAACCGTTACTCGAGCTGGAAAAGCCGTCGCGCTCCTGCACCGGTTTCTCCGCGGTTCCAAACTCGGTCTCGTAGCGCTTTCAGAACCCAGAACGTTCTCCCCCGAACCAAGTCGAGATGTTCCATTTCCGGTCCACTGTCGCACTGAGGGAGTTAATTCACGGCCATCTGCAGCGGCCGCTGGCGGCTCGCGCCGCGCGGAGAGAAGCACCTGCGGCCGCCGCGGGGACTGGCGGGAAGGCGCCCGGCAGGGGGAGGGCGCTGTCCGCGTGGACAGCCTCACCGCGCGCGGCCGGACCGCGCGGGACCAGGGGCTTCTGCTCCAAAGATGAAGCCGCCAAAGACTCCTCATCCGAGAAGTGAGTAGCGCTGGTTTCAAGGTGAACGTGAACGCACCACGGGCTAGCGCCGGTAGTTAGCAACGGAGGCAGCTGATAGTGACGATCTTTGATCACATTAATCCATTTTTAGTAAAAACACTCCCTATTTCTGACCAAAACTCCGCGGATAAGACAATTTCATTCACAAAAAACATCAATTACGTCTCACATGTTTGATTAAAACAATAAAAATGTGTCCATAAATAAGAGAAATAAGTCGTGACCATCACAATGAAGCAGCAGGAGCTTCATCCTCTGACCTGCTGCTGAAACTGCGTTAAGTCAACAAACGCAGCTTGATTTCACTAAAAGCCCGCGATCAGGAGCTGATGAAGGTCAGTCCTGCCAGCATCTGTCATCTAAATTCTAAAGATTAGAAAGGAGGGGAAAGCGCAAAAACAACAATAAAATAAAAGCCTAAAGCCAAAGTTCTGTCACAGTAAAGACAATCATTGCACAGAGAGGCTTTTAATCTGGAAATACTTTTTTTAGGTCACAGTGAAGCACCTGGAAACAAAGTAGAGCAGCAGGACATCATTTATGCTTGCTCTGTTGTTTTTTTTTAATTTATTTATTAGTTATCACATATCTTGAGCTTTTTTTTAGGATATTTGGCCTGTAATATTTTTTTCAAATCTTCAAAATATTTTTATTTCGCTACCTCGTTTTGGCTTCTCAGGAAAAAAAGGGAATTAATTTACCGAATGAATCTACTGCTATGATACACATTTTTCACATGGCCAACGCTAGTAAACTTTTCCATTTGAGCAAATTCTGACATAGAATTCAATAATTAATTCTATTCAATCTTTTTGTTAAAACTAAAATGATTTTTTTTTTACTTTAAAACTACTTAGCAATATATGTGTGTGTGTGTGTATGTCATAAATTTCATTTGCTTTAAAGCAGTGGACATGTTCAGAAGGAATAATTTAAATTTGATACAGAAGTTTTCATTAACTAAATATTTACCTTTTTTTAAGGTACTTCCACTTCATGTTATTTTTAAGCTAAATTTAGAATTTGCTATTAGCTAGGCACTTAAGCAATGAATTAAGTTTTGTTTGGAGATAATTCATTACTATCTTTTTACATATATATTTTAACCAATTTTTTTGTCGTAAGTCAGCTTTATTTGCGCTATCTCACTCTTTTTCAGTTAAGTTTTGTGTTTAGCTGTTCGCATTTTTTGCAATTAATTTGTACAGATTATAACCCCCCTCTTTTTTTACATCAAGACTTTGTACTTATATCCAGCTTTATTTTCTTAAAATGTCTTTTATTTTCCATTTTATTCAGCATCCTGCCATATGTAGGCCAATAAGACTTTTTCAGCTGTTGTAGGTATTTTTTTTACAGATAAATCAGCTGTTCATATACAATTGTTTATAACTGCCCTAATTTTATAAAAAAAAATATTTTTATTTATTTTGTAATTATTTAACATGAAAAAGCATATTAATTTAGTTTGGCTTCTTTTTAGCTTCTTTACACTTTTTTGTGTAGCTTTAGTAATTTTTTAGCAAAAGCTAGCTTAGTTATTAGCCACTATACTTTACCAAATTTGCAAAATAAAGCATTTTTAGTCATTTTTGTGAATATTATTTTTAGCAAGTTAATATTTCCTACTGTCAGACATTCAGCTCATTCACTTATTAAAAGTTAATTTAGCATGTTTAGGATTAGTGATTTGAATCAAGTTCTATAGCTAAACTCTTGCCCTTAGACTCTGCATCAAAGTTTGAATTTGAAGATTCAAGATTTTTGCATCACAAGTGTTTTTTATATATATAGTTTTATTCTAAATCTTTGTTAAAAACACACAATAAAGTGTGTAGATGTTTAGGCAGAAAAAAAGCATGCCAGCTGTTTCCATCACATGCCTTTCTCTAATGAGATGAGAGCTCTGTGTTGACTGAGGCTGCTGCTGCTCCTCTTCATCCTGCTGCTCCTTTGACAGCATAGATTAGCGGGAACAGATCTGCTCCAGATGGGCATCTTTTCCAGTTCAAACTTTTGATTTTCAAAGTAAGGCCTCACTGCGAAGATAGGAAATGATTGTTTAGATTTAGCTGCAGATATCTGTGTTTTGATGCAATTCCAGCTGCAAGCAAATGTATAAATGCAGAAAAAGTTGAGTTTGTGCACATTTTCGGGGTATTTAAATGCACCATTGCCCCGCTGGTTAGCGTTGACACATTTTATTGTTTGTTTGCAGATGATTTGTAAGAGATTTAGAGTCTGTGCGCTTGTTAGCATCATGTTTTCTCTGCTGGAGGGGAATTTTTGTTTCAGAGCAAAAAAGAGAGTCATTTGTGTTTAGAAAAAACCTCTTTTGGCCTTTTTTGTCACGTAGCCACTGAAGAAGTAATCTCAAAGATTGAGGACTGTTTATTATCTAATTAGAGCTATTCTCGAAAGATTAATTCAGCAAACGCAAAAAAATTAATTAAAAAATAGTATGAAAGAGAAACTAAACATTTAGCACGTAAATTCAGCTTTTTTTCAATTGTTCCACTCTTTTTCAGTTACTGCTGTGTTTAGCTGTTAGCATTTTTAATATGAAATTAGCAAAGTCTTGCTAATTTTTTAGCAAGACTTCTGTCTACTTATTTAGCATTCAGTTTTAGTCATAAATTATCATTAAAAAAATTCATCCCACATTTTAGCATTTTTGAGCAAATTAAGCATTTTTTCTGCTGTCCTACGCTATGGTCACATGGCCCTCAGCAATGCGTGTTCAAGCGACCACTTCTGTTAAAAAGTGTTATGTAAACAGATGTATGTGTGTTTTGGGTTTTCCGCATTCAAAACTCTCACATTCATCCAGAGCTGGGCACATTTTTAAGACCGTTTTGCACATGCCCAGTGTGAGGGTAGCTTCTGCTATGTTAGCATCTCACATACAGTTTTTAGCATTGTTTAGCAGTAATTGTTTAAAATTATTCTATGTTTTAAAGTGTATTTTCCCTTTCATTCATTATGTTGTTATTTAGGAGAAAACAGAGACTTAAGCCAAAGCAGAATTCTTCCCTTCTCCCTACCACTCCATTTGTAGTGGAAGTGGTTTACGAAATTGTTTTTTTAAGGGCCAACCTTCCAAGTGGAGGGATGTAAAGCCCTCCGTCGTGAGGGGGTTCCACACTGTGCTATGCCACCAAAGAAAAGCGCTTTTCCGCAAGCGGATGCGCTCTGAAGCACAGCAGTTTACGATTAAATGTAACAATGATTTTTTGTTTTAGCGTGACCTTTTTAAAGTTATGAAACTGCTGTTATTATGTATATTTGAGCGCTGGAAGCTCCTTGCTAAGGTAGCTGACCGGCAACTATTGGTGACGTCAGACGGAGACACTATTTTTCCATAACTCTTGGTTTGGAGGGCTACATTTAGGTGTAGGGAGAAGTATGCAGTTTCTAGCATTTTTAGCAGTAGTTGTTCATATTTAACACTAATTTATTTTTAAAGATATTTTCACTTTCATTTATTTTGAGGTTATTTAGATGGTTATTAAGGGGGAAACAAAGCTAGCTCAGTTTATGCCCTTCAGACTCTAAAATCAGGCCTCTGCGGCTGGGTAGCTCTAGATCCTGTAAACTTTCAAACGTCAGGCGGATTACAGGAAAAAGTTCAGGAAGCTTCTCGGTTTTCTTGTTCAGCATTGTTGGAGTTGGCTGGTCTCCCGCGCTCCCTGCAGTTGAAATGCGAGTCGGTTTGTCTTTTGCCTTGCCAATGGTCAACATGGCCAATCTGTCCCGACAGGAGTGTGATGGGGAAACCATGGAAAGCTGAAGTTACAGCTTGTTTTGTTCATAAAATCAAAATGTCCCTAATAAAACACCTGGAAAAAACCAAAATAAATCTGACCTAGAACCAAAACCTGTATATTTTTAGTTTGCTTGTGTTTGCGTGCTCAACTCCTTTACGTAGTTCTAAACATCTGCACGCTGGAGTTCAAGCCCGGCCTCTCACATGCACGGATCTGCGTGCAGATCAGTAGCAGCTTATGCGTGCTGAGTCACGGCTGACCTTTAAAACCTCCCCAAAAGGGAGAGGCGGAGCTAAAACATCAGCTGAGGGGCTTTTTTTAAATAATGCTTCTCTTAGATCTCATCTTCACTGCAGCTCCTCCCAAATCCTGGACGATGGCTGAGGTTTGTTTTGATTCTGTTTTATAAAAAAAAATGTTGTTCTGCATTTAAGCCATTTTCTGTAGATCCTGTTATGTCTTGTTTTCTTTTATTGTTGTACACTAATTCAATATTATTCCCTCTTCAAACTCTCCCTGTTTTGATCTGCTTTGCTTGCATTTGTAAGTATGTTTCATCTTTATGATTTTCTTTTTTTTCTTTAGTGGTTGTTAAGACTTTGTCTTCCTGTAGATGTAGAGGTTTTCCACAGAAACCTTCCAGCCGCTTTTACTTTGAAACCATCCACCTCCCTCCCCATGGATGCCCTTCTTCTGCCCTTCCTTCCTCCATTGTTCCTCCTGTTCTCTCACACAGTCTCTGATGTGAGCTCAGGTTAGAAGGGGACCACGCCAGCAAGCACCTAAGCTCACTAAAGGGATGCTGCGTTCCAGGCTCAATGAAAAAGTCAGGATTTCTCCTTTTCTGCAAACACAGAGCTCTAATTTTTTTAATTGAATGATGGTAACATTGATTTTAACTATAGTATTTTCTGCACTATAGGATGCACATAAGGCGTACCGTCAATGAATAAACTTTTTGAACATATGTCATATATAAGGCGCAACCATCTATAAGGCACATTAAGGAAGATAAGAGTCACAGATAAGTCTGTCAATCAGACTTCATTAACTGCGTTCATAGTTACTCTAGAACTTGTTTGTAATAAGCTACACGTTGGCCGCTTAAGAAGTGTTGGTTGCGTTAGTGTATTCTCAATACCTGTAAATCCTTTTCTTGTTAGTCACACGTGAAAAAAACAGACTGATACTGCTGAAATAAACTTTACTAAGTCTACGCTAACTCCCAACATTATTGACAAACGTTATTTTGACTATGCTAGCTGAAGACATTATGACAAATGTTACTGTAACTAGGCTAACTCTTAACCTCGTTGTAACACATTACAAAACAGATTGATTTTGCTAAAACAAACATTTCTATGCCAACTCCCATCATTGTTGTTAATATGTAAAAAAACAGATCGATAACACTATAATTGTTACATTGACCAGGCTAACTCCCAACACTGTTGACAAACATTACAGTGACCACGCTAACTTCCAACCTTGTTAGTTAAACGCACAAGAACATACTGATACCAGTAAAACAAAAGTTACTTTAACTACGCTAACTCCCAACATTGTTGATGAATGTTATAGTGACTATGCTAACTCCCAAAATTATTGACAAACAATACAGTGACTATTCTAACTCTCAAAATTGTTAGTAATACATAAAAATCCAGATTGATACAGTTCCTGTGACTACCCTAATTTCTCATATTTGTTTGTAACCTGTAAGAAAAAAAAAACACATTCCGACAGCTCTACACGTTAGCCGCAAATTCACAAGAACACCCAACCAAACTCTTTGACAGAGCACCATGTACCTCTCAAAATCGCTTCAACATCAATAAGCACAGCTAGAATTATTCCATATAATATGTCCTCCAGTTTATAAGGGGCACTGTAGTTTCTTGGGAAAAAATGAAGGCTTTAAGTGCCCCTTACAGTGCAGAAAATATAATACACTTGGGTATAAAACCTCATTGAAAATTAGCTTTACAGTAAATGGAATTGGTTATTGCACACATCCTGACTTCTAACTTTGAGTGGAATCTGGCAAAACCCCCTAAAAACTGTTAGCGTCTCGCTTCAACTACAGTGGGTTTTTTCCGTTTTCTTCAGCAGTTCCAAAAAATACCCCTATTCAGAGAATTTTCTTAAGAATTAAATTTCAGAAACTAAGAATCAACAAACGTTATGAAAAGATTCTAAATAAAGCTAAATAATCTGCTGAATACACGGACAGGAAACACTGCTAACCTTCAGATTCTACCCTCTGTATTTCTGGTTGGCGGCAGCGTGGAGCCTACTCTACCTTTAAACACCCTCTCCTAACAAGCAGGCCAGTCCTCCCATGATGCCTTGCAGGATAACATAAGCCTGGGTGCTTGAAGCTTTCCACAAATCCTATTTGGTGTTGATATGAATCATAGCAGAGTGTCTTCCTGTCCGCCTCCTGACGCGCTACTAACGCTCCTCTCTGAGACGCTAATGGGGTTCCAGAGTACCAGCCAGGTCACATGACTGCTGCGCCACACGTGAATGGTGATAGAGGGAAAACTTACCTTTGAGTGTTTGCTTTCACTAAAAGAAGGGAATCTCTTTCACAACTATATTTGAAAGCGGTATTCAGCTTTTTGATTTAGTCAAGTCAACTTCATAGTTTCAAAAGACTCATTGAAGTTAGCTAACATGAAATCAAAAACATTCTTAGCTTTCCGCTATTTCTGTTATTCTTTTATGTTTGTGTTGCTTTAATCTTAATTTTAAAAAAAATACCCTTTAGCATTTTTTGTCAAACTCAGGAGTTCAACATCTTTGCGCTTAGCTTTTAAGCTAGTTTAGCATGTGCCTTTTCAAGTGTTATTTTTTGTCACATGGTGTGTCACATAATGATAAAATTAATTCACAGAGTGATACAATAAATTCCTTTAGCTTTTTTGGATACTTTGTCAGTGTAGTCTTAATGTTAGCATTTGACTTGCTCATTTAGCTAACTTTAGCATTACTCCAAATTTTTTAAGCAAATTTTATTTTAGCAATTCAACTTTATTCCAGCATTATTCTACCCTTTTAAGATCATTCTGCTGATATTAGTTTAATCTTATCGTATGTATCAAATTATGCTAATTAAGGTAATTTACCAGCATTTTTGTATTGTGCTTTCTTTAAGAACGTTTTGACAAAATTAAAAATGCCCACATTACTAAGAAATTGATTTGCTAATTCAGTAATTATAAATATTTACAATGATAACAAATTTTAAAATTTGTATATAACTTTTATAGAACTTGATATGTTTTGCTAATTTAGCACCTAAAAGTAAATTTTCCTAGCTAGTGTTTTAATTATCATTTTGCATTGTTTATCATTATTTAGTGTAATTCAAGCATCGTTTCTATTTTTCAGGCATATCTGTTTTTAGAATATCAGTTAGCAAACATTAGCTTTCTTTTAGGTCCATTCTGCTTGTTAACTAGTTTAGCATTTGCGGTTTGCAGATATATGCATCAGTCTTAATCTTATATGAATCTCATACCTGTCCTGCGCTCCACTCACCTGTAATTTTCCTCTCATTGGAGACGAACATTTCAACATTCACGTGTTTGCTGATTAGGATTGAATTTTACCACCAGAGGCTAATGCCAACAGAGCTCGACAGCCCCCCAAGTGGTTAGCAAACAGTCAACTTTTTTTCCAGCTGAGATTTGATACGTTGTTGCTGCTTCAGACGAGATGGAGTTTGGCACCATGCTGCAGACTGCTCTACCCTTCAGCAGGGCACCAGTGTGTGCGTTTTTTTACGACCTGCTTTCAGCCGCCCATCAACAACAAGCCTGAGGTCTTGGCAACCCTCCATGCTGGTATGCAACAGCTCTGATTCAATTTCACAGCCTCACAGTTGGTGTAAGGAAGATGACTGTGTCTCTGTTATTTCAATGGAACCAAGCCAATCTCTTGGAATTTGTGTCAAGTCATCAAGTATCTAAAACTTGAATTTTGGTTAGTGCGCAGTCCTGGCTGGTAGTCAGCGGAAAAGTGCCCCTCAGCTCTGGCCTTACAGCAGCGGCTGAACCTGTGCGGCAGAGAAACGCAGCTCCGTCCCGGCGTGCCGAGACGATCTTTCCACAGGTTTTGAGCTGAAGTAAGGCCAGCGTCAAGCTGCTGTAGCAGTAACCTGCTGCTTCTTCTTTCAGTCTGAACGCTGTGCTCCTTCTCTGCTGCAGCTCCACCTGGCATTCACGTGGCAGCAGGAACCCTCCATTGTGGCTTTTTCTCATGCTTTTGCATGTGTATGATGTTCTTGTAGGAGAAGGAAGGCAGGTATCCTGCCCAGCCTGGAGGACCTGCTCTTTTACACCATTGCAGAAGGCCAGGAGAAGATCCCAGCTCACAAATTCACCACAGTGAGTCCTCTGAACACGTCTGAACATTCCTGAGAGGAAAGCGATGCAAAATGGTGACGAATAAAGGAGGAAAATAGCATCAAAATGGCCCTACAAACACACTCCATGAAAAAGTGTGAATATTCGACTTCAAAGCAACAAAGCATTTCAACAAAAGCACTTCAAAACATTTAAAAATGTGTGAAGATCAAAGTTAAAGAAGAAAAAAACATGGTGTTTTTCCCGCTTTTATTACTTCCATCTGTCTCTTTAAAGAGCTGCCGTTCATGCCTTGTTGCCTCATTGATTTCCTGTCAGGTTGTAACGATCAAACCCTCTTCCGATCTGCACAGGCTCTCAAGGCTACGGGGCTACGCACCGGAGACCCCCGGCTAAAGGAGTGCATGGAAATGTTGAAGGTGACGATGAAAACAACGTCAGACGGAGCGCTCGACCGGCACCTCTTCAAAAAGTAAGCGGGACTTGTATTTAATCCTGCTGACTGGTCCATCTGAAAAGTGGGCGGGACTTATAAAAACCAAAAAGAATCAGAGAGCTTGGCTTACACCTTTTACTGTTAGCATAAATATTTTATGGGATTTCGTGATGCTGGTCAGAGTAGTCATTCATTATTTATCCCTCCTTCGTTGGTTCAGCAGGAGCTATTTTTGACCAAAAACAATTCCACGACATTTGTGATTTCTGCCTCCAAAACTTCAGAATTTAACTTGTTTGTCGTCAAAAATATTTAAAATTCAGCTTTAAGTTCTGGCAGAAATTAGGATTGTCTTTTTGCTTAATGCAGAGACCAAAAACAGTAAAAGGTTTCTCAGTTTTTATTTTTTTTTGGATTGATGCTTCAGCCTCCTCCAGCTAAAGTAAACACAGACAGGAGCGACAGCTTGGGAGGTGGCAATGCATCCATTCGGGACATATGACGGCTCACCAGGGACCGGCCCCCAGAGCCGGCTGCTCCTGGCCACCATCCATCGCTTCCGCTTTGCCCGCCCTCCTCCCCCGGCTTATTTATAGAACTGCGAGGGCGGCACATGAGCAAGTGTGTGTTTCAGCTGCAGGGATTAGACGGTTTGATGCACTGAGCCACAAATCTGCTGCGGCCTCCACCTCAGTTACACAGCTCCTGTTTGGGAGGCTCTACGGAGGAGGAGCGGGACTAAACGGGAGGGGAAACGGAAACTCGTTCGTCGTTAAGACTTACTTTAAGTTAAAAATGCAACAAAAAGGAAGTGAGAAGACCTAAAAGAAAAGTTCTGACAAAAAAAAAACTCTCCAACAGATCATTGAGGTTTTTCAAATGAAATACAATTAAAAAAGCACCAGTTTTTTATAACACAAATACATTAAATAAACAATGAAATTAAATACAGTTTGGATAGTTTGATAGTTTCGTCTGCTTCACAACTCTTTAAATAAAGAAATACTATGAAATACAATTTTAATCTTTATTTCCTTCATATATGTCCTCCATCATCCGAAAAATGCCACACGAATATGTTAAAGCCGCAAAGTCTTGATGCGAATCACTCTGAGCTTTCAAAGCAGAGCAGACGCAAAAGAAAAAAAAAGCTGTATTTTCCGCTGTACATGACGCAACAAAACTATAAGGCACATTGAGCAAGACAAAAGAGTCAGAGAGAAGTCTGAAGTCAGTCAGACTTCTCTCTGACTCAGAAGTTGTCTAGAAGTTGTTTCATGTTAGAAGCGTTAGCAGAGTTGTCGTACTCACTATACTGATAACTCTGAAGCTTGTTTGCAACACTTACAGGTAAAGCAAACCTTACTGCTACTACACTAACCCCTAACCTTGTTAGTAACACATAAAAAAACTGTTCAAAACCATTACGTATTGGGAACGTTTGTGTATTACAATAACTCCCAACCTTTTTTGCAACATGTAAAAAAAAACAGACTGACATCACTAAACCAAACATTCCTGTGACTCGTCAACTTCCAACCTTCCAAAAAAGCACTCTGACCTTGCTACACATTTGCCGCTTTAGCATATTTACAATAATCTGCAACCTTGTTAGTAATTGTTAGTAACTAAGTGCACTTTACAGTGCAGAGAATACGGTAAACTTTTTTGTAGCTGGTTGCCATGGTAACATTTAAATTTAAGTTGCGTTTCAGAATGTTGTTTCGTTCTTTTATAATAGATAATATTTTCTAGTTCTGGTGGGTGAACACAATTCCTGCAGCTCCTTGTCGTCTCTCAGGTGCGTTCAGAGCAACATCGTTCTGCTCACTCAGGCCTTCCGAAAGAAGTTTGTCATCCCGGACTTCCAGCCTTTCTGCGGCCACATTGACGACCTCTATGAGAACGCAAAGAATATGTCTGGCGGTCAGGTACGCCGCCTCACAAAAGTCGCTTTTTGTGTCGTTATCGTTCCTTCACTTCACAATAGCTTGAAATCTTCCTCCTGCAGGTGGCGGACTACATTCCCCAGCTGGCCCGGTTCAGTCCCGACTTGTGGGCCGTCGCTCTGTGCACCGTGGATGGACAGAGGCACGCCCCGCTTTCTGTTTATTGATTTTTAGTGTACAAGCGGCAGGAGGCGCACACTCATGAACAGCTATGGGTTTTTTTTGTTGTATTTGTTTTTCAGGCACACAGTGGGTGACACCAAGGTCCCCTTCTGCCTGCAGTCGTGCGTGAAGCCGTTAAAATACGCCATCGCCGTGCATGACCATGGCACCGAGTATGTGCACCGCTTCATTGGCAAGGAGCCCAGCGGCCTGAGGTTCAACAAGCTCTTCCTGAATGAGGATGGTAAGAACTTGGGGCTGATATTAATATCGGTATCGGCACAGATATTAGCCATTTTGACTTCTATCGGTATCTTTAATAATGAACTGGTTGTTTTTGGTTCGGAGGCAGCCGCGCCCTTGTCTTCAGTATCTGATTGGTTAACCACGCACAGGCACAGGCAATCAGAAATTGAAACTGTTTGCAGTGAGGATGTTGGTGCAGGTTAAAGCGTGTAAGTGTGCACGGACGTGTCAAAGGCAGTAAACACGGAAAATTCTCCTGAATCTCTGTCCTCATCTTATCACGACTAGCACTGTGCAGAAAATTATCACAAGGTTTAAAAAAAACACACCGGCATCTCTGCTACGTCACCGCTAACTGTGTGTGAATCAACAGATTAAAAAAGATGCTCAAAATATAGACATGTAAGCAACCCATTATTTTATTACCCTGTGACTAAAACTTTAAGAAACTGATTATATTCTGAGTTTAAAAGCGGGAAACCATGAAGATACAAAATACCAAGTGATACACGAAAAGCTACGCCACAGCAAAGCCTGTTTGTGAAGGACAACTTAAATGTTGGATATCTTTCGCTCTTTCTGTGGTTGACGTTGTTAGATGAAGTCTGTGTATGTGACCAGCGTGATGACCGCGCACGCCGCCCGTGCTCCAAAGCCGCTTGTGCCCATTTGCACGCGTGTGCCCGACGCCCTTACTCCAAATGTTTGATATAAAAAGAAGAAAAAAGAATTCTACCATCACAAGCTGCTCCCACATCCATTTTTAGTTTGGATACTCAACACCACTTTTTTAAACTTATTTAAAGATTTCTTTTTTTATTTTAAGATTTTTTGACGTACTTCTCTGGTGTCTGTTTCTGCAGTGTGCTTCCTTTTGTTGTTTCCTGTTCTGCCAGACAGGAGGACGGCTTCCTTTCGTTTGTTTTTTGTTTTTTTTTGGTTCCAGTCCGCCCCTGGGACTGGATGAATGTAGAAGTCTGCTTTTCTGAAGCTTTGTTTGCTCTCCTCCAGACAAACCTCACAACCCCATGGTGAACGCCGGCGCCATCGTCTGCACCTCACTCATCAAGGTAAAAGTCTGAGTGGCAACATCCTCCAAATTTAGCTTTATCACTTAAAAAAAATCATCATGAGTCTCTATCATGATGTGAAACCATAATCGCACTTCTGGCGGATTACCGCACAGATTATAGATTATCATTCTGAGGGGATTTGCCTGAACACAGCGAGAAGAGAAGGGGACCGCTGTCTCCGGCTCCACCTCTCCCAGGTTTCATTACATTTCCAGGTCTGACCTTCATCAACAGCCAGGGAGGCGATTCCCACCCCCGCATGGAAATCCAAGTGCACCACCTGCTGCTGTGAGCGCTTACTCCACGCTCGCCGTGACCTTCTCTTGTGGCCAGAAAGCCCATCAGGAGAGCGGCAGGGCTTCACAGAGGGACTTAATTACAGCTAAACTCATCAGGAGATCTCCTCATTGGAGAGCAGCCCGCTTTTGAGCATGTCCGACATCATTAAACATCACACACAGCTCGGAGGCTGCAATTAAAAGCAGAATAAATTACATGGGCCACAGTGAGACAAATTGATTTTAGTTTACCGAAAACTACAAGAACAAAAAAGTGAGATAGAACCTAAACAAGAATTATTATCTTACTGATTAAAGGTCAACTCATAGGTGCTTAAGGTATGTTATTATAGTATATTACTTTTCTAAAATATCTCTTTTATTTGGAATGGTGATCTCCGTGAATGGGATGGTCCATAGCAACCATTGAGTTTTTTTCAAGTTTAGATCTGATAAACATGTGTGCAAATTTTTATGCCCCTTTGTTTAAGTAATTGTTTATATTTTCCTTAGCAACCACTATTTACTCTCGCCAAGGCCAAAGTCTTTAACAGGACAATGTTTTCTGATATACATGTTTTCAGTTGAGATAGTCTTTCAAGATTGCAATTTTTAGAAGTCATTGCTACATATTTTTTAAGCTAAATATTTTCTTGTTAACTTTTATTGGTTCTCATTTTTAGCTTAATTAAGTAAAGTAGGGAGACTCCGCCTCCTCCATGACTGTAAACTGTTGTTCTTTGAGTTATCTTTTAAACTGTTATTTTGGCACAAAATATTTTCAAATGCAACTTGTTAAGTGTCATTTGTGTCATTGTGCTCATGAGGAGTTCCTTGGTTCCTCTGATATGACCCTCAGTGTTGAAGCCTCATGAAGCTGGACTTGGCTCGGTTAAACTCAGTGACTGCTGTACGTTCTTTTAGTTTCTTCACCTTTCTATAACTAAACTCCTGACTGGATTAACAGGATTCCATAGTTACCCCTTTCTAATCTGAATTTATTTTCTGTCATGTTTTTTCCCGCCGTAGGCTAATATAGAGGAGCAGCTCAATTATGATCATGCTAACGTCACGATGTAGCATTTTTATGTTCAAATGTAAATTGCAAACTGATTGTTGTGCTTGTGTTTCAGCAAGGAGCCAGCAACGCCGAGAAGTTTGATTATGTGAGTATGTTGCGGTTGTCTGTTCAATCCTTCCCTGCGGTTCCTAACACTCTCCCGCCTACAGGTTATGAACTTCATGAACAAACTGGCGGGAAACGAGTATGTGGGTTTCAGCAATGCCACGTGAGTGCAGCAGCATTTTCACGCACACATCGCACAAACACAATTGCTGACTTGTATTGTGGTGCAAGTGTGAAGATCCTGATGAGTTTAACAAAAGCCGGTTCTCGCCGGTTCAGATTCCAGTCGGAACGCGAGTCTGGAGACAGAAACTTCGCTATCGGCTACTACCTGAAGGAGAAGAAGGTAGGGAGAAAGAACATCATGTGTCTGGACCAGAAAACGACATCAGTCTATCAATGGGTGGTAAAAGTTTTTGTTTACTGTTTTTATCTGTAGTGTTTTCCAGAAGGAACCGACATGACCTCCATCCTGGACTTCTACTTTCAGGTAAGCTTTTAGCTCAATGCAACTTAAAACAATAATTTATTTCATTCAAACCACAAACAAAACTTCCTTCGCTTATTTTAACTGAATAAAAACAAAGAATTCTGTAATTTTTTTAAATTACTCAACTGTTTGCTATAAATTGCTATAAATGCTATATGATATGTAGCATTTTTACTATTTTGCACTTTTTTCAGGTACTTTGGTGTTTAATATTTATGAAAACACCTGATATTTAGCTTTATTTAATGCATCTTCTTTAGCATATTAGCATAAAGCAATGTTTAGCTCTAACACATTTTCTATTTGTTATTTTTAAAAGCTACATTCGCTACATACTAGCATACCTTTGAAGCATTGCTCAGTTTTTGAATATTTAGCTAATTTTATGTTACATGATTACATTTTTTAACATTTTTTAAATGATATTTAGCATTACTGAATACAGCTTTGTTTGTTTAAGGGTTCTGAAATTTTGCAGCTAAATGTTCTCTATTTTTGCGTAAAACAAAGTACTGTAGCTTAATTATTGTATTTTTCGTAGCTTTGCTCCATAGAGGTGACCTGTGAAAGCGCTAGTGTCATGGCGGCAACTCTGGCCAACGGAGGATTCTGTCCAATCACGGGCGAGCGCATCCTTAGCCCTGAGGCGGTCCGAAACACTCTGAGTCTGATGCACTCTTGCGGGATGTACGATTTCTCGGGACAGTTCGCCTTCCACGTCAGTCTCTTCACAGCTACCAAAAGTTTGTCCACAGAAAGTTTTTTTTTTATTCTGAAAGGTCTCCACTTCCTGTCTGCCCTTCAGGTCGGCCTGCCGGCTAAATCCGGAGTGGCCGGTGGGATTCTGCTGGTCGTTCCCAACGTGATGGGCATCATGTGCTGGTCCCCCCCGCTGGATAAGTTGGGCAACAGCGTGAGAGGCATCCAGTTCTGCACGGTAACTCCCAAATACACTTTTTCTTTCTTCTGTGAACTCCTTCACATCTTGATATCGTGACATTTGTTTCCTCTGCAGGATCTGGTTTCTCTCTTTAACTTCCACAACTACGATAATCTCAGGCACTTTGCGAAGAAACTGGATCCTCGTCGGGAGGGGGGAGACCAGAGGGTGAGTCACAGCAGGAACTTTCACCCTGTTTTCCTCTTCTAGGCGCAAAGTCCTCCATGAATGGATTTCTGCTCCTCTTGTTGGATAATTCCTGCATTGCACTCAGTCTTTGTTGTCGTCTCCTCGTGTTTCAGGTGAAATCTGTCATCAACCTGCTGTTTGCTGCATACACAGGAGACGTGTCGGCTTTGAGGAGGTGCGGCAGCTCTCCGTCGTCTGTCTGAGTGGCCACCTGCCGTCACACCAACCTTTTCTTACCGCCATTGTTCCCTCCCCGCTGCAGGTTCGCACTGTCCTCCATGGACATGGAGCAGAGGGACTACGACTCGAGGACGGCGCTGCACGTGGCCGCAGCCGAAGGTGCAACTCTGCCCGAACATGAGATCCTGAAAACAATGATTTTGGCAGAATTTGATCCAAATGACCAAAACTCCTTTTTATGACATTTCTTTGTCAAAACTATTAGTTTGTGTGATTGGAAATGTTTCCCAAAAAAACTCTTTTCAAATTATTAAGCCACGTTTTCTCTAATATTAGTGATTTTTTTTTAGATGGTAATGGTAATGGTAACAATTAAAACTTACAACATTTTTAAGCTTTTAGAATTATCTTCGATTGAATGATTTCACTTTTTTTGTATAAAAGTGGTTTAGTTTATGTTTTTAGAATTAAGTTTTATTTATAAAAATTAGGACAGATAAAAAAAATTTAAAAAATTAAAATAAATATACATTCAACCAAATTTTCTCTAAAATTAGCAAGAAAATTTAAATAAAATTAAAATAAAACAACATTTTATAAGTGAAAAGTGAAACACTTTTAAAAGCGAATCATTTTCAAACCCCCACGTAATATAAGGTTGAATTATTTTAACTTTTCCAGTAAAATTATTATTATAGTTTGAGTTTTTAGAGTTAAGGTTCCATAAATGGAACCTTATTTCAACTTTATTTCAAATACCAAAGAAATAATTTAAGGGACATAATAAGAAATAATAAGAAATGAGAAATAATTATACATTTGGCCAAATTTTCCGCAAAATTAGTAAAGATTTTAAATAAACTATTAAAGCGAAAACAAAGAACATTCACAACTTTTACTGTGAAAGTTAAATATAACATTTTTAAACGTGTGATCTAAAGTCTAATTATTCTTACTTTTTCAATAAAAATATAAGAACATTTTGAGTTTATAAAGTTAAATTTTCATAAATAAAACATTTTTAAACTTGTGATCTAAAGTCTAATTATTCTTACTTTTTCAATAAAAATATAAGAACATTTTGAGTTTATAAAGTTAAATTTTCATAAATAAAACATTTTTAAACTTGTGATCTAAAGTCTAATTATTCTTACTTTTTCAATAAAAATATAAGAACATTTTGAGTTTATAAAGTTAAATTTTCATAAATATAACATTTTTAAGCGTTGTTTTAAAGAGACAATTTCCATGAAAACCTGTTAGTTTTAATCAAAATAATACATCTACAGCTTTACATCTTACATCTGTCTTTTTTAACCAGTTAATGGAAAATAACAAACAAAAATGAGTTATTTTCTATGTTTTTACTCTGATAATAAACACATGGCTTCAATATTTTAATGTCTGTAGTTCCAGAAATGATCCTTTAGATGACATTAAAGTCTTTTTTGGAGACAGTTTTGGTGGCGTTTGTTTCCCTCATCTGTGATGTGTTCATGAACACATGGGGCGACTGTGGTGCAGCAGTGACCTCTGATCGGAAGATTGCAGGTTCGATTCCCAGCTTACCTGCGCATGTGTCAAAGTTTTCTTGAGTAAGACACTGAACCCCACATTGCCTCTGGTGGAAAGTTGGCACCAGTGTTTGGCCATCAGTGTGTATGAATGGGACTCTGACTGTAAAGCCTGAAGGCAGAAGAGCGCTTTACAAGTAGACACCGTTTACCAGGTTTTTTCTTGTTTTTAGGACATGCTGAGGTGGTCCGCTTTCTGCTGGAGGCCTGTAAAGTGAACCCAGTTCCCAGGGACAGGTAAGGAGCACGTGCTCACATAGTCATGGTGTGCTTTTGAAGACATCAAAACGTTTTGTTTGTTTGTTTGTATCAGGTGGGGTAACACGCCCATGGATGAAGCAGTGCACTTCGGCCACCACGACGTGGTCACCATCCTCCGCGACTACCACAACCAGTACAGCCCGCAGGACAGCGGCACGCAGAAGGAAAGCGCGGAGAAGAACCTGGACGGGATGCTGTGACGTGACTCCGCCCCCCCCAACCTGGAGGTTTGCAGAAGGTCGGCCGAGGAACCGAACCCCCAACCCCGCAGAGAAAGAGCTGTGTCTGTTCTTCCGACTGGATTCGTCTCCGTGCGTCAGCAGAACGGTTCCTCACTTCAAAAACGTGGTGGTGGAATGTACCCCCCCCCCCCGCGATATATAATCATGTGACGTGCGCACTCCTGTGTTTGTGTTTGTATCGGTGACTTCGCTCTGGAAGCCGTTGGCGTCCGGACGCAGTCGGACGTCCGTTAGCGCTCGTACGGCTTCTGGTTCCCGCTTCTTTTTCGTTTATCATCCATAAAGTTTAGCGCTAAAGGTTTTAACTTTTGACGACATGAAAATACGAAAAGCATCTGAAAACCTTTTACATAAATTAGAAATTGGTCTCATTAATCAGATTTGCTGTTTTTTTATTTTTAAGATTCAGCTTTTTAAACACACACAGGGTCCGAAATTCTTCGTACGTGACTCCTCCTCCTCCATGCAGGACACACCCCTTATGCTTGCATCATCATCATGCCTAATGTTAACGTATTTTCGGTGCAGTTTTTACTTCGCTTCAGAGCCCTTCATTGTTACATTTGTACGTGTTTTTAGACGAGATCCAGATAGTCCCCTAGTTTATGTATTGTCTGCATATTAGGCTAAAAGGTCAAAGGTCACAAGTTGAAATTATTTGCTACATTTTGCACCCAAAGCCGTTGTGAGCCAAACGAGAGTGATCATGATGTCCTCTGCAATCAAACGCACACAAATGCGGAACCAATGACGTGTTTTGAGCAGAACCTCGTTATTATGCTGAGCTGGCACGCAGTGACGGTGGAGGGAAACGACTGCAGATAATCTAATCGGTTGTTTTGGAATTTTGATGTTAAATGGTATTACTAAACCATAAGAGATGTTTGTTTGTTTGTTTCTTGTTAGCACAACTCAGAAAAAAAGCAGCTTCCAAATTAAAAGCACAGAAAAAGAAAGGCCAGTGAAGTTAAAAATAGCTTTAAAAATGCATCGGTTTTTATTTATTTTAATAATCCCAATCTGTGTGTGACCGCAGAATTATCTTAAATGTATTTGTAAGAAAAAACATACATTTGTTTTGTTTTTTTAAATCTGATCGCCGGTTTCTGTTGACCTATGACGGTTCAGGAAGTTTGTACATATCAGAAGCGACACTGCCAGATTGCAACGCTCCAGCTAGAGCTCCGCCCACCAGGAAGTGAGCTCAGCAAAGGTTTATCCCAAACCGGCCTGCTGTTGGACCTCAAGTATTGACCTTCATAGGACGGTTTCCTCTGTGAAGTGCACACACGTGCGCGCGTTTGTGTTAATGTGGGTTTGTAAACTCAGGAAGGACGCCGCCGGAGCTTCACCAGTTTTGAGCCTGTGATGTGAGGAATGTGTCACACTTGAATCTTCGTGCCGTTCGTTGTTCGTGCGTGACGTAAGACTGTCGTTTTCAGGAGCTAAAAAATGGTTTCTGTTTTCTTCAAAGTCGACGGACGGTGTGAGAGAAGCACAAGAGTTTTCGTTTGTGTGAGCCGGACGCGTGTCGCAGCAGGAGTTTTCTGAATGTAACGGTGGCATCGGATTCTTCTTCGTGTGTTCTTCATGCTGCTGCGGCGCATTCCGACCTGTAAGATATTTATTCACTGATAATGTTTAATAAACTTTAAGGACAAATTGGATCAACTGTGATCTTTGGTGTATTATTTTACTCTTCATTTTTTCAATTTCAAATTCAGAGCCTTGTCAGTGGCTGAAATCAAAACCTAATAAATGAACATTTTATGGAAACTAATGGTACACATGTAAATACATTTTTTTCAGGTGAAAAATTGTTCAAACACAATGCATTGTGGTTAACATTTGCCAATCTGGTGATCATCAACGTACACTCATTTTTTGCAATGATTTCTGGGAAAGTTCCAGGGTATGGAGGTCCAGCAGAGACCATATGAAAAAAATGTTAATTTTTAAATAAATGTTTATATATTGAATGCCAATTTTAAATAAATGACACTTCTATTTCACGATTTCATGGCGTATATATTTATTTTAAATCGTCTCTTCTGGACCTCCATACCAGGGCACTTGTGTTGAATAAAGTTGAGTCTTCACTGGAGGTCTGAAATGGTTTATTCCATGAAAATTGTTTTTGACACCAACCTACACAAGCTTATCAGTTCAAATCAAAGACACAAAAAAAACACACAAACCCAGAATAAAGAAAAACATGTTAAGTAAATAAAAAAAGTTTTTAAACCTCATCATCACTGAGTGATGCTTAAGGACAAAAATGGTCTTCTAGTTGTTACATATGCCCCTCATGGTTCCCATTTTTCTCCATCATTTTCATGGTTTTCCATAATATATACCTTTAAAAAAAAAAACTCCATCTCTTGGCCATATCAAAATAAAAGCTTTTTCGTCTTAACATGGTACATGAAAAAAAAAAATCCCAAACCTTTACAAACATCTCATTTTTAGCTACGTTGCAGCTTTTTTATTTTAGAAATAATTCTGAGATACTTTTATTTTCTTATATATCTTCACGTTTTGGGACCCATCTAACATCTAAAGCTCAAAACTCTAGAGTCTGTTAATGTTTTGAAGTCCATCACTTCTGTAGCTACTTTATATATATTTTTACAATACTGTTTGTACTTTTACTTGATTCTGTGTACTTGTGAATATACAGAACTCTGGGTCTGCGGAAATTGTTAAAAAGTGCTTTATAAATAAAGTTGAATTGGAACCAAGTCTTTTCCACTTATGACATAAAAACAAGAACATGTATTTTCTCCAGGAGCTTTTTAAATGAAAGCCTTTTGGTTGGAAATTTCAAAATAAAAGTTTGAGCAGTTATTTGAAGCTTTTTTTCTTGCTCGTCGACACTTTTTTTTTTTTTTACTAAGTAGTCACATTTATTTAGAGAATAATTCACAGAGAGAGCTAGTTAACCTGGAAGTTCTACAGTGAAGGTCACACACACACAGTAGCAGGTTTCATCTGTGTGTGCGTGGTTATGCTGTCTGATATCAAACGTTCAGTTTGCTGAAGAAACTAGTGCAGCACATGGATCCGGCTTCAGTTATCATTGTGCAAATCTCCGTTCATCTGAGGAGGAGGAGAAGTTAGCATGAAAAATAGTTTTAAGTGAAACACTTCAGATTGCTGAGGAGCTTCCTTTCTTGATGGTTAGTATTTCTGTCCTTTATCGACTTAAAATAAAACAACTCTGGTTAAATAGAAATTGCAGGTATTTTCAGCCTAAATTCTAATGTTTATTGCATGTTTCATTTTTAGCACCAACCACATGCTAGCATGGAGACAGAACACCAGGTAAGTTCATTTTATTCGAAACAGGCAGCTTTAACTTAATAATGGTGATAGCTCCGGACAATTCAAAAACAGCCAAAGAAATTCAAGCCTAACTCTGATTTCAGATCAAACTAATAAATCAACAAACTAGCGATTCCAGGCTAATCTTGTTTCTGTTCTCGATGCTAAAGAGCGTACGATTGAGCTGCGATCAACATGCATTAATGTGCCATGCGTTTGTGAAACAGAGTTCCTGCTGAACTAGTGAAGCATGCTGAATTAAACAGTGCAGGGAGTCGGACAGTACAGGGATGAACCATTAACTCTGAGTACCTGAGGATCAAAACCACCAAAGTCCATCAGATTGCTGGTCTGAGAGCGCAACAGCAACAAGAAGAGACAGACACAGAGTTTGCAGTTGAACAGACATCAGAGTCGTTTGTCAAAGAATTAGAATGTTGACAATTTTTGACTTTCTTTCTCTGTTAGTTCATACTTTAAAGTAATAAAACAGATTTTATCAGCAAATCATAAAATGTGACTTTTACTGATGACTTTTCAGCAAATGGAGTCCCTCAGGGGTTAGTGCTAGGACTTTACGCTTTATGGGTTTAAATCTACCAATACGCTGATGACAAACAGCTTTATCTCTGTTTTAATTCCCCAACAACTAAAACAATATTAGTTTAGACATAAAAATGAAGATGTGCTATCTAAAGTGAGATAGAACAACAATTAAATTTAAAAAAGAATTATTTACGGTGGTCATTAGACGTTACAACCTTTTATTTTGAAGTGAAAGGAGACATTTCTGCACTTATGAAAATAAAGCTTTTTAGGAAAAAAAGGTCATCTTTGTGGGTTATGACATTTATAGCTGTTAGTAAGAACAGAATCGGATGTGCTTCTTTGCTTACCACAGCATCGATGTCTCTGTGGCCCACAAACTGCTCCAGCGCCTTGTAGTCGTCAGGAGACATGGGCATGATGTTGTCATGTAGCCTGGACGGCGGCCTGAACCAGAGGGAGGAAGAGGTCTGTTGGAAGCATCATTAACTTCTGAACGTGTTCGCAGTTGGCACTTACACTTCTGAAACAGATATGAGCTCGGTCTTCATGTAGCCGCTGGGCTGGGAGCTCTCCACGTCCATGGGCTCTTGAGCTATAAGTGGAAGAAAAAATATCCATCTTGTGCTCAGAAATAAAGACAGGACTGATCAGCTGGCGTCTCACTCTCTGGAGGTTTGGGGTAGTATTTTCCAAAAGCCTTGTCTTTAGGGATGTTGGGGTACAGGAAGCGCAGGGGGTTCTCAGGAATGTTCTCGGCCGCCATCACCTTGTAGGTGCGAATGATGTCGGGCAGAGATACGGCAGTCAGCTCCTTCTTTGTGTACGGCTCAACGGAGTGGAAGACTGGCTTGTCTGGATGCAGAGGAGGACAGGGTGAAGTGAAGAGCTGCCTGACGTGATGAGCCCCAACTGAATGTAAAAACTCATAAGTGTGGATAAATCTCGCTTAAATCAATGTTTTAGGCTGGTCGCAGCAGTTTAATGGTGGGGGGGTTATTTTCAAATGAAGGAGAAGCGGCCACTTCCAGCTTTACCACGTTAAAGTGAATGTAGAATGCTAAAAGATTCACATGTAAACTTATTACCAATTCAGACACTATGAAAAACTGCATAATGATAATTAAAGACCACTGGGAACGATTTCACAATAGAAACAAAATAGAGCTGAAGTGGGAGTTCAAAAAATATAGAAAAAAACTAAACAGAAAAGCTAATAATGCTATTTTTTTCATGAAGCAAAATAAACTAAAGATGTTGAAAAAAAATGGATCCACCACAAAAACACAAAGTTTGAAAAGCAGCCTTTTCGATTATGCATAAACTTTATAGTTTAAAACCTTCAGAATGTTTAGATATCTAAAATAATAAGTAAAGCAATCGAAAAACGCTAAAATCATGTAGCTGAACAACAGCTAAATACTTGTAAACAAAGCTAGCTATGCTCAATAAAATGCTTCATTAAAGACAAACACTAAAGCTAAGACATTTTTGGTTTTTTTACCTTATTAACTGCAAAACATTTGTGTTTAAATCTAATGTAAGAATTTATATTAAAATTTAAGATGAAAAATGTTTCTCTGCGGCTCAAAAGTAGCTGCGGTTTTTAAATATTTTACGGATCTGGAGCTTCATTTACCTTAAGGATATCATTTTTTAAACCTGCAGCTTCTCATGTCTTCTTTGTGGTTGTGCGAGGCTTTGTGACTGCGATGCTCACCGTGGATGTCATGCTCGATCCAGGTAAAGGTGATGGCGCCGTCCCGGCTGCTCTCGCTGAACCGCAGCAGGAAGGTTCCCGGACATTTGTCGCTCAGCAACGCCTTCTCCCTCTCTTTGCTGATGAAGCCCATGATGGAGCTGCACAAAGGAGCAGAAGAACGATCACCTGAACGCTCCCGGCGGTGGCGGCGGCGGCGGCGGCTTTGCGGCAGAGCTTCTCACCCATCGTTCCACAATGACAGCAGGTGCCTCTTGATCAGATCCAGGATCCCTTCGATCCACAGCCAGAAGGCAAAGGCTTTCTCGTTGGCACCCTGCTGCTGAACAGACAACAGCACGTCAGAGCCAGCCTGCTGGAAGTGGACGGGCGCAGAGCTGCCGAGGCTCACCTTGCAGAACTTGGTCCAGGGGATGAGTCCCTCTGGGTTCCTCTGGGCTTTGGCTCCTGCACAGAAACACTTTCAGTTTGCTACTCTGCACCTCAAAAGAACCAGAGCGCCTCCTCTCTGACCCAGCAGTTTGTCCGCCAGCATGTTGAGCTGCTCCTGGTTCAGGCCTCGCTTGGTGACGCAGGAGAACTGCCAGCTGAGAACCTCGGAAAGCTGGGACCACTTGGCAGCCGGCGGCGAGAGGAAGAACTTCAGGTTCTGAAGATGAGCAGAGATCCGTTAGCTGAAGCTAAGGGGATCCAGAGGGACGTGGACAGAGACTGCTCCTCCCTCACTTTGGGCTCAGTGGTGAGCATGTTGTACCAGAGGATGGAGGCCCAGCCGCTGGGCAGCTGGCACACGTTGGAGATGACCACCACGGGCAGGGACAAAGCCTGGAGCAGAAAGCCCACCGAGGTCAACACTTCCAGGTGTGCGTGAACAGACTCTGAAAGGAAGATCTCACCTCCAGCTTGATACTGAGGCCGGACTGGTTGAGCTGCAGCTCCGACTCGAAGCCAAGAGAATGCAGCTCCTCTGTGACGATCAGAGGACCCTGAAGAACCGCACAGCAGGAACGGACGGCGTGTCACTATGTTATTGTTAAGGGCTTTTCATTTTTTACCAGCTACATTTTCAATAAAATCTTTTTCTGTTGACTTGATGTTATTTATACGACCGTTCATTGGGAAAATAAAAGGTTGCAGCAAACTCTTCACCCACTAGATGGCAGCAACATTCACATCTTGCAGAATAAATTCATATTTTTCTTATTTGTTTAGGTGTAAAGTAAAACTTTTTTGATAGTATGAAAATATTTTTAAATTGATTCTATTTAATTAATCACATTTGTTCTTTAAAAGTCCATAAAATGACTTTTCCTTAAGGTCTCACCTCATTGGTTCTGTTGCCGGCAACTTTCTGCTCCTTCAGTTGCTGCGAAGAGAAAACATTAATTTTATTTTATGTGTTTTTAAACGGGATAGTTTGTGCTTTGTTTTTGTTTAACTTATTTTTTATAGCATTGAGAGACAAACGCTGACAATAAAACTCACCAAATGTCGGAACTCTGCCGCCAAACTGCCGTTGGACTCTTCCATGTTCATTACTTTGGTGTTTGTTCCCAAAATGTTGAACTTCCGAAACCTGAGTTTACAACATGTAATCATCATAATCAGCGTTTTAACCTCGTTTAAACATGATACCGCCACCACCACCACCCCCAGAAAAAAAAAAAACCTAAATCTGCTAAAATGATGTCAATCTGTTGCCTCACTTTTATGAGTAATCTTTAAAATTCCAGAAAATTATTCTTTTTAATTTTAATTATTTATGTTTGATTTCATCATTACTTGAATTCTGTTTACATGAATTACATGGGGGGGGGGTTGTTTTACAGTGTCCAAATTAGAAAAAAAGAAGTCACTTCGCTTAAACTTTTTCAATAAATAATAAGAAAAAAAAAGTTTCTGCTTTTTTGAAGCACATTTTTAAAATTTAAAACATTACCAAATTTTGAAAGTCTTTACTATTTTTAAATGCAGACTAACAAGGACTAAATAAAAATACAAAATTACACTGGATCTTAAAACAAATTGATAAAAGTTCGATTTACTAAAACATTTAAATTTGGGGGAATTGGCGCCCTCTGGTGGACTTAAAAACAAATGTAACTATTTAGATTATTATAGATTACAATAATATAGATTATAATAGATTATTGATTATATTGACTAATAGATTTTAAAGAAGAAATTGATTATAATAGATAAATAGATTACAAAAACAAATATGTGGTTAAAAAAATGTTAATAGCAAACATTTCTTAATTTTGGACAATTTGTAGCTAACTTGTTTCAGCCTAATGTAACATGCTACTTCATCGAATAAAAAAAAAACAACATAAATAGTCTTTTTGAAAACTAAGAAATATTTTTTAATAACTGCTAACCTCCAATTTAATATTTTAGGTGATTTTGTGGCTTCATTTCAATTTTACTACAAACGTTACAGTTTGAGGAAATGGCGCCCTCTGGTGGATTAAAAAAACGCACAATTTAAATTTAGGAAAATAATGTGTAGAAAATTATATCACACTTATTAAGGATGTTGAAACAAATGTGCTATTTAAAAATACTGTTATAGAAGACAAATTTTAATTTGCAACAATGTGTAGCTAGCTGGTTTTAGGCCGACTTAATGAGCAAATGCAACTGGACTAACACATTTCTGACTGCTAACCTCCTATGGAAAGATGACTGTAAATGTCTGGAACTTACCCTTTTTTCTCCGTAACGTCTCTAAGGATCAGAAACGAAAAAGTGTTAGCGCTTCTGAAAAAACGGCGAGTTCATGCAGCTTAGAGTCGGAGCCCCTTACTTGTCAAACACGGCTTTGACTTTGATCTGGTAGTTAAACTCCTGCAGCTTCACCAGAAACCTGGACAAGAAGGAAACAGGTTTTAACCAGATCTTTCTGGGTTCTCACACTCGTGAACGTCTGAGCCTCACCGGAGTTTGACAGTGAACTGGACGCCGGTCTTCAGCACCAGCGGCCTCTGCGGGTGGGTGGGCATGCAAGGCTGCCGCTCCACCACCAGGGAGCTGCAGACAGAAGGAGCTGCAGACTCACCGCCGTTACAAACACCATCGTATAACGGGGAGGAGCCTACTTGGAGAGGAGGTTCTTGAGCAGCTCCAGAGTTCGGGATTCCAGGAAGGCTTTCTTCTGTGTGATGGGGTCGTTGTCGTACGTGAACTTCTGCTCCAACTCCTGCAGCTTCTTCAGGTGCTGGCGGACTTGTTGGAGGCTCTCCGCCGCAGCCGTGAACCTGCAGGATGAGGAGGATGAGGAGGATGACAGAGGAGGAAGAGGACGTCTCTCTCTCCATAGAGGTAATCAGGGGGTTCTTACCAGTTCTGCAGCTGGTCTACGCAGGCGTTTGGCGGGCCGCCGATGCAGGCGATCTGCTGCCGCTGCTTCCACTCCGGCAGCTCCTCAGAAATCAGGTCCGTCAGGAGGGTGTGGATGACGGTGAGGAGGTCGCTCAGCTGGATCACCACATCCTGGAACACAGGATGAACTCTGTGAGCTGGGAAGCTTCCCTGGTAGCTTTCACTTTCAGAAAAGACTCCTCTGCTCACCTGACGCTTGGCTTTCAGCTCAAAACCCATTCTGGCGATCCCCAACTTCTCCTTCTCCAGCTCCTTCCCCGTCATGCCGTTCATTTCGTTTTCTGCCAAAAGAATAATAAATCGGGATGAAAGCTTCAGCTCTTCTGGTCACGCATGCTCCAAGGCGGTGCTCACCTCTGTTCTTCAGGGAGTTGACCCTGAAGTCATACTCATCCTGCAGGTCCTCCACGTTCTTGATGTTAACGTCCACCATCTGAAAAAAACACCATCAACCGGCGCTATGAAGCTCACGTCGCCCTCGGCAACGAGCGTCCAAGCTGCCACATCCTGTCTATGCAAACGTTTCGGGTTTCTTGAGTTCACATGCAGCTACACAAGTTTTACAATCGTTTTCGAGGTTAACGAACAAAACGACGTTGCAACTTAAACAAGGTGGAACTTCGTCCAATGAGGGCCTGGGATTTGGTACTGACGTATGGATGACATCACATTCATTTTACGGAAGTTTCCTTTTCTTGTCCAAATTTCAACTTGCCCTGCTTTGACGTTTCACACCAAGCTGCTTCCAACTGTAGGTGGCAAACATGCACCAGTAAACAGAAGAAGAAGAAGCCCCTCCCTGCTTGTATGATGTGAACGCTATGAGCAAAATGCAGCCGAGTTTGGCGCCTCAAATGTGTAGATAGCGTGTGAGCTCCACCTGGACTCGATCCCTCATGTCCTTCACTTTGTTGTCCAGCTTCTGCTTCTCCACCACCATGGCCGACACTGTGCCCTCGCCTTCCTGCCACACAAACAAACATTTTCTCGTAACGCCGCTCCACAGACTCATCCAGGAGCGTGCGAAGACCGTACACTTCACCTCCATGCTCTTCGCGTTAGCCAAAATCTTCTGCTCCTCCTTCAGGTTTCTGGAGATAATCATGGCCATGTGGACCGGGTCCTCCTGGAACCGATCCTGGAAAGGGAGAGAACACCTGTGAGGCGGCAGCTTTCAGGTGCGGGTTGAGCTGCCGGGACAACTCGGACCTGTAGGTTCCTCTTGATTTTGCGGATGTTGTGCTGCAGCAGGAAGTTGTTCTCCAGTGCGAAGCGGCTGTGCTGGTCGTCCAGCTGAGCCAGCAAATCGTGGAAGCGGATGGTGGCCAGCGAGTCCTGCATTGCCACCGTGTCCCTGTAGGGCGATAGACAGGTGAGCATTGTGAGACACCAAGCTGCGAGCAGCAGTCTGTCCGCCATTACCAGTCGATGCACTCGATCCATTTGCTCAGGTACTGCCGGATGTCCATAGGGAAGGAGTCGTCATAGAGCTGGTCCACCTGCTCCAGGTATTTACAGTCCAACATCTGAAGCTGGCCCCACTGCGCCATCTTCTGGGGAATGAGAGGAACTGCACGAGACGCAAACAAATGCTATTTTAGCAAAACACGGGTGAAAAACCAAAAAATAACAAATAAAGATTAGCATAAATGCTAATAAAGAAATGACGTTATGCATAATTTCTGTACACGTTTATGTGTTTTTACAATTAAAAAAAGTTTTTTCCAAGAGAAAAAGGAAATAGCCTAAAAAGAAACTGGAAAAGAGGAAGAGACTTTTCTGAACCACACATCCTGTACAAATCTTAGTAGCTTAGACTTCAACAAAACCTTTATTTAAACAAACAAATATTGTATAGATATTAATCTATTTTTGGTAACACAGAAATTATGTTACGCATAATTTCCATTTCTTTTTTGTTCAAATTTACATTTTCTTGTGAATTTGCATTTTCTTTTTAAAGGTTTTTCCAAGAAAAAAGGAATTAGCCTAAAAAGAAGAAGAAGAAAGAAGGTCAGAACCGCAGCATCCGTTTAAATGTTGGCAGCTGAGCCTTTATTTAAACAAATGCTTGTTTTGTTTTGAGGATCAGACAAATAACAAATACTCACAATAAATCATCCTTGACTCAAATTCAACAAAAACATTATTTTTTAACAAAAACGTTCATCCAGGATGTACTTTTAGGTCAAATTTCATTTGATTGGTTCATTTTCTTGTTTAAATATTGCTATAAATGGTGACGCAGATACAGCTGCTATACTAAACGTCCCTAAAGTAGTTTTCTTTAGTTTAAATGTTTAGCGTCTGTCTTTTATTGTCATCCATCAACGTCTAATTTTTTTTACTAAACACCGATAAATCACAGATTCATAATAACAATATGTTCATGCAATGTGACGTAATTCTTCATTTAAAATGGTTTACACTTTGAAGAGTCCGTTATTACGAGCTTTCTTGAAGGCAGCACTAAAAGAACACCTAACCTGTTATTATTTATGTCTTGTATTATGCTCTTGTTTTTTTTTCCACATTTATGGATTTTCAAAATGACCAACAAATCACAGGGTAATCCTACATACACCCGTTTTTACACAGAATACGTCTTTATTGATATAATTTCAGCTTTTTTGTTACATAAAAAGATTTCAACACACCACTGTTTCCTTGTTTATGAACGTGCTGTCTCGTGCGTGGATAGTAGTGTTATTAAAAAGGTCAAATGTCAACAAAAACGAGAGCTGCGTCGTAAGTATGTAAAGGTTTAACAGGTCATAATGTTTTTAATGAGTTTTGATGGAGGTTTCTCCTTAGGTTTGTCGACTAGCTTAGCCGTTTTGAAGTTGTTGTGTATTCGTTCCTACTAAACTAAACAAGCAGATAAAAACAGCGACGCAAAGTCGGTAAAACGAGGCGCCAAACTTACCGTTCACAATAAAAAAAAGTTTGTGGCGTTTTAAGATAATTCTGATATGTTTGAGCAGTTTTCCTTTTCCTGTCCTGGGGAAACAGCCTGGCAGGTTGATACACACTGATGATGTCACCAAAGGGTCGACCAATCACCGCTCAGAACGCCTGACACATTCCCGCCTCCGTCTTCTTTGCAACCAATCAGAAAACAGTCAGCGAGGCTGTTCCCTGAGTGGCAACGCACATATTTCACAACGACCAAACTGAAAGGATTTTGACTTTATTTGATCATAAATGACCTGAAGACTGCATTTAAATGAGTAAGTTATGATTACGAAGACCCCCGAAGGTTTCACACTGACTCCAAAACCTGTTACGAATTCTAAAAACAGGATAATGAGGGATTTTCAGAGGGAGGTAACGCAGTTAGTGGAACAGTGGAATTGGACCACGTGTTTTCAGAGAAAGAGAAAGGGGTAAAACTGAAACTTAAACAGAATTAAACAATGTAAAATTTTATTTATTTACTCTTCGGTGACAATGTAATATCATTTCCTGTAAAGCCGGATGTAACAAATAGTCTGTAGACAAAAAAAATACAGTTTTCATTTTGTTGTTAGAACTGTTACATGCAATAAAATTACTGTTTTATTTTACCACGTGAATAAGTTGCAGTTTCATTTTTGTTTTTACTTTTTAGTTAATAAAAAACTTTATGAATTTAAGATTTTTTAAAATTTAAAACCCACAGAAAAACATGCTTATTGTTTTGTTTGCTTTATTAAAAATATACTCCCTATATGAACTAACCTTGTATGCTGTGAGAAACTATCCTATCATTCATTCACACAATCATAAAAATGTCTGCAAAGTTTAAACCATGAAAAACCCTTTTGTTTAAGTATTCAATGTCTACCAAGTTTATCACTTTTAACACTAAACTGTCATACTGGTTAATGCTGAATTATTATGACACACACATAAGTATTTGTTTATTAAGACTTCATTTCTTCAGTATATAAAAGCTAAAGCCTTATTCACATATGGGTGCCGTGGTTTCAAACCTTCACAGAATTATACCTCCTGTATCGTATAATGATAACAAAGACCTGATCTGATCAAGCTCAAAGACTGATGTAGAAATAGCAACCTGAATGAATTCTGTACAGAAGACGCCAGAGATATTGATTGACAAGTTCAACAGCCAATCAGAGCGCAGAACATAATGAGCAGTAAAACAACAACAAAAACATGCACAAACACACACACAAAACACAAAAAAATCTTTGAAACATATCATCCTGAAGCTTGAAATATTTCTGTTGCCTATATTAATTTTTAGTAAATGCACACGTGTCACCTGGTAATCAAAGATTGCACGCGGTTGTATCCCTCAATAGTAGTTGTATACCATCTGCACCTTTGATTTATATTGTTTTCTCATTACATTTCTCTTGCTATGTTTCCCCTTCACATTTTCATGTACGTCAAGTTAAAAAAAGCAAATAACGCTTCACCCATTTGGTCCAGGGGTGTCCAAACTTTTTGCAAAGAGGGCCAGATTCGGTGAGGTGAAAATGTGCGATGGGCCAAACAACCAGCCAGCATTCTTTGAAATCTAATAACATTGTATACAAATGAACTAATAAAAAGGTTTTTGCAATGGGATACTGTCCATTTCTTCACATAAAACAGAAACTTATCTAAACAAATTTTTGCCTAAATTACAGTGAAGCTTGTATTTGAAGACCAAAAATGAAATGAAGAAAATGTCTGCAAAAAAAAATGTGACAAAATTAACTCTGGGTGGAATGTTACATAAATTCTTATTGTAAACTTCTAAATGTAAATCACGTGACCAGGAAAATAACACAAATCTTGTTCAGAAGTACAAAGCGTAGTGGTTTTGATCAAGGAAAAACAATGTTCATTTTTTTTGCAGGAAATATGAGTTAGAAAGTGTCACAGAAGGGTCCCGTGTAATTGATGCCACAATGGCATACAAAAGATTAGTCAGTCACAATCAAGAAATCATGATCAGTTTTTGAAAGTGCTTTATACCATATAATATGCATTTGTTGACAGCAGCCTATGGGCTGTTAAAAATTTGAATCCGGGCCCCATTTGGCTCATGGGCTGGACTTTGGACATGTCTGGTTTGTTAAAAACACAGTAAATCAGCTGATTCCAATGGTTTTTCATATCACCTTTGCACATTACTAACATAAAGTGATGCGTAAAGCTGCTTTTCTCTGCTTCAGAATCTGCTGGAATTACATTAATTGCATTAACGGTTGAAAATGTACCACAATTCAAAGGCTGTCAAGCCTGGAGCTAAAGCTCTGGTGTTAAAGACCAACGGCAATAAAAATTGTGCTTTTGGTGTTTTTTTTGTGGCATTTTTCTGAAGATAGAGGACATACAAACAAAAAATTAAACTTAATTGTGCGGTTGGAATAATAGTTTTCAATGTGTCCAAAAAAGTTTTGTCGATACCGTTTGCCTATTAAATGGTACATACTTTATACAAATGAAAGTCAAAATGAGAAACATAAGTGACTTCATGCCAAAACTTCAAAGTTCAAATGCAGTACTACCAGATGTCCACTAGTGGCTGCAAAAGCACAACAAAATGAGAAAAAGAAAATCCAAACTAATAAGTTGATTTTATTGGAACTTGAACACAGCCGGTGTCCAGAAGTATTTTTTCTTTTTTACTTTGACTAAATAGTAAAAAAAATTGTAGGTTTTAAAAATTCGATTAGATGTAATTGCATACATTTTAACACATTTATACAAAATAGTTTAAAAATACCAGGAGAAGGGGATCCAGTGCCAGATTTACTGCTTGTATTTATTCACAGGTGTGTATTGCTGACACCTAAAACAACAAGCATTACAAAGTTTTAAAGGTTTTGGACTACTGTTCTTTGTACTACACTTTAGAATTATCTTTTTATATTAGACTACCAAACTTCTTGTTTTTTCTAGGAACTGTCTTTAGGCTAAGTAAATATTATATGAAATATTAATTATATAATATTATATGTAATAAACTTAATAATCTAGATATTTTCACAGCTTTTTAAGCAGTATGGTAAAATAAAAATTTTTTTAGATGTTTGCAAAAACAAAACAACTAAACTAATTTCTTTAAAGCTACATTGGTTTGAGGGGAAAAAATAGAAAAATAAGCACAAACCTAAAATGCATTAAAGAAAACCCTCTATGACTCCAGAAAAAGTGGCCACAGCAAGGAGTTTGGAAACAATCGCCGCTGTGGCGGGGAAAGGTGACGAGTCAGCCAGTTCATGTTTTTTAAAACAATGGAGGTCTCACGGCAGGGTTCGCTCCGGTCAGAGCTCAGACCAGGACAGGAAGCAGCAGGAGTCACGCGCCTTTTTGCATCCAAAAGGCCTAAAGTTCACTCATTCTGAATTCCGTTAATAAAACTGACATTGTATGGGTTTCATTAAATAAAACTAAAAGTCTTATTGCAAAGCAAGCCGTTCAAATGTGTCAAATGACAGCAACATTTTGCTTGACTATTCTTTTTTTTTTTTTAAACAGAGAAAGTAAAACTAAAGATTTTTAGTAGGGCTATTAATGTTAAAGCCTTAACGCTTGAGAATAATAAAAAAAATTAATGCATTGAAATATATATATATATATATATATATATATATATATATATATAAAATGATCAATTACACTCCTCAAAGCAACCGTCTTCCCCCAGTTCAGTCTTCCACGGTGCGAGTCAAATTCTGAATGCACACTTTGTCGGGCAAATCCCTATTATGACATGGTCACTTAAAAAAGAAAAGAACATTCAATCAATTTTTAGAATTTCATTCTGGTTATGTTTTACGTTTAGATTGCTTTTTGATAAAATATTTATATTTTTATATCTGACACGTAATGCAGCGCGTTGTCACAGTAACACAATGTGTCGCTTAACTGGCAGCAGCCTTGAATTGCAGCAGCAAAGGAAAGTGATAAATATCAATAAAGCATTAAGAGAGAAAGTTCACCTCTTATCGCTTGTTTTTGACGAGATCATAAAGGAAAAGTTTGTTTTGAAGAAGTCATATTGAACATTGTGACCAGAACTTCTTCCAGAACACCCAGCAGCCAATCAGAATAGAGTATTCACCTGGACCATTTAATGTAGAGAAACGCATTGTTTGTTTCTTATGGCTGTCTATCAGCATCTTTAAGTAATACTGCAGACATTATTTATATAGATATATATATATAATTATATATATAGCTATATAAATTTTTTACAGTTCTGCTTACCTCACTTTTGATAATTGTGTTTTGTGCACACAGATTACACTCCTTTGTTAACGCTTTATAAATTAAAAAATGTCAGACAGTAAAAATGAAGGGAAACATTTTAACTTCGGCCTGTTTTAGTTCAAAAGCTGCAAATAAAATTTAATTCGTAGAACATTGTGATAAATTATGATTAATCACAACCCAAAAGTGTGATTAATCTGATTGTTTTTTTTAATAAATTGTCCGTACTAATTTTTGCCTATTTGATGAAAAACATTTAACTGCAGTACCTCCAAATGTCCATGAGTGGCTGCCAAACCACAACAAAATGACCCAAAATCAAACAAATATTTTTTATTTTATTGAGAACTGAAATAAGCAAAATTTGTGGAGCTTTAAAATGTTTGACTAAATGGTAAAAATATAAGAATTTTATAGTCTGATTAGATTTCGAACTTTTAAAAAAAAAAAAAAAAAAAAGATGGAAGTACTTTTAAACAACCAGAGGAAGAGAATTTTGTTGCCAGATCCACTTCTAGTTACTCACAAATGTTTCTTGCAAATTCCTAAAAGTTTAGAAAGTTATAAATGGGCTTTGGACTAATGTCCCAAGAGGGTATTATTGATACTACACCGAAAATAAAAATGGGATTATAGAATTTATTAAATACATAGAGGCTCTTTACGCTGCTTTTTGAGCATATTTTGTGGAAATGTTTCATGTGTAACTCCCAAAACATGGCAAAAGTGCCAAAACTTTCCCCTCATAGATTGGAATTGAGTGTTTGCTGGATCCTGTTTTTTTCAGTAGATGTCGGGTTTTAAAACAATTTCTTTGACATTTTGTTTAAAGCTCTAATGTTGAAACAATTGGAAGCAAAACGAGTCTTTTTTTTGTTTTTGTTGGACCGCGAGGATGAAGGTTTAGACCTGTTCGGTACCATCAGATCCTCTCCACTTTTTACTGAGACATTCACCTTATTTATATCTCTTTTCACGAGCAGCCGCACTGGTCCACCACCATTGACGGGATCTTCCCGTAGATGATCTGCTCTTTGCGGTTGAAGTACAGCATGTTGATAGGTGACATCTTGGTGGGCGTGCAGCAGGGCCCCGCCGAGCTGCGGGCGTTGGCCTTGTTCACCAGATGTGCGTGCGGGAACTGCTGCAGGTGCATGGACTCGCACTCGCCGGAGCAGTAGTTGGCTCTGTAGCGCTTGGGGGCGATGATCCAGTCCCAGCCGAACTCCTCAAAGTCGACATTGAGGGGATACCGACAGCAGCGGGTCTCTGCGGACTCCTCATCACAGTTGAGGGCGGAGTCACGGCGGGATCTCTTAGGGCTGTCGAGAATCTTCACCTCAATGAACGGTTGCTGTGGGGGAGAATGGACGGGGGGGGGGGTTCAGAAAAAGCAGTAAAATCCATGACGAATGAAGATGGTTCGTATCGCACTATGAAGGCAAGAAGTTTACTTGGAAACGACATCACCGACGATTTTTGCAGCTTTTAACTACGTTCACAACATTTTCTAAGCATTTCTGAAAGCCATCTTAGTTTTTAAAATCAAACAAAATTAAATATTTTTCATTGTATTAGAATTGTTAAACCACACACACAAAAATAACATTATGACACATATCTGTCTCATAGAAAATTACCTAAAAGTTAAAACAAGTCTTTTGTCACATTTGTCTAAACACGTACCAACACATGTATGTGTATTATATCAATATTTTAACGTTTTATCCCATTGCTGGATTATGTTTATATATATATTTTCATTTGTCCACTAGATGGAGCAATTTTTTCTTATTTTGGGAAAAAGGTTAGAAAAATTCAATATTTACGGTAGATTTTTTAGAAGTGGAAAAAAAGTTAAAATTGTTCATTTATCTCTGTAAATTTTTCAATATATTAGAATTTTTAGTCATTGCTGGGGTTTATTTATAGATATTTTTTGTATTTGTCCACTAGATGGAACTATTCTTTCCTATTTCGGAAAAAAAGACAAAAATTTATTTCAGGCAAATTTCTGTGAATTCTTTCGAACTGAAAAGATCAAATCATATATATATATTAACAAAAAAAGCATTTTGGCGGAAAACTGTCCAATAAAAAATAATCAAAACATTAAAAAAGTATTGTCATATTTGTTTGAATGTTTACCACACATTTATGTATTTATTTAATCAATGAATGAGGATTTTATCTGAAAGCATAAGCTACGTTCCATATTTAAAAAATGTAGTTAGAAAATGTAGTTCATTAGTCATTGGATTTTTCTTAGGATTTTCAGGCTGACGTTCATTTGACTTTGATTACTTTATCAGCATTCCTATTGTTTTGTTTTTTTTTTCCTACTAACTCTTCTGCCTGATTCTACAGGATTTTTTGGGCGGGTGTTCTGGTCGTTGTGGTTAAAGGATCCAAGTTTGTCTCGTTTTGATGACGTAATAACTGGGCTCTCTTCCTCACCAGCCCCTCCTCTCCCGGCTCCGCGGAGGTCACCGCCAGATCTGCTCCCCTGGAGTCGAAGGCGTTGATCTCGATGCCGTAGTTTGTCTCCAGCTGCCGCAGCCACGCCTGCAGCACCGACTTGATGTCGATGCTCTGCCACGAGCTCGCGCCGGCGTCCGCGTCGATCTCCAGCGAGCGGACGCGGACGCGCGTGCTGTTGCCGTCCTTGCCCGGTCTGAGGCGCGAGACTTGCAGGGAGACCGTGGACACCATGTGTGCGGGCCGCAGGTGGACCCACAGCTGCGCGCTCTGGATGTTTTTGGGCTGGATCTTCGGGCTGAGGCTGAACAGGCAGCAGGAGGACAGCTCATCCTGAGCGACGGAATCCGCTGCAGAAGACAAAATCTACGGAAATGTTGACTCGGAATCACCTCATCTAATGCAAAACACCACAAACGCTGATATGACAGAGAATTGTTGCTATTTAAAGGGTTAGGTTGGCTGTGTATGTCAAATTCTGTACTGTGTGATGTGGTTTAGATGTTACACAGCTGTAAACTTGACTAAACATATCACATAATTTAACAAAATATTTTTACATGCAAAACAATAAATGTATGCACAAACTTCAACTTTTTTTAACAGCATTAACCAGGGATTACACTTTTTAGTCACACATTTTGCGTATTTACGAGGAAAAATGCATTTTGGGGGGGCACATAAGACTCAATTGAGCACAAACTTTGATTTTTTTTAAAGCATTACTTAGACATTGCAGCTTTTTTAAGTTCACATTTTACGTATTTAGGCAATGATGTCGACTTTTTA
Source organism: Oryzias celebensis (assembly GCA_014656515.1). NCBI lineage: Eukaryota > Metazoa > Chordata > Actinopteri > Beloniformes > Adrianichthyidae > Oryzias > Oryzias celebensis. The sequence continues at coordinate 347,580 of BNCR01000002.1, forward strand.
GTCTGTGCTGACATGTCGTATTTTTACGCACAAAAGACAGATTTATGCTAAAACCTTTCCTACTTTTAAAAAGCAATAACTAGACATTGCAGGTTTTTTGGCACAGATCTTGCACATTTACGAGTATTTATTGACTTTTTGCACACAGAAGACCAACTTTGCTGTTTCCAATTAATAATTCACATTTGCAGACTTTTTACGCACAAACTGCTTTTTAAAAAAAAAAAACATTAACTTGTCATTGCATGTTTTTAGGCACAGTTTTCTCTTACATCTGCGCACAAATTTGGACCTTTTTTGCACAAAAATGATACAACTGTGCTTTTTTAAAAGCATTTGCCAGGCATTGCACGTTTTTAGACACAGAGTTTGCGTTTTTACGCACAAATGTCAACTTTTATTCACACAAACAACAAATGTATGCACAGACTTTGCCTTTTCTTTAAATCATTAGCTATACTGCACCATTTCTGCCAAATATTTTGCGTATTTCCGGGCAAATGCCAACTTCTGTAAGCACAACAAACAACTTTACGCACAAACTTTGCTTTTTAAAGCGCAGAAAAATGTCAGCTTTAAGTATGAAATTCTCCATTAACGTGGTGTAAACCGCTCTTACGCTTTGTGGCCATGGTGATGATGGTTTCCGTCGTGGCTTGCTCCTCGTCCTCCACGCGCGGGTCGTACTGGTCCAGCAGCTGCATGACGGGAGGCGCCTTGGGGAGCAGCTGGCGGATCATGTCGCGGCTGATGTTTGGCGCCTGCTCCAGCCGCAGGATGCTCAGGATCTGCGTCCTGATGCTGTGCAGCCGCATCTGCTTGCTGCGCTCTCGAAAGTCGCAGGCGGAGCACTGCTCTCCGCTGTCAGACGTCCGGTGCCCCTCAGGGGACAAACCCGCAGAGAGGAGGGCCGTCAGGAGGAGGAAGAGGAGCATGCTGGAGGAGGACAGAGCCGGAGGTGTTTCTCACTGAGAGTCTGAGCCTTGGCCTCTGAGTTTTGTTATTTGCTGCCAAAGAAAAAAAACTTTATTTGTTGTGGCTCAAATTTAAAGAGGCAGCAGACCCTCAAAGTTTTAGACAAAATGATTATTTTAAATTGTCTAAAAGAAAATTATTTTAAATACAAACGTTTTCTGAAGTGTTGATTGGATTTATTAATTTTCTGCCACCAGATGAAGTCCAAAAGTTATTCAGCTTCTGTTCTATAAGTACAAAAGAACTGGACTGAGTAGGTGTGACGTCACCCATAAAAAATGACTTACTTCTAGCTCCGATGAAATGAAGTCAATTCAGTCACCTTATTTATAAAAATATGGACACCGCCATGTTGGAGTAAGAAGTCGTCAGTGAGCAGAAATCGGTCCAAGTGGCTGGAGTCAATGTTTCTATGGCAACTACTCCTGCCAATCAGCTAGACCCTCTCCACTGAGAGCAGGCTAACTGTCAACTGCTGGCTGCTCTATCTTATATCAACATTCTTTCTGTCCAAACGCTTCGCTGATGCCTCGTCTACCCATCAGTCATCAAAACTTAGCAAACGTCGTGATTTAAAGGGACGCAAAAGAGGTCAACTCAATAACCTCAAAGACCTAGTAACCTAGGAAATAACGCAGTAACTGACCTGATACAATCACACAACTCAGAACTTTTAAATGACTGGATTAGACTACTAATGCTGCAAGAAGGGGACAAGAAGATTCATCAAACAGAACAGGAAACCCCCTCCTCTCACCTTCTCATGGAGTCCAAGGCAGTGGTTGAACCCTCTTGGACAGCGTCTCAGTTTGGCACCATTTTATGGCCACGCAAAAAAAAAAAATGTATAAGAAGGGCTGTCATATATCGGACCGTATTTGTATTTGTTTGCCCCCATTTCGGTCGAGAATTACTCTTTTTTTGGTCCATAAAGGCTTGTCACAACGAGTCTTTTTTGTTGATGAAAACCCGCCTGTTTGTCAATCATTTGCAAATAAAGTTTTAAAAGGGCGCATTTTGGCGCCGCCATAGACATTAAAATGAGCGGCAGTTCACACTCCAGGCCAGGTGGTGGCGGTAATGAGTGATGATGTTTCTCGCCAACAACCAATACACCACCGAAGAAGAAGGACAGCCCAAAGCGCTAGCATTGCCGTTATTAGCTTAGGCGGTGGTGTTTTGTTCGGACGTTTGTGAGGTTTTTGGACAGAAAGGACGATACGTGGTTCGTGTCAGAACTCTCAGCGTTTTCCAAAGTGTCGTAAATGAATGAATATGTGTTGGACGTAAAGACAACGTGGCTGTGATTGTGAGACTAGCAGATGATCGGCGCTGCTTGTGTTCAGAGGACTTTGGTGTTTGTGTGAGTTTGAGCTGAATCTCGGAGCAGCTGCAGTAACGATGTCTTCAGAACCTCAGGAAGATTCTGTCAGAGAACAACTCTCTGCTGCTGAAGGAACCATCGACCAGAACGAGGAGGAGCTCTGTCGTCAGCGCAGACTGTGGGATGTCACCTGGAAGCCACAGCTTCAGCTCCACGTTGTAGGTATGTTCCCTGCAGGTAACCAGATCCGTGTACGCCTTTGTTTTCCGCGTCGGAGCTGGTATCTGGTTCAGAACTGTCCGGCTGGATATCTCTGATATTGTTCGCCATTTTTGTTTCACCGCTACTGTTAGCTTTAGCTTGTGAGGGGCTGTTAGCTAATGGCAGAGAGTGTAAACGAAGGGATGTTGGGATATCAGCGGGCAGTTATACTCAGTTTTCAGAGGACAATCATGCCTGTTTTTTGAAACGCGTGAATAACAACGTTCTACCATTTGCGTTAACATTTTTAAAGTGACAGCCCGAGGAGCATGACATCATGCAGAGAACTGAATGCTTGGTTTGCAGAACCCTTCAGATCGCCAGGACAACGCTGGAGACAGAGGGGCGTGGCTTCGCCTGAGTCAGTTCAATATCGATCCTCAAAAAAAAAAAAAGATGAAGATAAAGATGTTTGATTGGCAATTCCACGTGTCAATCAAGTGACATTCATGGCAAAGATGGTGATGATGCATATCTAATTTATTATTTTGTTTGGACCCGCGTTCTACCCACACATCCTTCATGATTAACTGGTTGATCAACATGTTGAGCACCTCGATTTACAATTAAGTCAAGCTAGAAGCCTCCACTTCTCAAACCTACAAAGCAAAGCATAAACAAAACAAAAGTGATGCGACATTAGAGAGAACATCAGGCTTGTTTCTATGTTCATTTCTGAACTTTTGTGGTGAGGTTTTCTTCTGATGACTCTTCCATGAAGACCATATCTGTACAAGTATCTCTTGACAGTAGAACAATGAACCACAACTCCAGAGTCTGCAAACAGCAAAAATGTGAATGAATAAATACTCTTAACAACATTTTAATCTTATTTTTCTTTGGTCTAGTAATGAACTCAAAGTAATTAAAAAGGATTTGTTGATCACCCGAAGCAGAAGAGATAATGTTAGAGTAAAATTGTCTTCTAGCTTTTGTGACAGCTTCATTATACATGTACAGTTTGTCCCTAAGGAGATCATGAGAAATCCGGAGTCTATCCTGCTTAAATTTCCTCCCAGCTTTCCTGCAGTCCTTGGTCTCTCTGAACTTCCAGCAGATTTGATCAATGGCTTTTCCTCCAACATACTCGTAATCGTGCCGACCTGACAGTGGAGTCGGACTCCAGGTTACCTCCGACCTCAATCAGGCATGGCTTCGGGCATGAAAGCAGTCTCCAACTTCCAGGTGCACAGGCGCGGGACAAGTCAACCCCAGAAACTGGGATTGTAGCACGAACAATTCTCCCGCTTCGACTCCCCCAGCGACGCCAACTCCTGCCGCTGCAGCAAAAACCTGCTGCAGACGAAGAAACGCTGTTACTCCCGTGCAAACCGAGTCCAATGGCTCAGAATTCAAGCAGAGAGGCCAGGTGGAGAGAGTTTAAATCCAGAAGCGTGTCTCGGTCATAAGTGAGGAGCGTGCCAGTATTTTGCTCTAGCCATAGTAAAAACAAAAATAATAAAAGTTGAGTGACAGACAGACGGTACGCAATGAACACTGGCGCCATAATGGATAAGTTGCATTATATTGAATACAGTGATATTAGGAAGATCAGTCATTTTCTAAACTCAGGAAAAAATCCTTTTATCTCTTTGATCCCTTCCTTTCTTCCTGTCCTTTCTGTCTAGTGCATAACGTAGCTGCCTCTTTACTTTAATTTCACGCCTTTAGGTTAATTGCTCTGTCTTCCAACGAAAAAAAATGTTTCTACCTCGTACTAGAAACTGTGGGATTTAGTCTGTTAACTCACCATTATCACCTTGAAGGTTATGATACTGGTTTCCAGCGAAGATAAAAAAGAAAAAAAGAGAACAAACATGAAAATTCTGATAATGAATTAAATATGGTGTTAAATTTAAATCAAAAGTCAACTATGAGCATGTGTCAAACTCTCCCACCCTCCTTTCTGAATACAAAAAAAACAACAGAAACAGAAACATCGATAAACTGGAGATAAACTGCATAAACTGGAGAATATGCTGTTGTCACCGCCACACGACCTCCTATCTGTTTGAAGCCAACTCAACGGAGTAGAAGTCTGGTGAGTAAGCCTTTCATGAATTTCGCATAGAAACATACATGATGTAGTGATGTAGTGGGATTACACATATGTACGTTCACATAAATACTTAGTTTGGCAAAAGATGAATCTAAGCAAACGGGTTGGAAAGTTTGGCAGCAAACTGTTAGCCTTTGTTAGCATTGACTATTAAGCCTAAAGATGTTGCAGGTATTCAAGTCAATGTCAATATAAAAGCACTTATGCAGTTGTGCATAATAATTTAGTCTTAACCTTTTGAAAAACAGTATATTTGTACATCATAAACCCTTTATAATTAAAAGAAATAATTAAAAATGTGCTAATCACATTTTGTGGAATTCTCATAGAAAAGTATATGTAGTTTACTGTTGTCTTTTTTAAAATTGTATTTTATCTTAGTGTTCTGTTCTTTGTTAATAAAATGACAGATTCAAAGTAAGTTATTGCATTTACTCAAAACTGGGGCGTATTTATTTATCTTTATTTGAAGGAAGTTGAGTGAGAGTGAAGTCTGGACGACTGCTGTCCCCACGACCTGGTCCCAGATGAGCAGAAGAAGATGGATGGATGAAAAAGGAGTTTACCTGAATTGCTTGAAAGAGAGTGGAAGGAAGCAAACGTATAAAATTCTACTCCTGTTTTGCTTTACTTGCCTTTTTTCTGTTTTCTTTCAACAATCATTTGAGAGTTTGAGAGGAAGAAACATTGAGGTCCAGCCAAAGCCATTCCTGAACAGGAACTTCAAATATATGTGATGGGACATTGACAGTGGTACATGACAGTCAATGGTGCAGTTTTTCACTATGCAAGCGCCAGACTGTCGTCAAATGTGAAGAGTACAACATTCATTGCTTTTTTGCAAAAACATACTGGAAAAGCTGTTGCTTGAATAAAAGTCTGGAATAAAAGAAGTCATACTGGAAATGGGAATGTGTTTTTTTTTCCCCATTCATGTCTGTTGTCATAAATGTGGATCATTTTATGTCAAATGTTTCTTTCTTAATTGGGAATAATTTCTGGTTTTAAGTGGTTAATACTGTAAATGATTCAATTATTGTAAAAAATAAAGATTGGAGTGATGGAATATGAGGTATAGAATTATATTCAAAGTTATCTAAATACAAAGTGTCAATGTTGGACTGTTCACGTCTAAAACTCTTGACATTTTGCTTGTGATGTACCTCTGGAGTCACTGTTGGAGCAACAACTATTTCTCTTTGATACATTTACAGTTATTTAGTTATATTACAGAAACTGTATGATATATTTATAGTTTCTCAAGCATGAAAATGTCTTGTTTGCAGATGATACAAATATACTCAGTTTTATTGATGATTATCACAATCGTTATTGATGAAAAGCAAACATTAAATCTTAAAAAAGGATGAATAGTAATAAATTATGAAATCTAAATTAGACAAAAGCAGTAATATTTGGTAATAATATGACAAATTCTGAACTACCAATAAACAGATGGTGTGCAAATTGAAAATGTACAAGAAAATAAATTCTTAGGAATCGCGATAGACAGATGATTGTCACGGAAACCCCCACATTAGACACAAAGAAATAAAAATTGACTAAAGTCTTGATAATAAATATAAGCAAGTCAATTTCTTAAATGAAAAACACTGCATGTATGGTACTCCCCTACTTCACATATTTTGATATTTATCTGGTCTGCCCAACCCATCGCTAGTTACCAGTTTGGAGGGAGTATTTCAGATTTCCTTTGCAAGCTCAACGCTTGTCAGTTGTTACGAGGCAGTCACGCGTAGCTTCTTTGGGGCAGCCTGGCTAGCTGGTCAAGCTAACTTTAGTAAGCCTCAGCCAACTGACCGCCCCATTACCTCTTCTGTGATTTGGTGAAACAACATGTGTGTTCCTAGTGATCCACATTAACTTCAGGACTGTCAAGATACCTTCCCTATATCCAAATCTTCCCAGTTTTGACATCCTTCTATGTCTGGCAACATTTTCCTCGTCTCTCTGTGCTTACATTCACCTGTCCTACTTATGTGCTCCTTCCTTGCGCTCACATCCCGCTGTCACTTAAACTCAGACTTTCAAATTTAAAAAACTATCACAATTTTAAAAAATGTACATCATTAAAATCTATCGCTCCACCAGGCAATCATGTAGGGATGCTAAAATTAACAAGTTTATCTTGAATTAATGCGTGTTAATTTAGGCAGCACTAGTGTTGGGGAGTAAATGAAGGAATCTATGAATGAGTAAATATCACAGCAAAGGGTCACCGAGAGCTGTGCAACCAAAAACAAAAAAACAAGGCTTCATGTACTAACTTGCTTTGTCTATAATTTCTAGAGCTAACTAACAATATCATTTAATTTTAAGAGTGACAGCCGGACAATGTTGTATCAACATGAATAATTCATTAAATTTTTCCAGTTTTAATTCTCTCCTCTGCTTATCAGTCGGATTGACTGCAAATGTCCGGCAATTGACCACTATGTCAAAGTTTCGTGAGATCTTCTGGTATCGTGAAATGGTGGTGCCAAGTGTCATATTACCTATGGCTGTCAAATGATTATTAGTTAATTAATTAATTAATAAATAATCACGATTAATTAATTACAGACATTTTCACGCGTTAAGCTCTCCTCTGTGACGTCCGTTTATGTCTGAAATGCACACTCTGAAGAACATTCCCCCGTGTATACCACGGTCATTTACAAAAAATAAATAAATATTGAACCAATTATTAGAACTTAACTCCTGTTATATTTTTAAGATTAAATCGGGGATTGAATACATTTTTTTCATGAAAAGCGAACTATTTAAAAGCGGTTTGTTGCATTGTCATGGTAGCAGTGCCAGCACGACTCTGCTCTCTTCCTCTTTCCTCACTAAGAAAATAAACAAAGCATCGTTTCAGAGGTAAAGTTCGCCTCTTCCAGCATATTATGTCCAAATGATAGAGCAACAATGTATTTTGAAGAAACAAAGTCAAATTTGTTCTTTTTTTGTCCCTATGTTCTCACTTTGTGTCTCATTTCCTCGTTCTAAATGTTCTTTTCTGTCTTTCTTTTCTGCTGCATCTCAGGCTTCATAATGATCAAATTCACCAAACAGGTTAAAGGAAACTTTTCTGTCTTGCTGTAGTAATAAACTGTGGAAAAAAGTGTGGCAACATATGTATTATGATATTAATAAGAAGTTAGAGGTCAATATTTTTTGGATTGTTCAGAAAAGGATTCCTGTTGATGTTTTTTTTTTTTTTTTTTGAGCAGTCTGAACCTGATTTATATGTTTTTAAATTGTTCAAGATTGAAAACAAAATGCCCCATGGTGGTGTGACAGTGTAGTTGGAAGTGTAATATAGTAAAAATAAAGTTTCATAAAGCCATTTTAAGCCCATTGTTCAATGGACCCATTGAGCCAGACTAAACTGTGCCATCTTTGGGTCCTCATTAGTAGAAGCTCCATAGAGAAATGATCAGACTGGTAAGGGCGAAGCAGCAGTCATCACACAATGAAACCAGTTGATTGGCGTAAGATCATTAAGACAACAGAAAGCGCCAAAGCAGCACCAACATTTTCCCAACATTCAATTCTTGTCTTCAGTCGACGTGTATCAGGAAAAGATGCATACAACAAACAACGAAGTCTGCTAGGCTGAAATAAAAACATTCTTTGCCATCAATTGTTAGTTTTGCTTTTGCTGTAGTCACCACTTCTATGACGTAAAGCTAAGCAGTCGGTTTACAACCCACATTCGCCATGACAGTCCAACTTTGAGTGGTAACACTCAACTGAATGGCCTGGACCGTTCTAAAACCGATATGAGTCTGACTGTGAGCAGTCGGTGTGGAACAGTCTGAGCCAGAACGTCCCATACCGCTCGGGTGCTAAAAGGCAGAGGGCAAAGGGAGCACAAATATTTCTTGGGCTCCCCGTTCTACATGAAGCAAGGATCACCAGGTTCAGGAAGCAAATCCCCAAGTGCCGCAGTAGCAATTGCTGATTGAGCCCCACAAGAGATGGGGTAAGGGCCAAAAGCTCAATGATCACCAGCTGCTTTTGTAAAGTGTGTGTTTATAGTGTGTTGGTGTGGGAAATGTGTGTATTAAAAAGTTAAGTTGGTATTATGTAATACTGTTGTATAATAATAATCTACATTGGTCTTAGTGGATAATGTTTTTGAAAACTTAACTGTTAGGTTTTGATCAGCATTTAAATTTTTAATGGTGCTTAACAATACACAAAGTCCTTTTAAAAGTATAAAAGACTAATTCCTGTGTTCATATCCTTACAGTCCTCCCCCAGGATTGGGCAACTGAAGAGGAAGATCTCTACAACCAGCAGAGTAACTTCAGAGTGGAACAGGAGGATCCAGAACCTTCACAGACTACAGAGGAACTGAAAGAATCTGAACTTCTACAGACTAAAAAGGAGCAGGAGGAACAAGAACCTCCACAGATCAAAGAGGAACAAGAGGAGTTCTGCATCAGTCTGGATGAAGATCAGCTTGATCTGAAGCAGGAGACGGATACCTTGATAGAGGTTTCTACTTACGGGGAAAATGAGTACAGTGAAGCATATCTAAACTATCAGCAGAGCTTTAATGTAACTGATTGTCATGATGAGGAAGGGATCGATTTTGAAGAATCCACATCAACTACAGATGAAGAGACAGACCCAGAAAACACAGATCAGGGGAAGGGAAGAGACAGAAGCCATGTCCAAAATGTGGACAGCTTTTACATGTCAGAAAGTCAGTGTGACTCTGATGTTGGAAAAAACTTCAAAAAAGCAAGTTTGGTTAAGAGAAGCAAAAAAACCCTGGTCAAAAAGTCTGGTAAAAGAACAGGAATTGCACACAATACGTCAGTCCACATAAGAACGGAGTCTGATGAAGGATGCTATATCTGTGAAGAATGTGGTAAAAGTTTTGGTGACTGGTCCCAGCTCAGAATTCACATGACAACTCACACCGGAGATAAGCTTTTTTCTTGTAAAGTATGTGATACAAGTTTTAGTCGTAAATCTAATCTCAAGAAACACATGACAACTCACACAGGAGAAAAGCCTTTTTCTTGTAAAGAATGTGGTACAAGTTTTATTCAAAGATTTGATCTCAAAAGACACATGAGGACTCACACAGGAGAGAAGCCTTTTTCTTGTGAACAATGTGATAAAAGTTTTAGTCAAATATCTCATCTCAAGACACACATGAGAACTCATACAGGAGAAAAGCCTTTTTCTTGCAAAGAATGTAATAAAAGTTTTAGTATTGAATGTAATCTCAAAACCCACATGAAAACTCACACAGGAGAAAAGCCTTTTTCTTGTAAAGAATGTGATAAAAGTTTTAGTCGTGTATCTCATCTTCAAGCACACATGAGAACTCATACAGGAGAGAAACCCTTTTCTTGCAAAGAATGTGATAAAAGTTTTAGTCACGTCTGTAATCTCAAAACACACATGAGAACTCATACAGGTGAGAAACCTTTCTCTTGTAAAGAATATAATACAAGTTCTAGTCAAAAATCTCAAAACTCACATGAAAACCAGCAAAGACCTGAGGTCAGCCATCAAAGCAACTTGAGCTTTTATTACATGTACACAGAGCAACAGGCTGATGACCTCCATACAACAAGGCATTGATGAAGTAATTTAATTAGGAGACACAAGGAAATATTGAATGCAAAGAATTTTTAAAAAAAAATCTGACGTGCTGACAACATCTTTTTAATTTTATATTTTAGTTTTCTGTTTTAAGTTTTCAATATCTGTAAGTAATAATTAACAATATCCATAAAATTAAGGATTGAAACATTTTAATCTATGTGTAAAGATACTAGACAATGACTTTCACCTTTTGAAAGTTGACAAAAATGTTGAACTTTTTCACAAAATTAATTCTTTTAGATGTACCTGTGATTAGAAATATGTTGTTTTGAAATACAAGTTTATTATTCATCTCTTTTACCAGTTTAAAGGTGTCATTACTTGTATTGGCATTTTTCGTCAATTTGTTTTGAATTTATTTGTTCAATTTTGTTGGTTGAGTTATAGTTTTCGATTTTGTAGTATTACATTTTGCTTTAGAGTTGTTTAGTTGATCATTGTGGTTGTAGTTTATGCTGACACATGTCTGTTGTCTGTGTGTTACAATTACAACACTAGAAATATATAAAAACATATTTGATTCTTGCATGTGATCAATGAACATGTTATTATTTTAGAAAAAAGGTGGTGAATGCAGTTATATTTTGTTGAGTTGTGTGTGAAAGTAACTTTTGTAAAGTAATACATTTTCCCAAAAATGTAAAAAGGAAGAGGCGGCTAAAGAAACAGACTGGTATTTCTGTCTTGTGATTCATGTTTTATAGTAGAGGTTAGAACTGTTTATCTGTTCTTGATAGTTCTGTCCCAATCTGTACTATGAAGAATAAAGTGGACGTGAACATCAGAAGTGTGGAGTCTCTCACAGTGTGGGTTTCTGCTGTTTGTTGGTTCTCTGCAGGTTCCAAACCTGTTCTTCTCAAGTCCAATTATGACTGGTGAACTCATGACTGAGGTGAGATCATAGAGCTCCATCAGAAGCTGTGAAGACTGAAGGAAACAAAACTACTTCTCTGTGATTTTTTTTCCATCGCTCTGAGTGCTGCAGTGAGCTTCAGCACAGCTCAGTATAATATTCAAACTTTGTTAAATCTCTGAGCTCCTGATTTGGTCTTGGAAGATGAGCAGCATTTAGAATGTACTTTTTTCTGTTTTTATCTTGTAAACAGATTTGTCTTTTAAGAAGTTTAATCAGAATGCTGTGATTCTAATAAGATTCATAGAGTTTAATAAAAAAAACGATTTTCTTTTGTGATATGAAATAATTGTTGGTACATAGACTACATCCTATGTAGATGGCGTAATCTGCAGGAGGTCAGTGACTGCAAAGTAGAGGTTGGTGAGTGTTTCCAGACAACATTTCATGGTGGTGTGTAAGATGACTGTAAGAAGCAGTTCCAACAGGCTCTGGGTGGTCAGTAGGTACTTCCAGATGACCGGATAACTACAGCTAATTTGATCAAGTTTTTATGGAGACTTGGTGGTGGAATGAGGAGGTGCAGGAGTGTAAACTGAGTAAGAGGCTAGCTAAGAAGAAATGGGACACTGGAAGGACCACGGAGCGTAGCCAGGAGTACAGGGAAGTGCAAAGTAAGGTGAAAGTTGGGGTGTCAAAGGACAAACAAGAGGCTAAGTTGGGTAGAAAAGAGGGAGAGACTAACCTATATAGATTAGCAAGGCAGAGACTGAGACAGGAAGGACTTGAAGCAGGTTAGTGTGATTAAGTTATGGGAAAGAATAGTTGAAGCCAGACTAAGAGCAGAAGTTAACATTTGTGAGCAGCAGTATGGCTTAATACCAAGACAGAACACTACAGATGCAATATTGGCCTTGAGGATGTTGATAGAGAAGTACAGAAAAGGTCAGCGAGAGCTACACTATGTCTATGTATATCTGGAGAAATCTTATATCAGTAAGTAACAGTAAAAATAATTGTATAAAGTATACACATTCTTTTAATATTCCCCCCTTTTTATTATTCTGACAGGTGCATTCTTAAATCATAAGTAGACAACTTAATTTCTGATTTTCTGTCTATTAATTATTTTCACAGTCCTGTTAAAATGTACAAACAAAAGAATAAGTTGGTTAGTGAATTTGTTAGTTGACAAGAACGCACTGTACACGGTTCCACAAACATGCATTCAGCAGGCGGTGTTCACATCGGGCAGGGAGGAGGATTCTTCCTTTGTTTTTGTACTGTTTCTTAGCATTTGTCAGCTACCCACAGTGGAATTAAGCTTGATGTGAAATGTCAAAGTGGTGCAAATCCCACAAATCTTGCCCCAGGCTTTTGCTCTGTTCCTATAAAATGTTTGTCTTGGTATCATATTGTTACGGCCGAGCACAAATCGCAATTGTTAGTTTCTCCTTGGTGATCAGACTTACAATGGTTGGCACTTACATATTTTGAAGTGGATGCTACTCACATGTCACTACCAAATCTGAGTCCCCAATTAGGCGTAAAAAAGTTCACTCAGTTGAAGTTTCAGCGTGCGACCAATGAATGCCTGAATTGTACATAGAGCCCACGACCAGACTTAAAAGACTTGCATAGCAACACGTGATCACAAGTGTTCCGGATGCAGAAGCCCGAAATTCTGTGGTACGTTAATTGAAAGTGGCCACTTAAATGCAAGTCATCAATGGCACCTTTATACTTATACGAGATTTGTAATTGCTCACGTCGCAGTGGTCACACAGCCATCATATCATATCTTTCAGCACTAGAGAATGCAATTCACCCCTTTTTTATTTTTAATTTTATCGCCTTTGTGTTTGCTGCTTCTGTTTAGTGGACGAACACACCACTTCCTCCTCTACCTTTCATGTGCCAGTGCATTTGCAGACAAGTGTATGGGGAAGATGTCTATGTTAAAAAAATAAATGTTGGAGACAGTTGTGTTGTTTGTTAAGTATTAACACCACTCAGAAGTTCATCACAGTTAATGAAGTCGCAAGCAAAACCAACCAACATCAGTATGAACTAGACCGTGCAATTCTGGATGCGACTGATGTGCTGACCGATCACTTTGAAGTATAAACTGGCCTTAAAGGAACATGTTTTTAGACAGGCAACAAGCAGAGAATTTGCCATGTGGTGAAGGAGAGGCGGCTGAAGCAAATTGTGTTGTCTTTTTCATCTAAATCAAAGTCTAAATTTGAGCTACTTTTCTTTTAACAAGGTTTTAACAAGGTTTTAGAGCAGTGGTCTTCAACCTTTTTCAGACCACGAACCGCTTCAGTGTTGGACAATATTTTCACGGACCGGCCTGTACAAAGCAGGTGTCAGATTGATTTTTTTTAAGCCTCCAGGTTTCATTAACATTTAAGGGTGAAGATGATCTTAGTCAAATATCTGCACTGAACTGGTCTGAACTGGTCCTTGGCCGGCAGTTTGATAGCAAGGCAAGGCTATCAAGATCTACCACCTTGTCCGTTTTCCATCTCCGCCTGCTTCTTATGCCAATTTAAATAGAATCAGAAATTTCATGTTGGTGCAACACCTGTGTACTAAACCATTTTGTTTCCTTTGAACTAAAAGGAAATCCTTTCATTTACTCTTTGAAATTTCAAGGTCACCAGGTTTACCAGTTAATGTCTAGTTCGATTCTTACAAATTTAAATCTATCTATATTTGCATAAAATTACCAAAATTTCCATCAGAGATTACACTGAACTGAATAATATTGTGTTTGACATCAAAATTTGGGCGGTGTCGTTTGATAGACAGTTCTAAAAGTCTTAAACTGTGTATTCCAACAACTGAAGGATGTATTTGACCCTTCTTTAGACATTTTCGTAAAAGTAGAGTTTGATGTCACATCTACCCACCATGCCAACACTGAGCTGAAAAACTGGCTTCAAATGACATTAATACAAACCAGTGAGTCATGTGACCACAGCTTTTGTCTATGTCTGTATTATGGACATTGTCACATGACCGTGTTGGAGTTTTCTGAATAAACTGTTTATTTGTCAATGAAAAGTTTCTGGAGAACAGAAATCAAGTGAGAAAAAGATTTAATTGATGATTAGAAACGTGTTATCCTGAATTCCGGTTCCAATGTCTTTCTCTTTTACAGAAACAGGAACCAAAACCTGACTGACTGTTTTTCCCTAAAATACACATAGATCTAATACAGAAATATTATGTCTAATACATGATTGGCTGTGACTGTTTCTACTTTTTGTTGATTGGTAATAGATACGAGTTTCTTACCCGTTTAAAAAAGATCATTCAGGTAAACCGTTTCAGGAAAGACGAGGAGAAAGCTGATCAATGATTGATCAATATTTGTTGCTTTGTTTGATCAACTGACTTTAGTGCAGAAAAGCTCACAGCTGCTCCCTCATGAAAATGTACAGAGAAACACAGACGTCAGCTGACAGGAAGGATGACATCAGCAACTACGGCAAGAGCGTGTGGACAAAGTTAAGAGAAGCTCCCAATACGAGAGAGAAGAGAAGCAGAAGACTTCCCAACACTCCAAGTTAGAATGAGAAGATGAAGTGCAGTTCTCCATCAGTCCACCGGGGGAGCTGCAGCACAATAACTGTCCACTTGATGCTGAGAGAGACAGTGGAGCTGATCTCAGATCAGTTCATGCTGCAGCTCTGACACTCAACTCCACTTCCTCTGATTCCTCCATCACTCTGCTCTCCACCTCCAGGAACAACATCTCTGCAGGACCAAAAACTCCAGATTATGCTCCTCTCTGCTCCACCAGGGGGGACATTACACCCACCAGTCCCAGCTACAAAAATAAAGCAGAAACACAGAGATGAAGGAGTGTCTCCTGATCCTGGTGTGTCAGTCAGTGATGCAGCACAGCAGCAGAAAGAGCAGCAGTAGCTTCAGTTCTGTTCAGAGCAGCAGCTTCCTGTCATCTTCACCTGTTGGAGCTTCTGCTGCTCTGATTGGCTGACTGTTGTCCTGAAGCCTGTCATCATTCTCCTCAGAGCTTCACTGAGAAGCTGCAGCTTCACAGGAAACTCTGCATCTTTGCTCTCAGACTAACTTTAGGACAAAACATCTGGAAGCAGCTGGACTGACTCCAACCCTCTACTGACCTCAGAGTCTGCAGTTTGGAGTTTGGATTCTTCACCAGATCCTGCAGCTGCTGAACATCTGAATCCTGCAGGTTGTTTCCTTTCAGGTCCAGTTCTTTCAGGTGTGATGAGTTCGACTTTAGAGCTGAGACCAGAGCAGCACAGCTGATCTTTGACAAACTGCAGCCCACTAACCTGAATCCAGAAGAAAGATTTGAGTTCATGAACAAAGTTCATGTTTTTCATCCTTCAGTTCTTCTAAAGAGTTCAGAGCTGAAGATCAGAAAGTTTGGAAAAAGTCCAAAGATGTGAAGCAACAGCAGCAGATCAGAAGAGTCCAGCAGAAGCAGAGAAGAAGAAGATTCAGGAACATTCAGGACAACATGCAGCTGCTTCAGGAAAGAAGTCCAGATGTGTGAAAGTCAAACATCAGTCTGTGGCTGCATCCAAATCAACTGATGTTTCTGCACAAACAGCAGAAAAAGTCCACTTCCTGTTTCTGCAAACAGCACTGAATCATGGGAGAATTTCAGCACCATGATGCTGGAAAGTCTTCATCCCAGTTTTCAGCAGATGATCTTCCAGTCCTTCTCTGCTGCAGCTCTTCAAGCAGAGACTTTCAGCTCCAACGGATCAAAGCAGAGAAGAAGAAGGAAGTGATGAGGAAGTGTCAGCAGCAAATGTTGGCTGCAAACAAAATATCTTCCAGTCAAACATCAGAAAGTTCTTCATCTGATCCGTTCTTCTCATCCTTCAGAGAGTTCAGTTCATTTACTGACCTCAGAGTCTGCAGTCTGCAGTCTGGACTCTCCAGAAAACCACACAGATGAAGAAATCCTGAATCCTGGATTTTGTTCAAGCTCAGGTCCAGTTCTGTCACATTAGACGGGTTGTTCTTCAGAGCTGAGACCAGAACTTCACAGCTGATCTCTGACAAACTGCAGTTCATCAACCTGAAATCAGACAGAAAAGTGTGTTCAGGAACATTGTGAAGTGGATCAGGTGTTTTTCAGATGTTCATTGTGCAGCTCAGCAGCAGAAAGCTTTTCCTGACATCTCTAAACTGTAGAGGGACCTTGGAAAAAAATAAGGATCCACGGAGCCCAAAATGTCTGAATGTGGTCCTGCAGAGGAGCTGCTGATGGTTCTGCTGTTAGTCCCAGTGTTTCAGCTGATCCAGTTCTGGAGCTTCTAAAGAACCCTTCTGTTTGTACATAAACAGGTCCAAGTCAGTTAAGGTGTGACAGAATATGAAAAACATATTTTGGCGTCTGGTACATCATTTTGTAACTGAATAGGTGGTTTGTCAGAAAGTCCCAAAGTTAATTTTTCTGTTCCCAGAAATCCCTTAGAACCTTCAAAGAAAGACAGTTTGTTAACTGGTCTACGGCCACAGCCGTGTCCTGAGCCCCACCTCCAGGTTTGAACATAAAGTATCTGCAGAAGTTCTGCACTCTAATTCAGCAAAGATTTTGAATCTGTTTAAACATCAGGATTGAGAACCAGAAGTCGACCTAAAGAATATGTAAAGTGAAAGATCCGGTTCTGATCCAAGCTCAGTAAATGAGCACCAGAACCAGGTCTGTAGGAAAGACCCTTTACTCTCCCAATCAATTACACATACAACCCATGACCCCAAACACAATGAGGAGGCTTCTTATAAAATAATTTCTAAAAGAAACTTAAGGCTTGGCTCTGCTCTGAGAAAATGGAATTTGGGAATCTATTCATGCCAGGAGCAGTTCAGTCACAGGAACATTGCCACAGTGCCCATCCAGACCGGGACAGCAATGAAGTCCACTCCACAGCTCTGAGTGTGCAATATAGAACTCCAGCCGCCCCAGCAAGGGCGACCACTGCGGCAACGACCCCAGACCAAGCCAACAATCCCTGGAACAACAGATCCCCACAGGAATACCGGGGTTAAAATCATAGTAAAATACTAAAATGAAATACTTTAAATGAATTTAAAAACTTAAAATAGAACATGAGATTAAAAGCATACAATAGAATACATAAAATAAAATTAAATAAATAAAATAATACATATTCTAAAACTCATAAAATAAATAAGCAGATAAGATCAACTAAAAGCTAAATTAAAAAGGGTGGGTCTTGAGCCTCTTAATAACTTCTACAGTCTCTGCAGCCCTGAGGATCTCCGGTAGGCTGTTCTACAGGCGAGGACCGTAGTGGCAGAACAAACCCTCACCACAGGGTTTGGTCCTCACCTTAGTGACAACTAAAAGGCCGGCACCGGAGGACGTCAGAGTCCGTGAGGGTTTATACTTTAAAAGTAGGTCACTTAAATAAGAAGCCCCAAGACCATTAAAATATTTATTGACTCTGGCAATGTTATCACGAAACTGTTTGTCCATTTAAATCTGCAGTTCTGTCATTGATTCATGTTTTCTTTCAAAGAACACAGAGAACATGAACTTCTCCCAGAATTCTACACCTGGATGGACTCGGGTTCTGCTTTTTACTCTGGTGTGAAAAACAAGCAGAATAAAAAGATATTCAGATTAAACAAAACTGCAATTTTGAATTTAACCTGTTATAATGTAAGAATGTATGTTTTTTATTTTACTTTTGTTCAACAGTCCTCAGCTGTTTCCTCTTCATTGAAGATTATTTTAACACTGATTTTAAATCAGAGAAAAACAGACAACTTGTTCAACAGAATCAACGGTTTAAGAATCAGACCTGAGAGTCTCCAGTTTACAGTTTGGACTCTCCAGTCCAGCAGACAGAAGCTTCACTCCTGAATCCTGCAGGTTGTTGTAACTCAGGTCCAGAACTCTGATTCTGGAGGACTGAGAGCTGAGAACTGAGGACAGAGCTGCACAGCTTCTCTCTGACAGATTACAGTAATCAAGTCTGAAGAAAACAAAGACAGACAGCAGTTATTGAAACTTTTGTTTTTCACTCCAATTCATTTGTTCTCTGAAGGTGATTTTCATGAGAATTCTTACAGAACTTTGTTGGAGGCTTTGATCACTGGCAGCAGCCTCAGAAGAGCCTCCTCTGAACCAGAGTATTTCTGCAGGTCAAACTCTTCCAGATCTTCTTCTGATGACAGTAAGATGAAGACCAGAGCTGACCACTGAGCAGGAGACAGTTTCTCTGTGGAGAGACGTCCTGACCTCAGGAACTGTTGGATCTCCTTCACTAGAGAACCATCATTCAGTTCATTCAGACAGTGGAACAGGTTGATGCTTTTCTCTGCAGACAGATCCTCACTGATCTTCTTCTTGATGAACTGGACTGTTTCCTGATTGGTCTGTCGGCTACTTCCTGTCTGAGTCAGCAGACCTCGTAGGAGACTCTGATTGGTCTGCAGTGAAAGACCCAGGAGGAAACGGAGGAACAAGTCCAGGTGTCCGTTTGGACTCTGTAAGGCCTTCTTCACAGAACTCTGGTAGAACTGGACTGGACTGATTTTTTTCCATTTAAATATTGTGGATTTATTCTGTTCTTCCTCCATGAGGTTGGTTCCAGAGGTGATGAAGGTCCGGTAAACATGAAGAGCAGCCAGAAACTCCTGAACACTCAGATGGATGAAGCAGAACACCTTGTCCTGGTACAGGCCTCTCTCCTCTCTAAAGATCTGTGTGAACACTCCTGAGTACACTGAGGCTGCTCTGATATCGATGCCACACTCTGTCAGGTCGGATTCATAGAAGATCAGGTTTCCTTTCTGCAGCTGCTCAAAAGCCAGTTTTCCCAGAGACTCCATCATCTTCCTGCTCTCTGGACTCCAGTGAGGATCTGTCTCAGCTCCTCCATCATACTTGACCTTCTTGACTTTGACCTGAACCACCAGGAAGTGGATGTACATCTCAGTCAGGCTCTTGGGCAGCTCTCCTCCCTCTCTGCTCTTCAGCAGATCCTCCAGAACTGTAGCAGTGATCCAGCAGAAGACTGGGATGTGACACATGATGTGGAGGCTTCTGGATCTCCTGATGTGGGAGATGATCCTGCTGGCCTGCTCTTCATCTCGGAATCTCTTCCTGAAGTATTCCTCCTTCTGTGGATCATTGAACCCTCTGACCTCTGTCACCATGTCAACACACTCAGCAGGGATCTGATTGGCTGCTGCAGGTCGTGTGGTTATCCAGAGGCGAGCAGAGGGAAGCAGGTTCCCCTTGATGAGGTTTGTCAGCAGATCTCCCACTGAGGTGGACTTTCTAGGATCATTTAGGATCAGAGTCTCGTGGAAGTCCAGAGGAAGTCGACACTCATCCAGACCATCAAAGATGAAGAGAACCTGGAAGTCTTCAAAGCTGCAGATTCCTGCTTCTTTGGTTTCAGGGAAGAAGTGATGAACAAGTTCCATCAAGCTGAACTTCTCCTCTTTCAGCACATTCAGCTCTCTGAAAGTGAATGGAAATATGAAGTGGAGGTTCTGGTTGGCTTTGCCTTCAGCCCAGTCCAGAGTGAACTTCTGTGTTAAGACTGTTTTCCCGATGCCAGCCACTCCCTTTGTCATCACGGTTCTGATTGGTTCTTGTCTTCCAGCTGGGAGTTGAAAGAGCTCTTCTTGTCTGATGCTTGTTTCTGCTCTGTCTGCTTTCCTGGATGCTGCTTCAATCTGTCTGACCTCATGTTCTTCATTCAGATCTCCAGTTCCTCCCTCTGTGATGTAGAGCTCTGTGTAGATCTCATTCAGAAGGGTTGGGTTTCCTGCTTTAGAGATTCCCTCAAACACACACTGGAACTTCTTCTTCAGACCAGATTGGACTTTATGTCGACATACTGCAGCAGAAAGTCCTGAATGAAGACAACAAACAGAGGAAATCAACTCTCTGCAGCCCTGAAGGATGAGGGTTTGAATCCCTGTGGTTCCATGTGTTCAGACATCAGTAAATCTTCATTTATCAGCAGCTGAAACCTTCAGAGAAATCCTCTTACTGCTCTGCAGTCGATCAGCCAGCTCCTCCTGCTTCATTCTCCTCAGGAAGTTCACTGTGATCTTCATCAGTGACTCTCTGCTGCTCCTCTGCTCTTCATCTTCATCCTCCTCCTCCTCCTCCCTGTGACTCAGAATCTTCTGGATCTTCTTCAGCTCCTTCTTCACAAAAGTAACAATGTTGTCCTCCAGCAGCTGCAACAGAATTCTAGATGAATGAGCCAATCAGAGTGAAGTCATGGAGCCAAACATCAGCTCCATGTTGGACACACTGACAATCCACTGGTCTCCAAAGTGCAGCATGGAGATGACTGTGGACAGAATGATGGAAAAGCAGTTGTTGTTCATGTACAGACCAGAAAGATGGAATCCAGCTGTGTTTGATGCTGCTGGACAGACTGACCACTGGGAGTCTCTGAGCTCTGCTGGTCCACTCTGTGGAGAATCAGAACAATCAGATCCATTCTGTCTGTGCACACAGAGACTAACACACTGAAGATAGAAATGTGTGAGAAAGAGCTGAGCTCACATCAAACACATGTTGGAATGAAAACATTTCACTCATTTGACTGTTTCAACATTTACATACAGCTCACCTCTCTGGACCAGAAGATGATTTAAATTCAATAGGTGTACCCTTTGACTGGTCACTCCTGAAGGACACACAGCTGGGTTCTGGTTCTGATCCAGTTCTGAGTCTCTGATGGATCCTGATAGAAAAACATTGTTTTATTAGAAGTGAGTTTCTTTCATGATGGTGTTTGATGAGTTCTTTTGGATTTGGATCATCTCAGATCATAAATGCATCATGAATGCTGTGGTTTTCAGAACAGCAATAATTCAAACTTTCATTCTGACTCACAGATGAATCAGAGTTCCAGTCAACTGGATTAAGGCTGTTTCTAATGTTTGGTTCCTCGTCTGCATTTAGAGAAGAAGCTCATCTTGTGTATAGAAATATCTGTAGTGTGTGTCAACATATATGTACAAAATGTGATGTAATTGTATTTTTGATTGCTACATTATGCTTTATACATGTTCAAAATGAATAGAAGAAAAAAAAAACTACTGATCATCCAGCCTCCTTTAACTCTGACAAACACTTACTGTTCCGCTGCTGGACGGATGTCCTTGGAGTCTGGAGATCCATATTCAGATCCATATTTAAATCCAGATCCAGATCCATGTTGGTTCCTGAAGAATGAAGGTTGCTGGTGTGATTGCTGAGCTCTGACATGGAGAAGAGTCCTGGACAGTTAGGGATGTTCATCTCACCTCTGAGCTTTGCTCTGGCTCTCATCTTCCCCACACAGAGTGCTTCTAGAGGGAGGGGCTCCCTCCTGTGTGTCCTCACACTGATCCATGCTGCTGGATTCACTGGATCCACATCAGCTCACACACACCTTCCTCCTTCATCTGCAGAGGAAACATCAAGCAGATCAAGCAAAACAGACAGAAATCAAACAATGAGGAGAAAAGAAACAAAGACATGAATTCTTCCTCTCAAAGCTCCAACAGAGACTTTCAGATGAACTTTGATTCTCACACAGATTTGGATGGAGGAGAACAGGAAGGTTTGGGAGTCAGAAATGAAACCTTTGAACTGCAGAGATTCATGATGTTTGTGTTTCTGACAGAAACTCTTTCTTCTGTCTGTCTGGAAAGTTCTGACAGGAAGCAGCAGTCAGATGATCTGAACCACTTTGATGAATCAGCAGTTTCACTCAAGTAAACAACAGTTTATTCTGTAAAAATCTTCAATAAAAACATCATTTGTTTCCATTTTCTTCATAAATCAGTGAAACAATAACTGATCAATAAGAATTGATCCTCAGTTGTTGATCAGTAATGAGATCAAATTAGCAAAAACAAAGTTCAACAAAGTTGATTTTCTTCAAAGATCTAAAGAAGAGTCTCGACTCACCGTGTGATCACAGCTGCAGCACAGATCAGTGATTCTGTTTCTTCCTCTTTTACTTTGCTTTAAGAACAGATCACTTCCTCATGTTGTGTTGTTTCTGCTGAGTGTTGTTTGTCGTCATTGTTTAGATTTGTGTTTTCAGATCAGCTGTTCAGAGAAATGGAAAGAAAAACTCTTTTTCTTCTGGTCTCTTCAGACTCTTTCCTGTCTGTCAGGCTTCTGCTTTGGACCAATCAGCTTCAGCCTTTCTCCTGAATGTTTCTGCAGGATTTGATCACATGACCTCTGACTCAGTGGCTCCTCCATCCTCACACTGAGCTGATGTTTGTGAGGAACATAAAGATGAAGCTTAATGTCGATCTTTCCTCTTTAATCTCCACATCTCAGCTCCCCGTCTTGGTTCTGGATCCAAAAACGGTTCTGGTTTCAAACTTTTCTCTCATTTTTCTGAACTGAAACAAAGTGAATTCACAAAAATCATTTCATCTGCATCTGTAGATTATCTCCCAGAATGTTCTGAGGATTTGATCAGGAATCATCTCTGATTTCTGAACACAGCACAGCAGATGTGACGGAAGGGGGCGGGGCTTCAGTGTGAATGACAGGTTGATGCAGAAGACTTCTTGGAGGTGATCTGCCTCTCAGATGCTGCAGGATGTTTGTGGATTGTCCTGCAGACTCTGGATCCATGAAAACAGGATGAATATGAGTGGAGTCTCCTCCTCAGTAGAGGATACCATCCTTTGCAGGAATATGAAGTGATATTTTTGCCACTTCATTAAGAAAAGTCACAGTTTTGAGACCAGGGGGTTAAAACTGTCAGAAGCAGCAAAAAGAGTCTCAGATTCTTATTACATCCAGCCAGATTATATGTTGTATTCCTAATATGATTTGAATAAGTGAAAGATTTTTTTCATGAATAAAACATTGAATTAAAAAAAGGAAATATCTTTTTCCATGAACAATGATAACTCTGCTGAAGCAATTTTAACCAAATGAAAACTTAACATTACAATAATCTAAACGACTAAACATAAAAGAATGCATCAGCACCTCTGTGCTGGCAAAAGAGAGGACTTGGCGGACTCTGGCAATATTTTTAAGATGATAAAATCCTGTCTACACAACATTTCTGATGTGTGGGATAAAATTCAGCTCAGTCAAAAAAACAAACACCCAGGTTTCTCACACTTTGGGAAGGTTTACAACCAGCAGTCAGGAAGGTAATGACCAAGTCCAGGCTGTGTCCTCTGTTGTGAGTAGGCTGGACCACATGTTGGGTAAAAAATTCAGAGGCAAAAGGATCATTCAGATTTTCAACATTGCAAAAGTATTGATACCCCTTGAACTTGCTCACATTTTCTCACATTCTCACAAACATATTTTATTGGAATTTTTTGTGAAAGACCAACACAAAGTTGAATACAATTGTGAAAGCAGAAAGAAAATATACAAGAGTTCAATTTTTTTTACAAATAAAAAACTGAACAGTGCAGTGTGCAAAAGTATTCAACCCCCTTTTTACTGAGTGCATCTAATTGCACTCAGAAGTTGATGACTGATCAAATGTTGACTTCATGACTTCATAGAGTCCAACTGTGTGTCATTTAATCTCAGTACAAATCCAGCTGTTTTGTGACAGTCTCTGTAGTTTGTCGAGTGAATATTGAGGGAAAAACAGCATCGTGAAATGTAAGGAACACACTAGACAGGTCAGGGAGAAAGTTGTGGAGAAATTTAAAGCAGGATTTGGTCATAAAAAGATTTCTCAAGCTTTGAACATCCACAAACCACTGTTCAGTCCATCATTCACAAATAGAGTATGGCACAACTGCAAACATCCTTGGGATCCTCCACCTAAATTAACAGATCGAACAAGGAGAGCACTGATCAGAGATGCCGCCAGGAGGCCCCTTTGTCCATAGCAAATTAGAGTTTGATGCTAGGAATTTCAAACCTTAAAAACTTAAAATATTCAGACTTTCTGAATCAGAACATGTTTTCCTCTTGTAAAAGAAAGTTAACGCCTGTGGTGCAGAGGGAGAGCAGTCGACCTTTGATCAGAAGATCTCAGGTTTCATTACCACTTTGCCTGCATATGTGTCCAAGTGTCCTTAAGCAAGGCACTGAACTTCAAAATGCTCCTGGTGGTTAAAGGTTGGCGCCAGTGTTTGGCATCAGGGTGTAAATGTGTGTGAATGGGACTGTGACTATGGTAACTGGTGTACACTTGAATAGCGCTTTTTTACCTACCATTCACCCATGAACACAAACATTCACACACCGATGACGGCTTCGCTGATGAATAACGGCTCCGACCTTCCACCAGACAATGTGGGGTTCAGTGTGTTGCCCAAGAAAATTCAACACATGGGCAAGCAAGGCTAGAATCGAACCTGCAATCTTCTAATCAGAAGTCGACCACCATACCCCTACAACATAAATACACTACCATCCGAAAGTTTGGAGTCACTTAGAAAAGTTCCTAATTTTTAAAAGCGATATTTTTGCAATGAAGATAACATTAAAGTAATAAAAATGCGTTTGCTCATTGTGTCAGAAAGCTAATAGATCAGAAAACCAAGAAATATTTAAGATAAAAAAAAAAAACCTTGTGCAATCATGTTATATAAAAAGCTTTTCATTATTTTGGCAATTTTTCCTCATGTAATACACTTCATCTCCAAAAACAACACTGTCTAGCTTCACATGAAAGTTCTTTTCCAAGCTATTTAATGCATTTTATCGACCCCACAAATGTGATCATCCAGATCAACCTACTCAAAATAAATGTCAGTTTTACAGCTTCTTTAATCAGCCACTGTTTTCAGCTAATGTAATAGTTTTGTATAAAATTCTATTTTCTTTCTTTATGGAAGCAAAATATTATTTTTTCATTATCTTTCGCCTGTTTATGTAACCCATGGATGTAGTTTACTGCACAAGTTCTCTGCTGTAAAATTGTCTGTGTTTAGTGTTAACACCAAATTCTTTAATGCATTGAAAAGAAAAAAGGCTTCTCTCCTATATGAGTTCTCATGTGAGTTTTGAGATGCGTAATTTGACTAAAATGTTTATCACATATTGTACAAGAAAAAGGCTTTTCTCCTGTGTGAGTTCTCATGTGTATTTCAAGATTAGATTTTCGACTAAAATCTTTTTTACACTTTTTACAAGAAAAAGGCTTTTCTCCTGTATGAGTTTTCATGTGTGTTTTGAGATGAGATATTTGGCTAAAACTTTTATCACATTTTTTACAAGAAAAAGGCTTCTCTCCTGTATGAATTCTCACGTGTGCTTCGAGATGGGATTTTCGACTAAAACTTTTATCACAATTTTTACAAGAAAAAGGCTTCTCTCCTGTGTGAGTTCTCATGTGGGTTTTGAGATTAGATAATTGACTAAAACCTTTTTCACATTCTTTACAAGAAAAGAGCTTCTCTCTTGTGTAAGTTCTCATGCGTGAT
Source organism: Oryzias celebensis (assembly GCA_014656515.1). NCBI lineage: Eukaryota > Metazoa > Chordata > Actinopteri > Beloniformes > Adrianichthyidae > Oryzias > Oryzias celebensis. The sequence continues at coordinate 373,125 of BNCR01000002.1, forward strand.
TTGGGATGAGAACCTTTACAAAGATCTTTATTACATTCTTTACAGGAAAACTGCTTTTCTCTTGTATGAATTCTTGTGTGAGTTTTGAACCGAGTCTTGTTACAAAAACTTTTTCCACATTCCTTGCAGATATTAAGTCTTTCATCAGACTCAGTAATTTGTTTTTTTACACAAGAACTAACTATTTTTGAGCTTTCACCAGACTTCAAAAAGTAACGTTTTTTTTCTTCTGAAGATGTTTTGAATTTCTTAATAAAACTTGCCTTGTTGGATTTTTTACCAACATCAGAGTCACATTGATCTTCTGATATGTGAAAGCTGTCCATATTGTGGTCATAACTTCTGACTCTTCTCTTCCTCTGATTCCTCTTCTGTGGGTGATTCTCTTCATCTCGAGCTGATGCAGATTCTTTATGTTGGTTTCCTTCTTCATCCTGACTATCAGTGACATTAAAGCTCTTGTGATTGTTTAGATCTGCTTCACTGGGCTCCTTTTCCTCATGAGTAGGAATCTCCATCAAAGTATCCGTCTCCTGCTTCAGATCAAGCTGCTCCTCTTCCTGACTGATGCAGAACCCTTCTTGCTCCTCTTTAATATGTGGAGGTTGTTGTTCCTCCTGCTCCACTTTAATGTGTGGAGGTTCTGGTTCCTGCAGTTCCTCTGTAGTCTGTGTAGGTTCTGGATCCTCCTGTTCCACTCTGAAGTTCATCTGCTGGTAGCAGAGATCTTCCTTTACAGCCATCCAACGTTGGGGGAGGACTGTAGGAACACAAACACAAGAAGGAACCCTGATATACTTCATAAAAACATTGTGTATTGTCAAGCACCAATCATACACTTTCTTAGCAATGGTTTTCCAAAACCACCCTGAGGGGTGGCATCAGGACAGCAGATCAATGATTGGCCGTCTGTCTTGGACACTTGGGTAAAGAGAGGGGCAGCGCTGTCCACTGATCCCTAGCTGGTGGTGAGTTGGACTCGTTGGTGGGGAAGGAGGCCGGAAAGACTTGTTGCAGGGCATGATGATTCTTTCAATGAAGTTAGCACGGTCCACGGCAGACTAGCCCGCTGGAATAAGTCCATCATTTATTATGTATTTTAATCTAGTTCTCTGTACATTTGAAAAAAATATTTCCCTGTTAAAGACAAAGTTTCATCAAGTGTTCCTCAATCTGGATGCAAAGTCTTTCTAAACGTATTTGTCATAAAAATACCTAGTTGTGGAAAGTCTGCTGATGCAGAGACTATAAATCAAAGAAATACAATCTTCACTCAGCTACCTGTTTGTCATTGTGAGTGTATGCATGGCTGTAGAACAGCTGGAGAACACATCAGCTCTCTGCAAGAGTGCACATGCTGCTGCAGCTGTGTCAGAAGCGTGGGATTCAGTTGTGCGTCGGTTCTATGCAGGTAGAGGATACTCAATTGTAAGATAAGCTTAAGTCTTGAAGTATATTGATCAAGAAATGCTGTGTGTGTGTGTTTTAAAAACAGAAGACTCTTTTTTTTACTGTGTTTTCCCAGCGCCTAGAGGCACCTAGAGGAGGTTCTGTTTTATTCTGTATCTCTTCATGGTGAACTACCTTGACCTCATTTTCCTTAAAAGCAGCTAGGCGGGAGAAGAGCGTGAGAGAGACCTTTTTGGAAGCTTCTGTGCATGCAGAGCTCTGATGAACGTTCTTTCTCCCCGCTGCAGCTGGAAAAAGAAACTTACTCTCTTCATTTGTGTGAACCCTGGTTCTTATGGATTTTTATTAGTTCAAAGACTGTGTTTTAAACCCAACAACAATACAGAAAATAGAATAATGTAAAGAAAGAAAGGGGAAAAAATTAAATAAATAATAAATCAAGAAAGCTCTGTTGAAAGCTCTTTTAATCTTGTAAAAACTTAAAATCATTCAATCTTGTACAGATGTTTTCTCACATTCCTTTTTATGTAAATTCAATAAAAATATGCTTTTCATGTATTTGTTGATGAGTTTTTTTTTTTCATCGAAATGTCGAGTCTGTGAAATTAAAAACACTGAAATAGAGATAAAATCAGAAAAAAAATATTCAAATTGAGAAAGAAAATTCAAAGGTTTAAAAATTCAGGGAAAAAAAAATCAAAGGTTTAAATTGTCAGGATTTGATGGAACAGAAAAACTTCCATACGATACTCGCTCTGACACTTTCAATCCGTTAACACAAATGTATTTTAACGCCGTTAACAGCGCATTAAAAAAGAACGTCCTATTTCATCCCTCCTGACCGCCAGAGGCGGCGGTTCAAGCGCGAAATGCATCTTCTCGCGCATGCGTAGTTAGAGAATATTTGGACAACATTCACCTGCGACCCAAAGTGAGGCTATCAAGTCACGTGGCACCAGGAGCACGGTCCCCGCACTTCTCGCGAGAACGCAAAGGACCCGAGGGACCGGGTACGCTCCATAGAACCGTAGTTACATACGTAACTTTCGATTGTCCTCCCAAAACTGAGAAAAAACTGCGTAAGCGTTTCAACTGCTCTGTGAGCGGAACTAACTGCTGTGATTTCCCCAGTTTACACTCTCTCCAATTAGATTATAGCCCCTCACAACCTTAAGCTAACATAAGCAACACAACAAAAACTACAGCAATATTTGAGATATCCAACCGTAAAGTTTCAAGCAAACAATTCCAGCTCAGACGAGGAAATCAAAGACGATGATCTATTTGTCAGTAACTGAATGAAGTGAACATACCGATAACATGGAGCTGAAGCAGCGGGTTGCAGGTGGTATCCAGCAGTCTGCGCTGAAGACAGAGCTCCTCCTCGTTCTGGTCGATGGTTCCTTCAGCAGCAGAGAGTTGTTCTCTGACAGAATCTTCTTGAGGTTCTGAAGACATCGTTACTGCAGCTGCTCCGAGCTTCAGTTCAAACTCACACAAACACCAAAGTCCTCTGAACACAAGCAGCTCCGATCATCTGCTAGTCTCACAATCACAGCGTTGTCTTTACGTTCAACACGTATTCACTTATTTACGACACTTTGGAAAACGCTGAGAGTTCCGACACGAACCACGTATCGTCCTTTCTGTCCAAAAACCTCAAAAACGTCCGAACAAAACACAACCATCCTCTGAAAACAAGCTAACGCTGCTAGCGCCTCGTGCTGCTTTTCTATTTCTATGGTTTACTGATGGTTGAGAAACAACGTCATGGTGCATCAGCGCCACCAGCTGGTCTGGAGTGTGAATAGAAATGTCTTCCACCTCCCCATCAAATGTGAAAGAGAGCCAGAAAAAAACCCCAAAACATAAATGATCAATAAACACCAAGAAAAAAATTAAACACAATTACACTTTGAGTTAAATTCAAACTTTTAAGTGTAACTTTGAGTCAGTTCATGCAGTTTCTAACAGGTTCAGAGAAACAATGAAGTCTGTGAGCAGAAACCTCAGCGTGAAGGAGGAGGAGCTCTGAAGCTGATGGTGCAGAGAATGACAGCACTGCAGCGCCTCCTGCTGGAGCATCAGAGAGTCTGCAGACAGAAGATCATTCCAACAGCAAAGAGGTCTGCAGGAGATCTTTCCACCACAAACAACAACCTGAACCAAGTCTTTGAGTCTGCAGAGATGCTGAGCTCCTCAGCTGCTGCAGCTCCCACAGTCACATGAAGGTCTGCAGACAGCAGTTCCAGCTGCAGCAGGAAGTCCAGATGTTTGCAGTTGGTGAAGCTTCAACTTCCAGTGCAGCCTCTCACCTCCTCCACCTTCCTCTTTGAGGCTGCAGAAGCTCCTACTCGTCAGCTAGATGATACCCCCGCGATCTCCAGCTGAACCTTTCTGTTTTCACAAACCATGTGGCCTAATGGACAAGGCGTCTGACTTTGGATCAGAAGATTGGTGGTTTGAGTCCCTTCATGGTTGGAGAACTGGAAACATTAGTCAGAAATGGCATAAAATAAGCCATATCCTTTCAGTCCACAGTCTGAAGGTTTCTTATCATACCCTCCTTTAAACTGAAATGTAATCACTTATGATCTTCGGTTGAAGAAGCAATCTTTTTCTGATTGGATTGTCAGATCAAACCAACGTGGACCTAATTTGATTGGATGTCATGTCGACATCATACACAAACACAGAGACAGAGGCCGCGCTGTGATTTATGCCAACTTGTTACTTAATCGTTCGATTTTGGGGAAAATAGCAAGTCTTCCCGAGTTAGAGGGCTAAAACGGTAAATTGTGTATTTTTACTTGTATAACACTTTTCTCCCTTCGTTGAAGGCCCAAAGCTCTTTCCAGTCACATTTACCCAGTGACTGTGGCTCTGCTGCTGAACACTGGAGCTAATATTCCACCAGAAGCAATCTGTGGTTCCACACCATCGTGAGGATAAGAGGGAAGAGAAGGAGGAGCGTCTCCACAGTGATGCTGGAAACAGCCTGGAGATGTTGTGAGTCCATCACAGGGTTTGGTCCAAAGTTCTGCTCCAACCTCCAGTGCAGCCTCTCACTTCCTCCTCCTTCCTCTTTGAGGCAACAGAAGCTCCTCCTCTTCTTCAGCTGGATGACACCGCCCTCGATGTGCAGCTGATCTTTGAGCTATCACAGACCATGTGGCCTAATGGACAAGGCGTCTGACTTTGGATCAGAAGATTGGTGGTTTGAGTCCCTTCATGGTTGGAGAACTGGAAACATTAGTCAGAAATGGCATAAAATAAGCCATATCCTTTCAGTCCACAGTCTGAAGGTTTCTTATCATACCCTCCTTTAAACTGAAATGTAATCACTTATGATCTTCGGTTGAAGAAGCAATCTTTTTCTGATTGGATTGTCAGATCAAACCAACGTGGACCTAATTTGATTGGATGTCATGTCGACATCATACACAAACACAGAGACAGAGGCCGCGCTGTGATTTATGCCAACTTGTTACTTAATCGTTCGATTTTGGGGAAAATAGCAAGTCTTCCCGAGTTAGAGGGCTAAAACGGTAAATTGTGTATTTTTACTTGTATAACACTTTTCTCCCTTCGTTGAAGGCCCAAAGCTCTTTCCAGTCACATTTACCCAGTGACTGTGGCTCTGCTGCTGAACACTGGAGCTAATATTCCACCAGAAGCAATCTGTGGTTCCACACCATCGTGAGGATAAGAGGGAAGAGAAGGAGGAGCGTCTCCACAGTGATGCTGGAAACAGCCTGGAGATGTTGTGAGTCCATCACAGGGTTTGGTCCAAAGTTCTGCTCCAACCTCCAGTGCAGCCTCTCACTTCCTCCTCCTTCCTCTTTGAGGCAACAGAAGCTCCTCCTCTTCTTCAGCTGGATGACACCGCCCTCGATGTGCAGCTGATCTTTCAGATGTCACAGACCATGTGGCCTAATGGACAAGGCGTCTGACTTCGGATCAGAAGATTGAGGGTTCGAGTCCCTTCATGGTTGGAAATGTTGATGTCGAATTTGGTTTGGTTCCTCATGTGTTTCAGATCCATCAATAAATAATATGCATATCTCAAAACAAATGTCAAAATTTGGAATGTCTTACATATTCAATAGTAATAAACCATTACACATTGAAACATTTCTGTTCAGAGTCTGCAGGTCCCAGCAACATTTCCATGCTTTTCTACCTTCATTGAAGGCCCAAAGCTCTTTACAGACACTGTCTCATTTACCCACACATTGCTCCTTGAAATGTTGTTTTTTTGTTTGTTAGCTAGCATTGGGCTTTTAACTTAGCAGTCAAAGCACATGATTTAAGTCACCGAGGTGAACAACAGGCAGATGTGAAAAACAGAATCTGGTAGTTTTCCTAAATAAAACTTCTTTCAGAATCAGAAAATAAACAAGACTAAAACTATCTAAATCAGCGTATGTTTTTTTTTTCCATTAGCGGGCTGGTACTAAGTGATCAACAGGGAGTTGGGGACTCCTTTAGTAGAGGAAACATTATGCAAGAAGCTTGAAAATGTATGAGGGCTACTTTGAATGAGAAGGCGGAACTCCAGTTGCTCATCCCTGACAAAGGCCTTTAAAAGGTTCTGTTAGGCCTTAGGAAGTGTTTAGAATTATTTAGCAGATTAGTGTGGGCTCTCTAGAGTTGTAAACATTATACTTGTTTACTTTTTAAGTTCTAATTTTCTGAGACAGAAACCTTCTATTGTGTTCAGCCTGGGAGAGTTTGTTGGTTCGGAACAAATCCATTTAATTTGGTCTGGATCGAGCCCTGAAGATTGTGTTGGGTCTGGATTCAGACTGGTGTCTGCTGGAGATTGCTGTTTCGGACCTTGCGAGGGCTGGTTAACCTATTGAAGCTTTGTTTATCGATTACTAGATTTGAACGTCAGGAACAACAGTTTTTATTTGAGACTTTGATACGACAAGACATGCTGGAAGACGGTTACTGGCAAGAAGACATGCTATGTGTGATTTAACTCAGAGGATGCTAGCAGCTGCAGTGCTGAGGAGATGCCGGCTAAGATAGTCGGATTATTAAGCATTAATGACATATAGGTTGTCGGGAAAACAGTGAGAAGCAACATGGATCCCGTTTAAAGTTGTTTGAACCAGCCTGCATTCACCCAAACACATTTCAATAAGTTGCTGTGTCTCATCGTTGAACTACAAGCTAGCTTTGAGAATGACGTCACAACAGTGTGTGCTGTGCAACGAGACACAGAAAAGCCCATAAGAAGCGTTTTCATCTGTATTAAAATAAACCTAACAAGTACAGTTGGACCAGTTATTTCCTCTTTGATAACACGACAATCGTTGCATTTGTCCCCGGCTCACCGGGCGTTTCATTTCTTACTTGTTTACGTCACGTGACTTTCGGCTACAGTGGCCGTTTTGGTTCAGTTATTCCGCTCCCAGAGCGTTTTGTATTCAGACAGAGCAACCTTAGAGCAAGCTCAGTCTGAACCAAGACCACCTCGAATGATGGGTCAGAGAGCGGTTCTTGGTCACGAACCAGGGTTCGCTTGCGTGTATTTGGACTGAACATTTGTTTCAAATTGTCAGGGGATTTGAACTCTGGTTCATTTTAAGCCGACCAATTGAGTTCAGTCTGAATACACCCTTAGAGGGGTTTATTATCTGTTAAATAAAGTAAACAAAAGAGGGGTTACATATTTCACATTTTATTGTACGGCTTCTGTGTAAAATTCCAGTCTTTTTTTTTAAACAAAAACAAATGACCTTTTCACAATATTTCATGCATCCTTTTTAAACCATTATAGTCTTTTCTTCACAAGTTCTCTGCTGTCAGTTCCACTTTTTTCCTTTATTACAATTTTTGACTAGAAAAGTCTTGAGATGAACTTTTTGACTAAAACTTCTATAACATTCTTAACAAGAATAATGCATCTCTCCTGTGTGAGTTCTCATGTGTTTTTTGAGATGAGATGCTTGATTAAAACTTTTATCACATTCTTTGCAAGAATAAGGCTTCTCACCTGTATGAGTTCTCATGTGTGAGTTAAGGTTACCTATGTGACTAAAACTTCTATAACATTCTTTACAAGAATAAGGCTTCTTACCTGTATGAGTTCTCATGTGTGAGTTAAGGTTACCTATTTGACTAAAACTTTTATCACATTCTTTACAAGAAAAAGGCTTCTCTCCTGTATGAGTTCTCATGTGTCTTTTGAGAGTACAAAGAAGACTAAAGCTTTTATCACATTCTTGACAGGAAAAGGGCTTTTCTCCTGTGTGGGTTCTCATGTGTCTTTTGAGATTAGATAAATGACCAAAACCTTTATCGCATTCTTTACAGACATATTGTCTTTCATCAAACTCAGTTCCAATGTGGACAGAAAGACTGTGTGCAATTTTTGTTTCTTTCCCCGAGTTCATAGAAGACGGTCTCTTTTCTTTTGGGAATTGTTTGCTTTTCTTCACCAAAGTTGCCTTTTCAACGTTTTTTCTAACATCAGAGTCACACTGACTTTCTAACATGTGAGAGCTGTCTGCATTTAGGACATGACTTCTGTCTTTTCTTTTGCTCTGATTTGTGTTCTGTGAGTCCATCTTTTCATCTGTAGATGATGTTGAGTTGTCATGTTGGCTTTCTTCTACTCCCTGACTATCAGTTACAGTAAAGTTCTGCTGTTTGTTTCGATCTGCTTCACTGAGCTCATTTTCCCCATAATTAGGAATCTCCATTGATGTATCCGTCTCCTGCTTCAGATCAAGCTGATCTTCATCCTGACTGATGCAGAGTTCTTCTTGCTCCTCTTTCATTTGTGTAGGTTCTGGATCATTCTTTTTCACTGTGAAGTTCAATTGCTGGTTGAAGAGATCTTTCTCTTCAGTCACCAAATGCTGTGGGAGGTCTGTAGACACAAAAACACAAGAAAGATTGAGCCCTGTTATATTTTTTGTATTGTTAAGTACCAAATAAGAAGCTTTACAGTTTGAAATGTAAATAATCCATCCATCCAATTTTGTTTTTAAATTGTCTGAATTCCTTTCAGGGTCATGGGAACCCTGGAGTCTACACCAGCTACCAGAGGCAGGGCCTGAAATTCACTTTCTTACATGGGGGGTATTCCCCCTTTACTTGCTTCTCATGGGGGGGATTTCTACACTTTATGAGGATATTACTTGTGAGCATTATTCTCCCTTCTGTACTATCATAATAATGGGTATTTATTTTGTGAGCTTTTGCTCTTTCCAGTTTTGAACCAAACAACACGGGTAATGGAGAATAATAGTTGTCAACATGGAATGCTGTCTGGGAAGAAATTCTACCACTTTAGAGATTCAAATTCTATTTTTACCTCATACAACTACATTTGATGCTGACTCTATTAATCTCCTCCACTGATCATTGACTGTTCATCTTATCTCATATCCATGTTTGTCTTTCCCCTGTTTTTTGTCTCATCCAGTGTTTCTCTTATCACAGAAACAATTTTGTTGAAATGAAATATATGTTTAAAAAAACCTGCTCACGTGATCTCTGTCTATGCTAAGTTGGCATCCTCTTTGATCTTCATCAATTCTTTTACAAAAAAATGTTACGAAAAAATCTGATCTATAATTTTTATAATCTATAATTTTGTCCCAGCTTTTAGTTTCTTTATCAAAAATTACAAATGACAAAATATATTTAACAAAAACTATATTATTTTAAGATTTTCTTTGGGAATTGTTTCTAACAAAGTGCAGCTAAATACAAGCTGTAAAAAATGTTTGTAGAACAATGCGGCAGATGTTTTGTGAGCTACTGCTAGCTTGAGCTTTCATTAACAGAAATACTACACGCACTCGGCAGAGCATTTCAACCGCCTTAAAAACTATTTTGCTTTGTGTGGTTTGAAATCTCAACACCAATGAACAAAATCTAATTTTTAACTCACCAGTCAAGTTGGTCAGTAGATTAAAAAAAAATTCTACTGCCCAAACGATTACATTAATTTTACAAAAACAAACCATATTTTTTTTTAATGACATGTTGAAAGCAGACAGAAAGGAAGTCACAGCATAATTTAAATGTAAGTTAAAACTTATTTTCCCCACAAATATTTTTTTTCTAATGAACTTCTGTATTGATTTCTAATCAGTCTTTGGGAAAGCAACAGGGTCCACTTCACCGCCATGATGCTGCAATTCCAGCCGCCACAGCCAGAGGGCGACAAGCGCGGCAACGACCTCAGACCAGGATAGACGGCAGGAGAGGGAGGAAGGTGGAATTATAGAAGAAAACACTAAAATTACATTCTTAATCATAAAAATACTAAGTATATAGTGTGAGTGTTACGTTATTGAGCCTAATAGCTGACAGGAAAGCGAAAGCGCTCCTTCCTGAATTTTGTTATTCTGTCTAAATAACTGCTCTTTCCCGGGGTCGCCAAGAAGAACCGAAGCCTGAAAGAAGCTAATGACTGCAGAGTTCATCGCTTCAAGATGGCGGACCTAAACCCTCCAACAAAAACAGTCATCGGTCCACTTTCACTTGGACCAGAATGTTCTGGAAGATGAAGCTTTTCTCCTTCGTTGAAGTGAACATACCTATCATGTGGAGCTGAAGCTGTGGTTTCCAGATGATATCCAATAGTCTGCGCTGACGACAGAGCTCCTCCTCGTACTGGACGATGGTTCCTTCACAGTGTCTGAAGATTTCTTCAGCAGCAGCAGCTAGTCGCTCGCTGATAAACTCTCTCAGAGACTGAAGTGAAGACATCGTTACTGCAGCTGCTCCGAGCTTCAGCTCAAACTCACACAAACACCAAAGTCCTCTGAACACAAGCTAACGCTGCTAACCTGCTAGCGTCTGATTCTCTTCACTTCCGGGTCTCGAAAAGAACTTCCTATTTAAAAAAAAAAAAAAAAACTTAAACAAAAAACGCAAAATGAAAACAGTCTCTTGAAGAAATGCAAATCTAAAATAAAAGTTTTATCTTGGAAAATAATATAGTTGACGGGAAAAAAACGTATTTCTTATTTTTAAAAAAAGTTTAACAAAATTGACGATCATTCCACTAAAACAAATACAGGCAAAACTGAACAAAGGAGCGAAAGAAAGAAAGCAACAAGTCTGTTAAAAAGATGAGGAGCAAAAAGGACAACAGCATTTTTTCTATTTATAGTTTTTAATTATGGTAAAAATTTTTATAACCTTTAAATTCTCTGAACTTTTAATCGAGTCAGCATATAATTAATTACACAGATAAAATTGTGGAAGAATGGTTTATTACAAGTATATTTACATTTATGAATGCAATGTTTGACAAGAATGAAAAAAAAAATAGGAAAATAGTTCATGTTGTCTTCCTTGTATTTAAAAAAAATGTCAGTATGTTTGAAACAGAAAGAGACATTGTGTAGAACAGATTTTTTTGCAGCAAGTTTAAAACACCAGACCAGAATGTTTAAGTTTGAGTGCAAGTCCAAAATAAATGTGCAAAAGTCTCAACATGACTGTTGCAAAAGGAACAACTGGTGTCATTTTCATTTTTGGAAACAAAATATTTAACAAGGTAGTATTTTGATGATATTTTAAGCAACGTTCCGCTTAAAGGAGCCCGGCCACTGAAGAGATTGGAATCCTACAGTAACAAACACCTGTTAGAACCCGCAGATATTGGAGACGGGACACAATTGAAAGATATATGGTATTGTGTGTTTAAAATGAAGGTGTTTTGCCGAGCACTGTTAGCTTCATGGAGAAATTTTGTGTTTCTGTTGGCCTGTGATAGGAGACTCTTCCTGGGAGGGACTGTTCTCACTTTGTGATGTCAGCTTCTTTTTGTGGGTTGGGACAGGCTGGTGCTCAGAGCACAGGTTTTTAGAGGAATTCTCGGAAATGAGTGAATGGATCAAATTACACTTTGGGGTTTTCTTTAGTGAGTAATGAACATAATATGCACTTAAAAACTCAAAAAGTTGATTTTTCATGGTATAGGTCCTTTAAAGATGACAACAATTTCCTAAAAAAGATAGTATAAAAGGTAAATTCGGAGAAATACTTGCTCAACCCCTCACGTATGTTCAGAAACTGGGTTCTTATGGATACAGAAAGTCATTTAAGGGATATGAGGTCAGCAGTTATCAGTTTTAGTTTCTCGCTGCAGACATGGGAGGATCAGTTACAGTTCCTGAGTTGTTTCAATCAGCTTCAATAAGCTTCCAGTAATGGCCGGTCTCTAATAGACACTGGTCTCCAATAAAAGCCGGGTCTAACAGGTATTAGTTGTAATAGACGCTGGTCTCTAATAGTTGCCGGGCTCCTTTAATTGATCAATATTTGTTGCTTTGTTTGATCAACTGACTTTAGTGCAGAAAAGCTCACAGCTGCTCCCTCATGAAAATATACAGAGAAACACAGACGTCAGCTGACAGGAAGGATGACATCAGCAACTACGGCAAGAGCGTGTGGACAAAGTTAAGAGAAGCTCCCAATACGAGAGAGAAGAGAAGCAGAAGACTTCCCAACACTCCAAGTTAGAATGAGAAGATGAAGTGCAGTTCTCCATCAGTCCACCGGGGGAGCTGCAGCACAATAACTGTCCACTTGATGCTGAGAGAGACAGTGGAGCTGATCTCAGATCAGTTCATGCTGCAGCTCTGACACTCACTCCACTTCCTCTGATTCCTCCATCACTCTGCTCTCCTCCTCCAGGAACAACATCTCTGCAGACCAGATGATGATGAAGATGATGATGATGATGCTCCACCAGAAGGTGCATCAGACTTACAGCCTGTGAAAAGAAAGAAGATGGAGTGTCTCCTGATCCTGGTGTGTCAGTCAGTGATGCAGCACAGCAGCAGAAAGAGCAGCAGGAGCTTCAGTTCTGTTCAGAGCAGCAGCTTCCTGTCATCTTCACCTGTTGGAGCTTCTGCTGCTCTGATTGGCTGACTGTTGTCCTGAAGCCTGTCATCATTCTCCTCAGAGCTTCACTGAGAAGCTGCAGCTTCACAGGAAACTCTGCATCTTTGCTCTCAGATTAACTTTAGGACAAAACATCTGGAAGCAGCTGGACTGACTCCAACCCTCTACTGACCTCAGAGTCTGCAGTTTGGAGTTTGGACTCTCCACCAGATCCAGGAGCTGCTGAACATATGAATCCTGCAGGTTGTTGTTTCTCAGGTCCAGTTCTGTCAGGTGTGATGAGTTGGACTTCAGAACTGAGACCAGAGCAGCACAGCTGATCTTTGACAAACTGCAGAACCTCAATCTGAATCCAGAAGAAAGATTTGAGTTTAAAGACAAAGTTCATGTTTTTCATCCTTCAGTTCTTCTAAAGAGTTCAGACCTGAAGAAGATCAGAAAGTTTGGAAAAAGTCCAAAGATGTGAAGCAACAGCAGCAGATCAGAAGAGTCCAGCAGAAGCAGAGAAGAAGAAGGAAGTGATGAGGAAGTGTCAGCAGCAAATGTTGGACATTGATCCTGATCAATGACTTCAGCTCTGAATGAAGAGTCAGAAGCTGCTGGGAGCTTTGATGGATGTGAGCAGATGTTTGTGGATGAAAAGATGAGGATGTTTGTGGATGAAAAGATAAAACAAAAAAAAAGTGCATATATTATACAGAGGATGGATATTTGATAAAACAAATGTACGGATTTGTGATTACTTGTGAAAGACATTAAAGAATTTTCCAACAGAAAAGCTAAATCAGATAAAAAAAAACCTAGTCAGAATCTTTATTTATTTTTTTTCTCTAATGGCTGGAAACAAAAATATCTTCCAGTGAAACATCAGAAAGTTCTTCATCTGATCCGTTCTTCTCATCCTTCAGGGAGTTCAGTTCATTTACTGACCTCAGAGTCTGCAGTCTGCAGTCTGGACTCTCCAGAAAACCACACAGATGAAGCAATCCTGAATCCTGGATTTTGTTCCAGCTCAGGTCCAGTTCTGTCAGATTGGACGGGTTGTTCTTCAGAACTGAGACCAGAACTTCACAGCTGATCTTTGACAAACTGCAGTCCCACAACCTGAAATCAGACAGAAAAGTGTGTGTGAACATAGTGACGTGGATCAGGTGTGTTCACGTGTTTATTGTGCAGCTCAGCAGCTGAAAGCATTTCCTGACATCTCTAAACTGTAGAGGGGCCTTGAGAAACATGAGGATCCACGGGGCCCAACATGTCTGAATGTGGTTCTAATGGTTCTAATCAAAGATTGGTTCTGAATAATCACCAGAACCAGCTGTTTGTCCATGTAAATCTGCAGTTCTGTCATTGATTCATGTTTTGTTTCAAAGAACACAGAGAACATTAACTTCTCCCAGAATTCTACACCTGGATGAACTCGGGTTCTGCTTTTTATTCTGGTGTCAGAAACCCAGAATAGCATCTGTAACCATCAGGTAAAACAAAACCAGAACTTTGAACTCAAGCAGATTGTTGTTTTTAAACTTGTATACAACAGTTCTCTGCTGTTTCTTCTTCACTGACATTTATCTGAAACTTTCTTCTAAAACAGAGAAAAAACAGAAAAAACCTGGAAACTAGTTGAATGAAATCTGACCTGAGAGTCTCCAGTTTACAGTTTGGACTCGCCAGTCCAACAGACAGAAGCTTCACTCCTGAATCCTGCAGCTTGTTGTTACTCAGGTCCAGAACTCTGAGTCTGGAGGACTGAGAGCTGAGAACTGAGGACAGAGCTGCACAGCTTCTCTCTGACAGATTACAGTATCTCAGTCTGAAGAAAACAAAGACAGACAGCAGTTATTGAAACTTTTGTTTTTCACTCCAATTCATTTGTTCTCTGAAGGTGATTTTCATGAGAGTTCTTACAGAACTTTGTTGGAGGCTTTGATCACTGGCAGCAGCCTCAGAAGAGCCTCCTCTGAACCAGAGTATTTCTGCAGGTTAAACTCTTCCAGATCTTCTCCTGATGACAGTAAGATGAAGACCAGAGCTGACCACTGAGCAGGAGACAGTTTATCTGTGGAGAGACGTCCTGACCTCAGGAACTGTTGGATCTCCTCCACTAGAGAACCATCATTCAGTTCATTCAGACAGTGGAACAGGTTGATGCTTTTCTCTGCAGACAGATCCTCACTGATCTTCTCCTTGATGAACTGGACTGTTTCCTGATTGGTCTGTGAGCTACTTCCTGTCTGAGTCAGCAGACCTCGTAGGAGACTCTGATTGGTCTGCAGTGAAAGACCCAGGAGGAAACGGAGGAACAAGTCCAGGTGTCCGTTTGGACTCTGTAAGGCCTTCTTCACAGAACTCTGGTAAAACTGGACAAAGTTTTCTTGAAACAATTCAGAAAACCAAGGCTTTTTCTGTTGTTCTTCCATGAGGTTGGTTCCAGAGGTGATGAAGGTCAGGTGGACATGAAGAGCAGCCAGAAACTCCTGAACACTCAGATGGATGAAGCAAAACACCTTGTCCTGGTACAGGCCTCTCTCCTCTCTAAAGATCTGTGTGAACACTCCTGAGTACACTGAGGCTGCTCTGATATCGATGCCACACTCTGTCAGGTCGGATTCATAGAAGATCAGGTTTCCTTTCTGCAGCTGCTCAAAAGCCAGTTTTCCCAGAGACTCCATCATCTTCCTGCTCTCTGGACTCCAGTGAGGATCTGTCTCGGCTCCTCCATCATACCTGACCTTCTTGACTTTGGCCTGAACCACCAGGAAGTGGATGTACATCTCAGTCAGGCTCTTGGGCAGCTCTCCTCCCTCTCTGCTCTTCAGCAGATCCTCCAGAACTGTAGCAGTGATCCAGCAGAAGACTGGGATGTGACACATGATGTGGAGACTTCTGGATCTCTTGATGTGGGAGAAGATCCTGCTGGCCTGCTCTTCATCTCGGAATCTCTTCATGAAGTATTCCTCCTTCTGTGGATCATTGAACCCTCTGACCTCTGTCATCATGTCAACACACTCAGCAGGGATCTGATTGGCTGCTGCAGGTCGTGTGGTTATCCAGAGGCGAGCAGAGGGAAGCAGGTTCCCCCTGATGAGGTTTATCAGCAGATCTCCCACTGAGGTGGACTTTCTAGGATCATTTAGGATCTGAGTCTTGTGGAAGTCCAGAGGAAGTCGACACTCATCCAGACCATCAAAGATGAAGACGACCTGGAAGTCTTCAAAGCTGCAGATTCCTGCTTCTTTGGTTTCAGGGAAGAAGTGATGAACAAGTTCCACCAAGCTGAACTTCTCCTCTTTCAGCACATTCAGCTCTCTGAAAGTGAATGGAAATATGAAGTGGAGGTTCTGGTTGGCTTTGCCTTCAGCCCAGTCCAGAGTGAACTTCTGTGTTAAGACTGTTTTCCCGATGCCAGCCACTCCCTTTGTCATCACGGTTCTGATTGGTTCTTGTCTTCCAGCTGGGAGTTGAAAGAGCTCTTCTTGTCTGATGCTTGTTTCTGCTCTGTCTGCTTTCCTGGATGCTGCTTCAATCTGTCTGACCTCATGTTCTTCATTCAGATCTCCAGTTCCTCCCTCTGTGATGTAGAGCTCTGTGTAGATCTCATTCAGAAGGGTTGGGTTTCCTGCTTTAGAGATTCCCTCAAACACACACTGGAACTTCTTCTTCAGACCAGATTGGACTTTATGTCGACAAACTGCAGCAGCAGATCCTGAATGAAGACAACAAACAGAGGAAATCAACTCTCTGCAGCCCTGAAGGATGAGGGTTTGAATCCCTGTGGTTCCATGTGTTCAGACATCAGTAAATCTTCATTTCTCAGCAGCTGAAACCTTCAGAGAAATCCTCTTACTGCTCTGCAGTCCATCAGCCAGCTCCTCCTGCTTCATTCTCCTCAGGAAGTTCACTGTGATCTTCATCAGTGACTCTCTGCTGCTCCTCTGCTCTTCATCTTCATCCTCCTCCTCCTCCTCCCTGTGACTCAGAATCTTCTGGATCTTCTTCAGCTCCTTCTTCACAAAAGTAACAATGTTGTCCTCCAGCAGCTGCAACAGAATTCTAGATGAATGAGCCAATCAGAGTGAAGTCATGGAGCCAAACATCAGCTCCATGTTGGACACACTGACAATCCACTGGTCTCCAAAGTGCAGCATGGAGATGACTGTGGACAGAATGATGGAAAAGCAGTTGTTGTTCATGTACAGACCAGAAAGATGGAATCCAGCTGTGTTTGATGCTGCTGGACAGACTGACCACTGGGAGTCTCTGAGCTCTGCTGGTCCACTCTGTGGAGAATCAGAACAATCAGATCCATTCTGTCTGTGCACACAGAGACTAACACACTGAAGATAGAAATGTGTGAGAAAGAGCTGAGCTCACATCAAACACATGTTGGAATGAAAACATTTCACTCATTTGACTGTTTCAACATTTACATACAGCTCACCTCTCTGGACCAGAAGATGATTTAAAGTCAATAAAACGATAATTTGACCGGTCACTCCTGAAGGACACACAGCTGGGTTCAGGTTCTGATCCAGTTCTGAGTCTCTGATGGATCCTGATAGAAAAACATTGTTTTATTAGAAGTGAGTTTCTTTCATGATGGTGTTTGATGAGTTCTTTTGGATTTGGATCATCTCAGATCATAAATGCATCATGAATGCTGTGGTTTTCAGAACAGCAATAATTCAAACTTTCATTCTGACTCACAGATGAATCAGAGTTCCAGTCAACTGGATTAAGGCTGTTTCTAATGTTTGGTTCCTCGTCTGCATTTAGAGAAGAAGCTCATCTTTAGAAGCTGATTGAAGCAGAAGACCAGAAGAACAAACTGTAGAACTTGATGATTGTTGATTAGAACCAAACTTTCTATTTGAAGTCTGAATAGAATCAAACTTCATCAATATTTCATCTTTGCTGTTGTTCATGTTCACTTTGAATGTGACATGAATGACATCATGAAGACATTCAAACATCTGAGACTAAACTGAAATGTTTCTCAACTAAAAAGATCTCATCAGTCATGAAGCTCCAAGTGAGTTTAATCAGAGAGATCAAGAACTGAACCAGAACTCAAGTCATTCATCTGAAAACTATTAATAAACTGAACTATTATCCAGCCTCCTTTAACTCTGACAAACACTTACTGTTCCACTGCTGGACTCGTGGCTTTGAAGTAAGGATGAATAAAATCCTTTGATCTGTCACTCCTTTTGGACACACAGCTGGATTCAGATCCAGATCCAGGTCCTGATTCAGATCCAGGTTGGTTCCTGTGAAGAATGAAGGTTGCTGGTTTGAGTGCTGAGCTCTGACATGGAGAAGAGTCCTGGACAGTTAGAGATGTTCATCTCACCTCTGACCTTTGCTCTGGCTCTCATCTTCCCCACACAGAGTGCTTTTAGAGGGAGGGGCTCCCTTCTGTGTGTCCTCACACTGATCCATGCTGCTGGATTCACTGGATCCACATCAGCTCACACACACCTTCATCCTTCATCTGCAGAGGAAACCCTCATCATCAGCTCTGATCCTCCTTCACAAACAGATCAGCTGCTCCTCCACTGATTGGTTCTTCTCTTGTGTTTCCTCTCAGGTTCAGGTGAATGCAGTCAGACAGCAGTGTGGGACAGAGGAAGCTGCTGAACATCAGCTGCTGCACTTCTGCTCTCCCTCCACCAGATGGAGACATGGAGCTGCAGCAGCAAACACTCCATGATGGAGCAACAGTTCAGTCATTCAGTCACTTTGACAAAGAAACAACAAACTTCCTGTTTCTACAATTCAGGAAACATGAAGCAGATCAAGAAAAACAGACAGAAATCAAACAATGAGGAGAAAAGAAACAAAGACATGAATTCTTCCTCTGACTGAGATGTAGAAACCAGCAGAGAGCTGCAGGCTGAGCAGCTCTGGACTCTGATTCAGTGATTTGTTGAAGAGATTTCTGCATCACTGATGAAGCTGCTGAGAGCAGCACTGAGAAGAACCTCCAAACAGAAAGAAGCTGGAATCACAAAACTGAGATTTCCTGAACTAAAGACAGTGAACAGGTTTAAGAAGAAACCTGACCGCAGCTGAGAGGAGGGGCGGAGCTTCAAGCTGTCAGATTGACAGATTGTTGATCTCAGTGACCGTAGAAGAGCTGGAGAAATGTGAGGTCATGTGACCTTCTGCTTTCAAAGGAGACTCCTTGAAGGTGATGTGAATCCTCCTGAAAATATCCAGCTTTGTGAAAGTGTTCACTCAGACTGTTGTAGATCTGAGGTTTCAGAGGAAGCTCTGTTTCTGAGCAGAAGAAAGCTGGTCAGCACAGATGTGAACAGATCTGGAAGATTTATCTGTCTTCTCCTCACTGTAGATAGTGATGATTGGAACTGAAAGAGTTTATTGTGTTCAGTTTCTGTGTGAGTTTGCTCTCATCCAGACGGATGAGAAAAGCCTGAAAATGTTGATGTTTTCTGAACGTTCTCTCATGCTGTCTGTGTTGGATCCTGCAGGTTTGTCTCGTCTATCTTCTAATTCTGCTTTAAACCTGTTTGTTCTTCAGTTTTGAGTCATTTCCTTCTTCCAGACGCGCATGAACTCCCTTCATTTGTTATCTACTGAAACAGAAACAGCTGTTTTTTTCAGATAGGGGCCTGACTAATTCTTGGAAACAGCTCCTCCAGTTCCTGTGACTGATCATCAGTCATAATTATTTTCTCTAAAATATTTTGTTTTAAAAACACATCACATGGCAGTAAATTATCAGTAATAATTGCAGTAAAACATATATTATAATTGAAAAGCATTTTTTTTCATTGAATAACACACCCTCTACATTTCCCTCTCAGATGACCTGCAGTGACCTTTAGCTGCTTTTTTTGAAAGAATTCTTTTCTTTTTGAACAGAAGAACAAGTTCAAGTCAAAGTTCAGTCTGAGCTCTTCCTCTGCTGCTCTTCTTCCTCACAGATGAAATCACACAGACTCGTCACTGCCTTCATCATGAGAAGAGAAAACTACAGAAAACACAAAGACTCACTGAAGAAGAAGAAAGTTGGAGCCTCCGTCTCCTCCTGCTCTGTCTGCTCTGACATGGAGGAAAATTCTCAACGTTCTCATTTCATGATTCAGCTGGTTAGTTATTCCTCCTTCTGGAACACCTGAACAGAGCTCCACCCCCTGGATGTGAAATGGGAGGAGCAAAACTCCTCACAAGAGAGAAAACATAACAGTCTTAAATACCAAACATAGAAAGACCAAAGACAAACCAAATACAGAGCAGACGTCTGTGTCAGAGCTGCAGGAAGGCTTATAGTGATTGAGAGGCACACCGATATTAAGAACTTCCCTGTTGTCATCCTCTAACCTCTATAACCTTTTTCCCTTTCTTTTGTGCCCCCCCAGACAATTCTCTCTCTTTCCCCCCCTTTCTTTTTCTGTCCGGTCCAACAAAAAGAAGAACACAAACAAAATGAATATAAATAAAGTTTAGTTTAAATTACAAAAGGGGTTTATAGGAATATACACCTTGTGTGTCTGATGATTTATATCCCCCGATTGTAACAGTACAATCTGTCAAATACAAGAAGCTCTCAGTTCATATCTGTTTGCTCAGCTGTTGGACAGGACAAGTAAAAAAATAAATTAAAAAAAACTAAAAAAATAACGTGAAAACCAAAAAACATTAAAATATGGGATTAAAAGAAGCAACACTTCTCACAAGAGAGAAAACCTGCAGAGTCTTGAATACCAAACAAAGGGAGAACAAAGACAAAACCAAATGCAGAGCAGACGTCAGTGTCGCAGCAGGAGGAAGGCTTATGAGAGACGCACCGAAAGTAAGAACTGCGAGACTGAAACTTCAATAGAACTGTTTACGACGTACAGGGAACTGCTCTCCTCTGTGGAGAACCACAGGGAGGAGGATGAGACATCCTGGAGGAGGAACAGCTGATCTGCCAAACACAAGATGCAGGTAGTAAAGTAAAACAAACAGCGAACTTTGTCAAGATGCGTCTGTTTGTTTAGTCTCCTATACAGGATCTACTATACAGGAATTACTGTTTGTTCTACTTTATTAACCAAGTTGAGAAACTTCACGACTTTATAGGTGAAAAACAGAAGACTGTGAATAAAATCACAGATGAAGTAAAACACTAAAGTTCTTCATCAAACTGCAGCTGAACTCTCAGCGTGTCACACATCTGCTGTCTGGTTCATCACATCTCCTTCCATGCTGTGTTTAAATGAGTGTGTGTGTCTGCAAATATTTTGTGCTTCACTGATCGTGAAACACTCTCAGCAACACAACATGTCAGCAACCGTCACCACCAGAACACTTCAAACCAGAGACTTCCTCTTTTTTGTCATTTCAACATGAATTATGCCAAAAGATCATTTGGTTTTTAAAAAATTATTATTGACTTATTTAAAGTAATGGAATAACACAAGAAAAACACAACTAAACAGGAATATCATACTCATTTTTGATAATAAGTCATACATTGAATAGAAAATAAAGATGGAATTTGAAGGTGAATCCATCTTCTTAACTGTGTTTTTACTCATAATCATAAATAGAGGTATTTGTACTGTTTACAGTGCAGACACATGTCTCATTAGATTCATTAAATGTAATGGAGATCAAAAGAGAAAGAGAAATGGAGAAAAAGAGTAAGAAGAAAGTTAAAGTTAAAATCCCATTGGCTGTAATGCATCCAGGTATGTGACATTCTTTATTGTTCTCTGCATTTGACCCATCCAGTGGGGGAGTGGTGAGCTGCAGACACAGCTGTGCTCGGGAACCAGTAGTTAGTTTAACTCCCAATCCAACCCCTTAAGAGTGTCAGGGTGGGATGCACTGAGTCCCACTTTTAGAGTCTTTGGTATGACTCAACTATGGATTTGAGCTCACAGCTGAAAACTTAAGACATCTATAATATGTGTATATTATAACAATAACAAAACGTTTGAGACACATAGTTTTGATCCCTTTTTTGTAACAGCCTTCCATTCTGCTGTTCTAGATTGCCCCCTCTTAAAATTTCTTGTTACAAGCTGCAAAGCATGTTTAGGTTTGTGTTTTATTGGATGGAAGCTGATTTAGTTCACTTTGAAGAAAGAAAATTATTTTTATCAATTTAGTTTAAATCATTGAAGTTAGTGCTGGTTTTGATTTTCTTTCATCTTTCTTTATGCACATATGAACTGTACACATTCTATGTACATGTTCAAACTTGGTTTGTTTCAAGCACTAAAAACAGCACAATTTAAAAATGACAAAACACAATGTCAAACTCATTTAAGATTTTAAGTCATAGATGGGTTAGAATATAAAGAAAACGACATGAAAAAAGTGATCCCATCTTCTTAAGAGTGTTATTACTAATAATCACAAATAGAGGCATTTGCTGTAATGTTTACGGTAAACACACATGTCACATAAGGTTGTGTGGTGGATGGGCAGGCCGGTCCCCAGCCTGGATAAAATACACGAATGTGAGGATTATATCTGTGCAATAAAGTCAGAATTAAATATTTCAACAAACTCTAGGATGGATGTTTGTGGTGGCCAAGTGTGGAGGGAAGGCAGACGCCTAATGTTAGGGTTGTGAGTTTGAGCCCCTTGTCAGAGATGATGAATGTCAGAAGTTGGACCTGCATTTGCCGGGCAGCAGTGGGGACACACCCCTCTCCTCGGCTCCATCCTCGGTTGTTTTCCCGTAACGAAGCCTGTGTGTTCCGCCCACCGCGTCAGGGCTCCACTGCCGCCGGTAAATGTCAATGGTGGCGATTCGTTCTAGCATTTTCTTGTCAACTTGTCAACAATTTCCTGCATAATACGTTGATTTTATATTTGTAGTAAAAAAAAACAAAACAAAACACTAAGTTTTAGATTATTTTTTGGTACTTGACCCGGAAGTAAACAGAACGATGCGCTAGCAAATTAGCAGCGTTAGCTTGTGTTCAGGACACGGTGGTGTTTTAGCAGAACGTCTGTGTGGTTTGTAGATAGATCTACCGATACGTGGTTCGATGCAGATCGATTATATTTTCCAAAGTGTCGTAAATGAGTGAATACGTGTTGAATGTAAAGACAACGTGTCTGTTTGACGGCGGCGTTTGTGTGAGTTGGAGCTGAAGCTCGGGGCAGCTGCAGTAACGATGTCTTCACTTCAGTCTCTGAGAGAGTTTATCAGCGAGCGACTAGCTGCTGCTGCTGAAGAAATCTTCAGACACTGTGAAGGAACCATCGTCCAGTACGAGGAGGAGCTCTGTCGTCAGCGCAGACTGCTGGATATCATCTGGAAACCACAGCTTCAGCTGCACCACATAGGTATGTTCACTTCAGCAAAGGAGAGAAGCTTCATCTTCCAGAACATTCTGGTCCAAATGAAAGTGGACAAATGACTACTTCTGTTGGAGGATAGACCCAATGAGTTATATAAAGGTTAGATGTGGTCCGCTAGCTTGTTGCATTCGCAAAAGTTGGACGCCATATTGGAATGGTGCAGATGCTATTTCATTGCTGTGCTACAGTGATACAAACAGAGCTAAAAAAAAAAAAAACATTTTCACAAGTAAATTATTACGGTCAGTCAATAAAGGAGAACTTCTAGAATACAAATATACCAAAAATTAAACATTTTATGGTGTCTCCTAAGCCACATCTCATTGTTTTTATACCATTCCAAAATGGCGTCGCTCTTTACGTATCTTGGCGATGGTAAAAGGCTGGTGTGACATTTCGAGCAATATATAACTAACTCATTAGATAGACCCTTTTACATGTCAGACAAAATGGCAACATCGCAGACCGTGTGTAAATTTACTTCCGGTCAACGAGTTTAGACCAGCAAACCCAAAAGGTGACAACTAAACGCTGTTTAACACAATTTTACATGAATATTAAGTAGTAACCTTACCAACTGTAACAGGCTGTTGTAATGTGACTGTATTTTTTTCCCCCCTCATTGATCATTCATAAAATACAAATGTCAGTAATCCTGCCTGCAGAATACTACACAGCTGTAATTCATGTGGATGATAATAATCGAGTCATGGGTCATTTCTTTTACATCCTGGTCAAAGACAAAGGCGGCAAGTACTTCATTTAATGCTTTTTGTTTGCTTATGAAGGTAATTAAGATCTTTAGTCTTCTAATTTGTGCTAACGCTAGCAAAAGCTTTGGTAATGAGATGTAGAGCTGTAGAAAAGCTTTTCTGCCCAGTTAAAGTTGTAGAGGTGTGAACTCGAGTCACATGACTTGGACTCATGTCATGAATTCGACAACTTTGGACTTGACTTGAACCCTCTGACTCAGAAAGACCTGCCAATTTCCCCGAAATCCAAAGATTAAAAAGCATATTGACAAGCCGCGCACTCTCTGTCTCTGTGTTTGTTTACATCCGCGTGTCATGTCGCCATGACATCCAATCAAATTAGTTGGTTTTGATCAGACAATCCAGCCAATCAAATTGCAGAAAAATCCTAACGCTTCAAAACTCAAGGAAACTGCAATCCCTGTTTGTAAAGCTAAAATATTAAATTCCTTCCAAGTACTTTTAAGGTTTTACAATGTCAGATAAAGGCTACTTAAAAAAGGCAGTGTGCGCGGCTCAGCAGAAGCACAGGCTGCATGTGCAATTGCAACAGCAATTTCGTAAATTGGCTAGTTTTTTTTTTTTAAACCCACAGAAAAAAGTAATCATAAGATAGACATGTCAACATAAAATGAATAGGTGATTTAAAATAGGAAAGCATATTCATTCAATTTTATGAATTTTTTAAGCTATATTTTTCTGCCTTCCGTGACTGCCTGTAATTTCTCAGAGCTCATGCTGTTTTTTTTTTCTTTTACTTATCATTAAGTTTAGCGTATATACCACGTTCCTTTGCTAAACCAGAGTGATGTCACTACAAGCGCAGAAGCCGTTACCATGACAATGCGACAAAGCACATCAAATAGTCTGTTTTTTTGTGGAAAACCATTTATATTTTAATTCGTACATTGGAACTAGTTTGTTGCTGCCTGACGATATGCAAAAGTCCTGCAAATGTGTATAAGAGGGTTCCTTCTTGTGTTGTGTCCCTGCAGTCCTCCCCCAGCATTGGACGACTGAAAAAGATCTCTGCTACCAGCAGAGGAACTCCAGAGTGGATCAGGAGGATCCAGAACCTACACAGACTACAGAGGAAGTGCAGCAACCAGAGCCTCCACATATTTATGAGGAGCAGGAGGAACCAGAACCGCCACAGGTTGAAGAGGAACGGGAGGAACCGGAACCTTCACCGATTAAAGAGGAACCAGGGGAACTCTGCATCAGTCAGGATGAAAAGAAGCTTGACCTGAAAATTGAGACTGAGACTTTGTTGGAGATTCCTACTTATGAGGATAACGAACACAGTGAAGCAGATCTAAACAACCCGCAGAACTTTAATGTAACTTATGGTCAGGATGAAGAAGAAAAACATGAAGAATCAACATCATCTACAGATGAAGAGACAGACCCACAGAACAGAGATCAGATGAAGAGAAGAGACAGAAGTCACGTCCAAAATATGGACAGCTCTCACATCTCAGAAGGTCAGTGTGACTCTGAGCTTCATCTCTGTGCTTTAGGAACTGTATTTTCCGCACAATAAAGCACACCTACAAGCCTATCCTTTTTTTCAAAAATTAGCCGTGCGGTGCACCTTTTGTTTGTACAGAGTTTCAAAATCTGTAAAAATATTCTTGTGACTTTGGGAAGCACTCCTCTCGATTGACTGTCAGATCATTTCTCGCTGGCACAGAAGCGCACGTTCACACAGGAGCTGTTAGTGATAAACCAATCAGATAACATTACATATGTTTACCTTTGCCACACGTATGGTAAATACTGGTATATTTAAACCTTTCTTTTTCTAAGGATTCCCGAAAATGGCGCCAGTGAAGAGACACGCTTACGAGGCCCAATTTAAACTACAGGCCATCAGTTACGCAGTTGGAAATGGGAATAGAGCTGCTGCAAAACAATTCAACATCAATGAATCTATGGTCCGGAAGTGGAGGAAGCAAGAAAAGGAACTGCTCCAAGTTAAGAAGACGAAAAAGAGTTTCCGCGGGAACAAAGCAAGGTGGCCACAGTTAGAAGATCAACTTGAACAATGGATTATTGAACAACGAACAGCCGGAAGAAGCGTCTCTACAGTCTCCATTCGACTGAAGGCAACAACGATAGCCCAAGACATGAAGATCGAAGACTTTCAAGGAGGTCCATCTTGGTGCTTTCGTTTTATGAAAAGGCGTCGTCTCTTTATCTGTGCTAGGACTACTGTAGCGCGGCAACTGCCAGCAGATTATAAAGAAAAGCTGGCCCTCTTCCGCACCTACTGCAGGGACAAGATTTCCAAAAAGAAAGATCCAGGCTAAACGCATCACCAAAAAGGGACGAGGTCTCCCTCACTTTTGACATCCCTGTGAACCGTACTGTTGAGAAAGGAGGAACCTGCACTGTAGCGATACGCACAATCAGGCATAAGAAGTCGGTTTTCGCTGCTGTTCTTGGTTGCCACGGTAACAGACAGAAACTACCACCTATGGTTATTTTTAGGAGAAAGACACTGGGAAAAGAAAAGTTTCCAGCTGGAGTAATCACTAAGGCCAACGAAAAGGGCTGGATGGACGAGGAGAAAATGGAAGAATGGCTGAGGGAGTTGTATGTAAAGAGACCGGATGGTTATTTTCACCCATCACCATCCCTGTTACTCTGCGACTCCATGCGAGTCCATCTCACCGCTACAGTGAAAAGCCAAGTGAAGCAAATGAATTTGGAACTTGCCGTCAGTCCAGGGGGATCCTGTTGAAAAAGCAGAATACATTGTTGGTCAGTGCAGCTGACAACATTTTTCAAATCAAATTATCTTAGTACCTCCAACCAATGACAAACAGGACACCTGAACAGATGAGAGAGAGAAAATTGGTCGCACAGTAATTTCAAAGTTATATACAGCGCCTTGTGAAAGTATTCGGCCCCCTTGAAATTTTCAACCATTTGCCACATTTCAGGCTTCAAACATAAAGATATAGACCTGTAATTTTTTTTAAGAATCAAAAACAAGTGGGACCCAATCATGCAGTGGAATGAAATCTATTGGATATTTCAAACTTTTTTCACAAATAAAAACTGAAAAATTAGGCGTGCAGAATGATTCAGCCCCGTTACTTTCAGTGCAGCAAACTCTCTCCAGATAGGACAACAATCAGTCGTATACTGTACACATCAGGCCTTTAAGGAAGAGTGGCAAGAAGAAAGCCATTTCGTTTAAAGTTTGCCACAAGCCACCTGGGAGACACACCAACCATGTGGAAGAAGGAGCTCTGGTCAGATGAAACCAAAGTCCAACTTTTTGGCAACAATGCAAAACGTTATGTTTGGCATAAAAGCTCATCACCCTGAACACACCATCCCCACTGTCAAACATGGTGATGGCAGCATCATTGTTTGGGCCTGCTTTTCTTTAGCAGGGACAGGGAAGATGGTTAAAATGGATGTGAAGATGGATGGAGCCAAACACAGGAGCATTCTAGAAGTAAAAACCTGGAGTCTGCAAAAGACCTGAGACTGGGACGGAGATTTGTCTTCCAACAAGACAACCATCCAAAACATAAAGCAAAATCTACAAGGAAATGGTTAAAAAATAAACATATCCAGGTTGAATGGTCAAGTCAAAGTCCAGACCTGAATCCAATCGAGAATCTGTGGAAAGAGCTAAAAACTGCTGTTCTGAAACGCTCTCCATCCAACCTCATTGAGCTCCAGCTGTTTTGCAAAGAGAAATGGGCAACAATGTCAGTCTCTTGATGTGCAAAACTGATAGAGACAAACCCCAAGCTGTACAGCTGGAATCACAGCAAAAGGTTACAAAATATTAACTTAAGAGGCTGAATCATTCTGCACGCCCAATTTTTTAGTTTTTTATTTGTGAAAAAAGTTTGAAATATCCAATAAATTTTGTTCCTCTTCATGATTGTGTTCCACTTGTTGTTGATTCTTCACTAAAAATTACACTTTTATATCTTTATGTTTGAAGCCTGAAATGTGGGAAAGGGTTGAAAAGTTCAAGGGGGCCGAATGCTTTCGCAAGGCGCTATAAGTTGTCCTCTACAGCTAAATACAGCTTGCAGTTGTAAAATGTAAATTTCTGTGTTGAAAGGTTTTTCTTGATTGTCTTCTGTTCCCAATTGTTTCAATGATAATGTGTTACTATAAATGTTTTAAAATTATATACACTGTTAATAAACAGATAATATTTTACTACTTTTGGCTGCAAATTCGTCATTTGAAACAAATGTATCTAGTTATAGAGTAGAATATTCTGAAGAATACATTGAGTCATAAAAACAGAAAAACTGTGAAGAATATGTCTTATGTGTAGCGTAAAAGAGAAAGCATTTTCTCTCCAGACCAGCTGGTGGCAGTAATGCACCATAAAGTTGTTTCTCAACCACCAATTAACCACAGAAGAAGAACAGCTCGAGACGGTAGCAGTGTGTCACTATGTTATCTGTATGCAGAACTCTGTTTCACCACTCACCGTGCATGCACGAACCAAACGTCACTTCCGCTAAAATAATTTACGGTAGTTATGTGGTGGTGGGTGTCCGCTAATGTTAACAACAATAATAACTTCTTAAAAAGTTTATAACACTCAAAATGTTTATCATAATGAAAATGTTATTTTAATAAATAAATGTGAAGGATCAGGACTTCAAACGCACTACAAATGCCTTTTTCTTCTCCTTTGTTTGACAGCAGTTTACTTCCCAAGTTAGGAGGATACAGCGCCACTGTCTGACACTTTTTTAACTCTGTGAACACAGACATGTTATTATCAACTAAAGCCAATCAACCAATACAAACCACTAATGTCCTGCTTTCACCCAACAGTAGCTGGTATAGACTCACGGATTCCCATGACCCCCTTTTGGGGGACAAATAGATGGATAGATGATTTTTCTTTAACTGAAAATCTTTTGAGATGATTTAGATATTACACTTAACAATACACCAAGTCATTTAAAAGTATAAAAGGCCTCCTTGTGTTTGTGTCCCTGTAGTTCTCCCTCATCTCATGGTGATCGAAGAGGAAGATCTCTACAACCAACAGAGGAACTTCAAAGTGGAACAGGAAGAACAAGAACCTCCACAGATTAAAGAGGAGCAGGAAAGGCTCTGCATCAGTCAGGATGAAGAGCAGCTTGATCTGAAGCAGGAAACTGACACCTTGATGGAAATTCCTTCTTATGAGAAAAATGTACGCAAAAAAATGGATCTTAAAAATCAGCAGAACTTTAATATAATTGACAGTCTGGATGAAGAAGGAATCCAATATGATAAATCAACAGCATCAACAAATGAAGAGACAGACCCACAGAATAGAGATCAGAAGAAGAAAAGAGACAAAAATCATGTCCAAAACATGGACAGCTCTCACATGTCAGAAACTCAGTGTAACTCTGATGTTAGAAAAAAATTCAAGAACGCAACTTTGATTAAGAAACGCAAACAATCTAAAAAAAAACGGAACTATATGAGGTCGGGTGAAAGAACAAGACCTGCTCTCAATTTGTCAAAAGATAAAAGATCGTATCTCTGTGAGGAATGTGGTAAAGGTTTTAGTCACAAGAGTCCTTTCACAATTCACATGAGAACCCACACAGGAGAGAAGCCTTTTTCTTGTAAAGAATGTGATAAAAGTTTTATTGTTGTATCTAGTCTCAAAGCACACATGAGAACTCACACTGGTGAGAAACCTTTTTCGTGTAAAGAATGTGGTAAAAGTTTTAATCAGATATATAATCTCAAAACACACATGAGAATCCACACAGGAGAAAGGCCTTTTTCTTCTAAAAAAATGTGGTTCAAGATTCATTCAATTATGTCATCTCAAAACATACATGAGAACTCATACTGCAAAGAAGAATTTTTCTTGTAAAGAACTTTATAAATAATTTAGGGAACATTCTCTGCTAAAAAGCAAATGCAAACTCACTGCAGATGTCTCATGCAGAAAAGACAATAAGGGGTTAAAAAGGAAGGGAGAAGTATTGTGAAAAGTTTTTTTTTTTTTGTTTTTCAAATAAAGAGGCTGGAATTTAATACAGAATATTACACAAAATTTAAGATATTTTAACTATTTTTTGGTGTTATTATTGATTCTATTTTATAGGTAATAAAAACCCAAAGACCATTTCTGTAAATGTAATTAATACAATTTAATTAGTTTCAGAATGTCTTCATGTAAAGATCTATAAGTTGCTATTATGATTTTTGTTGTTAAATCACTGACATTCTCATTTATGTCATTTTCTTTT
Source organism: Oryzias celebensis (assembly GCA_014656515.1). NCBI lineage: Eukaryota > Metazoa > Chordata > Actinopteri > Beloniformes > Adrianichthyidae > Oryzias > Oryzias celebensis. The sequence goes on from BNCR01000002.1 coordinate 402,763, forward strand.
ATCAAGGTTAGAATATACATGGTGGGACTCGGATATGCTGAAGTAAAACCCACATCTCATGATGCAAAGCATCACGCAGGTGATCCAAAAACGTTTTCAATGAAACTGAAGCTTTGACTTCATTAAGACCAAAAGACTTTTTTTTTTTTTTAAAGGAAAGGGGTGCTTTCACTTTGTGTTTCGCTAATGAAGAAATATAGTCTCAATAAATAAAGACTCTTGTGTGTGTCATAATAATTTAGTGTTAAAAGTGATAAACTTGGTAGACATTGAATACTTAAACAAAAGGGTTTTTCATGGTTTAAACTTTGCAGACATTTTTATGATTGTGTGAATGAATGATAGGATAGTTTCTCACAGCGTACAAGGGTAGTTCATATAGGGAGTACGCTGCTTTGAAACAAATGTCTGCAGGCGGGAGTGAACGGAGAGCTGATAAGGAGTTAACGAGAAGCAGAGGTGCCTGGGAAAGGGAAAAGGCGGACGGTGGGAAAATACATCTCCAGGGAGAAGATCCAACCTCTTATTTTGATCCAACCTTCTTTTTGTATATTGTGTATAAAACTCTGGGTCAAAGGGCAAAAGAGTGTCTTCATTCTTCGTGTACGGAGAAGAGCATCTGCTAGATGCTTTCCTAAGGACAGCTGGAGACCCTAAATTCATGTATTAGATATTTTGGTGTCAGGAATACATCTTTTGGTGGAAAACCTCAAAATCGTTCCAGACCTCAATTTTTGAACACGCACTTAGGCATAATCGGCGAATTATAGCCTACACTGCATAGTTAAGAAACCCAAGACTTGAGGGATTGCAGCTTGACAAAATCTCAGTTGTCATTTTCATTACTTTATTTGTATAAAGTAAACACATTTGTTATGAACTGTAACATGTTAAGTGGTAAAAATTCTATTGAACTTCTTTAGTTGTATTTGATCCGTTTTTCTTCTGTTCAGTGACAATTCAATGTTTGTTTAGGAAACTGCAGATACTTCAGTAAGTATACAAAGGAAAGGAATGAAACACCTATTCAAAGAAACTTAAGTTTTCAAAAATACTAAACAAGAATATTAATACCAACTACAGCTTTTAATAAACACACTCTCCACACCAACACACTATAAACACACACGTTTCACAAGGGCGGTGGTGGTCATCCAACATCTGAGCTCCACCTCATCCCCTGTACTCAAAAAATATTTGTACACATGCTATTTTTACAAAGATGGGTTAAAAATACACAATTGAAATCAACATTGTTTAACCTCTACATCACATTTTTGTCATACTAACACATTAGGTAACTCTGCTGGGGTCCTGTGACTACGCAGTCAGCATTCATAACCACGCCAACAATTTTCAAAAAAATCAGGCGTCGGCAGCATATATCAACGATTCTGCAGACACCTCCCTATGGTACGGTGGCAGTTGTGAATGTGACCATAAATTGGATGACAATCTACAAAAAAAGGCTGCTCTTCTCCAGAAAATTGTGTTTGGGTTAAAGAGGTTTCATAACAGTCAGAAATCAAATCAAATCAAATAGTCAAATATGACTGCAACAAAACATTGAAACAAACACATTGTCTCAGTATAAACGACAACCACAATGGTCAACTAAACAACTTTAAACATAACAAAACAATGTATTGATAAAAATTAACAAACAATTGAACATTGCATTTAAATTTTTGTTTTCAAATTACTTTAAAAATTCAACAAAAAAATGTCAATACTAAAAGTAATGGAACTTATAGACTTATTAAAGCCAATCAATAGTTCAATACTTTACTGTTATAATTAAACACAACACATTTCTATTCAAAGGTATGTCAAAAGTTAATTTTATGAAAAAGTTATATATTTTTGATTAGAAAAATAAGCAAAACAAACCAAAATAAACAAGGGATTAAAATGCATCAAACTTCAATCTGTGCTGAGTTTTCCTTTGTTTTTTTAATTGAGCATTTTTTACTAAACTATTTTTTTGACTGGAAGACTAATTATTTGACAAAAATGACAAAAATGACAAATCACATTCTTTAGAAGAAAAAGAAACTCCTGTGTGACTTCTCATGTCTTTTTTGAGGATAGAAATACAAATGAAACTTTTATCACATTCTTTACAGGAAAAAAGGACTCCTGTGTGACTTCTCATGTGTCTTTTGAGACTAGATCCAGATCTAAAACTTGTACCACAATCTTTACAAGAAAGATACTTTGTGAGTTTTCATGTGTTTTTTGAGCATAGACATACGACTGAAACTTTTATCACATTCTTTACAAGAAAAAGGTGCTCCTGTGTGACTTTTCATGTGTAAATTCAGATTATGTAATTGACAAAAACTCTTATCACATTCTTTACAGGAGAAAAGCACTCCACTGTGACTTCTCATGTGTCTTTTCAGGCTAGATTTATACGTAAAACTTGTACCACATTCTGTGCAAGAAAAAGACTTTTTCTCAGTGTGAGTTTTCATGTGTCTTTTGAGAGTAGTTTCATATCTAAAACTTGTACCACATACTTTACAAGAAAAAGGTGCTCCAGTGTGACTTTTCATGTGTAAATTCAGATTATGTAATTGACAAAAACTCTTATCACATTCTTTACAGGAAAAAAGCACTCCAGTCTGACTTCTCATGTGTCTTTTGAGACTAGATCCGTATCTAAAACTTGTACCACACTGTTTACAAGAAAAAGGCTTTTCTCCTGTGTGAGATTGCATGTGTATTTTGAGAGTAGATCTATATCTAAAACTTGTACCACATTCTTTACAAGAAAAAAGCTTTTCTCCTGTGTGAGATTGCATGTGTATTTTGAGGATAAACATACAACTAAAACTTTTATCACATTCTTTACAGGAAAAAAGCTTCTCTCCTGTGTGAGTTCTCGTATAAGTTCTGAACTGAGACCTGCACCGAAACCTTTACAGATATAAGGTGTTTCATTTGACTTAATTTCATTAAAGCTCTGTTGATTGTTTAGATCTGCTTCACTGTTCTCATTTTCCTCATAAGTAGGAATCTCCATCAAGGTATCAGTGTCCTGCTTCAGATCAAGCTGCTCTTCATCCTGACTGATGCAAAGCCCTTCTTGCTCATATTTGATCTGTGGAGGTTCTTGTTCCTCTTGATCCTCTGTGATCTGTGGAGGTTCTTGTTCCTCTTGATTCTCTTTGATCTGTGGAGGTTCTTGTTCCTCTTGATCCTCTTTGATCTGTTGAGGTTCTTGTTCCTCTTGATCCTCTTTGATCTGTTGAGGTTCTTGTTCCTCTTGATTCTCTGTGATCTGTGGAGGTTCTTGTTCCTCTTGATCCTCTTTGATCTGTTGAGGTTCTTGTTCCTCTTGATTCTCTGTGATCTGTGGAGGTTCTTGTTCCTCTTGATCCTCTTTGATCTGTTGAGGTTCTTGTTCCTCTTGATCCTCTGTGATCTGTGGAGGTTCTTGTTCCTCTTGATCCTCTTTGATCTGTTGAGGTTCTTGTTCCTCTTGATCCTCTGTGATCTGTGGAGGTTCTTGTTCCTCTTGATCCTCTGTGATCTGTGGAGGTTCTTGTTCCTCCCGTTTCTCTCTGAAGTTACTCTGTTGGTTGCAACGATCTTCCTCCTCAGTCATCCAATGCTGGGGGAGGACTGAAGGGACACGAACATAAAAAGGAGCTTTTTTATATTTCAAAGGACTTTATTTATTGTTAAGCAACTATAAAAAATTAAATCACCTCAGTCTGAAGATCTACAATAAATGTTTACAAGACTGAAAAAAGGATTTTTTATTTGAATGTAATGTACTTAAAGTGCATTAAGACAATGGGTTGGTCCAGCACACTAACAATAAAACAATTCTCTGTGTAACATTAATTTTTCTATGTGATGCTTTATTAAATATTGTTGAAATTGTGAATTGTTTTTTTTCTTCATTTTGTTGAGCTCAACCTTCTCCTGAATACAAGACCAGGCCGCAACATTCTGAACACTTTCAATCCCTTTCAGGTTCATGGGGATCCTGGAGTCTATACCAGCTACTACTGGGTGAAGGCGGGGTACACCCTTAAAAGGTTGCCAGTTTGTTGCACGACAACACTCACACCTAGGGGACAATTTAGAATCATGTTAACCTATTAAGCATGTTTTTGGACTGTGGATGGAGAAAACCCACACACGCACAAGAAGAACATTCAAACTCCACTCAGAAAAAACCCAGTTGGGATTTGAACCAGAGCCTTCTTGCTTTGGGGCAAGAGTGCGGGCAAAACACCTATTCAAAGAAACTTAAGTTGTGACGATCATCTTATATATATTTTCCTTTCTTTTGCCCCTTCAGTGAGGTCACTGCCGATTCAGTAATGCATTGTCATGTTACTGTGACATGGGCTGCATTGCTTTTCAAATAGTTAAGGTTTGGGATCTTAATCTTAATAAAAACACAAGACTAAAGTATTAAAAAAAACACGGAATAGTGTCAGCCAAAGTGTGCATTATCAGGAATTAACGCACATCATGAAAGCTTGAACCGTCGGAATTAATTAGCATTGATAAGTATTAACGCGTAATTGTCTTTTATTAATCACGTATTTTCACGCGTTAATGTTTATATATATATATATTTATATGATAACACAGGTTAACATAGATTACCAACTAAATGTTATAGAAAACTTGTATTTTTCACATCACAATTCATTTTAGCATTACGGAGAGGATTAAACCACAATGGTTCCCCGGCGCAGCTGTGACTGCTGCTCACCGCTCTCCCAGAGGATGGGTCAAATGCAGAGAACAAATTCACACTGAGGTGTGTGTGACAACTGATGGGACTTTCCAACAGAGGAGCAAGGGTTTATACTGCAGGCATCTGTGAAGTAACTATAGCACATGAAACGTTCCTGTGTTAAAAGGAAATACACAATAAATCTGGATTAATGTAAGGATTTTTTAAAAATAAAACATCAAGGCATAAAGTCATTTAAAACAGCATCTCAAACAAACAAAGGTAACGTTAAGAAATGTTCTGCTTTTGTTCAGCTGTTATGGATTTCATACATCTGATCAGCAGGTCCAAGCAAGAGCAATGATTGGCTGACGTTTGATTTGCTGCAAAAGTTTTATTCGTCTGTACAAAAGTTTTGTACTTGTAGGAAAAAAATTTGTGTGTCTGTAAAAATAAAAAGGTTTTGTGAGTGTAAAAATAGCATTGTGGGTGTAAAAGTGTTTTGTACATATAGAAAAAAAAATGTCTGTAAAAAACGTTTTGTAATTGTCAAAGAAATGGTCCGTTCATTAACATATTTCCAGTGTGTGTAAGACGTCATGTTATAGACAGACAATTGCTTTTCCTACAAGTACAAAACATTTTTAAACACACACAAATCTCGTACTACATGGACAAAACATCTTTACAGACAGACAGTACTTTAGCAGCAGATCTTCCTTTATAGCTGACAGTAATCTGATAAACATGATTTCATAATTACTGCAGGGATTTGTTTGAAGTGTCTATGTAATGTCAACGAGAGGAACCGAAGCATCACAGAATTTAATGACTGTAGTCATGTGTCCACTTTCACTTGGACCAGAATGTTCTGGAAGATGAAGCTTCTCTCCTTTGTTGAAGTGAACATACCTATGTGGTGCAGCTGAAGCTGCGGTTTCCAGATGATATCCAGCAGCCTGCGCTGACGACAGAGCTCCTCCTCGTACTGGACGATGGTTCCTTCACAGTGTCTGAAGATTTCTTCAGCAGCAGCAGCTAGTCGCTCGCTGATAAACTCTCTCAGAGACTGAAGTGAAGACATCGTTACTGCAGCTGCTCCGAGCTTCTGCTCAAACTCACACAAAGTCCTCTGAACACAAGCTAACGTGCTAATTTGCGAGCGCCGATAACCTGCGAGCGGGTCTGTTTACTTCCGGGTCACGATACGAACTTAATTAAAAAAAATTAAACTAAAACTTAGTATCTTCAAAAAAAAAAAAACCTAATTTTATAGTCTTTTGTTTTAGTCAGGAAGTTGACAGTAAAATCCTAAAACGAATCGCAACTTTTTGTGGAAAAATTAAATTTTTGATTTTTAAAATGAAATTCTTATCGTGACCCGGAAGTACGCAGAACGAAGCCCAAGCAGGTTAGCAGCGTCAGCTTGTGTTCAGAGGACTTTGGTGTTTGTGTGAGTTTGAGCAGAAGCTCGGAGCAGCTGCAGTAACGATGTATTCACTTCAGTCTCTGAGAGAGTTTATCAGCGAGCGACTAGCTGCTGCTGCTGAAGAAATCTTCAGACACTGTGAAGGAACCATCGTCCAGTACGAGGAGGAGCTCTGTCGTCAGCGCAGACTGCTGGATATCATCTGGAAACCACAGCTTCAGCTGCACCAGATAGGTATGTTCACTTCTACAAAGGAGAGAAGCTTCACATTTTTATGTGTCACCAAGGAAATCAAATTCCTATTGAAATTAAAACTTTGTAAATGTCCGTGTCAGTTCCTGCTTGGGCAGCCACCAGTTCAGAAACTGGAGAAGAATAAATCTAAGTTACGAAGTAAACTTCTTTTTCGAGCACGAAGGTGCATTTTATTTAACTTATTTAAGAAAAACCTCCCACTGTTACTTAGTGGTATAAAGAAATATTCAAAACCCTACTAATGGAAAGAATTGGGGCCAAGATGAGGAACAAGGACATTTTTAATGGATTTATGGCGCCCTCTGCTGGAACATCTACCTCATGATCTGGCTAACACTATTCAAAGGGGTTCAGGTTCATTGGAATGTTGCTCTCATTGTCACTAAATCTGTTGATGTTACCTTCTTGTTATCCCTAATTAACTTCAACTTATTTTCAATGTGTATCCATGTATACAGAGAGAGCATATTTTAATATTACTTAGTCTTACTATTTCAAATTGTCCTCGTACTTTTTACCTTTTGCTGTATTTCTTTTGTTTGTTTTTTGTCTTGTCTTTTTTCTTTGTATTTTGTTTTCTTTAAAATAAAAAAAAGATCAATCTCAATAATAAATTATTGGGAAGGAAAAAACACTTCACATGAAAACTGTAAATAATTATATTAGAAATTAAACGATTGCAAAAAAATAGAAGTTAAAAGAAAATAAATAAATGAATAGATTTGATGAACCAATATGGCATTTTCTTGATAAATTTGAATTCAGTATAGCCTGATGGGCCTTTTATTCTGTTTTAAACATAACTGTAACTGCAGCTGCCTTGCATGAATGGTGGATGTCTTCAGGTATGTAGAAACGCTGTTTTTGAAAAAAAATAGTAAGAATTTTTATTTGTGTTTATGTCTCTGCAGACCTCCCCCAGTATTTTCTGACAAACCAGAACAAAACCTTCCATGGCAAGCAGGAGGAGCAGGAAGAACCAGAACCTCCAAAGATTAAAGAGGAGCAAGAAGCACCAGAACCTCCACAGATTAAAGAGGAGCAAGAAGCACTCTGCATCAGTCAGAATGAGGAGCAGCTTGATCTAAAGCAGGAGACTTTTTCCTTGTTTGAGATTCTTACTTATGAGGAAAATGAGAACAGTGAAGCAGATCTAAACAATCAGCAGAACTTTAATGTAACTCGTAGTCAGGATGAAGAAGGAAACCAACATGAAGAATCAACATCAACTACAGATGAAGAGACAGACCCACAGAACAGAGATCAGAGGAAGAAAAGAGACAGAAGTCACTTCCAAAGTGTAGCCAGTTCTCACATGTTAAAAAGTCAGTGTGACGCCTCCAGGAAAGTGAAGAAATACTTTTGTAAAGAGTGTGGAGAACGTTTTACAACCGCTCAGAGTTTGAAGTATCACATGCCATTCCACAGAGAAGAAAAGCCTTTTTCCTGCAACGAATGCAGCAAAAGTTTCAGGTGTATACCTCATCTCAAACGTCACATGAAAACTCACACAAAAGAAAAGCCTTTCTCTTGTAAAGAATGCAGCAAAAGTTTCAAGTCTAACTCTCATCTCAAATGTCACATGCAAACCCACACAGCAGGAAGTCCTTTTTCCTGCAAAGAATGCAGCAAAAGTTTCAGGAGTATATGTAATCTGAAACGTCATACAAAAATTCACACAGGAGAAAACACTTTCTCTTGTAAAGAATGCAGCAAAAATTTCCAGTCTAACTTTTATCTCAAATGTCACATGAAAACTCACACAGGAGAAAGTCCTTTTTCCTGTAAAGAATGTCGCAAAATTTTCAACTGTAAATCTCACCTCAAACGTCACATGCAGATGCACACAGGAGAAAGGCCTTTTACCTGTAAAGAATGCAACAAAGCTCTTAGGTGTAAATTTAATCTCAAATGTCATATGTTAACACATACACAAGAAGCAGGAAAATCATAGCACAATTCCAAAGAATGATCAGATCACCATGTTCATATGAAAGAACCACAGACCACATATATATATTACTGGACGTAACATAGTGTGACATCACCTGTTGTAACTTTGACAGTTTTTCAGTTTATTGTGATCATTTTTCTTTCAATTATTAATACCATATAAAGAACCTTTTTTCCCCTCTTGAAGATGTAATTGGGAATCACATCAAGCACATTCAGCCGTATATTTGAAGGCAATTCCTTTGGAAGTATTTGTTTTATTTCTTCTTTAACTTTGATCCAGTAAACTTTAATAAAAGGGCAGTCCCAAAACATGTGTTCGGTCTCCTATCTTTCCTCATCTTCTCCAGTATAGTGCTGAGGGTGAATAGAAAGGACTTCATTTTTACCCTCCAGTCAAATTATCTCCATTGCTCACTCTCTACTATTATGGCAGGTTTCACGCAATTTATTTTCTATTTAGTGCTAGGATGTATTCAGACTGGGAAAATTCGTTGCTTCAGATCGAGTCCACTTATTTGTTCTGGATTGAGTCTTGAAGATTTTATTTGTATTCATACTGATTTCTGTTTCGGACCAAACCTTGTAAACAAAACCACGTGACTAAAGATCTGTTCAGACATTGGCTAGCAGTTATTGGGGCGGCTCAAAAAAAAAAAAGAGTGGTGGAGGTGCTGCACTTTGCGAATCCTTGCCAGGATTTTTAACTTATTCAAACTATGAAGGCCTTTTTACTGCCACCTTGGTACTGGGGAGGAATGGTGCAAGACGGCATTCTAATAAGTGTTTGTGACATAAAGATTGTCCGGAAAACAGCGAGAAGCAATGTGCATCGTTTTAAAAGTTGTTTTAATGAGCCCAAATTCATCTGACCACATTTCAGTTAGTTGCTTTGTCTCCTCGTTGTGGTGTTATGGCATTGTTTTTAACAGAATTCTGTTAAGTAACAACAATACAGCTTTAAGGATGACGTCACGGCAGCGCCCTGTGCCTTGTAATGAGACACAGAAAAGCAAGTAATACGTGTTTTCAGTGGCGTTTAAAAAAGTTTAAATAAGTAATCAGTTGGACCAGTGACTTTCTTTTTGCTAATACAATCAATGGTTTACATTTGTTCAAGGCTCGCTGATTTCCGCATTCCTAACGTGCTCACATCACGTGGCTGCCGGCTACGGCGACTCCTTTGGTCCACTCTCAGGACTTCTCGTATTCAGACTGAGGAATCTCAGAGGAAAACAAAGCTCAGTCCGACTGCAAACTAACCGAGACGCCCTCGAAAGATTGGTTCCGAGAGCAGTTCTTGGTCCCAGACCAGGGTCGACTTGGGTGTATTCAGACTGAATCTTTGTTCCAGATTATCAGGGAAACGAACCCTGGTTCCCTTTAAATGGACCAAATGTGTCCAGTCGGAATGCACCATTACATTTTAACTCCCATTTTTCTGTGATTGGATGTGTTTTATCGATAATTTTAGGGCCGGCCCTGGGTTTGCGTGGCGCCCTAGCCGAAGACGCAGCTTGGCGGCCCCCACCCCATCTCATCCCCTGGCTGGAGAAAAAGGTCACTTTCCTCGAAATAGGATTCTCTGCTCCTGTCAGTATAGCTTTGATACAAACAAAAAAAGTGTATGTATGCAAGTATGAATGTTTTGTTTTTTGTTTTGTTTCCTTCATTTTTCCAGATTGAAAAATATTTGTGGACCAAATATCTGTTCCTTTGACACCACACGCTCTACTAAAGTCGAACATCTTAATTAAGTAATATAATTAAAGCTGCACATGCACTGACTCGAGTGTGAGCGCGCAATAGCCGCGCACGTGCGGGCATGTGTGTGTGTTGGGGCGTCCCGTACGGTTTGCACTTGTATTCCTCACATGCAGACAGCAGAGGAACATGAAAAACGATTCATCAAAAAACACTGAATGTTTCTCAAAGTGAACATGAATTCATGATTACGTCACAAAGATTTTGCTGTGAGGCTCTAAAGGACAACAGAGTCACTAAGCCAGCTTATAAAGTGACAGTGATAATGAGATATCATTTTCTGGAGTTAAATCTTCCTGCTGGTTTCTTATTTTATAAGTTACAATCTGTCACAGTTCAGCAAGTGATGCAAGTTTCCAGCCACCAGAGGGAGTCCTCACCTGAGAATTGAGCGCCCCAGCGCCTTATTTCTACTCCCATCAACCATTGCCAGAGTTTTCTTCCTGTTCAGCTGTTTCTCATTGATGTCATGAGCTGCTGGCATATAAACCAGCTCCAGCCTGTGCTTTGAGACAAAGTCTTGTTTGCCTTGCAGGCAGTCTGAGCAGTTATTCCTAGTTTGTTTTCCTGGTTTTCCTGGTTTTCCTGGTTTTCTGACCCTTTGCATTCTAATGCTTCGCCACTGTGTTTTTGACCTCTGACTTTGTTTACGTTTTGCTCCTGCTCTACTCTTTTAACGTTTGCATATGAATTCAAACACCTCCAGACACAATGACACTACTGAAATACACTGAATATTCATCAATGCATATGGACTTGCGCTTATCAAATCGGACACTTTACCAACTCCAAGCCTCAGGTCAAAAAGTTTATAAATCTGTTAAAAAATCAAGAGAATTTAAAGGCTTTAAAAACTTGTTTGAAAAATACAAATTGAATAAATTGTGATGTCCTTTTGCTCCACATTCTTTTAAGTTTGTGATTATTCGTAATATGCTCTGTAATTTTGTTTTTCTTTTTTCATTTGTTGCTATCTTCCGTTGGCTCAAGACATTTGTTTGATTTTGTCTGTCTTTGTGTGATTCAATGCAACTATCGTGAATTTTTGAAACAAATTTTCAAAAGTACGTTTTTTTCCCCGTCAACGTGAACTTTAAAAAAAAAATCTTCAAAAGACAGCGTTTTAATTTCTGTATTTTTGTTATTGTTTTTGTATGATTATTATTATTATCGAGACCCGGAAGTAAACGGAACCGCATGCTAGCAGGCTAGCAGCGTTAGCTTGTGTTCAGAGGACGGTGGTGTTTTGTTCGGACGTTTTTGAGGTTTTTTGGACATGAAGGACGATACTTGGTTCGTGTCGGAACTCTCAGCGTTTCCAAAGTGTCGTAAATGAGTGAATACGTGTTAAAGACAACGTGGCTGTGATTGTGAGACTAGCAGATGATCGGAGCTGCTTGTGTTCAGAGGACTTTGGTGTTTGTGTGAGTTGGAGCTGAAGCTCGGAGCAGCTGCAGTAACGATGTCTTCACTTCAGTCTCTGAGAGAGTTTATCAGCGAGCGACTAGCTGCTGCTGCTGAAGAAATCTTCAGACACTGTGAAGGAACCATCGTCCAGTACGAGGAGGAGCTCTGTCGTCAGCGCAGACTGCTGGATATCATCTGGAAACCACAGCTTCAGCTCCACATGATAGGTATGTTCACTTCAACAAAGGAGAGAAGCTTCATCTTCCAGAACATTCTGGTCCAAGTAAAAGTGGACCGATTACTGTTTTTGTTGGAGGGTTCCGGTTCGCCATGTTGAAGCGGTAAACTCTGCAGGCTTTCGCTTCTTTCAGGCTTCGGTTCCGCTCCGCCAATCCGGTTATAAGACAGGAAAGAGTCAGATGGATGCTCATTACGGAAGTGATGACATCATTGTGCTGCTTCACGTCACTGCTTGTACCCGTTACTAGTGATTGACACGTCGATTCTTTCTCAGAATCTAAATAAACTAAACTAAATAAATCTAATTTAAGGAGAAGGTGATGCAAAGCAACATCTGCGGGCACCTATGCGTCTTTTTTCCCCCTAAAAACATCCACAGCTGGTTCAGACTGCAGATCAAAGTCTGACCGCCAGGGCCGACCCTTGAAATAGGCGAACTAGGCGGCTGCCTAGGTCGCGACCTGCTAGAGGGGGCGCCAAATCACAATGATTAGGCAATGCCTTTTTTTATTTCTTATTTTTTTTATTTTTTAGGCTGTGAAATTTTTTACAAGTGTAAAACAGTTGGGCGCTCCACTCATTTAGTTTTAAAATAAAAAGTAATAATTTAAAACATAACTTAAACGTTTTAAGTATTTAATAACTTTTCGTGGTGCAGCACCCCATTTGACCTGACGCTGCTGCTGTCTGAAATAGGGGAATGGGGGGTTGGTCTTACCGCTGTTAGAGCTTCTTTAAAACTTTAAGGATGAAAAAGCAGCAACACAAGCCCTCAGGGACAGTTTTAAGGGCAAAAAAAGGAAAGGAATGGGAGGAAAAACAGGCTCAAAGCAGTAGTTTGTCAGTTTTATTTACATTCAATTGTTTGAAGATTCACCCCCTCCTCTTCATTTTGGTTGAAGAATACTTTCGGTTTTGGTCAAAAGTAAAAAAAAAAAGATTTAATTGGTAAAGCATTAGTCACAGCTGACCTTGTGGCTACATACAAGCTGTATATTGGAGGAATGTTGGCAAATCTGTACAAGCCCCACAAGGAGCACACATTTATCCATTTATCATGTGAACAGCACCAAGAGGGTTTTTGTGCACTCCATTATATGGATTTGAAGTGATATAAAGACTTGTTGATATTACTTGTTAGCATGTTCTTTATACTATGTTTATCCGAATAATTGTTCATATGTTGCGCTTATTAACTAGACACATTTTCAGTTTCAGTAAAAGACCACACAAACAAACAAGGTTTTCTTTAAATAAGGGAGTGACAAAAATGCTGGGAAGATGCCACCATCCTTTCTCTCAAAGGATCGCTCCTCTCCTGCTCCCTTTAATAGAAAATTCAAGAGGTAGGTTACAACATTCAGAGAAACAGAGTTGAAAAGTACATTGTCGTATAATCTGAGGGAGACCAAAGAGGAAAGAATTACAATAATCTAGACTGGAAGTGACCAGACTGTTAATCAGAATAGAAGCAGAGTGGATTGTGATGGAGAGGCGAAGGCGATTAATGTTTTGTAAATGAAAATGGGCAGACAGAGCAATGTTATTGATATGAGATTTAAAAGATAATAAGCTGTTGAGGATAACACCCAGGCTTTTCCCTGCGGGGAGGGGGAGACTGAATACGAGTCATTGGAAAGAGTAAAACTTGTAGCTTAGGAGAGGTTAAATTTGGAACCGACAAGAAGTAGTTCAGTTTTATCACTACTGAAATTGAACCAGTTTTTGATTTCAGATAGACAGGGAGGAATGTGGAAAAGTAGAGTCATCCTAACTAGATTAATAGAGATGGGTGTCATCAGCGAAACAGTGAAACTTTATTTTAAATTTACGGAAAATATCACCAAGGGGTAGTGGGCAGGTGATGAAAAGAAGAGGACCAAAGACAGAACCTCTGTGCACACCACAAGAGACAGATGAAGGCTAAGATTTCAATTATTTAAGTTGAATGAACTGGGTGCGGCCTGAGAGGTAGGATTTGAACCAACGGTGTTGGATAGAGGTGATGCAGAGGGAGAGTGAGATATGGTTTCAAAGGCTGGATGTCCTCTACAAAGGGCATCCAGCGCTCCACTGCTCCGTCTGTCCCCAGTAAGAGGGAAAGAGAGTTTAAAGTTGTAAATGCTGACATCCCCTGCTTCCCTTATTTATTTTTTAAAAGATTTGTGTTTTCTTAATACAAGAGAGTAAGAAGTGGGGGATGTAAACTTTTGAACAGGGTCATTTGAGAAATTTGATGTCATTATAAAAGAGGAAACACTGCTGTTTAACAAAAAATGACTTGATCCAACCACTGACCATAAGTGGAAAAAAGTTTTTGTGTTATCATTCAGATTCTCTTAAAATAGCCAAGAATTTAAAATTTCTGCCAAGATATGTAAACTTGTGAGCACAGCTGTATTAACAAAATATTATATTTTTAAAAGTAAATTCACTAAATTTTGGAATTTCTTTCTGAAAAACGTTGGAAATGCGAAAGGTTCTTTGAATAGTTGTTAGACCCACAAAAGACTAACGTTATGTTTTACTGTCTTAATTTTGAATGAAAACTAAGAAGTTACTGTTTTTGACTGGTAGTCCACCATACACAAAGTCATTAAAAAACAAACACCTAAAAGGGCTCATTCTTGTGTTTGTGTTCTTGCAGTTCTCCCCCAACATTATGTGACTGAAGAGAAGGATCCCCGGAACCAGCAGAGGAACTTCAGAGTGGAACGGGAGGAACCAGAACCTCCATGGATTAAAGAGGAACAGGAAGAGCCAGAACCTCAACTGATAAAAGAGCAACATGATGAACAAGAGGAGCTCTGCATCAGTCAGGATGAAGAGCAGCTTGATCTGAAGCAGGAGACTGATACCTTGATGGAGATTCCTACTTATGAGGAAAATGAACACAGAGAAGCAGATCTAAACAATCAGCAGAACTTTAATGTAACTGATAGTCAGTTTGAAGAAGGAAACAAACATGAAGAATCATCATCAACTACAGATGAAGAGACAGATCAACAGAACAGAGATCAGAGGGAGAAAAGAGACAGAAGTCATGTCCAAAATGTGGACAGCTCTCACATGTTAGAAAGTCAGTGTGAGTCTAAAGTTAGAAGAAAATCTAAGGAAACAATTTTGGTTAAGAAACACAAAAGATCCCCAGAGGAAAAGAGACTTTCCTACATAAACTCTGGTAAAAGCTCGAGAATTGCTCATAATCCTCACATGAGAACTGAGGCTAACAATAGACATATCTGTAAAGAATGTGGTAAAGGTATGAGGTCCTGGTCTCAGCTCACATATCACATGAGAAGTCACACAGGAGAAAAACCTTTTTCTTGTAAAGATTGTGATAAATGTTTTAGTCTAATATCTCATCTCAAAACACACATGAGAATTCACACAGGAGAAAGGCCCTTTTCCTGTAACGAATGTGATAAAAGCTTTAGTCAGATTTCTACTCTCAAAAGACACATGAGCAGTCACACTGGAGAAAAGCCCTTCTCTTGTAAAGAGTGTGATAAAAGCTTTAGTCGCATTTCTAATCTCAAAACACACATGAGGACTCACACAGGAGAAAGGCCCTTTTCCTGTAAAGAATGTGACAAAAGTTTTAGTCACATTTGTAATCTCAAAACCCACATGAGAACTCACACAGGAGTAAAGCCCTTCTCTTGTAAAGAATGTGACAAAAGTTTTAGTCACATTTCTACTCTCAAAACACACATGAGAACTCACACAGGCGAAAAGCCTTTTTCTTGTAAAGAATGTGACAAAAGCTTTAGTCAAATAAATGATCTCAAAAGACACATGACACGTCACACAGGAGAAAAGCCTTTTTCTTAAAACCTATACAGTACTGTTTTTATATACTATATATACCATCCCAAATTCCCAAAGGTACCTAAATCTTTTCAATGTCAATTATCTTACTGAGTTTAATCAATCACTTAAGTCACCTGATCTGAAAAAATCTTCCATCAAAAGGAAGATGAAACACTATACCCAAGAATGAAGATGACTTAAAGTCAACTGTCATGTCGGTTTTTTAGGGAGGAGGGAGAAAATGAGCAACATAAAGAAGAACTAAAATCTGGGTGGGGTTAGGTTTGCCACTTAGCCATTTATTAGGATGACAGGTGGCAGGAAACCAAGAAAATTGACAAAATACCAAAGGCTGACTTAATGTTTGAAATAAGTAACTGAAATTCCCAGGCTTTATAACAAGCAAACAATTAGCAGAAATGCAGTCACCAAAACACAACAACTACTCCAAATGCAACCAAATACCATAAGATTACATTTAACAGAAGGACAAAGCTAAAGAGAATAACAACGACGGAGAGGGAAACCAGAGGCTTATATGGACAAGGCCGGGCAGACAGGGGCAGGCTGAAGAACAAAATCCTTCTCCGGAATTCAGCCACCACGGGATTATTGCAACATCCTTACTTTAAACATTTTAATATATTTTCATTTTCTAAGACACATTTTCAGGTTTTCATCTTCTATAAGCCAAAATCATCAACGTCTAAGGAATAAAAAATTTAAAATATTTTTCATTTATGTGTGACGGTTCTATAAAATCAAATTCACTTTTATTAAAGACTGACAAATATTAAACTTTTCTTATCATTTCATTATTTTAAATATAATTGTAAGTAGAGTTGTGTTGTTTTGAATCGCAACTATTAGATCTTCTGACTTTCACCAGTAGAAAGAGACCATTAGTTTCTGTCCTGGAATTTTTATTTAATTTAATTTTATTTTATTTGAGCAAAAGTTAAAAAGCAGTGTTCAATTTTGGTGGTTAATGTTTTTTAGTAGAATTTTGTAATAGTGGCATGTCTTGTTTACAATTGTCTAGAAAATCATAATGGTTGTATTTTATGTTGAGAAGATGAGCATGTTGTCTCAGTCTGTTTGTTACCATGACAACACAAGAAATGCATTTTATGCATCCCTAATTCTATCAGCTTATTTTCTATTTAATAATTTTAGTGTACATTTTATTTACTTCAATATACTTGTATATTTGCTGTTCTGTAGAAAAAGTAGTGACTGTACTTTGTATTTTTATGTCATGTGAGCAAGTTTCTGTTTTGTAAGAAAAACAATTTTCTAAAGTGTCTTTAAAACCCACTCCAATGAAAAAAAATCCTGTGTTTTTTCTTCATGTTCTTGTGGCATTTTTCTCATGATGGAGGACATAGATTTAAAATAATCTAAGACTGAAACTGTATTTCTTTTTTCAAATTGTGTTGTATCAGGATGAGATAAAAACCCACCATTTGAATAAGCTCATAGTTGTCATGCAGCAAGTGAAATGTGCAGGCCAAAGTCTCTGCTCTGCTCAATCCTGATGCACCCACTTCAATAAATCCATGAACGTCTTCCTTTCTCTTTGTCTAAGCTGACATATTGCTGCATAGCTCCAAAATCGCTCGCCATTGAAAGTGTCATCTAGTTGAAATGATGCCAACATGTTTGCTGTTGTAAATGTGCTGCAGAACTTCAGGCTAAAGTTTGACTCAATGAGGGCAGAAACTGTGACTGAAGTTTAGAGAAGGAGCTGCAGAAATAAAATCACAACCTCCTCAGAAACAACCCCTCCTTTGATGTCTGCATTCAAGATTTGGTTCTGGTTCTGAAGATTTCTGAGCTGAAGAAGAATCCGTGAGAGCGGATTTCTAGATCTGCAGACCAAAGTCCAGCTGGAATCCATGAGAGAGAAAGAGAAGCTGAAGAAAAACTCCTGAAGCCTCTTTGCTTTCAGAATGACACTTTAAAAAAGCCATTTCTTCATCAGCTGCTGCACTCTTCGTTGCTGTTCATCCTCATCTACTTTTTCAGCAGCTGTTACCATGGTTACCGAGCAATTTTGATCAGTTCTAGATGAATGACTGATGTATCTTTCTTTAGTTAAAATGAAAATCATCTTTAGTTCCTTCATAAAGTCCAAATGACTGTTTAGTTTGGAACTGCTAGTCTTCTTCTTCCTCCTTCCTGACTGAAGCTGCTGCTCTCTGACTTATCTGTGAGGAACTGCTGCTGAAGGAGCCGACATGCAGGACCAGGCTTGGAGGCAGAAACGCCAACATTTCATCCAGAAACATCAACAAAAGGAGATGAGCAGATCAGGAGGAAGTGATAAGCAGACATGATCAGATTCAAACCAACACAGATGATGCTGTGATGTTCTGTAGAAATGAACTTCTTATTTCAACCATGAAGGGACTTGAATCCTCAATCTACTGATTTGAAGTGAGACGC
This sequence comes from Oryzias celebensis, assembly GCA_014656515.1. Classification (NCBI taxonomy): domain Eukaryota; kingdom Metazoa; phylum Chordata; class Actinopteri; order Beloniformes; family Adrianichthyidae; genus Oryzias; species Oryzias celebensis. The sequence goes on from BNCR01000002.1 coordinate 420,777, forward strand.
CTTGGCCATTAGGCCACAGGGTCTGTGAAATGAAAGAGATCAGCTGAAGATGGACGGCAGTGTCATCCAGTTTCTGTTGCCTCAAAGAGGACGAAGGAGGAAGTGAGAGGCTGCACTGGAAGTTGGAGCAGAACTTTGGACCAAACCCTGTGATGGACTCACAACATCTCCAGGCCGTTTCTAGGATCACTGTTACATCTGAAGGAGCTGATTCACTTTGATCACAGAAGGATTTTGGTTTGTCAAAGGTGAGAGAAAATGTTTTGACAGAGACAAGAATTAAAGCTTAAAACAAAAATAAAACATAACAGTTAGTACTGCCAGTTAAAGTAGTCTTTTGCAACAAAAGAAACAGCATTTTTAGACCCCTGCATGATGACGTCACACCAGCTTTTATTTAGTTTACCCAGAACGTTATTTTCTTCACTTAGATTTTCTTTTATTTATTGTTTTTGCTGAATTAACACGGTTAAAAAACACTGGAAGCCTTTTGAACCATTTGAGCTTCAGTTAAGTATTTTGTGTGTTTCCTTTTAAATAAAGTTTCTGCACGTGACCCGGAAATAAACAGTACGACTCGCTAGCAAGCGAATAAACGTTAGCTTGTTTTCAGAGGACGGTGGTGTTTTGTTCGGACGTTTGTGACGTTTTTGGACAGACAGGACGATACGTGGTTCGTGTCGGAACTTTCAGCGTTTTCCAAAGTGTCGTAAATGAGTGAATACGTGTTGAATGTAAAGACAACGTGGCTGTGATTGTGAGACTAGCAGATGATCGGAGCTGCTTGTGTTCAGAGGACTTTGGTGTTTGTGTGAGTTTGAGCTGAAGCTCGGAGCAGCTGCAGTAACGATGTCTTCAGAACCTCAGGAAGATTCTGTCAGAGAACAACTCTCTGCTGCTGAAGGAACCATCGACCAGAACGAGGAGGAGCTCTGTCGTCAGCGCAGACTGCTGGATATCACCTGGAACCCGCAGCTTCAGCTCCATGTTATCGGTATGTTCACTTCATCCAGTTACAGACAAACAGATACATGAACGTCTTTGTTTTCCTCGTCTGAACTGGTATGTGGCTCAGAACTGTCCGGCTGGATATTTCTGATATTGTTCATCGTTTTTGTTTCACCGCTACTGTTAGCTTGGGGTTGTGAGGGGCTGTTAGCTAATGGCAGAGAGTGTAAACAAAGGTCCTTCATGACAGCATCAGATGTTAGATGTGAGACGTTCGCAGACCACTTCCGGGATAAAATAATTGCTTTTCGATTCTTTGACTGTATACTAGCACTGGACAGTCCAGATGTGACGTCACCCATAGAAAACGCTTACTTCTGGCTCCACCAAAATAAACTTAATTTCAGTCGTCTTTTTTTCTGCGATACAGCCTTCGCTTTGTTGGTGCCCGACAACAGTGATCGGTCTCACTTGGTCTGAATCAATATCATTGTATTTGTCAGAGGAAACACTGGAAAGTCTTTTTCTGGTTTTGGATGAAGCATTAGGTCAAGTTTTCTCCCATTTAAAGCCAATCACCTGCTTTTTAAGCCCTATTTCCACATCATTGTTAGACAGATTTTATGTTTGAGCTTTTAAATAAAGTAAATTATTCTCTTCAGAAAGGTGTCTGCTCCACTTCCTTTAAAATATCAGTGGAGAGGGCTCTTCTAAAGAGCCATTTACATCCTCAAACTCTTGATAATTACTATTATCTATTAATTACTTTTTACTAGATAATTACACTATTAGGAATGGGCCGACATCTTTTACGACCGATACCAATAACAGATATTTTCCCTGCAACTGTAACAACTATAACCTATAGTCAATACGATATGTGTCAATGTGTGGAGCAAAAGCGGCATTATTGCGCACCTTAGGAACAAAAACAAAAACAAAGTTTGCTGCGAAATGGAAACATTGCATCAATTCCCCTGCGTTTTGAAACTTGCCAGTGAGGTAACAGATGAAGCAGCATGAGCGCGTGTGAAGCAGTTGGACTTTGGTGCTTTAGACCACAAAATTCATGCTTGTGTGAGGTTATAAAACCGTTCATTTGGTCAGCCATGTAAATTTAGGTTGACTGAGCATAAGCATTAGCCGTCTTCTGGGAAATTCTAAAACACGATAGCATCAAGCTAGCAGACTGTAGCTTTATGCATTAGATCGATGTCTACTTTTATGGATCGATTATTGATTTATTACTTTTATATTGATTCAGATCAATTGATTGATTTTATCAACCTAGCCATAGTACAAAATGGATTTATGCCTGTTATTGTGTTAAACCGTCCGTTTTTACATATTGGTGATATGCGGACCAGCTCGTTAGCATAGCGTCATAGCATTGTACTTGTAGCATGATAGCATCCATGAAAAACAACACCCATGTCTTCAAATCAACACTTTTAGTAAACATTCTGTTACAAAAACAGTGCAATTGAACATGAAAACAGGTTTTGCATTTTAAAAGTTTAAATTTGACAAGTATAGAACTATTTACAAAATTTCTCTATCTTTGATTTTAAATGTACAAAAACAGTGTATAAACTTTAAATATGTACAGGTGACTTTTGGTCAAACTGGGCAGTTCCCTCCTCTCTGGTTTCTTAAAGTCCTGGTGATGGTGCCAGTGACAGTTTCTGTCTGGCTGCAGGCATAGGATAGATTGAATGTGTGTCTAATCAGTGTAAATGCTAATAACGCACCACTTCATTTTATTTTAGTTTTTGTAGACATTTTGAATGCATGTCCTCACTTTCCATCTAATAGTTAACGTATTTGATGTTTGTCTCACATTAATTTAGTGTTCGTATCTGACATGAAGTTGCACTAAAAACACACAAGCTGAGGAAAACAACTGGGCTTTTTGTGATATGATTAAATGTACTATAGATCATTTGTTTAAAAACTATATATATGTTTTTTAGATGAAATCATCATCGAATAATTTTTAGAGTAATCTCAAATGATACGTTATTTGATTTTGTTTTTAATGTTTTATTTAGGCTACACTTCATAGAAAATTATATCCAGAAAAATACAATCAATATTTCTTTTAAAATATGTTTGATAAAAAAGGAGCTCGCATTTGATTTCCTGTGTTTGCTGATAAAGTTTATTAAGAATCAGTAATTTTGTCTGTTAATTTTGTTTATCTGTAAAAATGGTGAATGTAATATTATTAAAAAGTCTCAAAGTTGGAGTTTAAAACTAAAGATAATAAATAACATCTTATTAATTACTGATAGTTAGAGCTAACTAATGACGGATTAGCTTTTTGGGTATTTTTTTGTGGGATCTGGCGGTTTTTAAATGACTTTTGGGCTGGAAAACCATGACTATCTGGCAACACTGCATAAGTCTTACACTTCCAGGGAGTGGTCTTGGTGCAGTTTGTGGAACCATTGGGAAAAGTTTTCACCTGGTGATGGCTTTCCTGTATTTAGAGGCGGTTGGACACCTGGTTTGGGTCTGGGGTTGAATGTATAAAAGTAAAAAAGATATTCTTTCTGTTATGTTCCTGTAGTCCTGCCCCAGCATGTGAGTGAAGAGGAAGATCTCTGCAGCCAGCAAAGGAACTTTGGAGTGGAACCGAAGGGACGAGTTTCTCAACAGATTAAAGAGGAGCAGGAAGAACAAGAACCTCCACAGATTAAAGAGGAGCAAGAAACTCCACAGATTAAAGAGGAGCAAGAACCTCCACAGATTAAAGAGGAACAAGAACCTCCACAGATTAAAGAGGAACAAGAAACTCCACAGATTAAAGAGGAACAAGAACCTCCACAGATTAAAGAGGAACAAGAACCTCCACAGATTAAAGAGGAACAAGAAACTCCACAGATTAAAGAGGAGCAAGAACCTCCACAGATTAAAGAGGAACAAGAACCTCCACAGATTAAAGAGGAGCAAGAAACTCCACAGATTAAAGAGGAACAAGAACCTCCACAGATTAAAGAGGAACAAGAACCTCCACAGATTAAAGAGGAGCAAGAGGTGTTCTGCATCAGTCAGTATGAGCGGCATGATTTGAAGCAGGAAACTGATACATTGATGGAGATTCCTTGTTATAAGGAAAATATGCACAATGAAGTAGATCTAAACAATCAGCACAACTTTAATGTGTTTGAAAGTCAAGATGATGTAAGAAACCAAGATGAAGATTCAACATTAACTACAGATGAAGAAACAGACCCGCTGAACAGAAATCAGAGGAAGAGAAGAGACAGGAGTCATGTCCAAAATGAGGACAGCTCTCACATGTCAGAAAGTCTTAGTGACTCTGATGATAGAAAAAGCTTCAAGAAGGCAACTTTGGTTAAGACATGCAAACAATCTCCAAATGAAAAGATCATTTCTTCTATAAAGTCTGGTGAAAGCTCAAGAATTGTTAATCTCTTTCTCTGCTCAAAACCTGAGTGTGATGACAGACTTTATTTCTGTCCAGAATGTGGTGACAGTTTTGGTGACTGGTCTCAGTTCAGAATTCACAAGAGAACTCACACAGGAGAAAAGCCTTTTTCTTGTAAAGAATGTGATAAAAGTTTTAGTGATGCATATGATCTCAAAATACACACAAGAACTCATACAGGAGAAAAGCCCTTTTCTTGTAAAGAATGCAATTTTAGTTTTAGTCGTGCATCTAATCTCAACAGACACATGAGAACTCACACAGGAGAAAAGCCTTTTTCCTGTAAAGAATGTGGTACAAGTTTTAGTTGTGTGTCTAATCTCAAGACACACATGAGAACTCACACAGGAGAGAAGCCCTTTTCTTGTAAAGAATGTAATAAAAGTTTTAGTCAGGTAGCTAGTCTCAAATCACATATGATAACTCACACAGGAGAGAAGCCTTTTTCGTGTACAGAATGTGGTACACGTTTTACTCGTGTATCTAGTCTTAAAACACACATGAGAAGTCACACCGGATAAACGTTTTTTTTAGTCAAAAAATTAGTCAGAAATTAGTGAAAATTCTCAACTTAAGGAAAAACATGAAGTCAAATCAGGATCAACATTTAATTTATAAAAATGCTGATTGTAAATTTGAAAAAACATGTAAATTTTTTTCTTTTTAGTTGACCTACTGTAGCTCAGTTAGCTCTTACTTTTGTAATTTTCTTTAATCATTCTTTCATCATCTTTCCTTTTTTCTTTTTTGCAACTGCTGACGTTTTGAATCGTCATTCGGATTTTATTTTGCAGTAGGACTTGGCACGTTGCCATTACCTAAATCTGCTTTAATGACGTTACTGTTTTAGATCAACCAGCAAATTCTCCTGACCTGAACCCAATGGGGAAAAAAATGTTTGCACTGTTCTTAAAAGAAAGATGAGACACCAGACCCAACAGCATTGATGATCTGAAGTCAGCTATCACAGCAACCTGAGCTTTCATTACATGTACACTAGTGGTGTAACGAGTAATCAATGCATCGAGTTCTATTCCTAAGGTCAAACCACATCAACCTGTCTCAGGTAGAATCAGCCTATACCATTAAAGATCATTTCAATTTGAGATAAAACATTCATTAAAGCAATATTGGAAAATACCATATGGATTAGGACGTGGTAGGTAACATCAAAAAAATGACCAAATGCCCTCACAGCGGATGACATAGATGTGATGACGGCAAGAAATGATCAAGCAGTCACCATGGTCCAATCTGTGGAAACACTTTGACTTTAGCAAAGATGTGACCATACAGCCTAGTATAATGTTCCGTTTGTATTTTTAGTTTTTTGTGGAAAAACAGGGGGTTGAACTTTATGAAACTAAAATATAAATGGATTTTTTTACACATTTATTTTACACTTGATTTTCTCTCAAGAAATACAAAGAATCTGGAAAACTTCCCCTGTACTGTTCAGTATCAGGTATTTATTTCTGAGTCACATTTTTGGCTAAAGATGTCCTGGATGGATCTGAGGTCAGTGAATCGGATAATTCAAAATGAACCAAAATTGAAAGGTAAATTGAATCAGCAGCCACAAATATCGAATTATTGCTAAAATGAATCATCACACCCCTAAAGTACACAGAGCCACAGGCTGATGGCCTCCGTACCACAACACATTGATGCAGTAATTCCGTTAAAAGAACCTAGACATGAGTATAGAATACAAAGAAATGACGTTTTCTTCTGATTTGATATTGTATTAAGGAATAGAGACATACTGATGTTTCTGTCTTATCTTCATGTGATTCATGTTTTCTAGTAGAGATTAGAAGTGTTTCTTTTTAGTTTTCAGGGTTCTGTCCCAATCTTTCCTGTGAAGAATAAAGTGGACATTAACATCAGTCAGAAGTGTGGAGTCTTTTTGCTGTTTGTTGGTTCTCCGCTGGGTCCAAAGCTGTGCTCCTGAAGTCCAGTTCTGACTGGTGAACTCAGGTCTGAGGTGAGATCACAAAGATCCACCAGAAGCTATGAAATAGACTTAAGCAGACATCATCTTTGATGTCACAGCGTTTTCCTGTCACTTTCTTTTCTCTCCGTCTTTCTTCCAGAAGCTCGGAGCCAGAGTTGGACGTTGATGTTGAGCGTGTGAGCTGCTCCTTTCTTCTGTACTGATCCAAACTCCTTCTGTTTGCTTTCCTTCAGCTGCAGATGCTGTTTCTCACAGGGTTCCTGTTGGAACCTGCAGCTCCTTCTGCTGTGGAACAGTCTCCTCCTCAGTGGGTTCTGTTGTAGCTTTGTTTTTTCTTCATGGAGGATCCAGATGTGCAGAAGAAACAAGAGACACTGATCCAGATGTGTGATTGTCTTCTGCAGGTTTGTTCTCCACTCCTTTCTTTGTGTAACATCATGAAGTTCTCCAACTGTCCACAAGGTGCCTCTGTTTCTTTGTTATGATGTTTTCCTCAGAGTTCAGGAGGAGGAAGTTCTGCTGTAAGTAAAAGTCTAAAGTTAAAGAAGAATGAACGATGAACCTGCAGGTTTCCTCCTGGTTTGTTCCTCACTAACTGAAGAACAAATGTGAGTCTTTTTGTCTTCAATGACTCTCTTTGATCCAAAGGAGGAATTCTGGCCTAAAGGAGCTTCGAAGGTTGGAGTTCAGTGGAAATGAATTTCCTGTTTCCTCACAAATCATCAAAGGTCAACAGGACCCAACAAAGAACATGTTAGAGTTTCAGAAAGATCTCAGCGCTCCGAGGTCACTGATGACTTGATCTAATGAGCAGCTCTGAGCATGAAGCCCTTTTGCCCGTACCATGATGACACCTCCAAACCCTCAGGAAACTGTGAGGGCAAAGTGAGAGAGAAAGAGAAGCTGAAGAAAAACTCCTGAAGCCTCTTTGCTTTCAGAATGAAACTTTAAAGAAGCCTTTTCTTCATCAGCTGCTGCACTCATCATCATCTGCTTCTTCTTCTTCCTGTTTGGATTCAATTCTCAGAGTTTGATCTTCACTCAAAGCTGATTCTATAAAAACATGAAGGCCTCCAGCAGCTGTTACCATGGTTACCGATCACTTTTGATCAGTTCTAGATGAATGACTGATGTATCTTTCTTTAGTTAAAATGAAAATCATCTCTAGTTCCTTCCTAAAGTCCAAATGACTGTTTAGTTTGGAACTGCTAGTCTTCTTCTTCCTCCTTCCTGACTGAAGCTGCTGCTCTCTGACTTATCTGTGAGGAACTGCTGCTGAAGGAGCCGACATGTAGGACCAGGCTTGGAGGCAGAAACGCCAACATTTCATCCAGAAACATCAACAAAAGGAGATGAGCAGATCAGGAGGAAGTGATGATCAGATTCAAACCAACACAGATGATGCTGTGATGTTCTGTAGAAATGAACTTCTTATTTCAACCATGAAGGGACTTGAATCCTCAATCTACTGATTTGAAGTGAGACGCCTTGGCCATTAGGCCACAGGGTCTGTGAAATTAAAGAGATCAGCTGAAGATGGACGGCAGTGTCATCCAGTTTCTGTTGCCTCAAAGAGGACGAAGGAGGAAGTGAGAGGCTGCACTGGAAGTTGGAGCAGAACTTTGGACCAAACCCTGTGATGAACTCACAACATTTCCAGGTTGTTTCCAGCATCACTGTTTCATCTGAAGAAGCTCCAGGCTGAAAGCTTCACCAACTGCAAACATCTGGACTTCCTGCAGCTGCTGGAATTGTTAAAAATGTTGTCATATAATTAGGATTTTGGCTTTGTGGAGCCAGCAGGCGCTTCTTACGTAAAACCTGAGGTGGGAAGAGTCACTCTGTCCAGTTCTTTATACAGTCAATGCTCCAGTGTTTACATTTCCTTGAATTCAGTAACTTTTCAACCTTTAACGCGATCAATGTGAATCAGCCTTTTTCTATCCCAGAGTAACTCATTACTATTTGTAACAGATTACTAATCTAAAATGTTGCATCTCAGAGCAAAGCCGCTTTACTGCTGAGTCAGGGATCAGCTGATTCACTTTGATCACAGAAGGATTTCAATGTGTCAAAGGTCACAGCCGGTTTTGACAGAGACAAGAATTAAAGCTTAAAACGAAAATAAAACATAACTGTTAGGACCGCCAGTTAAAGTAGTCTATTCCAACAAAAGAAAAAGCATTTTCAGACCCCTGTGTGATGACGTCACACCAGCTTTTATATTTCTTTTTACCCAAAACGTTATTTTTTCACTTAGATCTTCCTTTTTTCATTGTTTTTTGCTGAATTAACACGGTTTAAAAAACACTGGAAGCTTTTTGAACCATTTGAGGTTCAGTAAAGTATTTTGTGTGTTTCTTTTTAAATAAAGTTTCTGCACGTGACCCGGAAATAAACAGTACAAGGCGCTAGCAAGAGAATAAACGTTAGCTTGTGTTCAGAAGACGGTGGTGTTTTGTTCGGACGTTTGTGACGTTTTTGGACAGATAGGAGGATACGTGGTTCGTGTCGGAACTTTCAGCGTTTTGTCGTAAATGAGTGAATACGTGTTGAACGTAAAGACAACGGTGCTCTGATTGTGAGACTAGCAGATGATCGGAGCTGCTTGTGTTCAGAGGACTTTGGTGTTTGTGTGAGTTTGAGCTGAAGCTCGGAGCAGCTGCAGTAACGATGTCTTCAGAACCTCAAGAAGATTCTGTCAGAGAACAACTCTCTGCTGCTGAAGGAACCATCGACCAGAACGAGGAGGAGCTCTGTCGTCAGCGCAGACTGCTGGATACCACCTGGAACCCGCAGCTTCAGCTGCATGTAATTGGTATGTTCACTTCATCCAGTTACAGACAAATAGATACATGAACGTCTTTGTTTTCCTCGTCTGAACTGGTATGTGGCTCAGAACTGTCCGACTGGATAGCTCTGATATTCTTCATCGTTTTTGTGGAGCGCTCAATGAGTTATTGATAGGCTAGAGATAGCATGCTAGCTTGTTGCGTACACAAAGTTGGACGCCATATTGGAATGGGAAAGATGCTCGTTCACTGCTGTTACATCAGAGCTGAAAAACAAGGATGTGACTTTTCACAAATTAACTATCATGGTCAGCCAATGAATGAGAACTTCTAGAATACATTTTAGGAAGTGAGTTTACTCAGAACAGTGAACGTTTAGGCTAATCATGTCGCCTATTCAAAGTCAATGGTAGCTTTAGACTTCACACTATTTCCATGTTTTCTGGCAGGACCACCTTTGTGGTTTGGAGGATGACCATGGTGGTATTTGTATGAGTGGTCAACCTCAGATCAGACCAGACGACTCACTAGTAAGCATATTACTAAGCAGAGGAAAAGAAACTAACCAGGATTCCCTCAGTAGCAGGAAGCGAGGAGGAAAGAGCCCAGCGCTGAATCCCTGTCCAGCGGGCGGACAGGACTATGTGCACGGAAGTGGCATGCTTTTTTAGGAAGGTTGTCCTAAGTGGTGAAGATTGGTGGAACTTGTTTACTTTTCGGCTTATCCCGTCAGGGGTCGCCTCAGCAAACCAGATTTTGCTGCTTTGCCTCACACTGGCCCTCAAAGCCTGGATTCTGACACCCCTGTTGTAGAGCCATAATATATTATTCCTTCCAGATAGAAAGTATTTGCAGAAAACCTAAGGAGGAGTGAAGAGTGCAGTGTGAGCTCAGGATGCTTCTGTTTCAGGTGCTTGTGGATGGCTGATGTCAAACGTAATTTTGTATCTGTTTGCTTCTATGATTGAGGAACGGCTATATTGCATCTAAAACTTCTTGTTGTTCTTTGCAATCGAAATGACTTTGTTACTAAAAAATGACATCAATAATACCAAACTAGTGTCAAATATTTTTTATAGTCGATTAGTTGATGATGTTTGATTAATTTTGATCCCTGTTTACATGAACAATTCGTAAAAAAATAGAAGTGATTTTCTCTACAAATATGTGTTGCAGTACAACAGCAAAGTAGTAATGTAATGAAGTTTAGTGACTGTAGTTTTAGTATCTTTAGAACATTTTGATCATATGTGATCATATCTCCATTAAAAATGAAAAGCAAGGACTTCTCTCCTCAATCATCGTTGTAGCATGAACAGGATGATGAGTTTTCATAACTAGATCATATCAATCTGACAATTTACTAGTATTGGTTGTTTTTGAGAAATAATGGTTTTATTCATGCATGTATTTTGAATTCACCTTCTCCTGGAGCCTGCACCCTGCAGCACCGTCTCTCTGTCAGCAGCACAAAGAGCACCGTTCTCATTTAAAAAGAAACAGAAACCTGATATTTTATCTTTCAAATCCTTTTGGAAGTCTTTGTTTGAGTTAAGACAAAAAGCAAGAGACACTTACTGTCAGTTTTACTGCTTAATGTCTTTTTGTTCTATGTTCCTGCAGTCCTCCCCCAGCATGTACCTGAAGGGGAAGATCTCAGCACCCAGCAGAGGAACTTTAGAGTGGAACCGAAGGAAGGAGAACCTCCACGGATAAAAGAGGAGCAAGAACCTCCACGGATAAAAGAGGAACAAGAACCTCCACGGATTAAAGAGGAACAAGAACCTCCACGGATTAAAGAGGAACAAGAACCTCCACGGATTAAAGAGGAGCAGGAGAAACAAGAACCTCCACAGATTAAAGAGGAGCAAGAACCTCCACGGATTAAAGAGGAACAACAATCTCCACAGATTAAAGGGGAACAAGAAGTGTCCTGCATCAATCAGCATGAGGAGCAACTTGACCTGAAGCAGAAGACTGATACTTTGTTACACAGTAAAGCAGATCTAAACAATCAGCAGAACTTTAATGTAACTCGTAGTCAGGATGAAGAAGGAAACAACCATGAAGGACCATCTATAAACGAAGACTCAGACCCACAGAACAGAGATCATCGGAAAAGAAGAGACAGAAATCATCTCCAAATTGTGGACAGCTTTTACATCTTAGAAGGTCAGTGTGACTCTGAGCTTCAACTCCACACTATAGGTATGTTTACTTCAACAACGGTTGTACTTTGAGCTTCAAGCTCTCCAAACATGCAGTCCTACAAGAGGTATTATTTCTTTATCTTCCAGTTGCAAAGGCAGGATGCGTTGTTGGTCAGTGCAGCTGACGACATTCTTCAAATCGTTTTATCTTACTGAGTTCCTCCAACTCACGAAAAAAGCGTGAAACCTGAACATATTTGAGAGAAAATTGTTATCAAGATAAAAACAGTTTATTCAATCTAACCTAATAATTGCTGTGAAAATCATGATTTTGAAATATTTTCACTGAATTTGTACACTTGGCTCAGAAAAAGATCAACTAGAAACTTTATGAAGTTTTCTTATTAAAACAAACTTCTAACCTTTGCTTTTCTACCAACAAAGTAGTGCTGGGTGATATATCGATGTAATTGATTAGGGCGAATTTTTTGTTTTAGATTATTTTCTTTTTTGAAAATCAAGATTTTCTTTTCCCTTTTCTTGGGTTTCCATTGTTCAGAGTAAAGTCAGCCTGCCCATCTGTTTGTTGCAACGAACAGACATGAAGAAAACAGCAAACAAAGAGGGGTTTTTACTGCGAGGCAGACGAAAAATAAATCCAAGCTGGTTACACAATATTTACAATCACACGCAGCACGTAAAGCGCCCTCCACACCCACTCCAGTAGCTTCTGCACACTTCTCTCTGTAGTGTTTAGCTCAGGGTGATGGAGCAGCAGGACGTGTTGTTTTTTTAACTGGATCTGAAAAGAAATGGAGGATAAACCGGCTGGACTTGCAGTAGTAACAGAGTTTAATTTTTCAAAAAGTGTTGATTTGGTAACAGTGGTGTTGTTGCACACTGATGCTATAATGCTATATGCCATGCTAATGAGCTGTACCACTTCTCGCCAGTTTATGACCACAAACTGGTTTAAAGTCAAAAGATTCTCACGGAGCGGACTTTAAGACGTGGCGAATAAATACAACAAGTTTATTTCATGGGACAGTCATAAAAGCTGTATTTTCAAAATACAATAAAAGACAAGAATCCCCTTTTAAAAAAACTTTATCAACAATATCTAACATCGACAGAGCTGGTGTTGATGTCGTCTTACAGCTTGTATTTAGCTGAAATTTGTGTTTGAGCACATTTCCAAAGGAGATGTTAAAATAAAATAGTTTTTGTTAAATATACTCTGTCATTTGTCATTTCTTTAAAAGAAACTAAAAGGAGGGAGAAAAAAAAATCGAATTTGTTGTGAAAAAATCTGACATTTTAGTTTTTGTCCATATCGCCCAGTTTTACAACAAGGGGTTGGTTTTTCAATCACAAACATTTAAGAAAAGAACAAAAACTACAAGAACCAAACATCAGGTCCAGAGTGCTATAATTTAACACGTATAAACAGTAGGAACATTTTCCTGAGCAATGCAAAGAAATGTTGACCATAAGCATTTTATTAAAAGGAATGAATTGGGGCGGTTGTGGTGCAGCAGTAGGGTGGTCGTCCTCTGATTGAAAGATTCAAAGGGTCGATTCCCACCTTGCCCGCCCATGTGTCAAATTGTCTTTGGACAAGACACTGAGCCCCACATTGCCTCTGATGGAAGGTTGGCGCCAGTGTTCGGCAGCGGAGCCGCCATCAGGGTTTGAATGTGTGTGTGAACAGGACTGTGACTGTAAAGCGCTTTGGGCCTTCAATGAAGGTAGAAAAGCTCTGTATAAGTAGACGCCATTTACCATTAATACCATAATACATATCAGGGGTCTGCAACCTGTAGCACACATGCCACAGTTGGCTCAAGGGCTGTCACGAACGATTATTTTAGTAGTCAATTAGTCACGATTATTTTTTTTTTGATTAGTCAACGATTATTGTTTGTTAGCTGTTTTTTTTTTTTTTTTAAAGGTGACAGTGTTGGTACTCAGTCCGTGGAGGTTTGCGTCATGTATGATACTGCTAATGCTCGGCATATGATGCGTTCCCAGAAACTGAAATTTTACATGTATAGTTCATGAATTTCAATTTCACTTTAAACAAGATACAGTTTTTAAGGTCCCAGGTAAGCTATATGCTAGCACAAAAAAGGCAGTAATTGGCTATGTTTCTTTTTTACTGGATGTGTTAAATTAATTTGACATGTATTAAATCACCATCATTTATACTTTTATTTACAACAGGAGATCAGAATCAACGAAACTGATAAAAGATTTAGACAGAAACAGTGTTTGTCACTATAAACACGTTTTTTGTCAACTTTCTTATTATCTTTATCCGTAAACAAAAAATACTCATCACTGTTGATTTGGATTATCTAGCAAAAAATCTTGAAATGTTCTCCACAGTTTTTCTATCCTCACATCTGCAACACATAACGTTTTAAAGCATTGCATTTCAGTGCAAAGCAGCTGATTAATGTTGATTACGTAATCGCTTCACTGTGCAGTGCTGCATATCAGCGCGAGGCTGCTTTTCTCTGTATCAGAACAGGATGTAAATACTGGAGATAAAGCTCTGGTGTTAAAGCAAAGTAGTTTTCTAAGAACTTCTGTCAGTAAATGGAACTTCAGTCTTGTTTTTTCCAACTACAGAAACACTCTAGTTTTACTTTGATAATGGAAGCTTCATCTACACTTTATTTTGAAGACTTGTTTACTTCCGATGACAGTAGCACTGCACATTCGGCTTGTTTTTAGTTTATAAATTTATAATCTACCGTTATTCTGCATTTGAGAGCAAAACTACATTTTTTCTCAAATTGTATTTTTACTACACTTTTACCATATTTATAAAGACCGTGAAGCTGCAATCATTATTCATACTAGTGCTATCATGCGATTAATTTTTTTTGTGCTAATAATTAACCGTGATCTGTAATTAATCTAATGAATCAACTTTAATTGCAATGATCTTAAGTGTTTCATTATAACATGAATGAATGAATCTACTTTATTAATCTTAAGGGAAATTATAGGAGGACAAAGAATACAAGATGCATTAACTAGTGGAAGGCAGCAGCAACTCAGAACCAGCGGTCTTTCTTCGCCCAGGAAAGACAAGAGACACACAAACACACGAGGGGGGAACAGGAATGATGTCAAAAATCAGGCACCTTCAGCCTGTGTCTTTGGTATGACTCAGTCTGGATTTGAACTCGTGCCCTTCCAGTTTTTAGGGTGGACGCTCTTCCACAAGGCCACTGAACTGGTGACCAGTTTTACAGCTGTGACCACAGGTAAATAGACATTTTTCATCTAAAACATCCAAAAATGTCAAACTTCCTGGACCATGTGTGGGACTACATTCACCACAACTACAAGAACTAAAAACAGGTCCTCTGAGATTTATCCGATCATATTTATGCTTTACATGCTGCCTTTAGAAAACATAATCAGGAAACAGAATTCATTTTAACTGGTGTGCAAATTATACAAAACTGTATTTATCCATTAAACATGACCAGAATGACCACACAGAGAAACTTAATTCCTGCATTAGAGACATCAAGACCTGGGTGACAATTACCTCCTTCTAAACCCAGAAAAAAGGATATAAGAGATCATTATACTCGGTTCTAAATACCTGATCAGATATCGCAAATTAAAATTAATTCCTGCAAACTGAGCTCTTATAATGCAGGAAATTCCTGCATAAAATGTAATGTCTAATAATATGCAAGTTTGCATTGCAACTACAAAAACAGAAACAAGGAGTAGGACTGAAACGATCCAGTTGTTCATAGTAAGGGTAGCTCACCCGTCTCTCGCACAGCACAGATGTGATAGATGTGACAGTTAGCAAAGAGGAGCTTGCTTCGTGAGGCAGAGAGATTGCTTTTGGTTTGTGAAGCACTTTTTAACTGAATCCAGACATCATTGGAGAATGAATCTGATGGACAGCAGCAACAGAAAGTTGAATAAAAGTGTTGCTTTGGAGACAGCACTGTTGTTACACACTCATTTTATGATGCTATGATGATATGCCTAACAAGCTGTTCTGTGTGTTTTTTTTTTTATATTTTACAGTGTAGATTTTCAGACTCAGGTTATTGCAATTTTCATTAGTTCTTGACATTACACTTGTCCTTCATAAGTATATTAAAGCTTTTTCCTTTTTTTGTGTCCCTGCAGGCCTCCCCAAGCTTTGGATGACTGAAGAGGAATATCTCTGCAACCAGCAGAGGAACATCAAAGTGAAAGAAGAGGAACCAGAACCTCCTCAGACTAAAGAGGAACAGGAGGAACAAGAACCTCCACAGATTAAAGAGGAGCAAGAAAGGCTCTGCATCAGTCAGGATGAAGAACAGCTTGATTTGAAGCAGGAGACTGATATGTTGATAGCGATTCCTTTTCCTGAAGAAAACGAGCACAGTGAAGGAGATCTAAACAATCAGCAGAGCTTTAATTTAACTGATAGTCGGGATGGAGGAGGAAACCAACATGAAGAACCAACATCAACTTTGGTTAAGAAATGCAAACAATTCCCCGATGAAAAGAGCGAAAATTGCAGCAAAAGAATAATGATTGCTAACGAAGTGTCTGTCCACAAGATAACTAAATCTGATGGAAGGCTTTATCTCTGTACAGAATGTGATAAAAGGTTTAGACAAAAATATTATCTTAAAATACACATGAGAACTCACACAGGAGAAAAGCCTTTTCCTTGTAAAGAATGTGATAAAAGCTTTTCCCATATGCATCATCTCAAAAACCACATCAGAACTCATACTGGAGAAAAGCCTTTTACTTGTAAAAGATGTGACAAGAGTTTTAGGCATCTGACTGTTCTCACCAGACACATGAGAACTCACTCAGGGAAAGCCCCTTTTCTTGTAAATGGTGTGACAAAAGTTTTAAGCAGGTAACTGATGTCAAAAAACACATGAGAACTCATACAGGAGAGAAACCCTTTACTTGTCTAGAATGTGATAAAGGTTTTAGGCAAATAAGTCATCTCAAAAACCACATGAGAACTCACACAGGAGAGAAACCTTTTACTTGTCAAAAATGTGACAAAGGTTTTAGGCAAATAACTCATCTTAAAAACCACATGAGAATTCACACAGAAGAGAAAGCAACATATTTCAATCCAATTCAAAAAAGTGAATCATTGTGAAAACGTTTTTATAGAACACAAAGGTTAAAATATGTTAACGTTTGTTTTGTTGTTTGTATGTAAAAGCTAATAAAAACCCAAAGTTTTGTTTTCAGTAAATTGAAATAAAGAAGACGTATAAAAAAACCCAGCTTCGTTTCTGGAAACCCCATGGTGCTCATGTTTTTGTCTTCTTGTTGGTAAAGGAAGAGTAGCAAAGCTTCTCATTTCTTCTGGATCGGACACTTTTCCACTCCCACTTGTTTGTCTTAGACTCTGTTTTTCTCGCCAAGGTTCTTCAGTCCAAAGAAGGTGATGCTTTTTTTGATCTGCAGGAAGGCAGAAAGTTCTGGAGAAGAAAAATGTGTTTGGAGTTGACTGAGCTCCATTGGAAACTGACTGATCTTGTAAAGCAAGAACACATTGGTTCCGTCTCCTCAATTCACAGAGAATAAGCCTGAGAAACCAGGATCTGCGGCTGTCAATTGTGAAACAGGTTCAAGAGATCTATCCGAAATGAAAAATGACATTTCAATACATCGTTTACATTAAACTCACTTTAAAGCAACTTAAAGTCTGTCACATTTTAATTTGTAATAATGTATTTGTGTCAAAATTAAAATGAGATTATAAAAAGTGCCCCAGGTGTAATACATTTTCATTTAAATAGCATCGCAATTCCTCTTTGTCAAGACTGAAGTTGACAGAGGACAGGGTAGGGTAGGGGACAGAAAAGCAATGGCTACCACCCTTTTTGTGTAAATTGTGTGTGTCTATAGCACATTGGTATGCAGTTAGCATTTGTGCGTGATTTTTTTTTTTTAAAACGTAGAAGTTTCTGTGATAAGGTGTTTGAACTAAGGACTTACATTTATTTATCAAAATTTTAAATTGTACAGATTCTGGCTGAGGTTATTTAGATTTTTATTAACGGTTGAAAAAAACACAGTCATACAAACATATAAAAAGGCTTCTTGTGTCTGTGTCCCTGCAGGCCTCCCCCAGCATTGGATAACTGAAAAGGAGACTGTCTGCAGCCAGCATAGGAACTTCAGAGAGAAACAGGAGGAACCTCAACCTCCATTTACTGAAGAGATATGGGAGGAACCAGAACCTTCACCAATGAAAGAAGAGCCAGAGGAGACCTTCAACAGTCAGGAGACTGATACCTTGATGGAGATTCCTACTTACGAAGGAAATGATTTCAGTGAAGCAGGACCGAACAATCTGCTGAGCTCTAATGTAACTGATAGTCAGGATGAAGAAGGAAACCAACATGAAGAACCAACATCAACTACAGATGAAGAGACAGACCCACAAAATCGAAGGAAAAGAGACAGAAGTCATGTCCAAAAGGTGGACAGCTCTCACATGATAGGAAGTCAGTGTGACTCAGATGCTGGTAAAAAATCAAACAAGACAAATATGGTGAAGAAAAACAAACTATCTTCTAAAGAAAAAATAATGTCTTCTCCGGAATCTGGTGAAAGCTCAAGAATAGTTAGTTCTCCTGTAGACAAAGACATTACTGAGCCTACTGAAGGACTTTATATGTGTAAACAATGCGATAAACGTTTCAGGCAATTATCTTATTTAAAGAAACACATAAGAAATCATACAAGAGAGAAGTCTTTTCATGTCAAAGATGTGATAAAAGTTTTAGGCAAATATTTGATCTTAAAAGACACATGAGACATCACACAGGTGAGAAGCCTTTTTCTTGTAAAGAATGTGATTCAAGTTTTTTTCAAATATATGACCTCCAACGACACATGAGAAGTCACACAGGCGAAAAGCCATATTTTTGCAAAGAATGCGACAAATGTTTCAGTGATGTATCTCATCTCAAAAAACACATGAAAACTCACACAGGGGAGAAACCATTTTCTTGTAAAGAATGTAGCAAAACATTTTGTCTTCTGTCCTATCTCAAAAGACACATGAGAACCCATACTGGAGAGAAGCCTTTTTCGTGTAAACAATGCGTCAAACATTTTAGTCGTATCTATCATCTCAAAAGACACATGAGAACTCACACATGAGTGAAGTCTTTTTTTGACAAACGATGTAATAAAGGAGAAGCTAGAGTTTTTATTAGGGGTGTCAACATTTACAAACGCAATTAATTTAAAAAATGAAGGCGTTTATATATATTAACGCTGATTAAAAACATTCCCCGAAGCAACCATCTTCCGCAGGCTCAGGCTTCCACGACATGTGTCAATCTCTGATAAAACATACTTCCGGCTTATAACATAGTGACTTACAAAATAAATCAATATCCAATTGATTTTTAGTGCTTTATTCTTGTCATTTTTTAGGCTTAGATAGTCTTTTATGGTAACAAGCCAAGGCGTCGCTGAGCCAGCAGCAACCTTAAAATGCAGCGGCAAAGGAAAGCGATATTTACTGATCGTCACGATGGGTTCAAAAAAGCATCAGTTCAGGGAGAAAGTTCACCTCTTACTGGTTGTTTTTATCCAGCTCATGAAGGAAAAGTTTGTTTTAAGAAGCCTGCACATGTAAAACAGTGTGACCGGAACTTCCTCCGCAGCACCCAGCAGCCAATCAGAATAGAGTATTGACCTGGACCATTTAAAGTGCAGAAACACAATGTTTGTTTCTTATGGCTGTATATTAGCGTCTTTATTTTCTTGGAGTAATATCTCACACACAAAAGTCTTTGGAGTTCTTCTTATCTTATTGTTGATTTGTTTTGTGCACACAAATTAACACTTTGAAAATGAAAAACATTTCAGACGTAGCAATGGAACATTTTAAACCCTTGTTTTATTTTGATGGTAAAAGCCGTATTATTATATTACGCTTTACTACATTCGTAGAAGGGCCAAAGCACTTTACAGTCAATGTGCCATTCACAACCTGATAGCAGGTTCCCTGCTGAACACTGGGGCCGTCCCATAACCACCAGGAGCAATGTGAGGTTTAGTGCCTTGCTCAAGGACACGCTGATGACTTTATTTTATAGTGGGGGAAAAAAAAATTCTGTGTCTCATAAAATTGAAATATTTTGGGGAAAAAAAAGTTTGTTTAAAACTCCTGGAGTCCCACCCTAATTAATTCCTAAAACTTCTTAAGGTTTTAAATGGTCTCTCTGTCTGAGTCAAAGTCCCATTGATGTTTGGATTGAACCCATCCACTGGTGGGGCAGTGGGCTGCAGACGTGCACAGGAGCCATTTGGTGGTTTAACCTGCCAGTCCAACCTCTTCATGCTGAGTGTCAAGCAGAGAGGCGTTACGTCCCATTTTTAGAGTTTTTGGAATGACTCGACCATGGATTTTAACTCTCAACCCTCCACTCTTGGGGCAGACACTTCCAAAAGTCCACTGAGCTGATATGATTCAGCAGATTGTCAGCAGAATAAAGTAATTCCTTCTGCTGACAAGCTGGATGGGTTTTTTTCCCAGAACATTGTTAACAGAGTGCATTGATGCAGTAATTCCATGAGAGGGGTGGGGGTACAAGCGCGTACTGAATGCACAGAAATAAACAGTTTTCTGAAGTCTTATGTGTGCTGAAAACATCCTTTTTGGGTTATTCTGATATGATATTCTAATTCTCAGTTCGTTTAGGTTTTAATTATCTATAAACCACAATTATTAAAAATGAAGGATTGATACATTTCAATCTAAACCTTCATCTCTCGAACGGCTTTATTGTGGTTGTAGTTTAAGCTGAAACAATATGTATGTTATCTAGATATGTACTATCATGACAACTCGAGACCTATTTTGTATACATCTTTAATTCTAACACTTTTTATGTCATCAGTGAACATTTCAGTATTAATTAAAATAAAAATCAATTACCACAGTTTATATTTTATGTCATGTGAGAAAGTAATTGTTTTGTGACGAAAGGATCTTTTCAAAGATAAAGAAAAGACTGGTGTTTGTGTCTTGTGTTTATGTGATTCATGTTTTCTAGTAGAGATTAGAACTGTTTATGTGTTCTGTGTAGTTCTCAGTGTTCTGTCCCAATCTTTACTGTGAAGAATAAAGTGAACATCAGTCAGAAATGTGGACTCTTTCCTACTGTGTGGTTTTCTGCTGTTTTTTTGGTTCTCTCCAGGTTCTAAAGCTGCAGCCTGTTCCAGAAAGCAGGATATGTTACATACCCGGGTAAGTTTAGTGTAAGGTGGTTGATAACCTCCCCTTTTGCTTCCAAAACTATATGTAACATAAAGAGCATAAGTAAGCATACAATAACTTACTCTCTGAACATAACCTAGCTTGACATAGCAAGTTTGAGCTTAGTGTGTTATTGAGGTTATTGAGCATGGCGTGTCCTTTAGACCAGTGTTCCCCAATCTTTTTGTGGTTGCGGACTGGTCAACCCATGAGGATTTATGAAGATTTTCCTGGAGGTGGGGGGTGCATTGACAAAAATACTATATACTCTATAAGAACATGTGCTTTAAACCTAATAATAAACATTTCTGACAATAGTTTTTATCATTATTTCACTCAGTCATCTCGCGCGTATATTTTTGGAGTATTGATTTAAAAAAAAAAAATATATATATATATATATATATATATATATATATATATATATCATACAAACAAAAACAGGCCTCTTACCGGTAATGTAGTGTTGTGTCAAGAGTTGTTAAATACTAGATTAAAAATTAAAAACGAGATCCTTACCTGCAGCTGGAAGCATCTGGGCGGGACGTGAGCGATCATAGTGGGATTAGTGGAGAGGCTGAGCCCCCGACTTGTTTTTTCTCATTTGTTTCCTGGTAGAAATCCAGCAAATGTTATACAGAATTCATGAAGCTGTTGCATGAGTTGTTCTTTTTTTCTGATTTGCTCATTTTGCTGTTCTTTGAGGTGTTGTGTTTTGGTGAAGAGCCCCCTTCTCTCTCTGGGGGTCACAGTCCTTTAACATTTGCTGCTTTCCTTCCTTTTTTTTTTAAATAAATTTACTGCTTTAAGGGTTTGTAGTATGCATGTGTGAGCATGTATGTGTCTGTATTTTAGTGTTTCATCTGCCATCATGAGATGTGTAATTATGACAAAAATATTTGTCTAGTATAAATCCGATTTATTTGATCCTAATCAATTTATCCAAACATATACTCAAAAATCTCTGTATTACCTGTTCAGTTACAACGTAAACAAAGTAATACTTGGTGCACAACTTTGCAAAACAATATATACACACAACATTTAATGTTACATTAACATTTCTGTTTTAATCCTACTTTTATTTGCCATGAATACAGAATTTCCTATGTTAACTTTGTGTCAAATATATATATCCCTGTGAAATAATTTTGATAGTAAGTTAACTGGGGAAATTTCATATTTAAGGCAAAGAACAGTCGTATTCAAAACCAAGACAAATGGTGTAGTATTCTTTTTTTTTTTGAGTCATACTGAACTGTTATACAATACAAATTTTACATTATTCCTCTGTCCAATATTTATGCATCTTATAAAAAGATAGTAATATGATATATGATGCAGTCAGTTGTTGGTAAATATATTTGGGTTCCTATATTTGTAAATCTGACTCAAAGAGCCAGTGCCTCATCAGCCACAAGCTTAACTGCACATCACTGGTCTGGTTAGGGGATTTAATATTCAGACTTTACCCTGGTTTATTTTATTAGAGAAATTATTTTGGATTTTTGAAGTGGAGCTGTATGAGCTCAGAGGCATTTACCCAATATGCTTGCAACATTTTGATAAATAAATGCATTTCCTAAAAGCACACATAGTCTGTAAATAATATTACTCTGTCATTGAAAGGACTTAAAAAGACTTGGACTCTACTTGAGACTTGTTGGTCTTGACTTGTGACTTGACTCAGACCTGAAGACTTGTGACTTTTGTGACTTGCAAAACAATGACTTGGCCCCACCTCTGTCTAGAGATGTACGGACTGAAAAACTGAACAGATTAGAGAATAAGATTGATACTCTGTTCGCCCGCTTAAAAGTCTCTTTTGGGAAGATGGGAACCAGCATGGAGTGAGTTACGGTTTGTCTTGGAGGAGACCATAAAAATTGACCTGGATTGGTGACTATTCTGTCACAAGCAGTACATATGGACAATCAGTGACTGGACAGAATCTAAAGTGTCTGCCTGAGTCTGATCATCTCTAATCGGATGTCGCTAGGCCAAGGACACACTCCCCCGACCGAACCAAAACGAATTGGGTGAAAGTGCAAAAGGCAGAGGAAGTTGTCATGGAAACCTACATCCCTTCCCTCTTTATGACCATTTCCCTAAATCTTAACACCTTTGTGACTCTCTATTCTAGTCTCACTCTGACTGTGCCATCCAGCACTGTGCGATAACACATAGCTGCTGGAAGGCCGAACGTGTGGGCGATTGTTCGTATGGATCCGTCATCTTTGTGAATCAATCTTGCTTGAATGTTGATGTATTTTTGCTTGCACTTCAGTCAACGCCATTCTACTGTAACAGACTGAAGGTGCTTGATTTTTGATATCATATTCAGTTCTCCCTCATGACTTTCTGGGCGATGAGCGCCGCCAGAATTGTGTGGCTGCTGCCCACCACCACCATCAGTTTCCCTTGGGATCAATGAAGTATCTATATATACATTCAAAAATCTACGCTTTGGCTTTGGAATCTGATGCAGAGAACCAACAAAGAGAAGAAACCCACACTTTGTAAAAGAGTCCACACTTCTGACTGATGTTCACGTTTACTTTATTCTTTACATTAAAGATTGGAACAGAACACAGAACATAAAAGAACAGATAAAAAGTTGTAATCTCTAATAGAAAACATAAATCACAGTACCACAAGGCAAAAACACCAGTCATATTTTTGGAAAATGTAACAAATAATTCAAAACACAATTTTTTCATAGGTACATCTAAAAAAACCTCTGAAAAGGTTGTCGTAAGTCGATTTTGTACGGAATCCTTACACAAATGGAAAAATAAAAATCCTTTATATTTTGATATTTCTAGCTTATAGATGTTGAAAACCTAAAAAGTAGTGTCATAGAAGATTAGAATGTCAAATCAGAACAATCAAAAAAGCACACACTCTACAGACTTTGGAAAACTACATTTCTCCTTTTTGGCTAAACATACCTGATCCCAGGTAATTAGAAATAGATAAGGCCGGACTTCTGAAAAACCAGCAGGGAGCCTACATTTGAGGCCTGGAGGTTGCAGTCTTTTACTGCAGTGCTCTGCTGGGACTTTACCTAAATTTAGAGTTTCCATTAAACCCTTTATTACATTGTTAAAAAGGCTTTGCTCATGTATGAGTAATCATGTGCAATTTGAGATGAGACATGTGATTAAATCTTTTATCACATTCTTTACAAGCATAGAGATTCTCTCCTGTGTGAATTCTCATGTGTTTTTTGAGATTACATGTACGATTAAAACGTGAATAGCATTCTTCACAAGAAAAATAATTTCCTTCTATGTGAGTTCTCGAGTGACATTTAAGATGAGATATACAACTAAAACTTATTTTACATAGTTTACAAGAAAAAAGCTTATCTCCTGTATGATCTCTCATGTGAATTCTGAACAGAGACCAGTAAACAAAACTTTGATTGCATTCTTTGCAGACAAAAAGGTTTCCATCAGACTCTGTATTCTCTTTGTCTACATTAGAACTAACTGTTATTGAACTCTCAGCAGATCTTGCAGGGGAAACTCTCCTCTCTTCTGTAGATGGTTGGCATTCCTGAACCATACTTGCCTTCTTGAATTTTTTTGTAACAGAACCAGACTGACTTTCTGACATGTGAGAGCTGTCCACATTTTGGACATGACTTCTGTCTCTTCTCTTCTGATCTCTGTTCTGTGGGTCTGTCACACCATCTTCTGTTGGTGTCGATTCTTCATATTTGTTTCCTTTTTCATCCTGACCATCAGTTGCATTAAAGCTTCGTTGTTTGTATAGCTCTGTGTCACGGAGCTCATTTACCTCATAAGTAGGAATCGCAATCAATGTATCCGTCTCCTGCTTCAGATCAAGCTGCTTCTCATCCTGACTGATGCAGAGTTCTTCTTGCTCCTCTTTAATCTGTGTAGGTTCTGGTTCCTTTTGCTCTTCTTTAATTTCTGTAGGGTCTAGCTCCTTCTCTTCCTCTTTAATCTGTGTAGGTTCTGGTTCCTTATGCTCCTCTTTAATTTCTGTAGGGTCTAGCTCCTTCTCTTCCTCTTTAATCTGTGTAGGTTCTGGTTCCTTATGCTCCTCTTTAATTTCTAGAGGGTCTAGCACCTTCTCTTCCTCTTTAATTTGTGTAGGTTCTGGTTCCTTATGCTCCTCTTTAATTTCTACAGGGTCTAGCTCCTTCTCTTCCTCTTTAATCTGTGTGGGTTCTTGTTCTTTTTGCTCATCTTTAATTTCTGTAGGATCTGGCTCCTTCTCTTCCTTTTTAATCTGTTGTGGTTCTTGTTCCTTTTGTTGCTCTTCAATCTGTGGAAGTACTGGATCCTCCTGTTCCACTCTGAAGTTCCGTTGCTGGTGGCAACGGTCCTCCTCTTCAGTCACCCAATGCTGGGGGAAGACTGTTTCAACACAAACACAGAAAGAAGAAGCCATTTATACTTTTAAAGGACTTTTTGTATTGTCAAGCATCAACAAAAATGTAAATCCATGGATGGGACCATGTAAATTTGCCTCCTCCCATTTCCTTTCAAGTTATCTATTAAACTTCTTGTGACAATCTTTATTTTTTAAACTTGTCCTGTGCACAGGGGCCCCCAATGCCAGAGAGCACAGGAGCACAGAGAGTGAAATTTCCAACCCAGCCAGATAAACAGGGCCGCACCTCAGGGCCCAGCATGGGGCCCAAGCCCTGGACAGCCCCCCAATCACAGACCCACCACCACCTGGGAGTTCTGGACGTTTACCCCCCCCGAGCGAGCTACTTTTGAGATTGAGATATATATTGCAGCCATTCGCTAAAATCATTCAAGTTCATTTTTCTCATCATGAATGTACACACAGCACTCCATATTGTCAAAAAACACAGCATTTTTGACATTTTGCAGATTCATTAAAAAAGAAAAACTGAAATATTACATAGTATAAAAAATGCAAAATTATAAAATATAACAGAGTGAAAACCGCTTTCCCCTCCTGAGGCGCTGGACGGTTTGCCAGAACCTCTTTGAGGCCAACCGATAGACTTTCTCCATGGCCTCACCGAACAGGACAGAGTTTTTACCTCCACTACAGCCCGGGCCACAGCTCGCTTAGACTCCCAATACCTGTCAGCTGCCTCTGGAGTCCAACAAGTCAGCCAAACCTGATAGGACTCCTCCTTCAGCTTGACGGCATCCCTTACTTCCAGTGTACACCACTGGGTTTGAGGGTTGCCGCCACGACAGGCACCAGAGACCTTGCAACCATAGCTCCAAACAGCATTAGAGACAATGGAGGTGGAAAACATGGTCCATTCAGACTCAATGTCACCAGCCTCTCTCTGTACCCAAATGAAGCTCTCCCGGATGTGGGAGTTAAAGACTTCTCTGACGGAGGGCTCAGCCAGGCGTTCCCAGCAGACCCTCACAGTATATTATACTATATATATATATAGTATAGTCTGTAGAGGTGAGCTCAACTATATCTAGCCGGTATCTCTCAACCACTGACCACAGTGTGTATATATAAAAACCCTTATGTTCCTCGTTAGGTCTGCCTCTTGTCGCGGTGAGTGGACTTATAAAACAAATACAATCCAACATTCAAAATTTTAAGGCAGAAAAATATTCTGTTGTGAAATTTGACTCCTGCTGATGTGTGATTCAATAGAAGAGACATTTTAACATATGACCAGTCTCTTTTGTTTATTCACACTGATGTTTTTATATGAAAGTAAAACAAGAGGAAATATGGGTCAAAGTCAGATCTGTACAATATAGATTTATTTTGAAAAAGCTAAAATTATTTAAAACATCAAAAGTGTTAACCACTGACAATTCAGTATATTTTCTCCTTCATTTAAAAGAAGACTTCTTTAAACAATCACCTGACATGATGGCGACCTTCCACAGAACTAAGGTGCAATGAAATTATTTTTCAATCATGTCAAGTAAAACAAAATTTAAAATAAATAAAAAGAGGAAAAGTTATTAGTAAACAATGTCATGGTTACACAGCATCATCTATGATAATCTTGTCTATTTTTGACATTTTAAGAACCTTATAAATTAATAGGTTATAAACAATTAGGCTTGAAAATAAAAAAAAGGAAAAAGGTTTCCTCATCACTGTCCGTCCAGCCGAACCAGGAGATGTTGATACCTGCCAAACCCAACTGGCTGTGATGATTTTGCTGAGCTGCCTTTTCTAATCCCCAACAAAACACTGATGATCCAAACTATAATTGTAAGGAGAATAAATTAGATTATACTTAATATTTGGACACGTGCCGTTTTTTGAAATATATGTTAAAAATACACAATTGAAAAGATGTAATCTAGTTTATGCTCAAAATTCATTTGAAAATATCTTTTGACAAAATATTTTAAGAAAAATTGTTCATCTTGGTAAGAACATAATTATATAATTTTCTTTGGATTGTCAGCAGAAGAGCAGCATCAGTCATTTAGGTTACATTACCACAGAAATATTTAAAGGATCTGCTTAACTGGGGCTCTGTGACTGTGTATGTAGAGGGTTAGCTGCAATATTAACTCAAGTCCAAATGGCTAATGACAGCATGTTCAACTCAGCTAAGGGTTAAACAGGAAGAAAAAACTCCTCACACTGTAATCACAACATTATATATAATCATTTGCCTTACAGTTTTATCATGAGAACAGGATGACGTTTTACAAATTCATGTATTACTCTTAGGACTCGGCTTTTTCATCAACATTCTGTGAATAAGCTAGGAAGTAAAAGCAAATTATCAGAGTTTCTTCTTTTAGTTTAGAGTGTTGCTGCCGCAAAGGTCTAAACTTGGTTGATTTTGCTGGAAAACTATCATTTATTTCACTCTGAGATTGAGTGTGCTTCAAGTGATAAAAAAAAAAGATTGGTAGTATTTCCGGTTTAAGAAGGAACAGGCCTTCTAAACTATTTGCAGTGTATATTACTTTGGTTTTAGTTGAATTGTAAATAACTAAAAATACCTCTTACCTTGTGTTTGCTTACCTCACGTACAGACGCTAGTGAAGAGGACAAAAGAAATTCACCAAAAGAAGAGTTTAGACAAACGTTTACTCTCTATGTGATGACTAACCCTCTAACGTTGAATTGCCAAAGAGGAGAAAATGCTCGCAGTTGGCGAGTGTTAATTTCAAACTTGAAAAATGCAAAGTAAAAGTCTATCGTGATAGACTGATAGAGAAAAGGTTATATCACAATATCAATAGTTATCGTTTTATCACCCAGCCCTAATTACTGTTATGATGTATTGTTTAAAAATTTGTATTAAAGCTACAATAAGATATATATATATATTTTTATGACATATTAGGACCACTGAAAAAACTTTGGAACTTGTTTTGAGTTGTAAAACTCACACTAAACACGTAATAGAGGTAAATATGTTTTTTTTTTTTGTCTAAACATTACTTGCAATGTACTATACTTGAAAAACTTTACATAATATGCGTAAAATATAGAGTACTTACCGATTAAAATTCATGATGTAATCATTAGGACACTGCTGCGTTGCTGAGCTGGAGACTTTAGCTAAAACCGCGTCAGCATCGACAGTCCGGCATGATTTGTGGGCGTGGACAAGAAACATAAGAGCAAATAAAGACTCAATCCGGTCCCGCCTCTTTTCGCCATATTTGGAACATCCGCATTAGGCGGAGTTAAATCCAGCCAAAATGGCTGCTCTTGTGAGCTGAGAATTTAGGCTTTAAGAAGAGGACCGTAGAAGTTAATGGATGACGTCAGAGGTTGTTGTGTTGCTTAACTACAGAGTTTACCGCTTCAAGATGGCGGACCGGAACCCTCCAACAAAAACAGTCATCGGTCCACTTTCACTTGGACCAGAATGTTCTGGAAGATGAAGCTTCTCTCCTTTGTTGAAGTGAACATACCTATCTGGTGCAGCTGAAGCTGTGGTTTCCAGATGATATCCAGCAGTCTGCGCTGACGACAGAGCTGCTCCTCGTACTGGACGATGGTTCCTTCACAGTGTCTGAAGATTTCTTCAGCAGCAGCAGCTAGTCGCTCGCTGATAAACTCTCTCAGAGACTGAAGTGAAGACATCGTTACTGCAGCTGCTCCGAGCTTCAGCTCCAACTCACACAAACACCAAAGTCCTCTGAACACAAGCTAACGCTGCTCGCGCGTCGTGCTGTTCTTCTTCTGTAGTTACGGGCTGTTGGAAGGCAGCTTGTTGGTGCATTAGCGCCACCACCTGGTCTGGAGTGTGAATGCAAATGTTTCTCACCTTCTTTGGTCGCAAAATAAAAGTCAGTCATATTCTTCCGAGTATTTTTGTATTTCATAGAAATTCAACCACATATTTGTGACTCAGTTCATTACTTACAATATTTTACTTAAGATACACTTGTTTAAAATGATTAAACTATAGCCAAAACTCTAAATAAGACTGAAGCTGATTGGTCCATAGCAGAAGCCTGACAGACAGGAAAGAGTCTGAAGAGACCAGAAGAAAAAGAGTTGTTCTTTCCATTTCTCTGAACAGCTAATCTGAAAACACAAATCTAAACAATGACGACAAACAACACTCAGCAGAAACAACACAACATGAGGAAGTGATCTGTTCTTATAGCAGAGTAAAAGAGGAAGAAACAGAATCACTGATCTGTGCTGCAGCTGTGATCACACGGTGAGTCGAGACTCTTCTTTAGATCTCTGAAGAAAATCAACTTTGTTTGTTGAACTTTGTTTTTGCTAATTTGACTGTTTGTTTCAGAAAGTTTAAAGAGATTTTCTTCTTTCTCTATAAACTCTCATTTCTTTGCTGTTTAAAGATTTGATCTCATTACTGATCAACAACTGAGGATTAATTCTCACTTATTGATCAGTTATTGTTTTACTGATTTATGAAGAAAATAGAAACAAATGATGTTTTTATAGAAGATTTTTACAGAATTAATTGTTGTTGTTTACAGAAGTGAAACTGGTCTAGAAAGAGTTTCTGTCAGAAACACAAACATCATGAATCTCTGCAGTTCAAAGGTTTCGTTTCTGACTCCCAAACCTTCCTGTTCTCCTCCATCCAAATCTGTGTGAGAATCAAAGTTCATCTGAAAGTCTCTGTTAGAGCTTTGAGAGGAAGAATTCATTTCTTTGTTTCTTTTCTCCTCATTGTTTGATTTCTGTCTGTTTTTCTTGATCTGCTTCATGTTTCCTGAATTGTAGAAACAGGAAGTTTGTTGTTTCTTTGTCAAAGTGACTGAATGACTGAAATGTTGCTCCATCATGGAGTGTTTGCTGCTGCAGCTCCATGTCTCCATCTGATGGAGGGAGAGCAGAAGTGCAGCAGCTGATGTTCAGCAGCTTCCTCTGTCCCACACTGCTGTCTGACTGCATTCACCTGAACCTGAGAGGAAACACAAGAGAAGAGCCAATCAGTGGAGGAGCAGCTGATCTGTTTGTGAAGGAGGATCAGAGCTGATGATGAGGGTTTCCTCTGCAGATGAAGGATGAAGGTGTGTGTGAGCTGATGTGGATCCAGTGAATCCAGTAGCATGGATCAGTGTGAGGACACACAGGATGGAGCCCCTCCCTCTAAAAGCACTCTGTGTGGGGAAGATGAGAGCCAGAGCAAAGCTCAGAGGTGAGATGAACATCTCTAACTGTCCAGGACTCTTCTCCATGTCAGAGCTCAGCACTCAAACCAGCAACCTTCATTCTTCACAGGAACCAACATGGATCTGAATCTGGATCCAGCTGTGTGTCCAACAGGAGTGACAGATCAAAGGGTTGGATTCCTTACTTTAAATCCATCAGTCCAGCAGTGGAACAGTAAGTGTTTGTCAGAGTTAAAGGAGTCTGGAAAATAGTTCAGATGATCAATAGTTTTACGGTTAAAAGTTAAAATTCCATCAATTGTCACCTAGGTGTGTGGAATTTGTTCTCTGTCTTTGACCAACCCCTGGAGGATTGGTGAGCTGCAGTCACAGCTTGAAACACGCCTGAAAAACAAGACCAAATGCTAGGATTCAGTGGTCAACTCAGTTTGAAGACCAAATTCCAGTCGATGCAAAGGTTTACTACAAGGCAGGACAAAAAGTCCTTTCAGTGCAACAGGAGGTTACATAAATCTGCAGTTGTTCAGTTACAACAGTTTGGAAACAGAAATGTATTAAAGCATTGCTTTAATACATGTAACGTTAACATTTTAATTACATTTAACGTTAGCGGCTCTATTTTGAGTTGAAATCCCGTAAGCATGATGTTATTCATTCTTAGTTGTTGATCCGTGTCGTTCTGTCTTCTATCCATGAGGCCAAGCCGATTATCTTGTTGTTCATTTCGTACTTTTTTTTGTCGGAATTCCTGCACGAGTGCCAGCAATGGAGTTAGCTTAGCCTCCATAGCCAGCAATGGAGTTAGCTTAGCCTCCATAGCCAGCAATGGAGTTAGCTTAGCCTCCATAGCCAGCAATGGAGTTAGCTTAGCCTCCATAGCCAGCAATGGAGTTAGCTTAGCCTCCATAGCCAGCAATGGAGTTAGCTTAGCCTCCATAGCCAGCAATGGAGTTAGCTTAGCCTCCATAGCCAGCAATGGAGTTAGCTTAGCCTCCATAGCCAGCAATGGAGTTAGCTTAGCCTCCATAGCCAGCAATGGAGTTAGCTTTCTTGAATGTCTGCTTGTTTGGCTTGGATATCTTCCAATACAGCTTTAAGTTCTGCCAGTTCAGCTTTAGGTGCCATGTTCAGCTCTCTCTGTAGCAGAATATCTGCTATTTAATATAAAGAATATATAAAAAAACGCTCGAAAAAACGTCAGGAATCGAGAGCCGAAGAAATCCTCGTGTGCAGCCGCGAACCGGAACCGGAAATCTCTAACTGTCCAGGACTCTTCTTCATGTCAGAGCTCAGCACTCACACCAGCAACCTTCATTCTTCACAGGAACCAACCTGGATGTGGATCTGGATCCAGCTGTGTGTCCACCAGGAGTGACAGATCAAAGGATATAAATCCTGACTTTAAACCCATCAGTCCAGCAGTGAAACAGTAAGTGTTTGTCAGAGTTAAAGGAGGCTGGATAATAGTTCAGATGATCAATAGTTTTCAGATGAATGACTTGAGTTCTGGTTCAGTTCTTGATCTCTCTGATCAGACTCACTTGGAGCTTCATGTGTGATGAGATCTTTTCAGTTGAGTCTTCTGAGAGTTTCTCTGAGATCAGAGATGTTGGAGAAGAAAACATGTTGACTCTGACTGACAGCAGCAAAAGTCTAATGAGAAGGATCACTGCAGACTCCTATGGATTCAGATTTTCATCAATTTACAAACATTAGATTGTTGTAGTTTTACTTTGTTATCAGAATTTCTACATATAAAAAAATAAATAAATTAAATGTTTACAAAAATAAAACTTGTTTGACAATTATAAAATGACCAAACATTTTCACTTAAACTCTTAGCTGTTGATCCAAACACCTCATGTTTTTTAGACTAAGCAGTTCAGTCTGTGTTAATGTCAAAGTCAGGTCACACAGAGAGTCCAGTCTGCAGCATCCAGCTGTGAGTCCATGAAGAGTGACTGGTCCAAAGTAAATCCTTCAAAATTCACAACTGAACCAGAACTTTGAGACTCACAGTAAGAAACAGTTTCTAGTGAACAAAGCAGAGTTCAGCTCTCAACAGGAGCAACAATGTTCTCATCAAGAACATCAGCTGATCCATCAGGAAGGGGTTGGACAAAATAACTGGAACACTTGTTAAATTTGGAGAAACTTTATTTCCTTAACGTCCACAGAGAGAAGAAGAGGAGCGGACTCCAGTCTGCAGAAAGACCCAGATCTGGTGAGTCAGAGCCTGATCATCTGCTGATGGATTCTTCTGCAAACATCTGCTGGGGTTGTGTTGAACACTCATGAAGGAGCTTTCTTCTCTGCTCTTTCAGCAGATGTTGGTCTGCAGGAGATCTTTGGAGAACATCAGATCAGTCTGAGGAGCAGAAGTGAACATGTGGCTGAAGGAAGTGAAGAAGCAGGAAGAGAAACGCTCCTCAACAGCGTCTACACTGAGCTCTACATCACAGAGGAACTGAGACCAGAGGGTCACAGCCAACATGAGGTGATGCAGCTGGAGACGACCACCAAGACCAACAAGCTCCATGACACTGCAATCAAGAACCCAGACATCTTCAAAGTCTTCTCTGACCAACACAGATCCATCCGAGTGGTTCTGACCAGCGGAGTTGCTGGAGCTGGAAAAAGCTTCTCAGTGCAGAAGTTCACTCTGGACTGGGCCGAGGGCTCGGAGAACCAAGACATCAGTGCTGTGGTTCCTCTTTCCTTCAGGGAGATGAACTTGATCAGAGATGAGCAGCACAGTCTTCTCACTCTGATCCAGCTTTTCCATCCAACACTCCAGAAGATCCCAGCAGAACAGCTGTCTGTCTGGAAACTTCTGTTCATCTTTGATGGTCTGGATGAAAGCAGACTTTCTCTGGACTTCAACAACAGTCAGGTGGTGTCTGATGTCACACAGAAGTCCTCAGTCAGCGTGTTGATCACTAACCTCATCCAGGGACGTCTGCTTCCCTCAGCTCTGGTCTGGATCACTTCCAGACCTGCAGCAGCCAATCACATCCCTCCTTCATGTGTGGACAGACTGACAGAAGTACGAGGCTTCAGTGATGCTCAGAAGGAGGAGTACTTCAGGAGGAGATTCCCAGATGAAGAGCTGTCCAGCAGAATCATCTCCCACATCAAGGGCTCCATGTCCCTCTACATCATGTGTGAAGTTCCAGTCTTCTGCTGGATCACTGCTGTGGTTCTGGAGAACATGCTGACCACAGAGCAGAGAGGAGAGCTGCCCACCACCCTGACTGACATGTACTCACACTTCCTGATGGTCCAGACAAAGAGGAAGAAGAACAAGTACCAGCAGGAACATCAGACAAGTCCACAAGAGCTGACAGAGACTGACAGGGAAGTTCTTCTGAAGCTGGGGAGGCTGGCATTAGAACATCTGGAGAAAGGAAACATCATGTTCTACCAAGAAGACCTGCAGCAGTGTGGTCTGGATGTCACAGAGGCCTCAGTGTACTCTGGAGTTTGTACTGAGATCTTCAGAAGAGAGTGTGAGATCTTCCACAAACCGGTCTACAGCTTTGTTCATCTGAGCGTTCAGGAGTTTCTGGCTGCAGTTTACATTTTCCACTGTTACTGCAACAGGAAGGAAAAGGTCATTGAGGACTTCCTGAAGAACGACATGGAGAACCCATCCCTGGATGAGTTTCTGAGGAGAGTCATGGAGAAATCCCTGCAGAGTCAAACTGGACACCTGGACCTGCTGGTTCGCTTCCTTCATGGTCTCTCTGTGGAGTCCAACCAGAGACTCTTAGGAGGCCTGCTGGGTCAGACAGAGAAGAATCCAGGAACCATCCAGAGAACCATCAACAACCTGAAGAAGATCAACAACAAAGGAGTCTCTCCTGACAGAAGCATCAACATCTATCACTGTCTGATGGAGATGAAGGACCTCTCAGTTCATCAGGAGATCCAAGAGTTCCTGAAGTCAAACAACAAATCAGAGAAGAAACTCTCAGAGATCCACTGCTCAGCTCTGGCCTACACTCTGCAGATATCAGAGGAGGTTCTGGATGAAGTGGACCTGGACCAGTACAAGGCATCATATGAGGGTAAACGGAGACTGATCCCAGCTGTGAGGAACTGCAGGAAGTTCAGGTGAAGATGAAGAAGAAAATCAGTTTGTTTTTCACACACATGCTAACGTTTAAGCTAAATCGCAAAGGATCAGATTTGTCCAAATGAAATCCAATCCAGAACTTTCTGAATGGTTTGAACAGGAAGCAGACGGTCCAGAATGAGAGCATGTCTTCATTTCCACAATGTCATTTGAGAAGCACATTCAAGTACCAGCAGGAACATCAGACAAGTTCACAAGAGCTGACAGAGACTGACAGGGAAGTTCTTCTGAAGCTCTGTCGAAGCTCCACCCCCTGGCCACATTCTTTGCTGTTTCCCTTTTACAGGCTGTAAACACAGCGCGTAAACAAACAGACCGGCACCTTAACGCAGTGGAGGGGTTTGAGAGCCGGAGTGATCCCAGGGTCTAAGCTGTGTGGGGCTTTGGCCCCAGGTAGGGTCCTCCATGGCAGACAGGTGCTAGGTGACGAGCCAGACAAAGAGCAATTCAAAGCCCCTCATGAGAAGAAAAAATACTGATCCAGTAATGTCGTCCAAATTGGTATCACCGGGGCCCCATCCTGGAGCCAGGTCCAGGGTTGGTGCGAGCGCCTGGTGACTGGGGCTCTTCCACAGGCCCAGTCACTCTCCCACCCCCTGCAGGAGAGTTTAGAAGGGGCAGGTGTAATGTAGTTTGGGTCAGTCAAAGGCAGGTGCTTCGGTAGCCCAGACCCGGTCATGGAACTTGGCTTTTGGGACATGGAACGTCACCTCTTTGGAAGTTAAGGTGCCTGAACTTGTGCGGGAGGTTGAGAGGTTCTGGTTAGATATAGTTGGGCTCACCTCCACGCACAGCCTGGGCTCTGAAACTCTGTCCCTTGAAAGAGGTTAGACTCTTTTTCTCTCTGGACATTGGTCCCATTGAGACTATATTCTCCCCATACTTTGGCTGTTTACAGCTTCAGAGCTGGTAATTGTAACGATGAAAACATCAACAAATCATTTAAACACTCTCAACATTCAAGCATCATCATGAGGTCTGAGTGACAGCTGTCAGTCTCTGCGATCCAGATGTTCTACTGTGAACTTTGTGGTTCAGACCAGACCTCAGATCACTGACAGACTGAGGACAGCATGAAGCTCCATGGAGCTCCACCTTCTCTCCTCCAGCTGCAGATGAAAGCAACTCAAAGATGAAGGACTGAGAGAGACTGATGAGGAGGACTGTTTCATGATGAAGATGAAGCTCTGATGAAGAGACAAATGTCCAACTGGAACTTCATCACAGTGTGAATTCATCAGAAGATCACCTGTTTCTGTCTTTCTCTTCACAGAATTCCATCACGATGTGGACTCTCAGAGACTCACTATGAAATTGTGGCCTCGGCTCTGAAGTCCAACCCGTCCCACCTGACAGAACTGGACCTGAGCAACAATAATCTGAAGGATTCATCCGTGAAGGTTCTGTGTTCTGGACTGGAGAGTCCAAACTGCAGACTGCAGACTCTGAGGTCAGAACATTGACGCTGCTGGTTGGTTCATTTCTACATTTGTAATTCTGCACTGAAGCTGAAAGGTTTGGATTCAAAGATGTTCTGGATTTTCCAGAAACTGAACATCTTTGATTCTTTGAAGAGTCTGCAATGGAAGAAAACAGTTGTTGAGCTTTTCTTTCCAACAAAGACGTTTCCATGGCAACCGAAGGTTCAGCTGTTGAAACATTTGAAAGATTTATGAGTTTGAAGTGAATACAACAAGAACTCAAACTAATGACAGACCAGTCATTCTAATCAAACCTGCCTGAAAGCAGACCAAGGTCAAAGTTCAAATCAGACACAGCAAAGCATGTAAGCATCCACAAACACGCACACACAGAGACACAAATGTGAGAGCAGACTAGAGAGGAAAAGCAGAGAAAGAAGGAGAGTTTTGGTGAAGAGAAATGAAAGAATTGAGTCAACCTGCAGAGACAGATCTCCAGTAGCAGCTGGGACCAGAACAGCAGTCCATGAAAGGTTCTGGTCCAGCTGCACCTGCAGCTCCACTGAGCTGTGATGGAAACGTCCTGAGAGTCTCAAGGAGGAAGTTTGTCAGTTTGGAGCTTTGGCAGACGTCCACTAGATTAGAGTCAGTCAGACTGTTGAAGCTTCATGTTGGAGTCAGCTGAAGTCAGGAAGTCATTTCTGACAGTGGACTTGTGTTCAGAAGAACCCACTTCACAGTCAGTCCTGACAGCAGAACCATCAGAACTCTGCAGTCTGACTGTTATCAGACACATTCATACACAGAGATGCTGAGATAAACATTGAACATCTGAACACATCTGATCCACTTCACAGCGTTCACACTTTTCTGTCTGATTTCAGGTTGATGAACTGCAGATTGTCAAAGATCAGCTGTAAAGTTCTGGTCTCAGCCCTGAAAAACAACCCGTCTAATCTGACAAAACTGGACCTGAGCAGGAACAAGAACCTGCAGGATACAGGAGTTCTTCATCTGTGTGGTTTTCTGGAGAGTCCAGACTGCAGACTGCAGACTCTGAGGTCAGACTCCATGTTTCAGTTGTGTTCACATCAATATGATGACAAAGTTGTGTTGACACTAAACTGCAGACATGAGGCTGATGTTCCCCTGCTGCATGCTGACCATCTTCATGCTGAAGGCTGTTTTCATTTCAGAAATGTCCAGATTCTGAATCTGATCTGCAGCAGCATCTTTCTGCAGCTGCTTGTTCAAAGCTGTCTATTGACATTTGTGCTCCACAAAGTTCTACTTGCAGCTATCAGCTCTTCTTTGTGTTTTTGCTTTGGTTCAACAGACTTTTTCAAAGCAAATGCAGAAGAAGCAGACGTGCACGCTCACATGCACTCTGAGTCCTGCTGTGTTTCAGCAGATGCAGCTGAGAGTCCAAAGGCTGATGTTTGTGAGCAGACAGTGACGTCGTGCTGCAGCTGGATGCTGCTCTGACAGACACATCCTCACATCCTCCACAAACATCCTCATCTTTTCATCCACAAACATCTGCTCACATCCATCAAAGCTCCCAGCAGCTTCTGACTCTTCATTCAGAGCTGAAGTCATTGATCAGGATCAATGTCCAACATTTGCTGCTGACACTTCCTCATCACTTCCTTCTTCTTCTCTGCTTCTGCTGGACTCTTCTGATCTGCTGCTGTTGCTTCACATCTTTGGACTTTTTCCAAACTTTCTGATCTTCTTCAGGTCTGAACTCTTTAGAAGAACTGAAGGATGAAAAACATGAACTTTGTCTTAAACTCAACTCTTTCTTCTGGATTCAGGTTGATGGGCTGCAGTTTGATCAGCTGTGCTGTTCTGGTCTCAGCTCTGAAGTCAAACTCATCACACCTGATAGAACTGGACCTGAGATACAACAACCTGCAGGATTCAGATGTTCAGCAGCTGCAGGATCTGGTGGTGAATCCAAACTCCAAACTGCAGACTCTGGGGTCAGTAGAGGGTTGGAGTCAGTCCAGCTGCTTCCAGATGTTTTGTCCTAAAGTTAGTCTGAGAGCAAAGATGCAGAGTTTCCTGTGAAGCTGCAGCTTCTCAGTGAAGCTCTGAGGAGAATGATGACAGGCTTCAGGACAACAGTCAGCCAATCAGAGCAGCAGAAGCTCCAACAGGTGAAGATGACAGGAAGCTGCTGCTCTGAACAGAACTGAAGCTCCTGCTGCTCTTTCTGCTGCTGTGCTGCATCACTGACTGACACACCAGGATCAGGAGACACTCCTTCATCTCTGTGTTTCTGCTTTCTCTTTGTAGGTGGGAGGGACTTTTTTTCTCTTTCGAATGATCAACCAGAGAAGAACATTATCATCTTCATCATCATCTGGTCTACAGAGATGTTGTTCCTGGAGGAGGAGAGCAGAGTGATGGAGGAATCAGAGGAAGTGGAGATGAGTGTCAGAGCTGCAGCATGAACTGATCTGAGATCAGCTCCACTGTCTCTCTCAGCATCAAGTGGACAGTTATTGTGCTGCAGCTCCCCCGGTGGACTGATGGAGAACTGCACTTCATCTTCTCATTCTAACTTGGAGTGTTGGGAAGTCTTCTGCTTCTCTTCTCTCTCGTATTGGGAGCTTCTCTTAACTTTGTCCACACGCTCTTGCCGTAGTTGCTGATGTCATCCTTCCTGTCAGCTGACGTCTGTGTTTCTCTGTACATTTTCATGAGGGAGCAGCTGTGAGCATTTCTGCACTAAAGTCAGTTGATCAAACAAAGCAACAAATATTGATCAATCATTGATCAGATTTCTCCTCATCTGTCCTGAAACTGTTTCTCTGAATGATCTGTGTTGGTGATTCATCAGATTCAGACATGATGGTTTCTTGCAGAAGCTCAGAAGTCTTTTCTCATGTTTCTTGGACTCCTGCACCTCTCTGTACCACAGAGTGGACCAGCATTCTCTGAACATCCTTCAGCTGGTCCAGAAAGCAGCAGCATGGCTGTTGACCAAAGAAAGACCACCTTCCAGCAGTTCTGGCCTCATGATTCTCCATCTGTGTGCAGTTCAGCTTTTAGTTCTTCTTTTTCATCTTTGATCTTTACCAGAACTTTCAGAATCACAAAGTGGACCGAGGTCCTCTGATCAAAGACTGCTAGGTTTATATTCTGTTTATCATTATTTATTTTGTTCTAATGTAACCATGGTAACCGTTATTCTGTCTACTCTGAGTTCTGGAGCAGAAATCTCATCTGATCTCAGTTAGTGAACAAAAGCATTATGTATTTTCTATTAATAATTAAGTGCTCAAGTTGTGATATGCATTTTAGCTGCAGTTTTTCCAGAAGTTTCCTCTAAATCCAGTTGAATCTCATCATTTTCTATAATGTGTTAAACTAGTAGAAACTTTCTGAGCATAAAGTCTGTTTTCTACAGAGGACATGAATGAACAGAGTGGATCTTAGTGAGGAATGACAGCCTCTGGATGCAGAGAATCACTTTGATGCAGCTGCTGCAACAACACGAACTGCATTGAAGCAGGAGGGAGAAGGGAGACACCTGCTGGCTGTTTTCAGAACTGCATCTTAGTGTCAAAAGGTTCCAAACTGAAAGCTGACTGTCAAATTCAGATATAAAATTCCATAATGAAATCTTGTTTTAGAAGAAGCTTTTTAACCACTTCATTTTTGAGGACGTTATTAAGAGTAGAACAATGAATAAAGTTCAGTCTTCTCAAATTCATGACCACAGATTTCTGAATGCAGTGGCTTTGGTTTCTCCACAGAAAATGAAAAAGGATCTGATCAATGCTTTTTTGCTGTCCAGAAAGAGGGAGGATGCAACATAAACCAGCCTTGAGATTCATTCTGCTATTGCTAAAACTCTTTAATAACAAATCTCTTTGGAGCCAATGATTGAGCTTTTTTTGTGCTTTTTTTAATCATAGGATTCTCTGTCTTTTTGATCTTTTGTTACCTGCTGGCCTAAATATTCATGGCATAAATCATAAATATTATCAATTATATCACATATATATATATATATATATATATATATATATATATATATATATATATATATATATATATATATATATATATATAATACTGACAGCAGTATTATAAATTGAGGGTTGAACACATTTTTTAAGAGGAAATAATTCATATGTCTTTAAATTTAGATAGAGGCATGACGCCTTTAACGAAAAAATAGTTCAATCATTTGAAGAACTTTTGGGAACTTGTGAGGTTTTTTTTAAGGTTTAATGCTGTGTCGTCTGCCAGCTGACTAAACAGAATTTATTTTACCTGCAATAGAAATGCCTCTAATATGACTGGATTTTATGTATCTACAGAATACTTGACAGAATACACTGACACGGGACACCCTCTTTGAAGTAAAAATCTGGGGTAGTGCCATCTGAAAAGGTTTATTCTAATTTGTATTGCTTTATTATCAGTTAGTGGTGTTGAATCTTACATCTTGAATCTTCTCTTTCTCTTGTTACTTGATAGAAGCCAGAACTGTCTTGATCCACTTATTTCTCCATGTATATGCCCTACAGTCTGTCCCCCTCCAAATATGAAATGAATTACTTGAGTCTATTACTAGCTTCAGTTTTGAATTTGGTTTTGGAGGCTGACCTGGAGGCCATCTCTCAATACTCTGATCCACAGCAACATTGAAGTCACTTCTAACTAGCACATGTGCATCTGGAAATGTGGATAACCAGAATGCTATTCTGTCTTTTAGAGTATCCAAAGCTGATTATGATCAGAATAATAGTTAAAGCCATATAAAATTTTCTATGCGTTTTGTTTTTTTTCAGCTAGTTTGATCAACGTCATATCCGCTTTCGCGTCTTTACAAAAAAAAAAAATAAAATTGGCGATTTTCTTTTAGGATTTCCTTCTCACCTTTACGATTTCCTGACTAAAAGGCCTTATTTTACATTTATGGCATTATGCAAAGAATACATTAAGTTTTAGCTTTTTTTTGTTTTAATGCAGTTACCATTGTGACCCGGAAGTAAACAGAACGGGGCGCTAGCAGGTTAGCTCGCTAGCTTGTACTCAGAGGACGGTGGTTCTTTGTTCGGACGTTTGTGAGGTTTTTGGACAGAAAGGACGATACGTGTTTCGTGTCAGAACTCTCAACAAAGTGTCGTAAATGATTGAATACGTGTTGAACGTAAAGACAAAGTGGCTGTGATTGTGAGACTAGCAGATGATCGGAGCTGCTTGTGTTCAGAGGACTTTGGTGTTTGTGTGAGTTTGAGCTGAAGCTCTGAGCAGCTGCAGTAACGATGTCTTCACTTCAGTCTCTGAGAGAGTTTATCAGCGAGCGACTAGCTGCTGCTGCTGAAGAAATCTTCAGACACTGTGAAGGAACCATCGTCCAGTACGAGGAGGAGCTCTGTCGTCAGCGCAGACTGCTGGATATCATCTGGAAACCACAGCTTCAGCTGCACCACATAGGTATGTTCACTTCAACAAAGGAGAGAAGCTTCATCTTCCAGAACATTCTGGTCCAAATGAAAGTGGACCGACGTCTACAGTCGTTACATTCTGTGATGCTTCGGTTCCTCTCGTTGACTCAGACACTCACGCACGTGTATGTGTCCCATCAAACGTATAATAATGCCAATAGGATAAAGAAGACGTCGAAGTAGAAACAATAAACACTTGATGGGATGATGGTGTGTTAAGGCAAAGGTGCTCATTACGTCGAGGATGTGACGGTAGATCGCTGTCCGCAAAAAAATCATAAAC
The DNA here is from genome assembly GCA_014656515.1 of Oryzias celebensis. Taxonomy (NCBI): domain Eukaryota; kingdom Metazoa; phylum Chordata; class Actinopteri; order Beloniformes; family Adrianichthyidae; genus Oryzias; species Oryzias celebensis. Next base: position 462,255 of record BNCR01000002.1, read on the forward strand.
AAAACTACATATTTTTTCTTTTAGCTTTTTTAAGCTTTGACTAGTTTAGCAGCTCGTGTTCTGCTTTACCACGCAAAGGATGCGGGTTGAAATATCATAGTGGAATTTAAAAACAGTAGCATTTCATTAAGCATAAAGAATACTTGTTTGTTTAAAATGACCATCAACCTTTTTTTTAAGCAACAACAAATATTAAACCAAGAGCTTATAAACTGGTTTTATTTGTGTTAACTATGTATTACTAAAAAAAAACAACTTGCTGATGACGAAAAGACATTCTTATGACGTTCAAAATCTAGAAACTTATCCTGATGTTTTTGATTAATATGTGTAATGCTGTGTGAGTAATATAGCAAAAATAAAAAAAAGATTCAGCAAAATAACAAAGTTGGAGGCGCATTTGAACCCATGTTCTATTGACGAAGAAAAATATTGTTTAAAGCAGTGGCCCCCAACCAATGGCCCGTGGGCCGGATCTGGCCCACCTCCGCTTTTGGCACGGCCCCCTGAACAAAATCAGAGGCTTTTTTTTTTTTACGTGGCCTCATGATTGAGACCCACACAGATTGTGACTTTTTATTTTCCACCCGTTACTGGCAGAAGGAAGCAGATTAGCTTCACAAAGCTGAGACATTTGCTGGGATTAAACTAATGTTAGGATCTTCTACCCTTTGAGCACAACCGACTCTTAGAATTGGTTCGCCCCACGTTGGGCGCCAATTATGTTAAAAAAAATAAAGTGAACTTTGAATCAAGAAAAACAGGAAGCTGGGGTCTGCTCAAAGGGTCTCTTTTTTCATGAATAATAATAATAATAAATCAATAATAATGAAGGATTTTTGATGAGAACACAGGGGAATTTCGGGCCGTACATTTGCTCTTCACTTTTCTTTCCTGGAAGGAATGGTTGAAAACAATAATTATCATGGGGTTCCCTCTGGTTATGTTTCTTGATGTATTATCAGGCTCCCTAGGTTAGAAAGGAGCTGCTCTATTCTCAACGGTGGGAGGAGCTACCATCTAAAGTGGGGGTTTCAAACTGGCCATTTGTGGCCCCAAAGATGATGTATTTTGCGGCCCCCAACCTTAATGTGAGGGTTTAATGTTGGTGCAGCCCGCGAGCTTTGTATACTTAGTTCAAGTACTTTTTATTCTAGCAATTTGTTTATATTCTTATTTTTTATATTTATTCTATGTTTTTATTAGTGCTGTCAACCAATGAAAAAAGGTAATCAGATTAATCACACTTTTGGGTTGTGATTAATACCAAGTAATCACAATGTTTTATGTTTCTGATTATGCTGATTTAGGCAGAGATGAATTTGATTATTTTTGATGTTTGAGAATACATAGCTATTTAAAAGTATTAATTACACCAGTCATCCTAATAAATGGCTGCTGCCCCCCCCCCCCCCCCCCCCCCACACACACACACACACACTGACCATATATATTAATTTACTGGACACAAGTCGTTGACGTCACCGTTAGGAAATGCCTTCCTTCTGGCCCTCGCAAAATCAGTTCAGTGGGACGTAGCATTATTTGGGGCTCACGCAAGATTATTTATTTAAAGGGGTTAAATGTGAGCTGGTAACAGCTGGTACCTTGGGTGATGCCCGACTGCAGAATTTGTTAATAATTTCAAACCTTAAGTCACACTTTGCTTTTTTGCTTATTAGTTTACATAGTGGCTATAGTGTGAGTCCTTCCAACAGTCACTTTATTAGATGACTGTGACCCCCCCCCCCCCTCTCTTCGATTTCTTTATGCTACCAATCTCTCCCTTTTCCTTTAAGATGAACGATAAGAATTTCTTTTGTGTTTATGTCTCTGCAGTCCTCCCCCAGCATGATGTACTGGAAGAGGACGATCTCTGCAACCGGCAGATGAACTTCAGAGTGGAACAGAAGGAACCAGGACCTCCACAGACGGAAAACATACTGCAGAAAGGAGAACCTCCACAAAGAAAAGAGGAGCAGGAGGAACAAGAGCCTCCACCAATTAAGGAGGAGCAGCAGGAACAAGAACCTTCACAGATTAAAGAAGAGCAAGAAGAGCTCTGCATCTCTCAGGATAAAGAGCAGCTTAAGGTGATGCAGGAGACTGATACCATGATGGAGATTCCTACTTATGAGAAAAACGAAGACAGTGAAGCAGATCTAAAATATCAGCAGAACTTTAATGTAACTGTCGGTCAGAATGAGGGAAGCCAACACGAAACATCAATCTCAACTACAGATGAAGAGGCAGGCCTACAGAACAGCGATCAGAAGAAGAGAAGAGACAGAAGTCATGTCCAGAGTGTGGCCAGCTCTCACATATCAGAAAGTCTGCCTGATTCTGATGAATCAAAGAAGCCAAGTTTGATTAAAACATGCAAACAATCTCCAAATGAAAATCGACTTTTCTCTGTAAAGTCCAGTAAAAGAACAAGAATTGCACAGCATATAGATGTAAAGATAAGAACCGGGTCTGATGAAACACTTTATGTGTGTGAAGAATGTGGTACAGGATTTGGGGGCTGGTCTCTGTTCAGAAATCACATGGGAGTTCATACAGGAGAGAAGCGCTGGTCTCGTAAAATATGTGATAAAAGTTTTAGTCAAACGTGTAGTCTGAACAAACACTTGAGAATTCACAAGACTTTTTCTTGCAATGTATGTGGTGGAAGTTTTAGTAATAAAACAAATCTCAGAACACACAAAAGAACTCATACAGGAGAGAAGCCTTACTGTTGTAGAGAATGTGGTACGAGTTTTAGACACGTATCTAGTCTTAAAAGACACATGAGAACTCACACAGGAGAGAAGCCTTTTTCTTGTAATGTATGCGGTAAAAGTTTTAGGAATAAGACAAATCTCAGAACACACAAAAGAACTCATACAGGAGAGAAGCCTTACTGTTGTAGAGTATGTGGTACGAGTTTTAGACACGCATATAGTCTTAAAAGACACACGAGAACTCACACAGGAGAGAAGCCTTTTTTCTTGTAAAACAAACGTTCTGTGTCTAAGAAAACTGGAATATTTTGAAAAAACACTTTACTCTGCTGACAAGCTGTGTGGACATCCTGTTTAATTTTTACAGCAGGACTCTGCACCTTCCATGCTTCTAAAAACACGTAAATCTAAGCCTACAAACTGTCGAGAGGAAGATGAGAAACCAGACCCAACAATGAAGAAGTCAGCTGTCAAAGTAACCTGAGCTTTCATTACATGTATACAGAGTCACATGCAGTAATTCAATTAAAAGGATGCAAAAGTGAATGTTGAATGCATATAAATAGTTCTTTAAAGTCTGCTTTATATGCTGAAAACACTTTTTAAAATTGTTCTATCAGATTCTAATGTTCTAAAACACACATTTCTAAGCTACATAAGCCAAATAACATCTATCACCAACATGCAAAAACAAACATTTCAGTTTATGTGTAATGATTCTATAAACTATGAATTTCACTTTTTTGTATTGATTGACAAAAAATATTAACCTTGTCATTAAGTTTGTTCTTTTAGATTTATCTGCTAATAGAAATGTGTTTTGAATTATCATTAAATGTACTATTACTTTTTGTACTGGTGTTATATATTAATTTGATCTTTAAAGAAATGTTATTAAACCTCAATTCAAAAGCAGTGTTCCATCTTTTTTCCAATTGGTAGTTTTTTTTTAAATAGATTATTGTACTATTATATTTTGACTTTAAGTTGTTTACCAGGACAACTAACACAATACATTTCAAGAGCAGACAAAAAGATGCAGTTAGGAAAAGCCTGCAGTTGTGACGTCGGTGCTAACTGCTCTGCTCCATCCTGATGGATCTACTTGTAGATGACTTGTTGAAAAATAAAAACATGAACAAGTCTGACGACATCACAAAAGGACCCCCTCACCACCACCACCACACACACACAATCTGTAACAGAGTTTTTTAAAGAGCAACTCTGTTTTCATGCAGCAAACCAAAAATGGAGCCTCCAGTAAGTTTTCTGAACTTGATTCTCTTTGTTTTTTACAAACACTAAAAATGATCTAAATCTTTATTCACATCCTTATGCTGTAACATTATCTAGCTTATTAAATAAATTGATAGTGAAGGCTTTAAGGAAGAATAGGATGAAGAAGTCCTTTACTGTCCATCAGTGGGGAAATCCAGCTTCAATGTGCTGCTTTTCAAAATGAGAGTGAAAATAAAATGACTTCAAAAAGACTGAAATATTTGACCTGTCCAGGAAACAAAGATCATGAAATCCCGTGTCCTGAACTGATGTGGTTTCTGCAGCAGGCTTTGCAGAGATTTGCTGCTCTATGAATCAAACTCAATAAAAGACAGAATCTGCTCAGAGTTCTTTGAAAGAAAATGTTTTCTTTCAGGAAGGTTGTTATAGGCTGATCGAAATCTAAAAATGATGGAAAAACATTCATTTGGATCTCTCAGGGAGAGGGAACAACTGGATCCAAAACATCTCAGAAGTCAATAAAGATTTAAAAGTGTGAACTGTCATCTCCCAAGAAAAACTCAGGACAAGCTTAAAGAGACTCAATGAAGCCAGAATGAAGATCTCTGTTGAGCTGTGCTGAACCTCACTGCTGCACTCAGACTGATGAGAAACCCACAGAGAAGCAGCTTGTTCGCTTCAGTCTTCTTCACAGCTTCTGATGGAGCTCTGAGATCTCACCTCAGGCCTGAATTCAGCAGTCAGAACTGGACTTCAGGAGCTCAGCTTTGAAACCTGCAGAGAACCAACAAACAGCAGAAACCAACACTTCTGACTGATGTTCACGTCCACTTTATTCTTTACAGGAAAGATTTGGACAAAACACAGAAAACTAAAAAGAACAGATAAACGGTTCTAATCTTTACTAGAAAACATGTACATGAACACAAGAGAGTAACACCAGTCTGACTTTATCTGACTGCTTATTACAACTTTTTTTTTCACAAAGTGGTTTTCACATTTTCAGAAAAAACAAAAGAATTACGTGCTTACATGACTCAGCAAAGTATGAACTGCAGTCAGGTTTAGCTTAAAACAATGAAACCAAATGTTCACTGATCATATAAAAAGTTAGAGATGTATAGAAAGATTTCTATTGTAGTGATGGTACCACAGATTTAAACAACTTACACATTGTCTCAGCATAAACTACAACCACAAGGATCAACTAAGCAACTTTAAACCAAAAAATTATAGCACAAAAAAAATTAGATAAAAATCAACCAACAAAAACTGAACATTTTTTATTGTTGCTAAACAAAAGTTCTTTAAAAATCAAATCAACAAACAATGCCATTGCAAAAATAAATGGTACCTTTAAACTGGTAAAGGCCACGGAAAAAATGAAGATTTAACTCTGATGCTACATACACACCAGGCATGTATGGGACATTCAAGATGCACTAAAGGCATTCTTGACTGTGAAATTACCGTATAGTATCCTCACTGGACTGTTGCTACATGATACTACCGCATTTGCTGGACCTGGAGTTGGAAGAGGCTTGGTGAGAAACGTCTAAAACACAAGCAGTCAGAAAACAGAAGATCAGGTCAGGACTGAAATGCTCTGTAATGCAGGCAGGTACAAACAATACTTCGCACTGAGCAAAGCTCTGTGTGCTGCTTAAGAGACAGGTGGGTGATTGCCAGATTGGAGTCAGGTAAGCAAAACCTGCATTTCTATCTTCCGCATTCAAAACTTCTGTATTTACGTCAAGTTTTTAAGTCCTTTTTCGGGCCTCTACATACAAATCATATACATTATCCAGCTACTGACACCAGTGTATATGTAGCATTATAATTCTAAACACTGTTTTCCTATTTTGTAGGTACGTCTAAAAGAATGAATTTCATGAAATAGTATAACAATTTCTGACAGTCAATTCAAAAACTTAAATGGTATAGAATTATTCTGCATTGATTGAAATGTATCAACTATTTTGGGGGATTTTGATAGTTGTGGCTTATAAATGACTGTAAAAATTTTGTGTCTTGTAAACAACCGAATATCACAACAATTATAAGATGTTTTCAGCACACATCAGCACACTACAGAAATCTGCCCATTTCTATGCATTCAATACGAACTTCTACCTGAATTACTGCATCAATGTGGTATGAAGGCCATCATCCTGTAGCTCTGTGCACATATAATGAAAGCTCAGGGTGTTTCTACATGACTTCAGCTCATCTTTATCATTGGGTCTAGTGTGTCTTCTTCTTCTTGACAACAGTTAATAGATTTTTTAAATATTTATTCAGCAGCACGCAGAGCGTAAGAATCAATTGTTTTCTACTGACTCAGACTAAGAGACCATTTAAAGGCTAAAAAAAAAATCTTTGCAAATGTTTTGGAGTAAATTAGCAGATTAGGGTGGAACCCCTAATTCAATGTTTCAAACATTAAATATATTTTTTAAAAATTCTCCCTTAAGCAAACCAAAACCAATCCGCTGACAGTGCGATAAGCAGAACCAGTTGTCATGGAAACCTACATTCCAGCCCTCTCCATAGATTTCAACGCCTTTCCCTTTCTTGCCCCTCCCCTCACGACTAACCATGCTGAAGAGCGCTGTCATGTGGGAGCTCGTGTGTGGACCTTTCATTTATGTGAAATCACTGTGCTAATATGTTGATGTATTTTTGCTTGTTCTTCAATCTATGCCTTTCTACTGCGACACAGATCGTAGATGCTTGATTGTTGACATAATTCCCGTAAACCCCCCCCATGTGTCTTTTCTGGGCAAAGTAGCGCCACCAGATATGTTTGGCTGCTGCCCTCTACTGGGCAATATATCTTGTTTGTGTTGTTCTACCGCAAATTTCCCTTGGGATTAAAAAGCGCAACTAATCTAATCAGATTATGCATATGATTAAAAGCTGTCACACTATTTTAAAGAAAAAGACTTCTTTCGTGTATGAGTTCTCATGTGTGTTGTTAAATCAGATGTTTGTCTAAAACTTTTATTACATTCTTGACAACTGAAAGGTTTCTCTCCTGTATGAATTCTCCTGTGTCTTTTGAGATTATTGATTTGACTAAAACTTCTGTGACATTCTTTACAGGAAAAAGGCTTCTCTCCTGTGTGAGTTCTCATGTGTGAATTGAGATGAGATATTTGACTAAAACTTGTGTCACATACTTTACAAAAAAAAGACTTTTCTCCCGTGTGAGTCCTCATGTGTGTTTTTAAATCAGATGTATGTCTAAAACATTTCTTACATTCTTGACATGAAAAAGGCTTCTCTCCTGTATGAATTCTCATGTGTGTTTTGAGATTATGCATGTGACTAAAACTTCTGTCACATTCTTTACAAGAAAAAGGCTTCTCTCCTGTGTGGGTTCTCATGTGTGATTTGAGATTAGTTAACTTCCTAAAACTTTTGGTGCATTCTCTACAAGCAAAAGGCTTCCCTTTTCTATGCATTTTCATGTGAAGTCTGAACTGAGACAAGCAACTAAAACCTTTACAGCATTCTTTACAGACTCTTGGGATCCTCTGTTCTCTGTTCTGTGGGCCTTTCTCGTTCTGTGACGTTGAAACGTTTATTTCATCCTGACTATCAGTGACATTAAACCTCTGCTGTTTGCTTAAATCTGCTTCACTGAGCTCATTTTCCTCATAAGCAGGAATCTCCATCAAGGTATCAGTCTCCTGTTTCACATCAAGCTGCTCCTCATCCTGACTGATGCAGATTTCCTCTTTGTCCTCTTTAATCTGTGGAGGTTCTGATTCCTTCCATTTCTCTTCATGATGTGATGGTTCCGGTTTCTCTTGTTCCTCTTTAATCTGTGGTGGTTCTTGTTCATCCTGTTCCTTTTTAATCTGTGGTGGTTTTGGTTCCCCCTGTTCATCTTTAATCTGTAGAGGTTGTGGTTCTTCCTGTTCCACTGTAAAGTTACTCTGCTGGTTGCAGAAATCTTCTTCAGACACATAATGCTGGGGAAGGACTGCAGGGACACAAACACACAGAGAAACCCACATATAATTTTAAATTTACTTTATGTATTATCAAACAGCAATAAATATAAAAAATCTCAGTGAGAAACCACAGTTTCACATTTTAAAGCAAAATAATGTAACTACTTAGATCTCATAAAAAAACAGTGAGAAGGAATTTGGGCCTTTTAGTTTTTACTGAGTCAAACACCTAATTGAGAGAATATCTAAAGATGCTTACATAGAGTTATAAGAAACAAACATTGTTTCTGCCCTTTAAATGAACTCATGCCATGGTACAGGTAAATACTCCATTCTGACTGGCTGCTGGGTGTGGATGCATACCCAAAAAAGAAGTTCCGCTCACTTAGCCCAAATATTCTATATCACTACACAGGCTTCTTAAAACAAACTTTTGCTTCATGTTCTGGACAAAAACAAGCGGTAAGAATTGAACTCTCTCTCTAAAATAATGCTTTGTTTAACCTATAGTGACGATCAGCAAATATATCGGTTTCCTTTGCCGCTGCAGTTGAGGTGAGTGCCGGCTCAGCAACGTGTTGTCGTGCGACCGTGACAAAGAGACCCACTACATTTCAATAGTTCGCTTTTAGTGAAAAGGCAATCTAAACCAAAAAATAACAAGAATAAAGTACCAAAAATCGCTGGAATATTTTCTTTTGAAAGGGACCATGGTATAAGTGTGCACTTTCAGCCATGGAAGCCTAAACCATCCAAAACAAAACAGAAGATGGTTGCTTTGTGAAGTGTAATTAATTTGCATTATTAAACATTAACACGTTCATTTTAAAAATGTATCGTGTGTTTAAACCTTAACGTTGACAGCCCTAAATAATATTGATTCTATGTAGGCATTTATTTACTTGCAAATCTGTAAGATTAAATCTTAATCTTAAAGCCAAACTTAAATCTAGTAGGAGGAGGGTGGATAGTGAATCAGTGTCCGCAGCTCTGAGGAGGTTGTTAGTTATTTTGAGGAGTGCCGTTTCAGTACTGTATAGAGGATAGAAGCTCGACTGAAATTGAATGCATTTGTTGAAACCACTTTGTCGGTGTTATTTTAAAAAAACATTATGTTGAATGCAAGGAGAGAGGAAGTTGAAACGTTCCAAAACACAAGATAAAAACAACAGTTTTAAGTGATTTCTAATCCGCCTTTGCTCTCACACAGTCTGTGAAGAGTTTTATTTTCTGTCACAAATTAAATTTTCCTTCATATTCTACGTAAAACAATGGGAGCACGGATTCTGTCAAGCTGCTGCTGATCCAGCCTGGCAGAAGTTGTGCCCACAAATAATTAGCAGTAGTGTCCATAGTTACATGCTTCCATAACAAAACCACTTTCATAAATCGCGTTTCTTATTCTTAATTATCCAAACAAAGGTCTTTTTTTTAACATAAAAAGATGTCCTTGTTTTAGAATAAGTGGAAAAAAAATGCAAAAATAAAATAAATAAAATAGCTTACTCTTATTTTTGGAAATCTGAAAAAAATAATGGAATTTGAATTGTAATTACATAATGGCCTGACCCAAGCTCACATTGCACTCTTCAGTCCTCCTTAGGTTTTCTTCTAATAGTTTCTATCTGGAAGGAATAATATATTATTGCTCTACAAACAAGACTGAGTCACATCCAGAGTACCAGGATTAAGCAGCTCTGACAGAGGATGAAGCTGCTATAAGTGAGCTGGACGGCTGAATCTTTACATTAAACTGGAATGATCCAAAGAAAATCACTCACACAAACACATTGATGGAAGTGTCTGGATATTAAACCATTGAAACCACACCTAGTCGCTCTGAAAAATGCTTTGTTCAAAGAATAATTAAGGTGAGAAATGTCTGTTTAGTTCAGGCGTGCATTCATGTAAACATTGTTACAGCTCTGTTCTGGTCATTCTTAAATGTGTCTGATATTATAAACACAACTGTTCAAATGTTCAAAGCACTTTTTTAGACTTAACAATATGCTCAGTGGGCTTTTTAGAGGTTTAGAACAAGAGCAACATTTTTATGCAAATAATGTGGTGCAGAGGTAGAGCGGCTGTCTCTTTGGATCACTGACGTCAATCTGAGACACCTGTGATTATTAGTTGAGCAGGTGAGTTCATTCACTCTCCATTTGGTTAGATCTAATATTTCCTATTTTCACATGGGCTGTCTCAGTACTGTGATTAGTCCTAAATCCGACTGATACTTTTGAAGGATAGTATGTATGTATGAAATACATTTTAATTGAACAAAAAACTCTTTTTCCCATGATTTCATTAATTATAAGTAGGATACTGGCGGATAATTATCAAAGGTTTTAGGATCTAAATGACTCTTACTCCTGAAGTGGTCTGTGAAACTCTCACATGTAGCATCTGATGCTGTCATGAAAGACCTTTGTTTACATTCTGTCCCGTTAGCTTACAGCTTGTTAGCGGTGAAACAGAAACGATGAACAATATCAGAGATATCCAGCCGGACAGTTCTGAGCCAAATACCAGTTCAGACGAGGAAAACAAAGACTTACGATGATTTATTTGTCTGTAACTGGATGAAGTGAACATACCGATAACATGGAGCTGAAGCTGCGGGTTCCAGGTGGTATCCAGCAGTCTGCGCTGACGACAGAGCTCCTCCTCGTTCTGGTCGATGGTTCCTTCAGCAGCAGAGAGTTGTTCTCTGACAGAATCTTCTTGAGGTTCTGAAGACATCGTTACTGCAGCTGCTCCGAGCTTCAGCTCAAACTCACACAAACACCAAAGTCCTCTGAACACAAGCAGCTCCGATCATCTGCTAGTCTCACAATCACAGCATCGTTGTCTTTACGTTCAACACATATTCACTCATTTACGACACTTTGGAAAATGCCGAGAGTTCCGACACGAACCACGTATCGTCCTGTCTGTCCAAAAACATCACGAACGTCCGAACAAAACACCGCCGTCCTCTGAATACAAGCTAACGCTGCTAGCGCCTCGTCCTGCAACTTCCTGGTCACGTGCAGAAACTTTATTTAAAAAGAAAAGTACAAACTGGTTAACTGGACCTCAATATGGTTCAAAAGGCTTCCAATATTTATAAAAATAGGTGTGTTTCCATAAATAATAAATAAGATAAAATTTAAATACACCAAATACAGAAACAGACGTTGACTTTTTTTTTTTTTTTACTTTATTGAATACAAACTCATTTACAGAAAATATGGACCAGTCCATCAAAAACAAAGCAATGACTGTAGTAACACAAGAAAATAAAATTGGTCATCAAATAGGAATGCACAAAGTTCAACTGTACGATTTGGGCGTATGGATCCCTTAAACTGTGTTTAACATTGATTTAGTTCAGTCATACAACCAAAAAAATATAAATAAAAATCAAAGAATAAAAAAAAATATAAAAGGTAAAACAAATAATTATATGTTTAAAATGTATGACATATGTATTATTTATGAATTGCTCCAATTGGTTCCAGAGCTCAAAAGTAGAGTATGCAACAGTGCAAGGACAGGTGCAACAGTTTTTTTCCCCAGAACGCAAAAAAGGCATAAATATTACAAACTAAAATGAAAATTAAAGCAAAAGCTTTTAAGTTTAAAATAAGAACATTAATAAAACAGAACACTAAACTGCCTGATCAGTTCCATTTAAAAACAAAGCATTAGTTCTACAAATAAATTAAAATGTGTTCAAGTTTTACAGAGCAAACATAAAATTGACAAACATATTTGTCAACATCACGTGACTAAGCTAGGAACTAAAGGTAAATTCTCTGAATTTCTTCTTGTACTTGTATGTGATTGTTGCTGCTGTGAAAGTCTTAACTTTTTTGCTTTTGCTGGAGAATTATTGTCTATTTCCAATAGAGATTGAACATGCTCGGTGGCACTGCTTCATGTGATAAAAAAGATGGGTGGTATTTTCAGTTTTAGACGGAACATGCCTTCTAACAGTAGTAAAATTTCAAATTTATTTTTGAAACACTGGCCAAGTTAGCTGGTTGATTTAAAAAATAAAATCTACTAGCCAAACATATATTTTATTAGCACTATTTTACACAGAAATGCCTTAGGCATTTTACTCTTTTGAAAATGTCTGATTTTATTAAGGAAAATTGTATAAAATTAATTTATGAATGGTATGAACACGTCTTTACTGTCATCTATCGGAAAACTAATATTCAATCATACTGGGAAAACAAGGACAGATTTAGTAGAGATAATTCTGCCTCCAGGTGATCCCATTTTATAACAAATTATGAAAAAAAACGCCTGAAAACAGTAGAATGTTTTGCGTTATTGTCATCATGTATCATTATTGAAATTATAATTGAAGCTTAAAGGAGGGAAGAAGACACAACATCTGACAGGTCACAGTTTTCAGCGTCACAGACTGTTATGCTACACAGATGCTGCTAAAACAGTGGCTTCAATTCTGTTATTGTTTTGAAAATACATATTTTTTTAATGTCCTATATATTAATCGTGTATTTATCTGCTGTGTCTTAAAGGGCGGTACGTGAAAATACTGTCCAAATTTAAACTGGTCTGTAATCACACAACACACAGAACAGCCAGTTAGCATCCTAGCATTAGCGGCGTGCAAGCTAGCATCATAGCATTAGTGTCTAAAAACATTTATCTAAAAAGCATTTATTAATCTGTCTGTTGCTGCTTTAAGTTAAACAGTTTTATCCTCCAGGTCTGACTGCATCCTGTTATAAATCGCCACATATTCCGCCGTTTCATCAGCCAAACTAAACGCTGCACATGTGAAGTGACCACAGGGTGGGGGTCTTGTGTCACGTGTGTTTTGTTTACCTCGTGTGCAGACAGTAGAGGAAAAGAGAACAAAAATAAATTAATAAACATGACTACGTTTGCACAAACATTTACTCTCACATGTGGTGACTAGCCCTCTAACTTTCACTTGGCAAAGCGTAGAAAATGCTCACAATTGGCGAGTGTGAATTTTGGACCCTTCAAAATTACAGTCTATCACAATAGGCTCATTTTACTAGTGAGAAAGAGTATGGTCGCAATAGCTAACGTTTTATTGCCGAGCCCTTATTGAAAGTGACAAGCAAACAGGATCAAAGCTCAGCTAAAGTCCAAACAATTATTTCAAGAATAATTATCCAGGTAAAGGTCAAATGCAAGCGGCAAAATCAGGTTTAAAGCAAAGTCAAGTAACTAGAACAGGAATAAATGCTCAGTATGAAAACGCAAACAATACTTCAAACCGAGTGTGGTCCTGAGCAGTGCTTACGTGTCCTTGTGGTTGATTGAATGATGAGAGTCAGGTGGCGAGGCATCCAGACACTGTGCGCTGAGGTTGATGAAGTCCTATCAGCACTCTGGAGAGATGGCTCCCACCAGTGACCAGAGGGGGAGACAGAGTGCTGACTCGTGATAGAGACACCATTCCAACTTTAAACTGTTCAGCAAAGATCAATTAATTTTTGGTGTATTCAACTTTTTAAAACCCCTTATGGTTTTTATGCAAATAGAGTTTAAGTTTTATGCAATTTTTAGGACATTTTTCAATTTTCAGTATAACTCAATGGACAGAATGTTCGAAATCTAGAGTGAATGATGTCACAGCTAGAGTAGAGCGGTTCAATTTTTTGAAGATGAAAATATTCCCAACTCGAACATCGTATGTCACAGAGTCATGATTTTTACAGGAAAATTATCATTGCCCATTATACAGCAACATTGTAGCCCAAAACCTTGTGATTGGCACAATGGTTCAACTTTTTTTTCAAGAGTTTTGAAGATATGAGCATTTGTTTAGAGGTAGTTCAAACCGCAGCTCAGTCATTGGTTTATATGGCATTTCTAGCTCAGCAAAGTTTTGCTTAGTCTTCTGATCGAATTCACTACAAGACTTTTAACTTAATACAAATAAAATTCATGTCAGAGGATTCCTCAACTTGTGAACTTTTTTAAAACGGAAAGAATTTTTTGGATCAAACTAAATAGTTTAAACACAGCATCAGTTTGTTTGGGACAAAGTCTGTCTATCTCAGGGTCTGCAGTGTCTAATCAAGGAGATAACATGCAGTTGTGCTAGCAGCCTCCTCTGTGTGGATTTTGAACGCGTTACCATGGCGACGGCCCTCTCTTCCATACACACACAGACACACTGATATAGGTATTCCAAGATTCTAGTGACCCTTTGATGCTTTCAATGACAATGTGTGTTTTCTATTAACTGTTTTTTGTAAATACATAACAGATTCATTTCATTAGATATGAAATGTGTTTATTACATTACACATGTTACAAATAAGTACAAATGAAATACAAATAAAGTAAAATGCAAATATAATTTACAAATAAATACAATACAAATATATTTTACGTAATTTTCATCAGGAAATTCTTCAAATTCTTTGAGCACTTTTGAAACCTATGCATTATTGATATCAAAATGATAATCACATTCAGGACAATCATTCTTGAAATTTTGGTATTCAGAAGTTTTATGCATTTTTATATTTTACACAAAATTTGCATTTTTAAAAAATGTAATTACTTAAATTCTTTGTGCACTTATTAAATTACTTAAATTATACAATATGGGTAGGCATCTACTGAGGTTTTTTGAGCCAATTCTGAGGTAAGCTAATATTTTAACAACTTGCTGGCTTTTTTTGGGCTAATTTGGTATCTACTAAGGATTCTTGGGATTATTCTGAATTAAGCTAATATTTTAGCAATGTGCTAGTCTTTTTTGGCTAATTTGACACCTACTGATTTTTTTTTTTTTTTTGCATGATTTGGGGTTAAGTTAGTAATTTAGCAACGTGCTACCTTCTTTGTCTAATTTGGCATCCACTGAAGTTTTTGGGCTAATTCTGAGTCAAGCAAGTATTTTAGCAATGGGCCAGCTTTTTATGCTGATGTGGCATCTACTGAGGCTTTTTTGGGCTAAGTTGGAATGAAGTTAATAATTGAACAACCTGCTAACATTTTAGGCTAATTTAGCATTTACTGAGGTTTCTTGGGCTAATTTTGAGTTAAGCTACTATTTTAACAACCTGTTAGCTTTTTAAGCTAGTTTGGCATCTACTGAGGTTTTTTTGGGCCAAGTTTGAGTTAAGCTAGTATTTAAGCAACGTGTTAGTTTTTTTTGGCTAATATGGCATCCACTCATGTTTTTTGGGCTTATTTGGAGCAAAGAAAAGACTCAAACACGTTCAGGGCATTCATGCTTGTACTTTAGGGAATCATACTTTTTACACATTTAAAAATGTATGCATTTTTTGTGACTTTTTCCACAAAATTCTTCAAATTCTTTATGCACTTTTAAACCTATGCATTTTTGGTGTGAGGAGTGTCTGGAAGCAGGATCTGATCTAAACACATGTTTTCTCCTGTAGATCAAATTCTGGTAAGGACAATAGTTTCACTTTGGCATCACGTTGGCATATTTTCTTTGATAAAAAAATTGTGAGGACGCTCTGTGTTGACTGAAAAAAATGAGGAGGAAGGACGAAGAATTCTAACTATCACAAACCAAAATAAACTGGTAAAATACTTCCCTACTTCTGATTGGCTGAAAATAAAGGTGCAGAATGCCAGCTTCAGTCTGCCAAAGGTTATGGAGAGGTTGACACAAACACACAGTTTTAATGTGTTAACAAATGTGCTATTTAGATCTAAGATATTGACTTTTGGTGGTTGGAAAAATGATGAGATATAAGGTTCGTTTACTTTGAAGACTTCTACAATAAACATCTGTAAATAACATGTTTCCACATCACAGGTTATTCAGAGATTTTCCTGGAATATGACAGTTGCAACAGGGGGAGAAAGCACTGATGCGAATGTGGCAGTTGCAGGGACGGTGTCATTGCAGCAACAGGAGACACAAATTTTGCCTTTTTTTCTCCTTTTTACAGATCCAAGCCTTAAAACCGCGACACCTCTTTCTTAAAAATAAATATATTTTCACAATATTTCATTCTGACATTCTATTGTCTTTTCTGCACAAAACTTCTGCTGTTTGTCTTTGCTTTTTAAGTTTAGAATTTTCACTGAATTACTTATCACATTCTTTACGAGAAAAAACCTTCTCTCCTATGTGAGTTCTCATGTGTACTTTGAGATTAGATACTTGACAAAAATGTTTATCACATTCTTTACAAGAAAAAGGCTTTTCTCCTGTATGAGTTCTAATGTGTGTTTGGAGATGAGATAAACGACTAAAACTTTTGTCACATTCTTTACAAAAAAAAGGCTTTTCTCCAGTGTGAGTGCTCATGTGTGTTTTGAGATTAGATATACGACTAAAACTTTTATCACATTCTATACAAGAAAAAGGCTTTTCTCCAGTATGTGTTTTCATGTGTCTTTTAAGATTAGATAGCTCACTAAATCTTTTATCACATTCTTTACAAGAAAAAGGCTTTTCTCCAGTATGAGTTCTCATGTGTGTTTTGAGATGGAATTTAAGACTAAAACATTTATCACATTCTTTACAGGAAAAACTCTTTACTCCTGTGTGAGTTCTCATGTGTCTTACGAGATGAGATAAATCACTAAAACTTGAACCACATTCTTTACAAGAAAAAGGCTTTTCTCCAGTGTGAGTTCTCATGTGTGTTTTGATATTAGATAAATCACTAAAACTTTTATCACATTCTTTACAAGAAAAGGGCTTTTCTCCTGTGTGAGTTCTCTTGTGTCTTATGAGATGAGATAAATCACAGAAACTTTTATCACATTCTTTACAAGCAAAGGGCTTTTCTCCTGTGTGAGTTCTTATGTGTGATATGAGATGACATTTATGGCTAAAACTTTTATCACATTCTTTACAGGAAAAAGGCTTTTCTCCTGTATGGATTCTCATGTGAATTCTTAACTGAAACTTTTTGCCAAAACCTTTACAACATTCTTCACAGACATAAGGTCTTTTATCAGACTCAGTTCTCATTGGCACAGATGTGTTGTGTGCAGTTTTTGTACTTTTGCAAGAGTTAATATAGAAAAATGTATTTTGAGATTGTTTGCGTTTCTTTAATAAAGATGGCTTTCTGGGCTTTGTTCTAACATCAGAGTCATACATGCTTTCTGGCATGTGAGAGCTGTCCACATTTTGGACATGATTTCTATCTCTTCTCTTTCTCTGATTTCTGTTCTTTGGGTCTGTCTCTTCATCTGCAGTTGATTTTGATTCTTCATGTTGTTTTCCTTCTTCATCCTGACTATCAAAAATATTGAAGCTCTTATGATTGTTTAGATCTACTTCACTTTGCTCATTTTCTTCATAAGTAGTAATCTCTATCAAGTTATCAGTCTCCTCCTTCAAATCAAGTTGCTCCTCATCCTGACTGATGCAGAGTGCTACTTGCTCCTCTTTAATCTGTGGAGGTTGTTGTTGCTCCTGCTCCTCTTTAATCTGTGGAGGTTGTTGTTGCTCCTGCTCCTCTTTAATCTGTGGAGGTTGTTGTTCCTCTTGCTCCTCTTTAATCTGTGGAGGTTGTTGTTGCTCCTGCTCCTCTTTAATCTGTGGAGGTTGTTGTTCCTCCTGCTCCTCTTTAATCTGTGGAGGTTGTTGTTCCTCTTGCTCCTCTTTAATCTGTGGAGGTTGTTGTTGCTCCTGCTCCTCTTTAATCTGTGGAGGTTGTTGTTGCTCCTGCTCCTCTTTAATCTGTGGAGGTTGTTGTTCCTCCTGCTCCTCTTTAATCTGTGGAGGTTGTTGTTGCTCCTGCTCCTCTTTAATCTGTGGAGGTTGTTGTTGCTCCTGCTCCTCTTTAATCTGTGGAGGTTGTTGTTCCTCTTGCTCCTCTTTAATCTGTGGAGGTTGTTGTTGCTCCTGCTCCTCTTTAATCTGTGGAGGTTCTTGTTCCTCCTGCTTCTTTTTAATCTGTTGAGATGCTCGTTCCGTTTGTTGCTCTTCAATCTGAGGATGTTCTTTTTCTTTCTGTTCCACTCCAGTGCTCCTCTGCTGGCTGCAGAGATCCTCCTCTTCATTTACATGCTGGGGGACGTCTGCAGGAACATAACAGAAAAAGAATACATTTATACTTTGAAAGCACTTTGTGTAATAAAAAAAAACCTCTATGTAATAAAACACCAATGCAAATCTAAATGATCTCAGTCAGAATCTGCACCATTTAATTTAATTTAAGTAACTCCTTAGCTCTCATTTAAAGTAACAACAGAAAGAGGTGATGTTGGTCTTTGCGTCTTCGGTGGGTCAAACACCTAATCAAAGAAACTATTTAAATGTGTTCCTTTTACACTTTCTTATTTTTTATGGTATCCTAACAATTGCATATTAAATTTGGTGCACACTCACAAACACACAAGGCGGTTTCTCCTGCATTACAAATGTAATTTGGAACAAATGTTACCCAGAAAAAAATAGTTTTTTGTTGTAGTTGAATTCCTAATTTCCAGATTATGTTTTGTGATTATGTTATGTTATCTTTTGAATGGCTCATCAACATAAACAATGGGAATTGACTTACGGCCAGCTGGGAACTGTTCTTTATTTTGTTCTTTTTTTTCATTCCTTTCCTGAGTTTTACACATTAACATAAAACATATGAAGCGCATATAGAACATTGTGACCGGAAATTCTTTGGAAAACCCAGCAGCCAATCAGAACAGAGAATTCACCCAGACCATTTAAAGTGCAGAAACACAATGTTTGTTTCTTATGGCTGTATATCAGCATCTTTGTTTTCTTGGAGTATAATGGCAGATATTAAAGTCTTTACAGTTCTACAGTTGATTACGGTTTTGCTCATTTTACTGTTGATGTGTTTTGAGCGCACAGATTAAGCTTCTGAGTTAACACTTTATAAATGTAAACATTTCAGACAACAAAAATGAAGGAAAAATGTTCTCTCTGGCCTTTTTTTGTTCAAAAGCTGCATATTGTCTTGTAAATTTTAACTCATAATACATTGTGATTAATCACAACCCAAAAGTGTGATTAACTTAAAAGAGAGAACTGCCCTGTTTGACCAAAATCCCCTGTACATTTTTATTGTTTTATGCACTTTTTTCGCACATTTAGAGACAAAGATACAGAAATTTTGTTGTAAATGGTAAATAGTATACTTGTCCAATTTAAACTGTTATTATGCAAAACCTGTTTTTCATGTTCAATTGCAAATTAAAAATCACTTTTCAACATGTCCCAAAATATAAGTTAAATGATAATCTTAGAGTCATTGACAGATAAATATTTGATAGAGGCAATTTTAAAATTAGAAAAATAAGAAGTTAGCTACAGATCTTAAGTTGCCCAACTCATACCACGGAATACTACATATTCAGAATTGAAAATTAGACCCTTTTATGTGCACTTTCTAGGCATCTCAGGCATTATTTAAGCTGAGGTTTATTACTGAACCTGTCCTCTATCACTCTAAACAACTACCATCTACGACAGACCTTCCAAAATTTACAATAAAGTGCTAAAACGAATACGGAGCACCGCAGAGACCGGACCGGATGCACTGTGAGTGGCTCTCACACTTTTCACATTACGTAAAGACGCCTGTGTACGCACCTGAGCCGGAACACATGAGGTGTGAGCCCAGCCTAACACTTTTGTCTGGCTTCAACAAAGTGACGACCTTGTCATAGAAAAATATGCGACCGAATTAGATTCGTTTTGGTGGAGCGAGAAGTAAGTCATTTTCTATGGGGGATGTCACACATGCTCTATCCAGTTCTGTCATACAGTCAATGGATCTAACAGCAATGATTTTCCTCCTGAAGTGGTCGGGTAAACTCTCACATGTAGCATCTAATGCTGCCATGGACACATTTATTTACACTCATTAGCTCACAACCCCTCACAACCCCAAGCTAGCATTACATAACATAAAACAAAAACGATTAACAGTATCAGACATATCCAGTCGGGCAGTTTTGAGTCAAATACGAGCTCCGAGGAGGAAAACAAAGACTTAAGTTGATCTGTTTGTCTGTGACTGGATGAAATGAACATACCGACAACATGGAGCTGAAGCTGCGGGTTCCAGGTGGTATCCAGCAGTCTGCGCTGACGACAGAGCTCCTCCTCGTACTGGTCGATGGTTCCTTCAGCAGCAGAGAGTTGTTCTCTGACAGAATCTTCCTGAGGTTCTGAAGACATCGTTACTGCAGCTGCTCCGAGCTTCAGCTCAAACTCACACAAACACCAAAGTCCTCTGAACACAAGCAGCTCCGATCATCTGCTAGTCTCACAATCACAGCCACGTTGTCTTTACATTCAACACGTATTCATTCATTTACGACACTTTGGAAAAAGCTGAGAGTTCCGACACGAACCACGTATCGTCCTTTCTGTCCAAACACCTCACAAACGTCCGAACAAAACACCACCGTCCTCTGAACACAAGCTAACGCTGCTAGCGCCTCGTCCTGCAACTTCCTGGTCACGTGCAGAAACTTTATTTAAAAAGAAAAGTACAA
The DNA here is from genome assembly GCA_014656515.1 of Oryzias celebensis. NCBI lineage: Eukaryota > Metazoa > Chordata > Actinopteri > Beloniformes > Adrianichthyidae > Oryzias > Oryzias celebensis. Next base: position 482,653 of record BNCR01000002.1, read on the forward strand.
ACTGGTTAACTGGACTTCCATATGGTTCAAAAACCTTTCAATATTTTCTTTAAAAACGTTTTTAATTCAGGAAATAATAAATAAAAGAATATCTGAGTGAAAAAAAACGTTTTGGGTAAACTAAATAAAAGCTGGTATGACGTCATCACAATGGAGTCTAAAAATACAATTTTGTGTAGAAAAATACTAATTTAACTGGCGATCTCAACAGTTATGTTTTCCTTTTAATTTAGACTTTATTTCTTGTCTCTGTCAAAACCAGCTGTGACCTTTGACACATCGAAATCCTTTTGTGATCAGCGTGAATCAGATGAAAAGCAGCATCGTATTATGAGTAGCAGTGATTTACTCCACGATAGAATAAACTGATTGACGTTTATCGCGTTAAAGTTCGAAAAGTTATGGTATTCGAATGGATGTAAATACTGGAGCATTGACTGTTTAAAGAACCGGACTGAGTGACTCCTCCTCCCTTGCGGTCCACATAGAAAGTGCCTGTTGGCCCCAAGAAGCCAAAACTCTAAAAATGCGTCAACATTTTTTTAAATTGTCTTTAATGAAAAAAATGACTTTAACAATTTAAAGAATAAACTGTGGTAAACAGTAACAGGTAAACAAATAGACAAAAAACACTTAAGTAAAAGAACAATGAATGAAAAGAACAAAAAACTACATGCATGAATACATAGATTATCAATAAAAAGAAAGGAAATAAACCCACAATTTTACAAATATAAATTAATTTAAAACTTTTAAGTGTAACTGTGTGTCGGTGTGGCAGCTTCTAACAGGTTTAAGGGACCAATGAAGTCTGTGAGCACAAACCTTCCCCTGGAATCAAACCACCAACAGTTTCTTCAGAGTGATGACCGCTCCATCACTGAAAGCTGTAGCCTGCTGTGGTCCATGTCCATCCAATGGATGAAGCTGAGAAGAAGCAGCCCTGCAGCTGACGGTGCAGAGAATGACAACACTGCAGCGCCTCCTGCTGGAGCATCAGAGAGTCTGCAGACAGAAGATCATTCCAACAGCAAAGAGGTCTGCAGGAGATCCTTCCACCACAAGCAACAACCTGAACCAAGCAGGACCTCCAAGAACTTCAGCCACTAAACTTCCACAACTCTTTCATTTGAGCTCAGTTTGAGTCTGAGCTCCTCAGCTGCTGCAGCTCCCACAGTCACATGAAGGTCTGCAGACAGCAGTTCCAGCTGCAGCAGGAAGTCCAGATGTTTGCAGTTGGTGAAGCTTCAACTTCCAGTGCAGCCTCTCACCTCCTCCACCTTCCTCTTTGAGGCTGCAGAAGCTCCTCCCCCTCAGCTAATGATTCTGCCTCCCAGGTACTGCCAAACTTCATTGTTTTCACAGATCATGTGGCCTAATGGACAAGGCGTCAGACTTTGGATCAGAAGATTGAGGTTTCAAGTCCCTTCATGGTTGGAGGAGGAAGTTGACTGGTTACAGTGTTCTGAAGCAATCCAGATTAATGCCATGCAAGACTCTGCACACACAACCTGTTTCTTACCAAATAAAGTTCTGTTCTTTTAAGTTGATACTCCACGGTGAGCTCTGCCACACACCAGCATGAGTACAAGAGGGAAGAGAAGGAGGAACGTCTCCACAGTGATCCTAGGAACAGCCTGGAAATGTTGTGAGTCCATCACAGGGTTTGGTCCAAAGTTCTGCTCCAACTTCCAGTGCAGCCTCTCACTTCCTCCTCCTTCCTCTTTGATGCCGTAGAAACTCCTCCTCTTCTTCAGCTGGATGTCATTTCATACAAAAATAATTAAATAAATGTTCTTTTTTTATTTCTTTCAAACGGTTTTTTGAACAAGTCTTTGAAAGAGAAGCAGAAAGAGAACAAACATCACACCAGCTGTAAAATATTTGCAGTCTGTCACTGAAAATGTTTGCATCCCATGATTTTAATTCTGTGAAAGGAATTTTTTTTTCATGTTTATGCTCTATAGATAATTTAATTTAAACATGATTTCAAATGTCACAAACTGCTGCAGTGGTTAGCGTTCTTACTCACAGTAACACATCCCCAGTTCCGATTCCAGCTGGGTCCTTTCTGTGTGGAGTTTGCATGTTCTCCTCATTCACGTGTCCTTTCTCTGGTTAAAAAAATCTGTCTGCATTTGCAGCTTCTCCTGCTGCTCCTCCTTCTCCTCCAGCATCATCAGGAGGCTTTCAGAGCGGCTGCAGGAGCATCATCTTGATCTTCAGCCTCTCCTCTCTGGATCTTCTTGATCTGTTTCTCCTCCAGCTTCCTCTCCTTTTTGGCTTCCATCTTTGCACCCGACTGAGCGCTCAGCTGCTCCTGGTCCTCCTCTTCCTCCGACAACTCCTCTTGGCCTTTTCCCAGTGAAAATTCCCTTTTTCCAGAAACTGCTGAGTATAAAGCAGTCAAATAGACTCGTAAAGATCCAGAATCTGTAGGGAGAGAACTCCCAACTATCCAATCTCAGTACCTGAGAAAAGCTCTTCAGACGCAGCAGCAGCTCTGATGAAGAGGAGGGACTATGATGAAGCTCTGTGATCTCCCCTCAGTCCTAATTTCAGGACTCAGAACTGCAATTAAATCAAGAAACAGCAGAAACCCACACCGTGAGAAAGACTCCACTCTTCTGACTGATGTTCACGTCCACTTTATTCTTCACAGTAAAGATTTGGACAGAACACTTAAAAGAAAATAGCACAGATAAACAGTTCTAATTTCTCCTACAAAACATGACTCACATGAACACAAGTCAGAAACACCCGTCTGACTCTTTCGCCACCTTTTGGAAAAATAATTTCCTAAAGAAATTACTTTCTTATATGATCCAAAAAATATAAACTGCAGTTGCTACTTAAAAAAAAAAACCTACAATGAAATGTTCTCTAATGACATTAAAAGTATTCGAATTAAAGATGTACACAAAATATTTCCAGTGTTGTCATGGTTACACAGCATAGATAACATACAGTGTATGAGCATAAATTACAACCACAATGAAACTGTTCAAAAAGACTCAATATTTACACTAGATTTATTACATTTACACTATACTGGATCTATATTAAGGATTTTTTTTAATGAAAAGTAATCTGCACCCCCCCCCCCCCCCCCCCCTTTTTTTTTTTAAAATAATTGGTCTCCATATTCAATGATAGAGTCTGAAACACATTTCTATTAACAGGTTCTTCAAAAAGAATCAATTTTTTACAGTTTGACCTTTTTTAACGTCTATTCAAACAGGGAGACTTGTATTGAAAAAATATACATACATTAATGTATGACCATTTTATCAATCATTTTATGGATTTTGTAATAGCAGCTTTTAGATGATGAAAACCTGAAAAAAATGTCTTGAAAAATTAGAATATCAATTCAGAAAAAAATATGTTTTTTTAGCACACCATTCATTTTTTTGTATTTTAAACTCACGTCTGGCTTCTTTTAACTGAATAACTGCATCCATGTGCTGTGGTATAAAGGCCATCAGCCTGTGGCTTTATGTACATTTGGAGTGAAATGGTTCATTTTAGAGATAATTTCATATTTGGTGTTGCCAATTTGATTTACTTTTAATTTTGGTTCAGTTTGAACAATTTGATTCACTGACCTCAGATCAACCCAGGACATCTTTAGCCAAAAAGTCAACCAGTGTGACTCACAGATAAATATCTGATACTGTGCAGCACAGGGGACGTTTTTCAAGTTCTGTATTTCTTCCAATATAATAAAGTGTAAATTAAAAATATGTACAAAGAAGTCAACAAGATTTAATGGTAAATCCATTCATCTTTTGGTTTCATAAATTTCAGCCCCTCATTTTGAAGTGATTGATCTTGATTTAAACCCCATATTTTCCTCAAGAAATTTTTTTTTACAACAAAAAACATCATTCCTGCACACGTGTTATTTAAGACAACATATTTGACTAAAACTTGCATCACATTCATTACAAGAAAATGGCTTATCTTATGAATGAGTTTTCATGTGTGTTTTAAGACGTGATAAACGACTAAAACTTGAACCACATTCCGTACAAGAAAAAGGTTTTTCTCCTGTGTGAATTCTCATGTGTGTTTTGAGATGAGACACACAACTAAAACTTTTTTCACATTCTGTACAAGAAAAGGGCTTTTCACCTGTGTGAGTTCTTATGTGTGTTTTGAGATGAGACCCACAATTAAAACTTTTTCCACATTGTGTACAAGAAAAAGGCTTCTCTCCTGTGTGAGTTCTCATGTGTCTTTTTAAACAAGATACACGACTAAAACTTTTTCCACACTGTCTACAAGAAAAGGGCTTTTCTCCTGTGTGAGTTGTCATGTGTCTTTTTAAACAAGATACACGACTAAAGTTTGTTCCACATTCTTTACAAGTAAATGGCTTTTCTCCTGTGTGAGTTCTCATGTGTGTTTTGAGATGAGATACATAACTAAAACTTTTTCCACATTGTGTACAAGAGACCGGCTTTTCTCCTGTATGAGTTCTCATGTGTCTTTTGAGACTAGATATTCCACTAAAACTTTTACTACATTCTTTACAAGAAAAAGGCTTCTCTCCTGTGTGTGTTGTCATGTGTGCTTTGACACTATATTTTTTAGTAAAACTTTTATCACATTCTTTACAGGAAAAAGGTTTCTCTCCTGTGTGAGTTCTCATGTGAGATTTGAGATTAGGAGCATGGCTACAACTAAAATTGCATTCTTTACAAGAAAAAGGCTTCTCTCCTGTATGAGTTCTCATGTGTATTTTGAGATCATAGGCACCACTAAAACTTTTATCACATTCTTTACAAGAAAAAGGCTTTTCTCCTGTGTGAGTTCTCATGTGAATTCTGAACTGAGACCAGTCACCAAAACTGTCACCACATTCTGGACAGAAATAAAGTCTGTCATCACACTCAGGTTTTGAGAGATTATCACCAATTCTTGAGCTTTCAACAGCCTTTATACAAGTAAGTTTCTTTTCATTTGGGGATTGTTTGCTTTTCTTAACCAAAGTTGAGTTCTTGAAGTTTATTCTATCATCAGAGTCACATTGACTTTCTGACATATGAGAGCTGTCCACATTTTGGACATGACTTCTGTCTTTTCTCTTCCTCTGATCTCTGTTCTGTGGATCTGTCTCGCCGTCTATATTTTGTTCTTCATGTTGACTTCCTTCATCCTGACTATCAGTTACACTAAAGTTCTGCTGATTGTTTAGATCTGCTTCACTGTGCTCTTTTTCTTCATAAATACGAATCTCCATTAAAGTATCAGTCTCCTGCTTTAAATTAAACTGCTCCTTATCCTGAGTGACACAGAACCCTTCTTGTTCTTCTTTAATCTGTGGAGGTTCTTGTTTCTCCTGCTCCTGTTTAATCTGTGGAGGTTCTTGTTTCTCCTGCTCCTCTTTAATCTGTGGAGGTTCTTGTTCCTCCTCCTCCTCTTTAATATGTGGAGGTTCTCGTTTCTCCTGCTCCTCTTTAATCTGTGGAGGTTCTTGATCCTTTTTAATCTGTGGAGGTTCTTGTTCCTCCTGCTCCTCTTTAATCTGGGTAGGTTCTCGTTTCTCCTGCTCCTCTTTAATCTGTGGAAGATTTTGTTCCTCCTGCTCCTTTTTAATCTGTGGAGGTTCTTGTTCCTTCTGTTCTACTCCAGTGCTCCTCTGCTGGCTGCAGAGATCTTCCTCCTCAGTTACATGCTGGGGGAGGTCTGCAGGAACATAACAGAAAAAGAAGATCTTTCATACTTCAAAGGACTTTGTGTAATTATACATCAATAAAAATTAAAATAATCTCAGTCAGAATCAGCACAATTGAATTTATTTTATATAAGTAACTCCTTAGTTCTCATTCAAAGTAACAACAGTAAGAGGTGATGTTGGTCTTTCAGTCTTCAGTGGCTCAAACACCTTTTCAATCAAAGAAAATATTTGAATGTGTTCCTTTTGCACCTTTCATTTTCATGGTAGCCTCACAGCTGCTTATTACATTTGGTGCGCACTCACAAACACACAAAGGGGATTCTCCTGCAGCTGAGGGCTGAGACAGCTGAGGGCGCGTGATGACCTAGAGGTGAGGTCCACGGCCGAGGACGGGAGCACAGACAATCCACCTGGAATATGGAATCTTGCCCGCTCCCTCGTAGGGGAGTGGGGAAGAGGGACAACACATGAATCGCACTGCACCAAAATTAGTTTTGATGTGGTTTGTGTATTTGTATTTTGAAGTGGGTTTTAATGATGTATGTATTTCTATGATGTTGTGTAATGATGCACGTATTCTTATAAAGCAGACCCCAGGAAGAGTAGTCTTACCTTTGGTTAAGACTAATGGGGATCCTTAATAAAACAAATAAACCATACTTCACCCAGCTTCTAACTTCTAGCAGCCTACGAAGAACTAATTGTTAGTGGAATTTCTTACAAGCATGTTAAAAGTAAGTTGCATGCAATTTAGGACATATAGCGGATGGTAATCATAATAATAAAAAAAACCCTACATTTTAATCGTATTAATATTAATATAATTAGGGCTGTCAAATTATTGTGTTATTCGCGATTAAGTAATTACAGACATTTTAACATGTTTTTTTATCGCGTTAATTTCTTACTTCTGTGACTTCTGTGAATGCACACCTGGAAGAACATTACACCGCTCATACCATGGTCATTTACAAAGAAACCAATTGAATCAATCATTAGATCTTCACTTCTGCTACATTTTTAAGATTTTTACATAAAAAGTGGACTATTGAAAAGCGGTGTCAATCACTTCTACTCTGTTTTGTACGTTGAAGTTCTAGCCAATCCTTTTGCCTCAGGAACTCTGTGGACTATCTACCCGTTTGTCACTGTTTTACTTTAGATTTTGGAAGAGGTAGGCATTATTTTTTATTACCAAAGTACCGAAATTAGCACCGAATAGGAACCGAATCGAAACAAAAGAACTACATTGGCGCCGGAACCAGATAAAATCCAATCTGTGCCCAAGCCTAGCGTCCACTCATGGGGTCTCTCGAGAACTGCTGGCGTATGGCGGAAATTGAAGTTCCAGGCCACTTAAGACCAAAGCGGTTACGGGGTGGAGCTTGATGAAGGCTCCGGTGAGGCGTCAGGGTCCCAGAGAACCATGTCTTCCACAGCCGCTTTCAGAGAGGCATTGTGCATGGCTTCTGACATTACTGGCGTTAGAAAAAGATCTCACCTGAAATGTTTTCTATGTGGCACAGAGGAGGAGCCATCATGGTCTGGGTTTTTTTTCCTTCAGTGGAACAATAGAGCTTCAGGTTATGCAAGTATGTCCAGCTGCGGTTTGTGTTGCAGGGAGCTCTCGTCTGTGTGGTGAAGACTGAGTTTTTCAACAGGACACTACTGCAGTTCTGATTTCAATCCAAAAATGGACATCATTTCCAGCCGTATTCACGACTTGGCACAACCTTCCTAAAAAACCTTTTACAGTGTGTCCCAAATTATAATGCAAATTGTAGTTAAGTGTCAAAAAGGTTAAATTTTTGTTTTTCAAATAAACTTGTGGATGATATTGTGTCTCAGGTCTCTTTGGATCAATGACATCAATCTGAGACACCTGTGATCATTAGTTGACCAGGTGAGTTCATTTAAAGAAAAGAAAAACTACTAAAGAAGGACATTCCCCATAGTGAAGCAGACCAACATTTTCAAGCAATATGGTAAAGAAAAGGGATCTCTGCTGCTGAAAAGCATGAAATGCATTGACCAAGATAGGAAAACCCTTGATATTTGACGAAAACCTAAGCATATTTGTACTATTTACAGATTTGTAGCTTATTCTGAGCACACACGGGGTCACACAGATAAAGGCAGAATGAGGAAGGTTTTGGACAGACAAATAGATCGAATTAAGAAAACAGCTGCTAAAATACTAGAGAAAATAGTCTCACCCAATTAGTGTGTGCGTAATTCATTATTTAGACCTCATACAATACATTTTGGGCATAACAGTATACTTGCAATTGTGTATTCACATGTAAACTTGAATACCAAAAATGTACAAAACACTATTTACACACGCACAACTTAAAATTACACCAGCCTGTAACCAACTACTGATTCAAAATGGCTCCTACGCATATAAATCTACGCACAAAGTACGCACCAATTGCCTGATACACACAAAAAAGCATTTACGCACAGATCAGATTCACGTCTCTAGTTTTGTGCATAGATGATGTGTTTAAATGGTGCTAGAAGGCTGGGTCAGTTTTTTTTTAATCAGCCACTTTGAACTTGTTGAACTTTGACCATTTGATTGACTGACTGTCCTGAGCCTGCTTTGAGTGGAAGGGGTGTGGACTTTGAACAACCTTATTTCTGATTGGCCAAATAAGTCACCATAGAAACGATGTCCAGGACCAACTCGGACCATATACTGTTGTCTGGCTCAAACGTAGCAACGTCAGTTTCTCAGAAAAATTGCGACAGATTTGGCTTCATTTCACTGGAGCCAGAAGTAAGGAGTTCTGTCTGGGTGACATCACACTTGCTCTATCCAGTCCTTTTGTACAGTCAATGATCTGATAGCAATAATTTTACTCCTGAAGTAGTCTGCGAAACTCACATGTCCCATCTGATGCTGTCACGGAGGACCTCCGAGAATATGTTTCTGTTATTAATCTGTTGTCTCAATCATGAAGGATGTGTGTACATCGCAGGCCATCAGAAGCAGAGTGAGCGTCTCAGCTGCTGTGCGCGGTTTAAAATGCCCGCTGATCTCCCAGCATCCCTTTGTTTACACTCTCTCCTATTAGCTTACGGCCCCCAACAACCCCCAGCTAACAGTAGCGGTGGAACAAAAAAGACAAACAACATCAGAGTATCAGAGATACTCTAGAGATATTTTTGTCAGTAACTGGATGAAGTGAACATACCGATAACATGGAGCTGAAGCTGCGGGTTCCAGGTGATATCCAGCAGTCTGCGCTGACGACAGAGCTCCTCCTCGTTCTGGTCGATGGTTCCTTCAGCAGCAGAGAGTTGTTCTCTGACAGAATCTTCTTGAGGTTCTGAAGACATCGTTACTGCAGCTGCTCCGAGCTTCAGCTCAAACTCACACAAACACCAAAGTCCTCTGAACACAAGCAGCTCCGATCATCTGCTAGTCTCACAATCACAGCCACGTTGTCTTTACGTTCAACACGTATTCAATCATTTACGACACTTTGGAAAACGCTGAGAGTCCGACACGAACCACGTATCGTTCTTTCTGTCCAAAAACATCACGAACGTCCGAACAAAACACCACCGTCCTCTGAACACAAGCTAACGCTGCTAGCGCCTCGTTCTGTTTACTTCTGGGTCACGTGCAGAAACTTTATTTAAAAAGAAACATAATTATTACCTGGACCTAAAATGGTTCAAAAGGCTTCCAATTTTCTTTTAAATTTATTTTTTATTTTAAATAAAAACAGTTTAAGTCGGAAAATGATAAAGAACAGAAGATATCGAAGGGAAAATACAGTTTTGGGTAAACCTTGTGACAGCTGATATGACGTCATCACGCTAATTAGGTACAATTTTCAGTTTTGACTACAATACCTTTTTATGAGTAAACAGACTTAATCTTAATTGTTTACAGTATTCCTAAACTTTCGTAATGAACAAAACATCTCTTAGGTGATCCTAGAAAAAAAAGTTTAACAAAGAAAAATTAAAACAAAAAAAACTACCTTTAAAGAAAATAATTATGAGTACGATTAAACATTAAACTGCAGTCAATAAAAAAGAAAACTTTCCCTTCCTGACCCAATCCTTTGTTCAACTGCATTTTATCCAGGCTGGGGACAGTCACAGGGAGACCCGTAGGCAAGATAGTTAGGCAGTAGTGTGAAGGGTCTTGCCTGAGGACCCACTCAGGATTAAGCTCATTTCACCCCTGGAAAGAAAACCCAGGTTTCCTGTAAACCAGTCCTACACCAACCGACTGAGCCACCCAGCCGCATTATTTCCATCTCTGAATGGAGGAGCTAAAAGGAAAAACAAAGCTGCTGAACCTTTACAGGCAGCATTCAGGCCTTCTCTACACTTCTCATCCTCACACGCAGTTCCTCAACGCAGCCAGCAGGTGTCTCCCTTCTCCCTTCTTCTAACAGAGCGAGCACAGGTCACGTGATCATGTGCTTCTATAGAGATTCAGTGTCATCATCAAAACCAGACTTTCTGTCTCTAAACTCTGTTTTTCCTGTTTAAATCAGGACTTCAATTCCCTCAAATGCAGCTTTTATTTGTGAGTCTTGTGTTTGTTACAACTGAACCAAGAAAGTGTCTGGAATTTCCTTTCATTAGTTTTTACTTTATGTTAGATGTTCTTCATGCTTAAAGTCTGGAGGAAGGATGAAAGGATGAAGAAGGAGAGCAGATGAGGATCAGGATCTTCAAGCTGAAGAAAAGCTCCGCCTCCATGGAGCTGTTTTCATCTTCTTGGACTTGAAGCTTCTTTCCTGGAGTTCGAGAGCAGCAGAGAACGGAGGCTGATCTGCTGCTCAGAGCTGCTTCTTCACAGCTTCATCTCTGCAGAACATCAGCAGCAAAAGGAAGAGCAGTTCCGAGCCGAGTTTGGGATTTCTGTTCCAGTGAGAGCAAAGATCTGACAGAACTTCATACTGAACACTGCAGGACGATTCAAACAGCTGATCCTGACGGGATTCCACACCATCAGCACAAACATGGATGTGAGCTTTGAGTCCAACTTCATCTGAGGTTTGTGTCATTCAGAGACATTAGTATCTGTGGATCCAGATGTTCTCCAGAGGTTTTATTTGATTTTTGTTCTTGAATGGACTCGACCGCTTTGGAGCAGCTTTAGCTTTAGCAGAGGAAAGATGCTCTCATGCTCCTCTCACGTGTTCTGACTCTGAGCTCATCTATTTCCTGTTGAAGTGACTTCCATTGGAGTTTCCAGATCCTGATGCTGCAGATGAACAAAGTGGGATCAATGGGTCTCATCCGCTATGATCCTTTGAGCAGAACGTTCCAAGTCTGTGTGGAACTTTTCCTCCATCATCATGTTCTCAGTAAAACCTTCTTCAGCTGCAGGAACAGATTTGTTCTTTTTGAACAAGCTGGACTCCTTACAGTTCTCTCACTGCAGCAGACTTTGGCCTTTTACTCCAGTAGATCAGTGATGAAGAAGCAGTTCTCTTCTTCCTCTTTTACTCAGTTTTTCTTGGATTATTTTCAGGAATTTAAATGTTTTTTTTTCTAAAAAAAACAATAAATTTAGAGGTTCAAACTGTTCCTCAGTACTCAAGTACAGTTCAGCAGGTACTTTTTTCCTCTAACTTGAAGCTTCACAATGTCTTCTTTTCTCCTCTTTTCAGTCAGAAAAAGTCTTTCTGGAGCTTTGGCTCCATGCAATCACTGTAGTGTTTTTATATTTGAAAGTGTATATAAAGGCTACAATAATAGAGATTAGGACCACAGAAATCAGATGTTCAAGCGTGTTATGAAGGGGCCGTCCAGTTTGGACTAAACACCCAATGTGTTTTTATTTTTGTCTAAATGTCACTTGCACTGCTTTACATATTATGTGTAAAACACCAAGTACTCACCAACAAAGATTTGTGAATATTAGTCAACCGTTGTGTTGCTGAGCTGGAAACTGAAGCAAAAGCGGTTAGCGTTAGCTTGGAGGGACCGCAGACTTCCACCCGGCATAAACCGTTGGCGTGGACGAAAACAAAAGGGTAAAAGAATGACTCAATCTAGTGCCGCCTCTTTTCTTCATATTTGGAACATCTGAGTTGGGCTGAGTTAAGTCCAGCTGAGAATTTAAGCTTCCAAATGACAATTTTCACTTGGACATTTTGAGTCCTGTATCATCAAAATGATTTTTCTCATAGAACAGACCTGATTTTGCAGTGATGGTTGAATAAATTATTCCACTATGATTTAATTGCCTACAATAGTTATAACTGTAGTTTTGCTCTGGTTACATTGTAAGGTTGAATCCAAATTCTTCCCTTCTCCTTCATTTATCCCTCCAAACCGAAAGTTATGGAAAAATACTGTCTCAGCATTCGGACACCACCACCACCCAATGATGTCACCAATGGTCAGTTGTAGGGCTGGGCGATATGTCAATATAATCGATTAATTAGATTTTTTTGTTTTAGACGATTTATTTTTGAAAAAAAAAAAATCAAGATTTTATGTTCCCAGCTGTGTGATTTCTTAGGCTTCCTTTGTTTGGAGTAAAGTCAACCTGTCTGTCTCTTGGAATGAGCAGAAATGAAAACGGCAGCAGTAATGTCTGTTTCTTATGGCTGGACATCAGCATCTTTGTTTTCTTGGAGTAATACTGCAAGCATGAACGTTTTAACAGTTCTGCTTATCTTACAAAGTGTGCATTATCAGAAATGAACGCATGCAGTGAAAGCCTGAACCAGCAGAACATGGTTCCTTTGTGGAGTGTAAATAATTAGCATTAATAAATATGAATGTGTTTGTTTTTCTCTACTAATTGTGTGTTTATGTTGACAGTCCTCATGTTGTTGTAAACATTTTAAAAATACTTTCTCAGATGAACTAAACTACTTTACTTTTGGACAAATGAATCTTTATTTACATTTGAATGAAACAATAATTGTAGGACTTTATATTTACAGAGATACATGCAGTTATTCATTCTGCAGGGTAGGAGGAGCACTGGAAGAAGAAAGCTGTTTCTGCTGTGTGTGAGTTAACATGTGATATTTCAGATGATAAATCTGCCTGAAGCTTTTGCTGCACTCTGTGCAGGAAAAAGGCTTTTCTCCCGTGTGAGTCAACATGTGACGCGTGAGATGAGAATTTTTCCTGAAAATTTTGCTGCATTCTGTACAGGAAAAAAGCTTTTCTTCTGCATGTGTCAACATGTGATGCGTGAGAACAGAGCTTTGCCCAAAACGTTTACTCCATTCTGTACAGGAAAAAGGCGTTTCTCCCTTATTGTCTCCCATATGCGTTAACATGTGACGTGTGAGATGGGAATTTTTCCTGAAGCGTTTGCTGCATTCCTTACATGAAAAAGGTTTTTCTCCTGTATGAGTTAACATGTGACATGTGAGATGGGAATTTTGCCTGAAACTTTTGCTGCATTGTTTACAGGAAAAAGGCCTTTCTCCTGTGTGGATTCGCATGTGATGCTTCAAGCCTTCAGCAGTTGTACAACTTCTTCCACACTCTTTACAAGTGTATTTCTTCCCTTCCCTCTTTCTTTCATGCGTCTCCATTAAAACATTTATCATTGAGTTTTTTTCCTCTGAGTTAATGTCACTGTGACTTGAGCTGGCCACACTTTGGACATGACTTCTGTCTGTTCTCTTCCACTGATCTCTGTTCTGTGAATCTGTCTCTTCATCTGTAATTGATTCTTCATGTTGGTTTCTTTCTTCATCCTGACTATCAGTTACATTAAAACTCAGCTGATTGTTCAGATCTGCTTCACTGTAATAATGTTCCTGATAAGTAGGAATCTCCATCAAGGTATCAGTTTCCTGCTTCAGATCAAGCTGCTCTTCATCCTGACCGATGCAGATGATTTCTATCTCTTCTTTTATCTGTGGAGGTTCTGGTTCTTCTTGTTCTTCTACCATCTGTGGAGGTTCCGGTTCTTCTTGCTCCTCCTGCTTGCCATTAGAGTTTTTCTCCTGGTTTCTCAGATAATGTTGGGGGAGGTCTGCAGCGACATAAACACACGTAGAAATTTTTACTGTTTTTTTAAAAGACACATTTCTATCTGCCTGAAGACGTCCATCATTCTATTGAAAGCAACTGGAGTTACAGTTATGGTTAAGAGAATTCTACAAAACCTCTGATGGAAGTATTTGGGTTATTGATAATGGAAATTGACATTAAAACTGATCAATATTAATGATGAGCCTGTCATACTTGTCCCTCCCCAACACACACTGTTTCTGCAGCCACAGCTGTGATTCACACTCTGATTTATCTCCGTTCTTGGCCGGACTCAAACCCACATTTAAATCTTCAGTTCTCCATAAGTACTCTTCAGATAGATCTGTTTTTGCAAAAAGTTTGGACACCCTTAAAAGGACTTAGATGATCCAGAGACAGTCACTCACACAAACAGTGTTGACGCGTCTGGATGAATGAAAGCACGCCGAACTCGATTAGTCCGGAGAATAAAATGTCTGCTGAGCTCATGTGATTCACGTCAGCAGCATTATTATCATTATTATCACATTATTCTGTTGTTCTGTTCATTCTGAGATCTGAAATCAGACACGTCTGTAAAAATGTTCACAGCACTTTTTTGAGACTTTAACCTTTTGCTCAGAGGGCTTTTAGGATGTTTAGAATGAGAGCTACATTTGTTGTTTATGCTAATGCACTGCATCCTGGACCGCATTGATCATCGGCCATCCTGGTTATTGGCCAATCAGGTCTTTATATTTAATCTGATTCGGTTTTATTTGGTTTGGCTGTAATTTTCCTTATTTGCACTAATGATCTGTTTACGCTGAAACTTTGATCAGATTTCTGTTTTTAAATGACAGAAAACATGTGAACATGTTATCCGCATACGTTCCTATGTAATCAATTACAACAAAAATGTTGTAAACCTTGTTCAGGTTTACAGTGATAGTTTTATTTAATTCAGTCATGACCTTTCGTGTATTTCTCTCTAACACACAGGAGTATTTTCTGTGTTAAAGTTTCATAACAGACATGATTTAGCTTTGCTGTTGAGTCATTCTTAAAAGGCCTTTTTCATGCTATTCTTAAGCCTTTCAGAGTAAACTAGATCCATAAATATGACTCTCTAAAGAACAGATGTTTTTATTTTTACTGATCATTTTTGTACCCGGAAGTAAGACGCCTTGATCTCTGAGGCTCCGCCTTTTGCTCCTTGTGGGTGCTGCCAATTTCATGACATCATTCGTCCATGAAAACAAACAACATTTGAACTTTTGCAAAGATGGATGTGCCTGCAAAATGAGCGGTTTTTGCTTAAGACCATTAGCTCTGCGGAGAAAGTCGGTTTGTGTTAGCCTGGGGGCGGAGGTGGCAGCGCAGACGCTTCCTGGGAGGGGCTGTTCTCACTTTTCAATGTCACAATGTGAGAACCTGCGCTTTTTTGTGGGTTGGGAGGGGCTGGTGCTCAGAGATGCGTGAACGGATCAAAATACCACTTTGTGGTTGTTTTTTTGTGAGGAATAAACATCAAAATTCTCTTAAAATACACACAAAAACTGATTTTAAATGATATAGGCCCTTTAACGTCTCTTTCACAAGTTTAAATCAGAAAACACTTTCTTTGTCTTCATCCTCTGTAAAATATCTACAGGGGGTTGAAACTATTTGTAGACTTTGTGTAGGATCCATCCAAATGTGATGCAGATTTTCCTTTAATCTTCAAAGTGGAAGCTAAAAACCAGACACCAAACTCAGCTTCATCCAACGTTTAAGGTGGGATGGAGAAATACAACCGAACTGAACCATCCAACCATCACGAAAACTTAAAAAAGCGTTTTTAAAAAAAGTTTTTAAAACAGCTTTAGATAGTTCTTAACCCAATTTTAGTGGTTTCTACAATCTCTTTAAATCAGGGATGGGCAATGCCAGGCCTTGAGGCCCAGTGTGTCTGCATGACGGATTACCTGGTTCAGGTGTGTCCAGCTAGTTAGAGCATGCCAGAGCGAGGCTCGTTGGAAAACATGCAGGAATGCGGCCCTCGGGGCATGGAGCTGCCCAGCCCTGCCTTAGACGTTTGTCTGCTTGATGCAGGTCAGTGATTGGACAATCCTCAAACAGAAAAACATCTTTTCCACGAACACAGAATGTGTTTTTAAACATGATTGTTTAAGAAATGAGAAGCAGCTTATTGCCCCAGCTGGAGTAAATAATTAATCGCCATAAAGTAATTATTCACTAGAAGGATTGTACCAATTGGATTAGCTAAATCCAGGAGGTGACTTGTTTTACTTTAATTGAATATTTTTGTTGCTGTTGTTGTTGTATTATCCTGCCTATTCAGGGTCCATAGAACACAGGTAGAAAAAAAAGACAAAAATGTCTCAGAGGCTGAAAGGAACAAAGAAAGGTCATTCACTAAATGAATAAACCTGAGAACAGACTAAATCAAATCCATCTGATGAAGAAGAAATCTTCGTCAGATTCAACCTATTTTGAAGTGACCATACCCATGACATGGAGCTGAAGCTGTGGTTTCCAGATGATATCCAGCAGTCTGCGCTGACGACAGAGCTCCTCCTCGTACTGGACGATGGTTCCTTCACAGTGTCTGAAGATTTCTTCAGCAGCAGCAGCTAGTCGCTCGCTGATAAACTCTCTCAGAGACTGAAGAAAACAAAGTTACTTATTCATGAACATTTGTAAAAGAAACATGTCAAATGTTCCTGTTAAGAAACTTTGGCACAGAAAATATTCTCTGTGTTAAAGAGAAAAACAATGAGATTGAAAAAAATATACTATGATAACAATAACAACAACTACAACAGTAATAATGGTAGATTACATTTTCCAAACACTCAAAACTCTTCCAATGTGTCTCCATTCTTCATTCATACTCAGTGATGGTAAACTACCCAGCTGCCCCGGGGCAGACTGACAGAGGCGTAGCTGTCAGTACGTGTCTGAACAGATTTTTTTTTTTTTTTTTTACAATAAATGACTTCACCCAACACTAGCTCTAAATGAAACAAAAGTGTTTGTGTTTTCAGTCATATTCTGTAAAAATGCCCAAGAAATCCTCATTTCTTTCAGGGTTTATAAACGTATGAACACAACTGTCCTCACGTCTGCACAGACAATAGTTTTTAGTCTGATTCTCTTCTCTAAACAAGTTCAAGACAAAATTAGGTCGTATTCTTTGCTGCTCTTTTCTCTCCTCACAGAGGAACAGACTCATCACTGCCTTGCTCTACAGAAAAGAAATAACAGTAGCAGCAGAAGGTAAAGTCCCTTCATCTTTTTCTCCTCAGACGTGTAGGAACACGATCTCACTGAGATGTCCAGATTCTGAGCAGAGCCGCTCCCTGTGTGAGTTTCTACTTCCAGCAGCAGCTTCAAGCTCTAAACCTGTTCAACAAACTCCTTTAAAGGTTAAAGGTCAAAAGACACGTAAAGACAAATGTTTCTGCTCAGGTGGAACTTAACTTTACTAATATTGTCTGTTGGAATTTGCTTTCTTTTACAAAGATAAACTGTAAGAAGTTTTTTTTAATACAGATTTTCAGTCTGAAGTCCAGAAAACAACAGAAAACATTTTCACAAAGACTCACCATGACAGCAGAAGACATCAGGAGCAACTCTCACGTCTCTGTCTGCTCGGTCCAACTCAGCTCTCTCTCTCTCCTGGTTCTTCAATACCTGGACAGAGCTCCTCCTCCTCTTGTTTTTCTTCTCCTCCTCTCTGTTCCTTCAGAAACCCCCTAAATTCATCCGTTTGCAGTCAACAATCAGCTGCTTTATAAAGACGTTCTAAGCCCTGAGGGCGTCCAAACTAAACTCAATAAATAACTTTTTAAAAATTATAAAAAAAAACAAAGTTCTGTCAGAAAATGCAACACTTTTCTCAGAAAATGGCTCAAATGTTTTAATCTTCAGGTGTTTTTGTTTACACTGGAACACAAACAAACAGCAGAAGAGTCAAACTTCACAGAAATCACACACAACTTAACAATGGAACCAACAAGAAATCCTTTTGCTGTCAGTCATGTGATGCTCCAGTAGCTTACCTGTGTCAGGTAACAGGTGAGCTGAAACATGGAGGACTCAACCTTTGAGCTTTGTCCCACTGAGCATGGAGAAAAGAACGGAGTAAAGAGGAGTCAGGAGGTTAGAGAGTGTGATGGCAGCATACCCCGCCACACCCACAACAAAATGGTGGTAACCCCTCTGCACAACACATTTTATATTTTTTCCCACATATTTTACATTTGCAGTTACATTCATAAATGAACACACATTGTTTTGAGTTAAAATATACATTTATTTTTTGCTTATTTGTAACATCTATTTTGTTTGGTTTATTTATCTTGGTTTGTTAATTTCACCTGTTTTGAGTTTCCAGTGCAGAGGGTGTGCTGGTTGCTACAGGTGTGGTTGAGGTTCTGCTCCTGGAGCTGTGCTGTGAGACCTGGCCAAAGGGGGAAATGAAGCCACCACAGCTCTTAAATGCTTGAGCCAGGGAATTGGGCAGGCGCCATCTCAGAAGCCTCCAAGGGGGTGAAATCATGGACTCCTTGAATGTTGAGTTACTTTCTTTCAGTTAATTGCTGTTTATTTGTTATAATTTTGTACTTCTGTTTTGTTCTTTCTTTCCACTGAAGAAAACCAAGATGCGTGAACAGATCAACCCCCCCAACTCTTAGATCAACTTTGACCCAATTTTCAGCAGCGATTTCTGCACTGCAGACAACACAAAGTCTGCAGTCAGATCAACGAGCAGAACTCTATAAACTTAGGTCAGTTTGTTTCTGTTCCTTGGTCTGTTCAGTTGGTTGAGTTATAGTTCAGTTTGTTACCTCAGTTAATTCTGGTCTTTTGACCTCTTTTATGGGCCCAATTTGTAAATAACATATTTTTGGGAGAAAAATTAAAACTTTCATTTTTGATAACTCTTCTCTTGTCCTCTTTGGCCGCTTGATCCCTCACAGAGAGGAACAATCTGAAGGATGCAGACCTGAATCCCAATGAGCAAATCTGGAGGATCTCAGAGCAGCAGCTGCATCATCCAAATGTGGATGACGTGGAGCAGTTTGGAGAAGAAAGCTCCAGAGTCTCAGTAAAGACGTGGAAGGCCTTCTTTTGGTTCCAGAAAGACGTCGATTTCTCTTCTCTCCAAAGGCAGCGCTAAGGATCTTCTCCAGTCAATTTTGGAGTTCTGCCTGAATTTTGGACGCGTTGGACTTGGTTTGTTTGTGTTGTTCCAGTGCAAACTAAAACAATAAACAAGAAGATTGGAACTGGAACACATTTCTGAGAGAAATGTTAGAAGACTTGGAGATTTTTGGCTTTATTTAACCAATAATGCTGTTATTATTGGTCTCAGCCTTTGTTCTTCCTCCAGTGAGTCTACATTGGTGGACTTTAAAACTCAGTCATTTCAGCTCAGATGCAGCTGTGCATCAGCGTCTTTAATGTCGATGACTGATTCTGTTAAATCAAATATTTCAGAGGTTTCTGTTTCTTAACCAAGTTGAAGGTTTTTCCTCCTGATCTCCATGTTGTTGCAGTTTTATTAATAATTTAGTCTTTGTATGTTTGGACCATTTGACTTACCAGAATAAAAGCTCAAATGATGAGAAATCATTTCTTTGACAAATCAGCAGTAGAATTTGATGTTTGAAGCCTCTATGTTTCTGTTGCAGTGATTCGCATTTCGAAATCCTGATCCACGCAGTAGAGACAGGATGTGTTACAGACGAGCAGATTTTTCTAGAAAATTGGATCACTTTCAAAATCAAAGCTGTTTTTTTAACCAGAAGAGGGCAGCAGAGAGCAGCCACACTCCAAAGAAAGCTGATCCTGCAATGACATCATCAACAGATCACCACATTATCACTAAACTCTTCAAACCAAACACAACCAAACAGATCCAACTAAAAAAATCAGATCTTCAGCTGATGTTTCAGAGAAACTCCTCCTGACAGTTTCCTGAGCTCCAGACCCCTGAGCTTTAAGAAGGTTTCTGCCCTCAGGACTGCAGACAGTTAGAAGAGAAAAAAATAACTCCAACATCTGAAGAAAACATGGAGGTGATCAAATGTTAGGTTTGTGTTCTGTATATGAGCATTTGTATGAGAAGTCAGGATGACATTGCAAAGTCAAGGAAACAACAGAGAACTGAGAATGTGAATCAGTTTGAATTTGCCTTGCTTGGGATTGTGAGGCCAATTGACTTTTTGCTACAACCATGAAGGGACATGAACCCTCAATCTTCTGAGCAGAAGTCAGACGCCTTGTCCGTTAGGCCACATGGTTTATGAAATCTGTCAAGTTCCGCTCCAGATGGAGGGTAGCATCATCGCGCTGACGAAGAGGAGGAGCTTCTGCCTCCTCAAAGAGGAATGAGGAGGAAGTGAGAGGCTGCACTGGAAGTCAGAGCAGAACTTTGGACCAAACCCTGTGATGGACACAACATCTCCAGGCTGTTTCCAGCATCACTGTAGAGATGAAGAAAGGAAAGGTGACATGTGTATAGAGCCTTAATTTGCTTCAGAAGAGTGAAATCAGTCATCGTCTTCCTCGAACCATGAAGGGGCATGAACCCTCAATTTTCTGATCCAAAATCAAGCCTTGTCCATTAGGCAACATGGTCTGTGAAAACAGAAAGATCAGCTGCAGATAGAGGGCTGTGTCATCCAGTTTCTGCTGCATTAATGAGGAAGGAAGAGGAAGTGAGAGAATGCACTTGAAGTTGAAGCAGAGCTTTGGACCAAACCCTGAGATGGACTCACAACATCTCCAGCCTGTTTCCAGCATCACTGTGGAGTCGTTCCTCTTTCTCTTCCCTCTTGTACTCATGCTGGTGTGCAGCGGAGCTCACCATGGAGTTTTAACTTCAAAGCAGATATTCTGCTACAGAGAGAGCTGAACATGGCACGTAAAGCTGAAATGGCAGAACTTAAAGCTGTATTGGCAGATATCCAAGCCAAACAAGCGGACATTCAAGCCAAGCTAACTCCTTTGCTGGCTATCGAAGCTAAGCTAGCTCCATTGCTGGCTATGGAAGCCAGGCTAACACCTCTGCTGGCACTCGTGCAGGAATTCTGACAAGAAAAAAAGTTGGAAATGGACAACAGGAGAATCGGCTTGGCCTCATGGATAGAAGACAGAACGACACGGATCAACAACTAAGAATGAATAACATCATTCTTACGGGCTTGCAACTCAAACCAAGAGCTAAGTCTGGAGCTGCTAACGTTAGCACGGATGCTATTCGAGCCGCTATGAAAACAGCTGAAACTGTTGAAGCTCAAGTCGGATCATTTCTAACTTCCAAAGGGATTTTCTTGGATTTGAATAATATTGAGATCTGCCACCCGCTTCCCAGGAGAAGGGAGTCAGATAAACCCGCGATCCTCATCAGGTTTGTGAATCAAAAGCACAAAATTGCTCTGACGAAGCAAAGAAAACTCCTAAAAGGGTCCGAGGTTTACATTAATCATCATTTATCGAACATCACTCATTGTTGGCTAAACACGCCCGACTCCTGAAGCGAAAAAAACAGATCCAGAGCACATGGGTGCTGGATTCCAGGATCTACGTAAAACCAAACGGTCCACCGGACCTGGCCAAGGCTGAGGTCATCACCAACATGAAAGACTTTGAGAACTGTGTGGTCACGGACGTCTGAGCCTTTATTTAAAGTGAAATAAGAATCAAATATGATTTCAAGAAAATATGGCGCCCGGGATTTACCACTAACTCTTAGATCAACTTTGACCCAATTTTCAGCAGCGATTTCTGCACTGCAGACAACACAAAGTCTGCAGTCAGAACAACGAGCAGAACTCTATAAACTAGTTTCTAACCTGAAGGACGGCTGTTAATCAGGAGCAGAACGCAGGAATACAGTCTTGGCTGATGGCATGAATCATGTCACTTGACATAGTTCCCTGAAATGTGATTAATGTCAAAGGATCTACTAATGAAACAACCTGCACTTATTGATTTTCTATATCTGATTAAAGTAAATGATCTATCAGAGACATGATTTATTGTTGCCTCTTTCTATACTTGATCTGAAGAAATGACTTGTCTGATGAAGATAGCCAGCATCTATTTGATGTTTACTGATTTTGATCTTTTTGTTTTGTTTTGTCTTTGTTTATTCTTGACTTTTACTTTAATTACTATTATTGTTTTTACTATCATTTCTGATTTATTCACATCATTGATTTTTTTATGATAAAAGTATTCGTAAAAGGAATAAATATATATATATATATTTTCGATCATTATTCTGTATTTTTATTATTTTTGCATATGCTCCAATCAAGTCTAAAATAGTGTTCTACTTACATGCAAAGCAGTATGACTAATTGTTACTCAAGGATGTTTAATGACCTGTATTACTGTCAGTACACTATACTTACCTGATTATTAGTTATGAACCGGTTGATATCTAACTTAAAGTAAATGGTATGGTCGAGTTGGGGTGGGATTATATAAGTTTGCTTCCTCCCACTCCCTTTCAAGCAGTCAATTTTCTGATGTGTAGTTATCCTATGTTTGACATGACTACTGTTGCAAATCTTTGTGGGTGTTGATTGTGTTACACATGGCTTGTATATCTTGTATGCTTGAAATAAACCATTTCAATTCAATTAAAAAAAGACCAGTACTTTTCCCTTTGGTAAGAAACAGAACGTGTGTGAGTCAGGATTCTTGCCTGAATTGCTTCAGAACAGTGGGACCAGTCAACTTCCTCGTCTGACCATGAAGGGACTCGAACCCTCAAGCTTCTGATCCGAAGTCAGACGCCTTGTCCATTAGGCCACATGGTCTCCAAACCTGTCCAGGTGCAAGTGAAGGACAGCATCATGCATCTGACAAAGAGGAGGAAGTGAGCGGCTGCATTGGAAGTTGGATCAAACCCTATGATGGACTCAAAATCTCCATGCTGTTTCCAGCATCACTGTAGAGACGTTCGTCCTTCTCTTCCCTCTTGTCCTCATGCTGGTGTGTGGCTGAGCTCGCCATGGAGGATTAACTTAAAAGAACACTTTCCATTTGGTAAGAAAAGCAAAGGTGATATGTAGATAGAGCCTTAGTTTGATTCAGAACAGTGAAACTAATCTTCTTCTTCCTCCTCCAACCATGAAGGGACTCGAACCCTCAATCTTCTGATCCGAAGTCAGACGCCTTGTCCATTAGGCCACATGGTCTGTGAAAGCAGAGATCAGCTGCTGATCGAGGGCGGTGTCATTCAGTTTCTGCTGCATTAATGAGGAAGGAGGAGGAAGTGAGAGGCTGCACTGGAAGTTGGAGCAGAGCTTTGGACCAAACCCTGAGATGGACTCACAACATCTCCAGCCTGTTTCCAGCATCACTGTGGAGTCGTTCCTCTTTCTCTTCCCTCTTGTACTCATGCTGGTGTGCAGCGGAGCTCACCATGGAGTTTTAACTTCAAAGCAGATATTCTGCTACAGAGAGAGCTGAACATGGCACGTAAAGCTGAAATGGCAGAACTTAAAGCTGTATTGGCAGATATCCAAGCCAAACAAGCGGACATTCAAGCCAAGCTAACTCCTTTGCTGGCTATCGAAGCTAAGCTAGCTCCATTGCTGGCTATGGAAGCCAGGCTAACACCTCTGCTGGCACTCGTGCAGGAATTCTGACAAGAAAAAGTTGGAAATGGACAACAGGAGAATCGGCTTGGCCTCATGGATAGAAGACAGAACGACACGGATCAACAACTAAGAATGAATAACATCATTCTTACGGGCTTGCAACTCAAACCAAGAGCTAAGTCTGGAGCTGCTAACGTTAGCACGGATGCTATTCGAGCCGCTATGAAAACAGCTGAAACTGTTGAAGCTCAAGTCGGATCATTTCTAACTTCCAAAGGGATTTTCTTGGATTTGAATAATATTGAGATCTGCCACCCGCTTCCCAGGAGAAGAGAGTCAGATAAACCCGCGATCCTCATCAGGTTTGTGAATCAAAAGCACAAAATTGCTCTGACGAAGCAAAGAAAACTCCTAAAAGGGTCCGAGGTTTACATTAATCATCATTTATCGAACATCACTCATTGTTGGCTAAACACGCCCGACTCCTGAAGCGAAAAAAACAGATCCAGAGCACATGGGTGCTGGATTCCAGGATCTACGTAAAACCAAACGGTCCACCGGACCTGGCCAAGGCTGAGGTCATCACCAACATGAAAGACTTTGAGAACTGTGTGGTCACGGACGTCTGAGCCTTTATTTAAAGCGAAATAAGAATCAAATATGATTTCAAGAAAATATGGCGCCCGGGATTTACCACTAACTCTTAGATCAACTTTGACCCAATTTTCAGCAGCGATTTCTGCACTGCAGACAACACAAAGTCTGCAGTCAGAACAACGAGCAGAACTCTATAAACTCGTTTCTAACCTGAAGGACGGCTGTTAATCAGGAGCAGAACGCAGGAATACAGTCTTGGCTGATGGCATGAATCATGTCACTTGACATAGTTCCCTGAAATGTGATTAATGTCAAAGGATCTACTAATGAAACAACCTGCACTTATTGATTTTCTATATCTGATTAAAGTAAATGATCTATCAGAGACATGATTTATTGTTGCCTCTTTCTATACTTGATCTGAAGAAATGACTTGTCTGATGAAGATAGCCAGCATCTATTTGATGTTTACTGATTTTGATCTTTTTGTTTTGTTTTGTGTTTGTTTATTCTTGACTTTTACTTTAATTACTATTATTGTTTTTATTATCATTTCTGATTTATTCACATCATTGATTTTTTTATGATAAAAGTATTCGTAAAAGGAATAAATATATATATATATATATATTTTCGATCATTATTCTGTATTTTTATTATTTTTGCATATGCTCCAATCAAGTCTAAAATAGTGTTCTACTTACATGCAAAGCAGTATGACTAATTGTTACTCAAGGATGTTTAATGACCTGTATTACTGTCAGTACACTATACGTACCTGATTATTAGTTATGAACCGGTTGATATCTAACTTAAAGTAAATGGTATGGTCGAGTTGGGGTGGGATTATATAAGTTCGCTTCCTCCCACTCCCTTTCAAGCAGTCAATTTTCTGATGTGTAGTTATCCTATGTTTGACATGACTACTGTTGCAAATCTTTGTGGGTGTTGATTGTGTTACACATGGCTTGTATATCTTGTCTGCTTGAAATAAACCATTTCAATTCAATAAAGACCAGGACTTTTCCCTTTGGTAAGAAACAGAACGTGTATGAGTCAGGATTCTTGCCTGAATTGCTTCAGAACAGTGGGACCAGTCAACTTCCTCGTCTGACCATGAAGGGACTCGAACCCTCAAGCTTCTGATCCGAAGTCAGACGCCTTGTCCATTAGGCCACATGGTCTCCAAACCTGTCCAGGTGCAAGTGAAGGACAGCATCATGCATCTGACAAAGAGGAGGAAGTGAGCGGCTGCATTGGAAGTTGGATCAAACCCTATGATGGACTCAAAATCTCCATGCTGTTTCCAGCATCACTGTAGAGACGTTCGTCCTTCTCTTCCCTCTTGTCCTCATGCTGGTGTGCGGCTGAGCTCGCCATGGAGGATTAACTTAAAAGAACACTTTCCATTTGGTAAGAAAAGCAAAGGTGATATGTAGATAGAGCCTTAGTTTGATTCAGAACAGTGAAACTAATCTTCTTCTTCCTCCTCCAACCATGAAGGGACTCGAACCCTCAATCTTCTGATCCGAAGTCAGACGCCTTGTCCATTAGGCCACATGGTCTGTGAAAGCAGAGATCAGCTGCTGATCGAGGGCGGTGTCATTCAGTTTCTGCTGCATTAATGAGGAAGGAGGAGGAAGTGAGAGGCTGCACTGGAAGTTGGAGCAGAGCTTTGGACCAAACCCTGAGATGGACTCACAACATCTCCAGCCTGTTTCCAGCATCACTGTGGAGTCGTTCCTCTTTCTCTTCCCTCTTGTACTCATGCTGGTGTGCAGCGGAGCTCACCATGGAGTTTTAACTTCAAAGCAGATATTCTGCTACAGAGAGAGCTGAACATGGCACGTAAAGCTGAAATGGCAGAACTTAAAGCTGTATTGGCAGATATCCAAGCCAAACAAGCGGACATTCAAGCCAAGCTAACTCCTTTGCTGGCTATCGAAGCTAAGCTAGCTCCATTGCTGGCTATGGAAGCCAGGCTAACACCTCTGCTGGCACTCGTGCAGGAATTCTGACAAGAAAAAGTTGGAAATGGACAACAGGAGAATCGGCTTGGCCTCATGGATAGAAGACAGAACGACACGGATCAACAACTAAGAATGAATAACATCATTCTTACGGGCTTGCAACTCAAACCAAGAGCTAAGTCTGGAGCTGCTAACGTTAGCACGGATGCTATTCGAGCCGCTATGAAAACAGCTGAAACTGTTGAAGCTCAAGTCGGATCATTTCTAACTTCCAAAGGGATTTTCTTGGATTTGAATAATATTGAGATCTGCCACCCGCTTCCCAGGAGAAGAGAGTCAGATAAACCCGCGATCCTCATCAGGTTTGTGAATCAAAAGCACAAAATTGCTCTGACGAAGCAAAGAAAACTCCTAAAAGGGTCCGAGGTTTACATTAATCATCATTTATCGAACATCACTCATTGTTGGCTAAACACGCCCGACTCCTGAAGCGAAAAAAACAGATCCAGAGCACATGGGTGCTGGATTCCAGGATCTACGTAAAACCAAACGGTCCACCGGACCTGGCCAAGGCTGAGGTCATCACCAACATGAAAGACTTTGAGAACTGTGTGGTCACGGACGTCTGAGCCTTTATTTAAAGCGAAATAAGAATCAAATATGATTTCAAGAAAATATGGCGCCCGGGATTTACCACTAACTCTTAGATCAACTTTGACCCAATTTTCAGCAGCGATTTCTGCACTGCAGACAACACAAAGTCTGCAGTCAGAACAACGAGCAGAACTCTATAAACTAGTTTCTAACCTGAAGGACGGCTGTTAATCAGGAGCAGAACGCAGGAATACAGTCTTGGCTGATGGCATGAATCATGTCACTTGACATAGTTCCCTGAAATGTGATTAATGTCAAAGGATCTACTAATGAAACAACCTGCTCTTATTGATTTTCTATATCTGATTAAAGTAAATGATCTATCAGAGACATGATTTATTGTTGCCTCTTTCTATACTTGATCTGAAGAAATGACTTGTCTGATGAAGATAGCCAGCATCTATTTGATGTTTACTGATTTTGATCTTTTTGTTTTGTTTTGTGTTTGTTTATTCTTGACTTTTACTTTAATTACTATTATTGTTTTTATTATCATTTCTGATTTATTCACATCATTGATTTTTTTATGATAAAAGTATTCCTAAAAGGAATAAATATATATGTATATATATTTTCGATCATTATTCTGTATTTTTATTATTTTTGCATATGCTCCAATCAAGTCTAAAATAGTGTTCTACTTACATGCAAAGCAGTATGACTAATTGTTACTCAAGGATGTTTAATGACCTGTATTACTGTCAGTACACTATACGTACCTGATTATTAGTTATGAACCGGTTGATATCTAACTTAAAGTAAATGGTATGGTCGAGTTGGGTGGGATTATATAAGTTCGCTTCCTCCCACTCCCTTTCAAGCAGTCAATTTTCTGATGTGTAGTTATCCTATGTTTGACATGACTACTGTTGCAAATCTTTGTGGGTGTTGATTGTGTTACACATGGCTTGTATATCTTGTCTGCTTGAAATAAACCATTTCAATTCAATAAAGACCAGGACTTTTCCCTTTGGTAAGAAACAGAATGTGTGTGAGTCAGGATTCAGAACAGTGGGACCAGTCAACTTCCTCGTCTGACCATGAAGGGACTCGAACCCTCAATCTTCTGATCCGAAGTCAGACGCCTTGTCCATTAGGCCACATGGTCTCCAAACCTGTCCAGGTGCAAGTGAAGGACAGCATCATGCATCTGACAAAGAGGAGGAAGTGAGCGGCTGCATTGGAAGTTGGATCAAACCCTATGATGGACTCAAAATCTCCATGCTGTTTCCAGCATCACTGTAGAGACGTTCGTCCTTCTCTTCCCTCTTGTCCTCATGCTGGTGTGCGGCTGAGCTCGCCATGGAGGATTAACTTAAAAGAACACTTTCCATTTGGTAAGAAAAGCAAAGGTGATATGTAGATAGAGCCTTAGTTTGATTCAGAACAGTGAAACTAATCTTCTTCTTCCTCCTCCAACCATGAAGGGACTCGAACCCTCAATCTTCTGATCCGAAGTCAGACGCCTTGTCCATTAGGCCACATGGTCTGTGAAAGCAGAGATCAGCTGCTGATCGAGGGCGGTGTCATTCAGTTTCTGCTGCATTAATGAGGAAGGAGGAGGAAGTGAGAGGCTGCACTGGAAGTTGGAGCAGAGCTTTGGACCAAACCCTGAGATGGACTCACAACATCTCCAGCCTGTTTCCAGCATCACTGTGGAGTCGTTCCTCTTTCTCTTCCCTCTTGTACTCATGCTGGTGTGCAGCGGAGCTCACCATGGAGTTTTAACTTCAAAGCAGATATTCTGCTACAGAGAGAGCTGAACATGGCACGTAAAGCTGAAATGGCAGAACTTAAAGCTGTATTGGCAGATATCCAAGCCAAACAAGCGGACATTCAAGCCAAGCTAACTCCTTTGCTGGCTATCGAAGCTAAGCTAGCTCCATTGCTGGCTATGGAAGCCAGGCTAACACCTCTGCTGGCACTCGTGCAGGAATTCTGACAAGAAAAAGTTGGAAATGGACAACAGGAGAATCGGCTTGGCCTCATGGATAGAAGACAGAACGACACGGATCAACAACTAAGAATGAATAACATCATTCTTACGGGCTTGCAACTCAAACCAAGAGCTAAGTCTGGAGCTGCTAACGTTAGCACGGATGCTATTCGAGCCGCTATGAAAACAGCTGAAACTGTTGAAGCTCAAGTCGGATCATTTCTAACTTCCAAAGGGATTTTCTTGGATTTGAATAATATTGAGATCTGCCACCCGCTTCCCAGGAGAAGAGAGTCAGATAAACCCGCGATCCTCATCAGGTTTGTGAATCAAAAGCACAAAATTGCTCTGACGAAGCAAAGAAAACTCCTAAAAGGGTCCGAGGTTTACATTAATCATCATTTATCGAACATCACTCATTGTTGGCTAAACACGCCCGACTCCTGAAGCGAAAAAAACAGATCCAGAGCACATGGGTGCTGGATTCCAGGATCTACGTAAAACCAAACGGTCCACCGGACCTGGCCAAGGCTGAGGTCATCACCAACATGAAAGACTTTGAGAACTGTGTGGTCACGGACGTCTGAGCCTTTATTTAAAGCGAAATAAGAATCAAATATGATTTCAAGAAAATATGGCGCCCGGGATTTACCACTAACTCTTAGATCAACTTTGACCCAATTTTCAGCAGCGATTTCTGCACTGCAGACAACACAAAGTCTGCAGTCAGAACAACGAGCAGAACTCTATAAACTAGTTTCTAACCTGAAGGACGGCTGTTAATCAGGAGCAGAACGCAGGAATACAGTCTTGGCTGATGGCATGAATCATGTCACTTGACATAGTTCCCTGAAATGTGATTAATGTCAAAGGATCTACTAATGAAACAACCTGCTCTTATTGATTTTCTATATCTGATTAAAGTAAATGATCTATCAGAGACATGATTTATTGTTGCCTCTTTCTATACTTGATCTGAAGAAATGACTTGTCTGATGAAGATAGCCAGCATCTATTTGATGTTTACTGATTTTGATCTTTTTGTTTTGTTTTGTGTTTGTTTATTCTTGACTTTTACTTTAATTACTATTATTGTTTTTATTATCATTTCTGATTTATTCACATCATTGATTTTTTTATGATAAAAGTATTCGTAAAAGGAATAAATATATATATATATATATTTTCGATCATTATTCTGTATTTTTATTATTTTTGCATATGCTCCAATCAAGTCTAAAATAGTGTTCTACTTACATGCAAAGCAGTATGACTAATTGTTACTCAAGGATGTTTAATGACCTGTATTACTGTCAGTACACTATACGTACCTGATTATTAGTTATGAACCGGTTGATATCTAACTTAAAGTAAATGGTATGGTCGAGTTGGGGTGGGATTATATAAGTTCGCTTCCTCCCACTCCCTTTCAAGCAGTCAATTTTCTGATGTGTAGTTATCCTATGTTTGACATGACTACTGTTGCAAATCTTTGTGGGTGTTGATTGTGTTACACATGGCTTGTATATCTTGTCTGCTTGAAATAAACCATTTCAATTCAATAAAGACCAGGACTTTTCCCTTTGGTAAGAAACAGAATGTGTGTGAGTCAGGATTCTTGCCTGAATTGCTTCAGAACAGTGGGACCAGTCAACTTCCTCGTCTGACCATGAAGGGACTCGAACCCTCAATCTTCTGATCCGAAGTCAGACGCCTTGTCCATTAGGCCACATGGTCTCCAAACCTGTCCAGGTGCAAATGAAGGACAGCATCATGCATCTGACAAAGAGGAGGAAGTGAGCGGCTGCATTGGAAGTTGGATCAAACCCTATGATGGACTCAAAATCTCCATGCTGTTTCCAGCATCACTGTAGAGACGTTCGTCCTTCTCTTCCCTCTTGTCCTCATGCTGTTGTGCGGCTGAGCTCGCCATGGAGGATTAACTTAAAAGAACACTTTCCATTTGGTAAGAAAAGCAAAGGTGATATGTAGATAGAGCCTTAGTTTGATTCAGAACAGTGAAACTAATCTTCTTCTTCCTCCTCCTCCAACCATGAAGGGACTCGAACCCTCAATCTTCTGATCCGAAGTCAGACGCCTTGTCCATTAGGCCACATGGTCTGTGAAAGCAGAGATCAGCTGCTGATCGAGGGCGGTGTCATTCAGTTTCTGCTGCATTAATGAGGAAGGAGGAGGAAGTGAGAGGCTGCACTGGAAGTTGGAGCAGAGCTTTGGACCAAACCCTGAGATGGACTCACAACATCTCCAGCCTGTTTCCAGCATCACTGTGGAGTCGTTCCTCTTTCTCTTCCCTCTTGTACTCATGCTGGTGTGCAGCGGAGCTCACCATGGAGTTTTAACTTCAAAGCAGATATTCTGCTACAGAGAGAGCTGAACATGGCACGTAAAGCTGAAATGGCAGAACTTAAAGCTGTATTGGCAGATATCCAAGCCAAACAAGCGGACATTCAAGCCAAGCTAACTCCTTTGCTGGCTATCGAAGCTAAGCTAGCTCCATTGCTGGCTATGGAAGCCAGGCTAACACCTCTGCTGGCACTCGTGCAGGAATTCTGACAAGAAAAAGTTGGAAATGGACAACAGGAGAATCGGCTTGGCCTCATGGATAGAAGACAGAACGACACGGATCAACAACTAAGAATGAATAACATCATTCTTACGGGCTTGCAACTCAAACCAAGAGCTAAGTCTGGAGCTGCTAACGTTAGCACGGATGCTATTCGAGCCGCTATGAAAACAGCTGAAACTGTTGAAGCTCAAGTCGGATCATTTCTAACTTCCAAAGGGATTTTCTTGGATTTGAATAATATTGAGATCTGCCACCCGCTTCCCAGGAGAAGAGAGTCAGATAAACCCGCGATCCTCATCAGGTTTGTGAATCAAAAGCACAAAATTGCTCTGACGAAGCAAAGAAAACTCCTAAAAGGGTCCGAGGTTTACATTAATCATCATTTATCGAACATCACTCATTGTTGGCTAAACACGCCCGACTCCTGAAGCGAAAAAAACAGATCCAGAGCACATGGGTGCTGGATTCCAGGATCTACGTAAAACCAAACGG
Organism: Oryzias celebensis; assembly: GCA_014656515.1. Classification (NCBI taxonomy): domain Eukaryota; kingdom Metazoa; phylum Chordata; class Actinopteri; order Beloniformes; family Adrianichthyidae; genus Oryzias; species Oryzias celebensis. Next base: position 514,172 of record BNCR01000002.1, read on the forward strand.
TCCACCGGACCTGGCCAAGGCTGAGGTCATCACCAACATGAAAGACTTTGAGAACTGTGTGGTCACGGACGTCTGAGCCTTTATTTAAAGCGAAATAAGAATCAAATATGATTTCAAGAAAATATGGTGCCCGGGATTTACCACTAACTCTTAGATCAACTTTGACCCAATTTTCAGCAGCGATTTCTGCACTGCAGACAACACAAAGTCTGCAGTCAGAACAACGAGCAGAACTCTATAAACTAGTTTCTAACCTGAAGGACGGCTGTTAATCAGGAGCAGAACGCAGGAATACAGTCTTGGCTGATGGCATGAATCATGTCACTTGACATAGTTCCCTGAAATGTGATTAATGTCAAAGGATCTACTAATGAAACAACCTGCTCTTATTGATTTTCTATATCTGATTAAAGTAAATGATCTATCAGAGACATGATTTATTGTTGCCTCTTTCTATACTTGATCTGAAGAAATGACTTGTCTGATGAAGATAGCCAGCATCTATTTGATGTTTACTGATTTTGATCTTTTTGTTTTGTTTTGTGTTTGTTTATTCTTGACTTTTACTTTAATTACTATTATTGTTTTTATTATCATTTCTGATTTATTCACATCATTGATTTTTTTATGATAAAAGTATTCCTAAAAGGAATAAATATATATGTATATATATTTTCGATCATTATTCTGTATTTTTATTATTTTTGCATATGCTCCAATCAAGTCTAAAATAGTGTTCTACTTACATGCAAAGCAGTATGACTAATTGTTACTCAAGGATGTTTAATGACCTGTATTACTGTCAGTACACTATACGTACCTGATTATTAGTTATGAACCGGTTGATATCTAACTTAAAGTAAATGGTATGGTCGAGTTGGGGTGGGATTATATAAGTTCGCTTCCTCCCACTCCCTTTCAAGCAGTCAATTTTCTGATGTGTAGTTATCCTATGTTTGACATGACTACTGTTGCAAATCTTTGTGGGTGTTGATTGTGTTACACATGGCTTGTATATCTTGTCTGCTTGAAATAAACCATTTCAATTCAATAAAGACCAGGACTTTTCCCTTTGGTAAGAAACAGAATGTGTGTGAGTCAGGATTCAGAACAGTGGGACCAGTCAACTTCCTCGTCTGACCATGAAGGGACTCGAACCCTCAATCTTCTGATCCGAAGTCAGACGCCTTGTCCATTAGGCCACATGGTCTCCAAACCTGTCCAGGTGCAAGTGAAGGACAGCATCATGCATCTGACAAAGAGGAGGAAGTGAGCGGCTGCATTGGAAGTTGGATCAAACCCTATGATGGACTCAAAATCTCCATGCTGTTTCCAGCATCACTGTAGAGACGTTCGTCCTTCTCTTCCCTCTTGTCCTCATGCTGGTGTGCGGCTGAGCTCGCCATGGAGGATTAACTTAAAAGAACACTTTCCATTTGGTAAGAAAAGCAAAGGTGATATGTAGATAGAGCCTTAGTTTGATTCAGAACAGTGAAACTAATCTTCTTCTTCCTCCTCCAACCATGAAGGGACTCGAACCCTCAATCTTCTGATCCGAAGTCAGACGCCTTGTCCATTAGGCCACATGGTCTGTGAAAGCAGAGATCAGCTGCTGATCGAGGGCGGTGTCATTCAGTTTCTGCTGCATTAATGAGGAAGGAGGAGGAAGTGAGAGGCTGCACTGGAAGTTGGAGCAGAGCTTTGGACCAAACCCTGAGATGGACTCACAACATCTCCAGCCTGTTTCCAGCATCACTGTGGAGTCGTTCCTCTTTCTCTTCCCTCTTGTACTCATGCTGGTGTGCAGCGGAGCTCACCATGGAGTTTTAACTTCAAAGCAGATATTCTGCTACAGAGAGAGCTGAACATGGCACGTAAAGCTGAAATGGCAGAACTTAAAGCTGTATTGGCAGATATCCAAGCCAAACAAGCGGACATTCAAGCCAAGCTAACTCCTTTGCTGGCTATCGAAGCTAAGCTAGCTCCATTGCTGGCTATGGAAGCCAGGCTAACACCTCTGCTGGCACTCGTGCAGGAATTCTGACAAGAAAAAGTTGGAAATGGACAACAGGAGAATCGGCTTGGCCTCATGGATAGAAGACAGAACGACACGGATCAACAACTAAGAATGAATAACATCATTCTTACGGGCTTGCAACTCAAACCAAGAGCTAAGTCTGGAGCTGCTAACGTTAGCACGGATGCTATTCGAGCCGCTATGAAAACAGCTGAAACTGTTGAAGCTCAAGTCGGATCATTTCTAACTTCCAAAGGGATTTTCTTGGATTTGAATAATATTGAGATCTGCCACCCGCTTCCCAGGAGAAGAGAGTCAGATAAACCCGCGATCCTCATCAGGTTTGTGAATCAAAAGCACAAAATTGCTCTGACGAAGCAAAGAAAACTCCTAAAAGGGTCCGAGGTTTACATTAATCATCATTTATCGAACATCACTCATTGTTGGCTAAACACGCCCGACTCCTGAAGCGAAAAAAACAGATCCAGAGCACATGGGTGCTGGATTCCAGGATCTACGTAAAACCAAACGGTCCACCGGACCTGGCCAAGGCTGAGGTCATCACCAACATGAAAGACTTTGAGAACTGTGTGGTCACGGACGTCTGAGCCTTTATTTAAAGCGAAATAAGAATCAAATATGATTTCAAGAAAATATGGCGCCCGGGATTTACCACTAACTCTTAGATCAACTTTGACCCAATTTTCAGCAGCGATTTCTGCACTGCAGACAACACAAAGTCTGCAGTCAGAACAACGAGCAGAACTCTATAAACTAGTTTCTAACCTGAAGGACGGCTGTTAATCAGGAGCAGAACGCAGGAATACAGTCTTGGCTGATGGCATGAATCATGTCACTTGACATAGTTCCCTGAAATGTGATTAATGTCAAAGGATCTACTAATGAAACAACCTGCTCTTATTGATTTTCTATATCTGATTAAAGTAAATGATCTATCAGAGACATGATTTATTGTTGCCTCTTTCTATACTTGATCTGAAGAAATGACTTGTCTGATGAAGATAGCCAGCATCTATTTGATGTTTACTGATTTTGATCTTTTTGTTTTGTTTTGTGTTTGTTTATTCTTGACTTTTACTTTAATTACTATTATTGTTTTTATTATCATTTCTGATTTATTCACATCATTGATTTTTTTATGATAAAAGTATTCGTAAAAGGAATAAATATATATATATATATATTTTCGATCATTTTTCTGTATTTTTATTATTTTTGCATATGCTCCAATCAAGTCTAAAATAGTGTTCTACTTACATGCAAAGCAGTATGACTAATTGTTACTCAAGGATGTTTAATGACCTGTATTACTGTCAGTACACTATACGTACCTGATTATTAGTTATGAACCGGTTGATATCTAACTTAAAGTAAATGGTATGGTCGAGTTGGGGTGGGATTATATAAGTTCGCTTCCTCCCACTCCCTTTCAAGCAGTCAATTTTCTGATGTGTAGTTATCCTATGTTTGACATGACTACTGTTGCAAATCTTTGTGGGTGTTGATTGTGTTACACATGGCTTGTATATCTTGTCTGCTTGAAATAAACCATTTCAATTCAATTAAAAAAAGACCAGGACTTTTCCCTTTGGTAAGAAACAGAACGTGTGTGAGTCAGGATTCTTGCCTGAATTGCTTCAGAACAGTGGGACCAGTCAACTTCCTCGTCTGACCATGAAGGGACTCGAACCCTCAATCTTCTGATCCGAAGTCAGACGCCTTGTCCATTAGGCCACATGGTCTGTGAAAGCAGAGATCAGCTGCTGATCGAGGGCGGTGTCATTCAGTTTCTGCTGCATTAATGAGGAAGGAGGAGGAAGTGAGAGGCTGCACTGGAAGTTGGAGCAGAGCTTTGGACCAAACCCTGAGATGGACTCACAACATCTCCAGCCTGTTTCCAGCATCACTGTGGAGTCGTTCCTCTTTCTCTTCCCTCTTGTACTCATGCTGGTGTGCAGCGGAGCTCACCATGGAGTTTTAACTTCAAAGCAGATATTCTGCTACAGAGAGAGCTGAACATGGCACGTAAAGCTGAAATGGCAGAACTTAAAGCTGTATTGGCAGATATCCAAGCCAAACAAGCGGACATTCAAGCCAAGCTAACTCCTTTGCTGGCTATCGAAGCTAAGCTAGCTCCATTGCTGGCTATGGAAGCCAGGCTAACACCTCTGCTGGCACTCGTGCAGGAATTCTGACAAGAAAAAGTTGGAAATGGACAACAGGAGAATCGGCTTGGCCTCATGGATAGAAGACAGAACGACACGGATCAACAACTAAGAATGAATAACATCATTCTTACGGGCTTGCAACTCAAACCAAGAGCTAAGTCTGGAGCTGCTAACGTTAGCACGGATGCTATTCGAGCCGCTATGAAAACAGCTGAAACTGTTGAAGCTCAAGTCGGATCATTTCTAACTTCCAAAGGGATTTTCTTGGATTTGAATAATATTGAGATCTGCCACCCGCTTCCCAGGAGAAGAGAGTCAGATAAACCCGCGATCCTCATCAGGTTTGTGAATCAAAAGCACAAAATTGCTCTGACGAAGCAAAGAAAACTCCTAAAAGGGTCCGAGGTTTACATTAATCATCATTTATCGAACATCACTCATTGTTGGCTAAACACGCCCGACTCCTGAAGCGAAAAAAACAGATCCAGAGCACATGGGTGCTGGATTCCAGGATCTACGTAAACCAAACGGTCCACCGGACCTGGCCAAGGCTGAGGTCATCACCAACATGAAAGACTTTGAGAACTGTGTGGTCACGGACGTCTGAGCCTTTATTTAAAGCGAAATAAGAATCAAATATGATTTCAAGAAAATATGGTGCCCGGGATTTACCACTAACTCTTAGATCAACTTTGACCCAATTTCAGCAGCGATTTCTGCACTGCAGACAACACAAAGTCTGCAGTCAGAACAACGAGCAGAACTCTATAAACTAGTTTCTAACCTGAAGGACGGCTGTTAATCAGGAGCAGAACGCAGGAATACAGTCTTGGCTGATGGCATGAATCATGTCACTTGACATAGTTCCCTGAAATGTGATTAATGTCAAAGGATCTACTAATGAAACAACCTGCTCTTATTGATTTTCTATATCTGATTAAAGTAAATGATCTATCAGAGACATGATTTATTGTTGCCTCTTTCTATACTTGATCTGAAGAAATGACTTGTCTGATGAAGATAGCCAGCATCTATTTGATGTTTACTGATTTTGATCTTTTTGTTTTGTTTTGTGTTTGTTTATTCTTGACTTTTACTTTAATTACTATTATTGTTTTTATTATCATTTCTGATTTATTCACATCATTGATTTTTTTATGATAAAAGTATTCGTAAAAGGAATAAATATATATATATATATATTTTCGATCATTTTTCTGTATTTTTATTATTTTTGCATATGCTCCAATCAAGTCTAAAATAGTGTTCTACTTAGATGCAAAGCAGTATGACTAATTGTTACTCAAGGATGTTTAATGACCTGTATTACTGTCAGTACACTATACGTACCTGATTATTAGTTATGAACCGGTTGATATCTAACTTAAAGTAAATGGTATGGTCGAGTTGGGGTGGGATTATATAAATTCGCTTCCTCCAACTCCCTTTCAAGCAGTCAATTTTCTGATGTGTAGTTATCCTATGTTTGACATGACTACTGTTGCAAATCTTTGTGGGTGTTGATTGTGTTACACATGGCTTGTATATCTTGTCTGCTTGAAATAAACCATTTCAATTCAATTAAAAAAAGACCAGGACTTTCCCTTTGGTAAGAAACAGAACGTGTGTGAGTCAGGATTCTTGCCTGAATTGCTTCAGAACAGTGGGACCAGTCAACTTCCTCGTCTGACCATGAAGGGACTCGAACCCTCAATCTTCTGATCCGAAGTCAGACGCCTTGTCCATTAGGCCACATGGTCTCCAAACCTGTCCAGGTGCAAGTGAAGGACAGCATCATGCATCTGACAAAGAGGAGGAAGTGAGCGGCTGCATTGGAAGTTGGATCAAACCCTATGATGGACTCAAAATCTCCATGCTGTTTCCAGCATCACTGTAGAGACGTTCGTCCTTCTCTTCCCTCTTGTCCTCATGCTGGTGTGCGGCTGAGCTCGCCATGGAGGATTAACTTAAAAGAACACTTTCCATTTGGTAAGAAAAGCAAAGGTGATATGTAGATAGAGCCTTAGTTTGATTCAGAACAGTGAAACTAATCTTCTTCTTCCTCCTCCAACCATGAAGGGACTCGAACCCTCAATCTTCTGATCCGAAGTCAGACGCCTTGTCCATTAGGCCACATGGTCTGTGAAAGCAGAGATCAGCTGCTGATCGAGGGCGGTGTCATTCAGTTTCTGCTGCATTAATGAGGAAGGAGGAGGAAGTGAGAGGCTGCACTGGAAGTTGGAGCAGAGCTTTGGACCAAACCCTGAGATGGACTCACAACATCTCCAGCCTGTTTCCAGCATCACTGTGGAGTCGTTCCTCTTTCTCTTCCCTCTTGTACTCATGCTGGTGTGCAGCGGAGCTCACCATGGAGTTTTAACTTCAAAGCAGATATTCTGCTACAGAGAGAGCTGAACATGGCACGTAAAGCTGAAATGGCAGAACTTAAAGCTGTATTGGCAGATATCCAAGCCAAACAAGCGGACATTCAAGCCAAGCTAACTCCTTTGCTGGCTATCGAAGCTAAGCTAGCTCCATTGCTGGCTATGGAAGCCAGGCTAACACCTCTGCTGGCACTCGTGCAGGAATTCTGACAAGAAAAAGTTGGAAATGGACAACAGGAGAATCGGCTTGGCCTCATGGATAGAAGACAGAACGACACGGATCAACAACTAAGAATGAATAACATCATTCTTACGGGCTTGCAACTCAAACCAAGAGCTAAGTCTGGAGCTGCTAACGTTAGCACGGATGCTATTCGAGCCGCTATGAAAACAGCTGAAACTGTTGAAGCTCAAGTCGGATCATTTCTAACTTCCAAAGGGATTTTCTTGGATTTGAATAATATTGAGATCTGCCACCCGCTTCCCAGGAGAAGAGAGTCAGATAAACCCGCGATCCTCATCAGGTTTGTGAATCAAAAGCACAAAATTGCTCTGACGAAGCAAAGAAAACTCCTAAAAGGGTCCGAGGTTTACATTAATCATCATTTATCGAACATCACTCATTGTTGGCTAAACACGCCCGACTCCTGAAGCGAAAAAAACAGATCCAGAGCACATGGGTGCTGGATTCCAGGATCTACGTAAAACCAAACGGTCCACCGGACCTGGCCAAGGCTGAGGTCATCACCAACATGAAAGACTTTGAGAACTGTGTGGTCACGGACGTCTGAGCCTTTATTTAAAGCGAAATAAGAATCAAATATGATTTCAAGAAAATATGGCGCCCGGGATTTACCACTAACTCTTAGATCAACTTTGACCCAATTTTCAGCAGCGATTTCTGCACTGCAGACAACACAAAGTCTGCAGTCAGAACAACGAGCAGAACTCTATAAACTAGTTTCTAACCTGATAGGACGGCTGTTAATCAGGAGCAGAACGCAGGAATACAGTCTTGGCTGATGGCATGAATCATGTCACTTGACATAGTTCCCTGAAATGTGATTAATGTCAAAGGATCTACTAATGAAACAACCTGCTCTTATTGATTTTCTATATCTGATTAAAGTAAATGATCTATCAGAGACATGATTTATTGTTGCCTCTTTCTATACTTGATCTGAAGAAATGACTTGTCTGATGAAGATAGCCAGCATCTATTTGATGTTTACTGATTTTGATCTTTTTGTTTTGTTTTGTGTTTGTTTATTCTTGACTTTTACTTTAATTACTATTATTGTTTTTATTATCATTTCTGATTTATTCACATCATTGATTTTTTTATGATAAAAGTATTCGTAAAAGGAATAAATATATATATATATATATTTTCGATCATTATTCTGTATTTTTATTATTTTTGCATATGCTCCAATCAAGTCTAAAATAGTGTTCTACTTACATGCAAAGCAGTATGACTAATTGTTACTCAAGGATGTTTAATGACCTGTATTACTGTCAGTACACTATACGTACCTGATTATTAGTTATGAACCGGTTGATATCTAACTTAAAGTAAATGGTATGGTCGAGTTGGGGTGGGATTATATAAGTTCGCTTCCTCCCACTCCCTTTCAAGCAGTCAATTTTCTGATGTGTAGTTATCCTATGTTTGACATGACTACTGTTGCAAATCTTTGTGGGTGTTGATTGTGTATATCTTGTCTGCTTGAAATAAACCATTTCAATTCAATAAAGACCAGGACTTTTCCCTTTGGTAAGAAACAGAATGTGTGTGAGTCAGGATTCTTGCCTGAATTGCTTCAGAACAGTGGGACCAGTCAACTTCCTCGTCTGACCATGAAGGGACTCGAACCCTCAATCTTCTGATCCGAAGTCAGACGCCTTGTCCATTGGGCCACATGGTCTCCAAACCTGTCCAGGTGCAAGTGAAGGACAGCATCATGCATCTGACAAAGAGGAGGAAGTGAGCGGCTGCATTGGAAGTTGGATCAAACCCTATGATGGACTCAAAATCTCCATGCTGTTTCCAGCATCACTGTAGAGACGTTCGTCCTTCTCTTCCCTCTTGTCCTCATGCTGGTGTGCGGCTGAGCTCGCCATGGAGGATTAACTTAAAAGAACACTTTCCATTTGGTAAGAAAAGCAAAGGTGATATGTAGATAGAGCCTTAGTTTGATTCAGAACAGTGAAACTAATCTTCTTCTTCCTCCTCCAACCATGAAGGGACTCGAACCCTCAATCTTCTGATCCGAAGTCAGACGCCTTGTCCATTAGGCCACATGGTCTGTGAAAGCAGAGATCAGCTGCTGGTCGAGGGCGGTGTCATTCAGTTTCTGCTGCATTAATGAGGAAGGAGGAGGAAGTGAGAGGCTGCACTGGAAGTTGGAGCAGAGCTTTGGACCAAACCCTGAGATGGACTCACAACATCTCCAGCCTGTTTCCAGCATCACTGTGGAGTCGTTCCTCTTTCTCTTCCCTCTTGTACTCATGCTGGTGTGCAGCGGAGCTCACCATGGAGTTTTAACTTCAAAGCAGATATTCTGCTACAGAGAGAGCTGAACATGGCACGTAAAGCTGAAATGGCAGAACTTAAAGCTGTATTGGCAGATATCCAAGCCAACAAGCGGACATTCAAGCCAAGCTAACTCCTTTGCTGGCTATCGAAGCTAAGCTAGCTCCATTGCTGGCTATGGAAGCCAGGCTAACACCTCTGCTGGCACTCGTGCAGGAATTCTGACAAGAAAAAGTTGGAAATGGACAACAGGAGAATCGGCTTGGCCTCATGGATAGAAGACAGAACGACACGGATCAACAACTAAGAATGAATAACATCATTCTTACGGGCTTGCAACTCAAACCAAGAGCTAAGTCTGGAGCTGCTAACGTTAGCACGGATGCTATTCGAGCCGCTATGAAAACAGCTGAAACTGTTGAAGCTCAAGTCGGATCATTTCTAACTTCCAAAGGGATTTTCTTGGATTTGAATAATATTGAGATCTGCCACCCGCTTCCCAGGAGAAGAGAGTCAGATAAACCCGCGATCCTCATCAGGTTTGTGAATCAAAAGCACAAAATTGCTCTGACGAAGCAAAGAAAACTCCTAAAAGGGTCCGAGGTTTACATTAATCATCATTTATCGAACATCACTCATTGTTGGCTAAACACGCCCGACTCCTGAAGCGAAAAAAACAGATCCAGAGCACATGGGTGCTGGATTCCAGGATCTACGTAAAACCAAACGGTCCACCGGACCTGGCCAAGGCTGAGGTCATCACCAACATGAAAGACTTTGAGAACTGTGTGGTCACGGACGTCTGAGCCTTTATTTAAAGCGAAATAAGAATCAAATATGATTTCAAGAAAATATGGCGCCCGGGATTTACCACTAACTCTTAGATCAACTTTGACCCAATTTTCAGCAGCGATTTCTGCACTGCAGACAACACAAAGTCTGCAGTCAGAACAACGAGCAGAACTCTATAAACTAGTTTTCTAACCTGAAGGACGGCTGTTAATCAGGAGCAGAACGCAGGAATACAGTCTTGGCTGATGGCATGAATCATGTCACTTGACATAGTTCCCTGAAATGTGATTAATGTCAAAGGATCTACTAATGAAACAACCTGCTCTTATTGATTTTCTATATCTGATTAAAGTAAATGATCTATCAGAGACATGATTTATTGTTGCCTCTTTCTATACTTGATCTGAAGAAATGACTTGTCTGATGAAGATAGCCAGCATCTATTTGATGTTTACTGATTTTGATCTTTTTGTTTTGTTTTGTGTTTGTTTATTCTTGACTTTTACTTTAATTACTATTATTGTTTTTATTATCATTTCTGATTTATTCACATCATTGATTTTTTTATGATAAAAGTATTCGTAAAAGGAATAAATATATATATATATATATTTTCGATCATTTTTCTGTATTTTTATTATTTTTTGCATATGCTCCAATCAAGTCTAAAATAGTGTTCTACTTACATGCAAAGCAGTATGACTAATTGTTACTCAAGGATGTTTAATGACCTGTATTACTGTCAGTACACTATACGTACCTGATTATTAGTTATGAACCGGTTGATATCTAACTTAAAGTAAATGGTATGGTCGAGTTGGGGTGGGATTATATAAGTTCGCTTCCTCCCACTCCCTTTCAAGCAGTCAATTTTCTGATGTGTAGTTATCCTATGTTTGACATGACTACTGTTGCAAATCTTTGTGGGTGTTGATTGTGTTACACATGGCTTGTATATCTTGTCTGCTTGAAATAAACCATTTCAATTCAATTAAAAAGACCAGGACTTTTCCCTTTGGTAAGAAACAGAACGTGTGTGAGTCAGGATTCTTGCCTGAATTGCTTCAGAACAGTGGGACCAGTCAACTTCCTCGTCTGACCATGAAGGGACTCGAACCCTCAATCTTCTGATCCGAAGTCAGACGCCTTGTCCATTAGGCCACATGGTCTCCAACCTGTCCAGGTGCAAGTGAAGGACAGCATCATGCATCTGACAAAGAGGAGGAAGTGAGCGGCTGCATTGGAAGTTGGATCAAACCCTATGATGGACTCAAAATCTCCATGCTGTTTCCAGCATCACTGTAGAGACGTTCGTCCTTCTCTTCCCTCTTGTCCTCATGCTGGTGTGCGGCTGAGCTCGCCATGGAGGATTAACTTAAAGAACACTTTCCATTTGGTAAGAAAAGCAAAGGTGATATGTAGATAGAGCCTTAGTTTGATTCAGAACAGTGAAACTAATCTTCTTCTTCCTCCTCCAACCATGAAGGGACTCGAACCCTCAATCTTCTGATCCGAAGTCAGACGCCTTGTCCATTAGGCCACATGGTCTGTGAAAGCAGAGATCAGCTGCTGATCGAGGGCGGTGTCATTCAGTTTCTGCTGCATTAATGAGGAAGGAGGAGGAAGTGAGAGGCTGCACTGGAAGTTGGAGCAGAGCTTTGGACCAAACCCTGAGATGGACTCACAACATCTCCAGCCTGTTTCCAGCATCACTGTGGAGTCGTTCCTCTTTCTCTTCCCTCTTGTACTCATGCTGGTGTGCAGCGGAGCTCACCATGGAGTTTTAACTTCAAAGCAGATATTCTGCTACAGAGAGAGCTGAACATGGCACGTAAAGCTGAAATGGCAGAACTTAAAGCTGTATTGGCAGATATCCAAGCCAAACAAGCGGACATTCAAGCCAAGCTAACTCCTTTGCTGGCTATCGAAGCTAAGCTAGCTCCATTGCTGGCTATGGAAGCCAGGCTAACACCTCTGCTGGCACTCGTGCAGGAATTCTGACAAGAAAAAGTTGGAAATGGACAACAGGAGAATCGGCTTGGCCTCATGGATAGAAGACAGAACGACACGGATCAACAACTAAGAATGAATAACATCATTCTTACGGGCTTGCAACTCAAAACCAAGAGCTAAGTCTGGAGCTGCTAACGTTAGCACGGATGCTATTCGAGCCGCTATGAAAACAGCTGAAACTGTTGAAGCTCAAGTCGGATCATTTCTAACTTCCAAAGGGATTTTCTTGGATTTGAATAATATTGAGATCTGCCACCCGCTTCCCAGGAGAAGAGAGTCAGATAAACCCGCGATCCTCATCAGGTTTGTGAATCAAAAGCACAAAATTGCTCTGACGAAGCAAAGAAAACTCCTAAAAGGGTCCGAGGTTTACATTAATCATCATTTATCGAACATCACTCATTGTTGGCTAAACACGCCCGACTCCTGAAGCGAAAAAAACAGATCCAGAGCACATGGGTGCTGGATTCCAGGATCTACGTAAAACCAAACGGTCCACCGGACCTGGCCAAGGCTGAGGTCATCACCAACATGAAAGACTTTGAGAACTGTGTGGTCACGGACGTCTGAGCCTTTATTTAAAGCGAAATCAGAATCAAATATGATTTCAAGAAAATATGGCGCCCGGGATTTACCACTAACTCTTAGATCAACTTTGACCCAATTTTCAGCAGCGATTTCTGCACTGCAGACAACACAAAGTCTGCAGTCAGAACAACGAGCAGAACTCTATAAACTAGTTTCTAACCTGAAGGACGGCTGTTAATCAGGAGCAGAACGCAGGAATACAGTCTTGGCTGATGGCATGAATCATGTCACTTGACATAGTTCCCTGAAATGTGATTAATGTCAAAGGATCTACTAATGAAACAACCTGCTCTTATTGATTTTCTATATCTGATTAAAGTAAATGATCTATCAGAGACATGATTTATTGTTGCCTCTTTCTATACTTGATCTGAAGAAATGACTTGTCTGATGAAGATAGCCAGCATCTATTTGATGTTTACTGATTTTGATCTTTTTGTTTTGTTTTGTGTTTGTTTATTCTTGACTTTTTCTTTAATTACTATTATTGTTTTTATTATCATTTCTGATTTATTCACATCATTGATTTTTTATGATAAAAGTATTCGTAAAAGGAATAAATAATATATATATATATTTTCGATCATTATTCTGTATTTTTATAATTTTTGCATATGCTCCAATCAAGTCTAAAATAGTGTTCTACTTACATGCAAAGCAGTATGACTAATTGTTACTCAAGGATGTTTAATGACCTGTATTACTGTCAGTACAGTATACGTACCTGATTATTAGTTATGAACCGGTTGATATCTAACTTAAAGTAAATGGTATGGTCGAGTTGGGGTGGGATTATATAAGTTCGCTTCCTCCCACTCCCTTTCAAGCAGTCAATTTTCTGATGTGTAGTTATCCTATGTTTGACATGACTACTGTTGCAAATCTTTGTGGGTGTTGATTGTGTTACACATGGCTTGTATATCTTGTCTGCTTGAAATAAACCATTTCAATTCAATTAAAAAAGACCAGGACTTTTCCCTTTGGTAAGAAACAGAATGTGTGTGAGTCAGGATTCTTGCCTGAATTGCTTCAGAACAGTGGGACCAGTCAACTTCCTCGTCTGACCATGAAGGGACTCGAACCCTCAATCTTCTGATCCGAAGTCAGACGCCTTGTCCATTAGGCCACATGGTCTCCAAACCTGTCCAGGTGCAAGTGAAGGACAGCATCATGCATCTGACAAAGAGGAGGAAGTGAGCGGCTGCATTGGAAGTTGGATCAAACCCTATGATGGACTCAAAATCTCCATGCTGTTTCCAGCATCACTGTAGAGACGTTCGTCCTTCTCTTCCCTCTTGTCCTCATGCTGGTGTGCGGCTGAGCTCGCCATGGAGGATTAACTTAAAAGAACACTTTCCATTTGGTAAGAAAAGCAAAGGTGATATGTAGATAGAGCCTTAGTTTGATTCAGAACAGTGAAACTAATCTTCTTCTTCCTCCTCCAACCATGAAGGGACTCGAACCCTCAATCTTCTGATCCGAAGTCAGACGCCTTGTTCATTCGGCCACATGGTCTGTGAAAGCAGAGAGATCAGCTGCAGATCGATGGTGGTGTCATCCAGCTTCTGCTGCATTAATGAGGAAGGAGGAGGAAGTGAGAGGCTTCACTGGAAGTTGGAGCAGAGCTTTGGACCAAACCCTGAGATGGACTCACAACATCTCCAGCCTGTTTCCAGCATCACTGTGGAGTCGTTCCTCTTTCTCTTCCCTCTTGTACTCATGCTGGTGTGCAGCGGAGCTCACCATGGAGTTTTAACTTCAAAGCAGATATTCTGCTACAGAGAGAGCTGAACATGGCACCTAAAGCTGAAATGGCAGAACTTAAAGCTGTATTGGCAGATATCCAAGCCAAACAAGCGGACATTCAAGCCAAGCTAACTCCTTTGCTGGCTATCGAAGCTAAGCTAGCTCCATTGCTGGCTATGGAAGCCAGGCTAACACTTCTGCTGGCACTCGTGCAGGAATTCTGACAAGAAAAAGTAGGAAATGGACAACAGGAGAATCGGCTTGGCCTGATGGATAGAAGACAGAACGACACGGATCAACAACTAAGAATGAATGACATCATTCTTACGGGCTTGCAACTCAAACCAAGAGCTAAGTCTGGAGCTGCTAACGTTAGCACAGATGCTATTCGAGCCGCTGTGAAAACAGCTGAAACTGTTGATGCTCAAGTCGCATCATTTCTAACTTCCAAAGGGATTTTCTTGGATTTGAATAATATTGAGATCTGCCACCCGCTTCCCAGGAGAAGAGAGTCAGATAAACCAGCGATCCTCATCAGGTTTGTGAATCAAAAGCACAAAATTGCTCTGACGAAGCAAAGAAAACTCCTAAAAGGGTCCGAGGTTTACATTAATCATCATTTATCGAACATCACTCATTGTTTGCTAAGCACGCCCGACTCCTGAAGCGAAAAAAACAGATCCAGAGCACATGGGTGCTGGATTCCAGGATCTACGTAAAACCAAACGGTCCACCGGACCTGGCCAAGGCTGAGGTCATCACCAGCATGAAAGACTTTGAGAACTGTGTGGTCACGGACGTCTGAGCCTTTATTTGAAGCAAAATAAGAATCAAATATGATTTCAAAAAAATATGGCGCCCGGGATTTACCACTAACTCTTAGATCAACTTTGACCCAATTTTCAGCAGCGATTTCTGCACTGCAGACAACACAAAGTCTGCAGTCAGAACAACGAGCAGAATTCTATAAACTCGTTTCTAACCTGAAGGACGGCTGTTAATCAGGAGCAGAACGCAGGAATACAGTCTTGGCTGATGGCATGAATCATGTCACTTGACATAGTTCCCTGATATGTGATTAATGTCAAAGGATCTACTAATGAAACAACCTGCACTTATTGATTTTCTATATCTGATTAAAGTAAATGATCTATCAGAGACATGATTTATTGTTGCCTCTTTCTATACTTGATCTGAAGAAATGACTTGTCTGATGAAGATAGCCAGCATCTACTTGATGTTTACTGATTTTGATCTTTTTGTTTTGTTTTGTCTTTGTTTATTCTTGACTTTTTCTTTAATTACTATTATTGTTTTTATTATCATTTCTGATTTATTCACATCATTGATATTTTTATGATAAAAGTATTCGTAAAAGGAATAAATATATATATATATTTTCGATCATTATTCTGTATTTTTATAATTTTTGCATATGCTCCAATCAAGTCTAAAATAGTGTTCTACTTACATGCAAAGCAGTATGACTTATTGTTACTCAAGGATGTTTAATGACCTGTATTACTGTCAGTACAGTATATGTACCTGATTATTAGTTATGAACCGGTTGATATCTAACTTAAAGTAAATGGTATGGTCGAGTTGGGGTGGGATTATATAAGTTTGCTTCCTCGCACTCCCTTTCAAGCAGTCAATTTTCTGATGTGTAGTTATCCTATGTTTGACATGACTACTGTTGCAAATCTTTGTGGGTGTTGATTGTGTTACACATGGCTTGTATATCTTGTCTGCTTGAAATAAACCATTTCAATTCAATTAAAAAAAGACCAGGACTTTTCCCTTTGGTAAGAAACAGAATGTGTGTGAGTCAGGATTCTTGCCTGAATTGCTTCAGAACAGTGGGACCAGTCAACTTCCTCGTCTGACCATGAAGGGACTCGAACCCTCAATCTTCTGATCCGAAGTCAGACGCCTTGTCCATTAGGCCACATGGTCTCCAAACCCGTCCAGGTGCAAGTGAAGGACAGCATCATGCATCTGACAAAGAGGAGGAAGTGAGCGGCTGCATTGGAAGTTGGATCAAACCCTATGATGGACTCAAAATCTCCATGCTGTTTCCAGCATCACTGTAGAGACGTTCGTCCTTCTCTTCCCTCTTGTCCTCATGCTGGTGTGCGGCTGAGCTCGCCATGGAGGATTAACTTAAAAGAACACTTTCCATTTGGTAAGAAAAGCAAAGGTGATATGTAGATAGAGCCTTAGTTTGATTCAGAACAGTGAAACTAATCTTCTTCTTCCTCCTCCAACCATGAAGGGACTCGAACCCTCAATCTTCTGATCCGAAGTCAGACGCCTTGTCCATTAGGCCACATGGTCTGTGAAAGCAGAGATCAGCTGCTGATCGAGGGCGGTGTCATTCAGTTTCTGCTGCATTAATGAGGAAGGAGGAGGAAGTGAGAGGCTGCACTGGAAGTTGGAGCAGAGCTTTGGACCAAACCCTGAGATGGACTCACAACATCTCCAGCCTGTTTCCAGCATCACTGTGGAGTCGTTCCTCTTTCTCTTCCCTCTTGTACTCATGCTGGTGTGCAGCGGAGCTCACCATGGAGTTTTAACTTCAAAGCAGATATTCTGCTACAGAGAGAGCTGAACATGGCACCTAAAGCTGAAATGGCAGAACTTAAAGCTGTATTGGCAGATATCCAAGCCAAACAAGCGGACATTCAAGCCAAGCTAACTCCTTTGCTGGCTATCGAAGCTAAGCTAGCTCCATTGCTGGCTATGGAAGCCAGGCTAACACCTCTGCTGGCACTCGTGCAGGAATTCTGACAAGAAAAAGTTGGAAATGGACAACAGGAGAATCGGCTTGGCCTCATGGATAGAAGACAGAACGACACGGATCAACAACTAAGAATGAATAACATAATTCTTACGGGCTTGCAACTCAAACCAAGAGCTAAGTCTGGAGCTGCTAACGTTAGCACGGATGCTATTCGAGCTGCTATGAAAACAGCTGAAACTGTTGAAGCTCAAGTCGGATCATTTCTAACTTCCAAAGGGATTTTCTTGGATTTGAATAATATTGAGATCTGCTACCCGCTTCCCAGGAGAAGAGAGTCAGATAAACCCGCGATCCTCATCAGGTTTGTGAATCAAAAGCACAAAATTGCTCTGACGAAGCAAAGAAAACTCCTAAAAGGGTCCGAGGTTTACATTAATCATCATTTATCGAACATCACTCATTGTTGGCTAAACACGCCCGACTCCTGAAGCGAAAAAAACAGATCCAGAGCACATGGGTGCTGGATTCCAGGATCTACGTAAAACCAAACGGTCCACCGGACCTGGCCAAGGCTGAGGTCATCACCAACATGAAAGACTTTGAGAACTGTGTGGTCACGGACGTCTGAGCCTTTATTTAAAGCGAAATCAGAATCAAATATGATTTCAAGAAAATATGGCGCCCGGGATTTACCACTAACTCTTAGATCAACTTTGACCCAATTTTCAGCAGCGATTTCTGCACTGCAGACAACACAAAGTCTGCAGTCAGAACAACGAGCAGAATTCTATAAACTCGTTTCTAACCTGAAGGACGGCTGTTAATCAGGAGCAGAACGCAGGAATACAGTCTTGGCTGATGGCATGAATCATGTCACTTGACATAGTTCCCTGAAATGTGATTAATGTCAAAGGATCTACTAATGAAACAACCTGCACTTATTGATTTTCTATATCTGATTAAAGTAAATGATCTATCAGAGACATGATTTATTGTTGACTCTTTCTATACTTGATCTGAAGAAATGACTTGTCTGATGAAGATAGCCAGCATCTACTTGATGTTTACTGATTTTGATCTTTTTGTTTTGTTTTGTGTTTGTTTATTCTTGACTTTTTCTTTAATTACTATTATTGTTTTTATTATCATTTCTGATTTATTCACATCATTGATTTTTTTATGATAAAAGTATTCGTAAAAGGAATAAATATATATATATATTTTCGATCATTATTCTGTATTTTTATAATTTTTGCATATGCTCCAATCAAGTCTAAAATAGTGTTCTACTTACATGCAAAGCAGTATGACTTATTGTTACTCAAGGATGTTTAATGACCTGTATTACTGTCAGTACAGTATACGTACCTGATTATTAGTTATGAACCGGTTGATATCTAACTTAAAGTAAATGGTATGGTCGAGTTGGGGTGGGATTATATATGTTCGCTTCCTCACACTCCCTTTCAAGCAGTCAATTTTCTGATGTGTAGTTATCCTATGTTTGACATGACTACTGTTGCAAATCTTTGTGGGTGTTGATTGTGTTACACATGGCTTGTATATCTTGTCTGCTTGAAATAAACCATTTCAATTCAATTAAAAAAAGACCAGGACTTTTCCCTTTGGTAAGAAACAGAATGTGTGTGAGTCAGGATTCTTGCCTGAATTGCTTCAGAACAGTGGGACCAGTCAACTTCCTCGTCTGACCACGAAGGGACTCGAACCCTCAATCTTCTGATCCGAAGTCAGACGCCTTGTCCATTAGGCCACATGGTCTCCAACCCTGTCCAGGTGCAAGTGAAGGACAGCATCATGCATCTGACAAAGAGGAGGAAGTGAGCGGCTGCATTGGAAGTTGGATCAAACCCTATGATGGACTCAAAATCTCCATGCTGTTTCCAGCATCACTGTAGAGACGTTCGTCCTTCTCTTCCCTCTTGTCCTCATGCTGGTGTGCGGCTGAGCTCGCCATGGAGGATTAACTTAAAAGAACACTTTCCATTTGGTAAGAAAAGCAAAGGTGATATGTAGATAGAGCCTTAGGTTGATTCAGAACAGTGAAACCAATTGTCTTCTTCCTCCTCCTCCAACCATGAAGGGACTCGGACCCTCAATCTTCTGATCCGAAGTCAGACGCCTTGTCCATTAGGCCACATGGTCTGTGAAAGCAGAGAGATCACCTGCAGATCGATGGTGGTGTCATCCAGTTTCTGCTGCATTAATGAGGAAGGAGGAGGAAGTGAGAGGCTTCACTGGAAGTTGGAGCAGAGCTTTGGACCAAACCCTGAGATGGACTCACAACATCTCCAGCCTGTTTCCAGCATCACTGTGGAGTCGTTCCTCTTTCTCTTCCCTCCTGTACTCATGCTGGTGTGCAGCCGGGCTCACCATGGAGTTTTAACTTCAAAGCAGATATTCTGCTACAGAGAGAGCTGAACATGGCACCTAAAGCTGAAATGGCAGAACTTAAAGCTGTATTGGCAGATATCCAAGCCAAACAAGCGGACATTCAAGCCAAGCTAACTCCTTTGCTGGCTATCGAAGCTAAGCTAGCTCCATTGCTGGCTATGGAAGCCAGGCTAACACTTCTGCTGGCACTCGTGCAGGAATTCTGACAAGAAAAAGTAGGAAATGGACAACAGGAGAATCGGCTTGGCCTCATGGATAGAAGACAGAACGACACGGATCAACAACTAAGAATGAATGACATCATTCTTACGGGCTTGCAACTCAAACCAAGAGCTAAGTCTGGAGCTGCTAACGTTAGCACAGATGCTATTCGAGCCGCTGTGAAAACAGCTGAAACTGTTGATGCTCAAGTCGCATCATTTCTAACTTCCAAAGGGATTTTCTTGGATTTGAATAATATCGAGATCTGCCACCCGCTTCCCAGGAGAAGAGAGTCAGATAAACCAGCGATCCTCATCAGGTTTGTGAATCAAAAGCACAAAATTGCTCTGACGAAGCAAAGAAAACTCCTAAAAGGGTCCGAGGTTTACATTAATCATCATTTATCGAACATCACTCATTGTTTGCTAAGCACGCCCGACTCCTGAAGCGAAAAAAACACATCCAGAGCACATGGGTGCTGGATTCCAGGACCTACGTAAAACCAAACGGTCCACCGGAAGTGGCCAAGGCTGAGGTCATCACCAGCATGAAAGACTTTGAGAACTGTGTGGTCACGGACGTCTGAGCCTTTATTTGAAGCGAAATAAGAATCAAATATGATTTCAAGAAAATATGGCGCCCGGGATTTACCACTAACTCTTAGATCAACTTTGACCCAATTTTCAGCAGCGATTTCTGCACTGCAGACAACACAAAGTCTGCAGTCAGAACCGCGAGCAGAATTCTATAAACTCGTTTCTAACCTGAAGGACGGCTGTTAATCAGGAGCAGAACGCAGGAATACAGTCTTGGCTGATGGCATGAATCATGTCACTTGACATAGTTCCCTGAAATGTGATTAATGTCAAAGGATCTAATGAAACAACCTGCACTTATTGATTTTCTATATCTGATTAAAGTAAATGATCTATCAGAGACATGATTTATTGTTGCCTCTTTCTATACTTGATCTGAAGAAATGACTTGTCTGATGAAGATAGCCAGCATCTATTTGATGTTTACTGATTTTGATCTTTTTGTTTTGTTTTGTGTTTGTTTATTCTTGACTTTTACTTTAATTACTATTATTGTTTTTATTATCATTTCTGATTTATTCACATCATTGATTTTTTTATGATAAAAGTATTCGTAAAAGGAATAAATATATATATATATATATATTTTTTGATCATTATTCTGTATTTTTTATTATTTTTGCATATGCTCCAATCAAGTCTAAAATAGTGTTCTACTTACATGCAAAGCAGTATGACTAATTGTTACTCAAGGATGTTTAATGACCTGTATTACTGTCAGTACAGTATACGTACCTGATTATTAGTTATGAACCGGTTGATATCTAACTTAAAGTAAATGGTATGGTCCAGTTGGGGTGGGATTATATAAGTTCGCTTCCTCCCACTCCCTTTCAAGCAGTCAATTTTCTGATGTGTAGTTATCCTATGTTTGACATGACTACTGTTGCAAATCTTTGTGGGTGTTGATTGTGTTACACGTGGCTTGTATATCTTGTCTGCTTGAAATAAACCATTTCAATTCAATTAAAAAAAGGCCAGGACTTTTCCCTTTGGTAAGAAACAGAATGTGTGTGAGTCAGGATTCTTGCCTGAATTGCTTCAGAACAGTGGGACCAGTCAACTTCCTCGTCTGACCATGAAGGGACTCGAACCCTCAATCTTCTGATCCGAAGTCAGACGCCTTGTCCATTAGGCCACATGGTCTCCAACCCAGTTGAGGTGCAAGTGAAGGACAGCATCATGCATCTGACAAAGAGGAGGAAGTGAGCGGCTGCATTGGAAGTTGGATCAAACCCTATGATGGACTCAAAATCTCCATGCTGTTTCCAGCATCACTGTAGAGACGTTCGTCCTTCTCTTCCCTCTTGTCCTCATGCTGGTGTGCGGCTGAGCTCGCCATGGAGGATTAACTTAAAAGAACACTTTCCATTTGGTAAGAAAAGCAAAGGTGATATGTAGATAGAGCCTTAGTTTGATTCAGAACAGTGAAACCAATTGTCTACTTCCTCCTCCTCCAACCATGAAGAGACTTGAACCCTCAATCTTTTGATCTGAAGTCAGACGCCTTGTCAGTTAGGCCACATGGTCTCTGAAAGCAGAGAGATGAGCTGCATATCGAGGGCGGTGTCATCCAGTTTCTGCTGCATTAACGAGGAAGGAGGACGAAGTGAGAGGCTGCACTGGAAGTTGGAGCAGAGCTTTGGACCAAACCCTGAGATGGACTCACAACATCTCCAGCCTGTTTCCAGCATCACTGTGGAGTCGTTCCTCTTTCTCTTCCCTCTTGTACTCATGCTGGTGTGCAGCGGAGCTCACCATGGAGTTTTAACTTAAAAGCAGGTAAATCATGTTTCTAAGACGTCACGGACGTCTGAGCCTTTATTTGAAGCGAAATATGAATCAAATTTGATTTCAAGAAAATATGGTGCCCGGGATTTACCACTAACTCTTAGATCAACTTTGACCTGATTTTCAGCAGCGATTTCTGCACTGCAGACGACACAAAGTCTGCAGTGCAGACTCAATTTTCTGATCCGCCTTGTCCATTAGGCCACATGGTCTGTGAAAACAGAAACATCAGCTGCAGACGGAGGGCGGTGTCATCCAGCTTCTTCTGCCTCAAAGAGGAAGGAGGAGGAAGTTAGAGGCTGCACTGGAAGTTGGAGCAGAACTTTGGACCAAACCCAATGATGGACTCACATCTCCAGGCTGTTTCCAGCATCACTGTTTCATCTGAAGAAGCTCCAGGCTGAAAGCTTCACCAACTGCATCCCCTGACTGCCTGTCACTGTCCTCATCAGTCCTTCTCTGCACTGTCAGCTGCAGAGCTTCCGAACTGCGTCCTCTCAGCTTCATCCAGACATTGTGGGGTCTGGTATCTCATCTTCCTTTTGAGAACAGTTCATACATTTTTTATTGGGTTCAGGTCCAGAGAATTTGCTGGTTTATCGAACACAGTAACATTACGGACATTGTGGCAGATTTAGGTGATGGTACCGAGTCAAAAAACAGATGATGAAAGAACAATGAAAGAAAAGGAACAAATTAACTGAGATAAAGTCGGCCAACTTTAAAAAAAAATGTCAGTAAAATCAGAAAATACACATTTCTTTGCTTTTTCTGAACTTTTTTTTGATGACACATGGAAGGGGTTGTTCTGTTAGAAGCTTTGTTCATACATCCATCAATGTGGTGTAATTGTTTTACTCTATTGTTTTGTCAATACATCAGAACGTCACTGCCACATGAATGTTGGTGGCGATATACATATGTATATCTACAAGTGCAAGCCTGATTGTTCTCCAATGTGGAGGCGGCATTTTTTCCTTACGTTCTATCTCTAGTTGTAGGCAGTAAACTTTGTTGAATCAAAACTTTGACTCAAAAGAAAGGCCTGATGTATTTTTGACAGTGATGTAAAAGGAAAAACTTGTATTAAACTGAAATAAAAATTGTATTCAATACAAATGCAAGTCGTATTCAAAACAAAGAAAAGTCATTTTCAGAAATAGAACAGAATAGATGGCAAACGGAAAACCAAATGTAGTCATTTGTCTTTCCATTTTTAAAGTGTGAACAACTTTCTCCATAAACATGTTTCTTCTTGACATTTATATTACCCCATACTACTTTTTAATTTAAATTTCAGATTACAATTCTATCTTAAAATTTTCTATATTTTCCTTCAATTTCCCTATGTGTCCTCAAAACTTTTCTTTTTTTATTTACATTGCCTGTTTTTCAAATTGACAAACATGCTTTTAATTCATTTAAAGTTAATCCTGATTTGACCCCATAATTGCTGCTGCGTGAGTTCTCATGTGGATTTTGAGACTAGATACACGACTAAAACTTGTATGACATTCTGTACAAGAAAAGGGCTTTTCGCCGGTGTGAGTTATCATGTGTGATTTGAGATGAGCTAATTGACTAAAACTTGTATTACATTCTTTACAAGAAAAAGGCTTTTCTCCTGTGTGAGTTCTCATGTGTGTTTTCTGACTAGATACGCGACTAAAACTTGTACCACATTCTGAACAAGTAAAGGGCTTCTCTCCTGTGTGAATTCTCATATGTGCTTTGAGATGAGATATTTGACTAAAACTTGTATCACATTCTTTACAGGAAAAGGGCTTTTCACCTGTGTGAGTTCTCATGTGTCTTTTGAGACTAGATGTTCGACTAAAACTAAAATTGCATTCTTTACAAGAAAAAGGCTTCTCTCCTGTATGAGTTCTCATGTGTGTTTTGAGATCACAGGCACCACTAAAACTTTTATCACATTCTTTACAAGAAAAAGGCTTTTCTCCTTTGTGAAATCTCATGTGAATTCTGAACTGAGACCAGTCACCAAAACTGTCACCACATTCTGGACAGAAATAAAGTCTGTCATCACACTCAGGTTTTGAGTAGAGAACGAGATTATTAACAATTCTTGAGCTTTCACCAGACTTTATAGAAGAAATGATCTTTTCATTTGGAGATTGTTTGCATGTCTTAACCAAAGTTGCCTTCTTGAAGCTTTTTCTAACATCAGAGTCACTAAGACTTTCTGCCATGTGAGAGCTGTCCTCATTTTGGACATGACTCCTGTCTCTTCTCTTCCTCTGATTTCTGTTCAGCGGATCTGTCTCTTCATCTGTAGTTGATGTTGATTCTTCAATTTGGTTTCCTACATCCTGACTATCAGTTACATTAAAACTCTGCTGATTCTTTAAATCTGCTTCACTGAGTTCATTTTCCTTATAAGTAGCCATCTCCATTAATGCTTCAGTCTCCTGCTTTAGATCAAGATGCTCCTCATACTGACTGATGCAGAACCCGTCTTGTTCCTCTTTCATCTGTGGAGGTTCTTGTTCCTCTTTCATCTGTGGAGGTTCTTGTTCCTCTTTAAACTGTGGAGGTTCTTGTTCCTCTTTAATCTGTGGAGGTTCTTGTTCCTCTTTCATCTGTGGAGGTTCTTGTTCCTCTTTCATCTGTGGAGATTCTTGTTCCTCTTTCATCTGTGGAGGTTCTTGTTCCTCTTTCATCTGTGGAGGTTCTTGTTCCTCTTTCATCTGTGGAGGTTCTTGTTCCTCTTTCATCTGTGGAGGTTCTTGTTCCTCTTTAAACTGTGGAGGTTCTTGTTCCTCTTTAATCTGTAGAGGTTCTTGTTCCTCCTCCTCCTGTTTAATCTGTTGAGACTCTCGTCCCTTCGGTTCCACTCCAAAGTTCCTCTGATGGCTGCAGAGATCTTCCTCTTCACTCACATGCTGGGGCAGGACTACAGGAACATAACAGAAAAAGAAGATCTTTTATTCTTTTCAAGAAGTTTAAATAGAAAAGCACATCTATGTAATAAAACACCAATATATTTAATTTAATTTAATTTATTATTGTTTTATTTTATCATTCAAAGTAAGAACAGCAAGAGCTATTGTTGGTGTTCCAGTCTACAGTGGGTCAAACACCTAATCAAATAAACTATTTAAATGTGATCTTTTTCCATTTTCTTATTTTTATGGTATCCTCACAACTGTATAATAGATTTAATGCGCACTCACAAACACACAAAAGGTTTTCTCCTGCATTACCAACATGATTTGAACCAAATGTTAACCAGAAATAAACTTATTTTTTTTGGTAATTTAATTCCATCAAAATCCTAATTTCCAGGTTACAAAGAGGTTTGTTTCATCACCTTTGTTGTTTTTGTATGTATGGGGTTCACCACCTTTTCGGGTAGTTGCACGAGATTGGGACAGAAATCGCGTCATTCTTGAGATTGTACTTCTTGCTTTGTTTCAGTGCAGATGCATAATGCTTTGCTCTCTCTTCAGCTTTGAATTTTTGCTGATTATTCTTTCCTGACAAAGAAAAAAACCAGTATCTGGGCACAACAACAAATCATTGAGAGATCTTTCTTCCTGGAACCACTTTGGTGCAAAGCTAAAGAATAAATCCTGTAACCCGGGAATTGGAGGACATGGAAGGACAGAGTCAACATAGAGAGCTCGACTTTGAAGAGGCTGAATCAATTCAGTAGATAGATTCAGTGGTTTGGTTTGGTCAATTTAGTTACTGTGGCTTTGAAAAATATCATCTGGTGGGAGAGTAAATTGGGAAAAAAATCTCATCAAATTGTTTTTTTTAGTTAGTTTATGTGGTCTTATATCTTCACAAAGTTGTACTTTTTTCCTCAAGATTTTATAAATATCTAACTCACATTTTCCTGTATGAGGCTATCATCCCTTTCTTAAATGTTGTTTACAGATTAATATTTTTTAATAATTAAAAATAAGATAAACACATAAGAATATCAGTCACCTAATCATATTGCATCAGATATTTATTTTTACTAATTATTTAACAATTTGCAGCTTTTGAACAAAAAAAAGGCCAGAGAGAACAGTTTTCATTAATTTTTATAGTCTGAAAGGTTTAGATGTGTAAAGTATTAACTCAGATATCCCAGAAATGTAATTTGTTTACACAAAACACATCAGCAGTAAGATAAGCAGAACTCTAAAGACTTTTATGTCTGCAGTTTTACTCCAAGAAAACAAAGATGCTGATATACAACCATAATGAACAAACATTGTGTTTTTGAACTTTCAATGACCCGGTTGAATTCTTAAATTTGATTGGCTGCTGGGTGTTGATGAGCATCTTAAAAAGTAGTTCCAGTCACACAGTCCAAATGTTCTATATCACTGTGCAGGCTTCTTTGTAACAAATTTTTAGCTTCATCTTCTGGACAAAAACAAGCGATAAAAGGTGAACTTTCTCTCTGAACTGATGATTTACTGAAACTATTTTGACAATCAGCACATACATCGCTTTCCTCTGCCGCTGCAGTCGCGGTCTGCCGGCCTAGCAACACAGTCTTGTGTTCCCATGACAACCGACTGCACCATGTATGAAATAGTCCGCTTTTAGTGAAACATATAACAAGAAAAATACTAAAAATTAATTGAATATTTATTTATCGTTTAGAGTTGCTTTTGACATACAATTAATCTGCCTTAATAAATAATAATGCACTATTTTTTTTATTAATCATGTAAGTTAACACTGCATGTTAACAGCTCTAATTTTAATTCATTAGAAATTAGAAATTATTTTAGTAATGTCTCAGTCTCAGTCCAAACCAGTTACCAATTTCCCAAATATTTAATAAACACATTTTAGGTAAAGTCAATATTTCATGAAATTTTTTTCGAAATTAACATTTCATCAACATCTCAAGAAAAACAATATATCAATCTTAGAAAATATTAAAATCACATATTGTAATCATGCTAATAAAGACCATTAAATTTTAGGAGGTTTTTCACCGCACGTGTCTAAACTTTTTTCAGTCTTAATAGGTTGCGTGCTTGGAACACAACAACTGGACCAAATAGCCACCATAGCTAGGCTTACGTGGATGTAAACAGAGCTGCAGACAAGCGTGGAGGAAGGTTGACACAGCAATTCATTGAAATTTGGTTGGATGAGTGCCGGCTCATTAAAACAACTTTTAACGTGGTACACATTGCTTCTCTATATCTTAAACACTTATCAATGTACCTTCTTAGTCACAGTCGACTACGTAACCATCTTGCAGCAAGTAAAAAGTATTGGACCTTACCTTGATACAGATGATCAAAACTTGTCAGCGAAATTTAAAGTTTGAATAAGTGAACTATACTGTCATGGATTGCAAAGCATAAGACTTCCATAATTTCTGCCTCTTGCTGCTTTGTTCCGCCCTCGTAATTCCTGGCCAATGTCTAAATAGATCTTCAGTCACGTGCTTCTGTTTTCAAGCTTAGGTTCGAAACAAAGGTTTGGTTGAAAGGCAGTATTAACACACATCAAGCACAAGGTTCAGGACTGGATCCGGACCAACTTAAGCAGACTGTCATGTCAACGTAATTTTCCAGTCTTGATACACGCTAAGATACCGTAATCCAATAGGGTCATCCAATATAAAAAATAACAAACATTAACAATATTATTAGAATAAAATTATTACAAATATAAAAAACAGATTTTTATCTTGAAATTAGAGTAATAACAATGCAGAGAATGGATAGTTTTTCAAGCCTCAATCCTTTAAAATAAAATGCTAAAATGTACATTAAACTTTTAACACCTAAGCCTAAGCAAAATGTTCACCTGGACTTTTTTGTTGTTGTTAATTTTGACTATAAAAGGGTCAGAGAATGTTCTGTAAATGAGAAAACATGGAATTTTCAATATCAGTCATTATTTCACAATTTACCCCGTTATCAGAGTGTAATGACAATTTTAAACTAAATGGTAAATATTTATATATAGCGCTTTTCTACCTTCATTAAAGGCCCAAAGCGCTTTACAGTCACAGTTCCATTCACACACACATTCACACAGTGATGGTGTGCTTTGGATAACTCGGTCATATTTATTCCATTCAGAAAAATATCGACTGAATTGGGTTCATTTTGGTGAAGCCAGAAGTGAGGGGTTTTCTATGGGTGATGTCACATCTGCTTTGTCCAGTTCGATTATACAGTCAATGGGTCTAATAGCAGCCTGCAGTTTTCTGATACAGCCTCACGTGTAGCATCTGATTGTACCAAGAAGGACCTCTGAGAATCTGCTTTAGTTATTAGTCTGTTGTCTAAATCATGAAGGACGTGTGGTTAGATCGGGGGCCATGAAAAGCAGCGGTTATAACTGCCGCTGATCTCCCAGCATCCCTTTGTTGACACTCTCCGCCATTAGCTTCCAGCCCCTCACAACCACAAGCTAAAATTAGCAGTGCAACAAAAACTGTTAACAATATCAGAGCTATCCATTTAGACAGTTCTGAGCCAGATACCAGCTCAGACAAAGAAAAATAAAGACGTTCATGTATCTGTTTGTCTGTAACTGGATGAAGTGAACATACCGATAACATGGAGCTGAAGCTGCGGGTTCCAGGTGGTATCCAGCAGTCTGCGCTGACGACAGAGCTCCTCCTCGTTCTGGTCGATGGTTCCTTCAGCAGCAGAGAGTTGTTCTCTGACAGAATCTTCCTGAGGTTCGGAAGACATCGTTACTGCAGCTGCTCCGAGCTTCAGCTCAAACTCACACAAACACCAAAGTCCTCTGAACACAAGCAGCTCCGATCATTTGCTAGTCTCACAATCACAGCCACGTTGTCTTTACGTTCAACACGTATTCACTTATTTACGACACTTTGAAAAATGCTGACGGTTCTAACACGAACAACGTATCGTCCTTTCTGTCCAAAAACCTCAAAACCGTCCGAACAAAACACCGCCGTCCTCTGAACACACGCTAACGATGCTAGCGCCTCGTTCTGTTTACTTCCGGGTCACGTGCAGAAATCTTTTTTTTTTTCTTTTTAAAGAAACGTATTAAAAGCTTAACTGGACTTCAATGTGGTTCAAATGCTTCCAATGCTTTTTAAAACTGTTTTAATTCAAGAAATAATTATTATAGCCCTGGTTTTTTAAAAAAAAAAGAGCTGACTGTACCTCAAGATCCGCCCCCATCTCTGTTTTTCACCTCCCTTGCACTTCTAAAACTGTACTGGAGATGAAAACTGGGAGTGTTTTTTTTTTTTAATTTTTTTTTTATTTTTTTTATTGACAGCTCTGAAATTGACTTCCATTGTGTTCTCCAAACACATGAAGCTCCAAGTGAGTCTGATCAGAGAGATCAAGAACTGAACCAGAACTCAAGTCATTCATCTGAAAACTATTGATCATCTGAACTATTATCTTTCACTGTTTATAAATTCGTTGAGAATCAGCTGATTCTGATGCAGAGAAAAACTGCTTTTCTAATCATTTTTGTTACTTTATACAACACTTTTATGAAACTGTGTTTCTCTGCGACAGAATCAGCTGACTTCAGAATCCACTGGAATGACAATCATTGCGTAAACGGTTGAGAAGTTTCAGTGGTCAAAAGAATCTAAAGCGCTGCTGTTAAAGGGCTGTGTATGTATTTGCTTCAAACTTTTAAATGACGACTTCAGATAACTGGAGCATAGACTGATGCTAAAACCACATAAAATACAACAGTCTGTGGGTTGATGTTTGTCGAAGGAATACATTGAAGATCTCTGTAAACTTCAATCACAACGCTCTGAGGTGTAATGCTGGAGGAAACAGGACTCAAGACGTTCCTCCTTCTCTTCCCTCATGTCCTCATGCTGGTGTGCGGCTGAGCTCGCCGTGGAGTTTTAACTTGTAAGAACAGAACTTTTTTCTGGGTATGATTCCTAAAATATTAGTACAAGCACACAGTTGTAGCTTGTGAGCAGAGCAGTGAAGCAAGTCACCTTGTGGCTCCAACCATGAAAGGACTCGAGCCCCCAATCTCCTGATCCGTAATCAGACGCCATGTCCATTAGGCCACATGGTCTATGATATCAGCCAAGATCAGCTGCAGCTGGAGCACAGTCTCATCCAGCTGAAGAAGAGGAGGAGCTTCTGCAGCTTTAAAGAGGAAGGTGGAGGAGGTGAGAGGCTGCACTGGAAGTTGAAGCTTCACCAACTGCAAACATCTGGACTTCCTGCTGCAGCTGGAACTGCTGTCTGCAGACCTTCATGTGACTGTTGGAGCTGCAGCAGCTGAGGAGCTCAGCATCTCTGCAGACGCAGCTCACCGCTACTCAAGGGAATTGATAACATCCAGAACATATTTCTCATTCCTAGGAGCGGAACAGCGCAAAAACCTTTGTTTTACTTTATATGTGCGAACAACAAAACCAGCCTTGGACGCATTTGAAATGTGTGCGCGCAATGCAGCAATGTGCATCCTGGGTGCATGTATTATGTGTGTGTGGCCAACATGAATTTTCATCAGTTTTTTTGCTGGTCACGAATGACATCAGTCTGATATAAATAACGAATCAAGTCAGAAATTTGATTTCTGAGAAAGACAGTAATTCTGGGAAGACAATGACTGACGTGTGTAGTTAGTGGAACGATATAAAACATTTACACTCCAGGTCAGCTGGTGGCGCTAGGGCACAACAACACCACCATTAACCACAGAAGAAGAAGAAGAAGAAGAAGAAGAAGAAGAGGCGCTAAGAGCGTTAGCTTGTGTTCAGAGGACTTTGTGTGAGTTTGAGCTGAAGCTCGGAGCAGCTGCAGTAACGATGTCTTCACTTCAGTCTCTGAGAGAGTTTATCAGCGAGCAACTAGCTGCTGCTGCTGAAGAAATCTTCAGACACTGTGAAGGAACCATCGTCCAGTACGAGGAGGAGCTCTGTCGTCAGCGCAGACTGCTGGATATCATCTGGAAACCACAGCTTCAGCTGCACCACATAGGTATGGAGAGAAGCCCTTCATCTTCCAGAACATTATGGTCCAAGTGAAAGTGACTTGGTCCAACTTTAGTTTTAGTTATGTGTGCGTGCGTGCGTGCGTGCACGTGAGAAGCCCAGCTTTTGGTTATTAGGCGTGTTTGAGATCACCCAGGCGGACGCAGCCCTGCGCAGATCGCCTGGATTGCGGTGCATGCTGGTTAGTTTTCGATCCGGCGGCACGAAAGTATCGCGAGAAAGGGGCGGGAGCAAGACCCCTATCTAAGCTAGCAGAGCCAGAGAAAAGGTACTGCGTAACAGCAAAACACCTGACGACTACAAAACAATGCATTGTGGGAAACTGTGTCCTCGTAGTTCTTGTAGTTATTTATATCTGGAGTGTTATTTAAAATATAATTTAAATAACATTCAAACTAAACTGTTAGCAAATAAAAAGTAATGTTGATTGTAACAGCTTCTGTTTTAAATGTTTAACTGGAATTTTTTCCTTCGTTTTCAGTCCTCAGTTTAAAGTTTCCATTCAGAGCCTAATTTTACTTGAGGATGGGGCTTTGAGCCCATTGACTAATGGGACAAGACTCCCATAGAGATTATGCGTATTTCTGCCCTAGAACAGCGTCTGTTTAAGGTGCTGCCTGTGTGGCCCTCCTCTGAGGTACCAAACTCTGGGAGAACATTATCACCACTGTACAGTGGTCCCTCACTTTATTGGAGTTCACCTTTCACTTTTCTGTTGTTTCTACTTTACATTAGGGATGGGTGATGATTGTATTTTTTTATATCGTTATACAGTGTTTGTCATATCAAGTGTTAACAATTAACATCACAATATAAACTAAGTAACTAGATTTTCTTTTAATTTTAACGCTCCGTGGATCATAAAAGAAATGTGTAATAATCAAAACAAAATATTGGGTTATTGCACAGGTCTCAAACACAAGGCCCGCGGGCCATAACCGGCCCTCAGAGTTATTAGATCTGGCCCACCAGAGCAATCCATATTATTAATATGGCAACATGCCACGCTAGTATTATAATAATGCAATGTATTATAACGTATATATTCCAATAATGGCCGCTCTCTAATAGACGCTGGTCTCCAATAAAAGCCAGGTCCAATAAAGTGTTAGTTTTAATAGATTCCAGTCCCTAACAGTGGTTGTTTTCAGCATTTTCACCACAAGATGAACCCTTTAACCATCACCATTCTGTCTGTTATGGAGTAAACCCCGGTTTCTAATAGACGCTGGTCTCTAATAAACGCTGAGTCAGACACATTTTTTAAAGAAACGCCGGGCTACTATTGAAAGATAGGCTGGGAGGTGAAAGCGCACAAGCGCAGCCTTGATTGCGTAATCCCTAATAAACTGGGTCATCGCATCACGTGTAATGTCATTCTTTAACTATTTATAAATTGTAGACATTTTTATTACATGTCTTATTTTCTCTGTATAATATTTGTTTTAAGTTTGTCCTTCCTTTGGTGAATATATCTGACATAAAGCTGCAATAATAGGACAGATGGTGATGATGGCAGTGAAACCGCTGGGATTTTTCAGATAATAATCAGTAAATCTTTTCTTTATGAATACATAGAAGTTATTTGGAAGATTTTTACTGTTGGTGTTGTGCAAAATTAGGAAAACACTAAATATTTTTGGAGTAATCTCAAATTAAAAGTTATTTGGTTTAGTTTTTTTTTTTTAACACCTAAAAAATGATATTGACAAAAGCAGGTTTTTAAAAGTCAAATCACATTGACATGTTTCACAAAGACACAGACCCTCATACACCAAACAGAAAAGAACTTGATGTGACAGATGTTTTGTTAAAAAGACTAGTCTCAAAACACACATGAGAATCCATACAAGGGAGAATCTTTTTCATTGTAAAATATGTGATAAAAGCTTTAGCTACACAGGTAGTTTCAGATTACACACAGGAGAGAAGCCTTTTTCTTGTAAGGAATGTGACAAACGTTTTAGTCAATTATGTCATCTGGGAACACACATGAAAACTCACATAGGAGAGAAGCCTTTTTGTTGTAAAGAATGTGAAAGATGTTTTAGTCAGGTATCTAGTTTAAACAGACACATGAAGATTCATACAGGAGAAATGCCTTTTTCATGTAAAGAATGTGACAAAAGTTTTAGTCTAATATGTAATCTCAAATTACACATGAGAACTCGCACAGGAGAAAAGCCATATTCTTGTAAATTATGTGATAAAAGTTTTAGTAAAATATATAGTCTGAAAGAACACACGAGAACTCACACAGGAGAAAAGCCTTTTACTTGTAAAGAATGTGGTAAAAGTTATCGTCAGATAACTAGTCTCAAAATACACACGAAAACTCACTCTGGAAAGAACACTTTGTTGTAAAGAATGTGACAAAAGTTTTCAGGATGTATCTAGTTACAAAAGACGTGAAAATTCATTAAGGAGAAAAGCCATTTTCTTGTAAGGAATGAAATGCAAGTTTTAGTCAAGCTTCTAACCTCAAAACAAGTGAATTCACACAAGAGAAGTATTTTTCCAGGCAGAAATGTAATAGGAAAAAAAAGTTTTGCAGTAATTCAACTAAGACAGAAGCGAGCATTGAATGCACAGAAATGTCGTTTTCTGAACTTTAATTCATTTGCTGAAAACATCCTCTTTTTATTCTTTTGATATAATCACATTTTCTAAGACACATTTTTAGGTTTTCAACATTTCTAATCGTCAACATTAATCAAATTTAAGATGGATAGATTTCAAGCTGTATAATGATTTCATAAGTTTTACATTTTTATTTGACAAAAATATCCAACTTTTTCATTGATTTTTAAATGTTCCTGTAAATAAAGATGTAGGTTTTGAACTGAGTGAAATCCTTTGCTCTTAAATGGCTTCTACCAGTTTAAAAATACCATCTCTTTTTGTTTTGACATTGTTTATTGATTGGATTAAAAAAAATAAGTTGAACAACAATTCAAAGGCAATGTTCAATTTTTATTGGTTGATTTTATTAGATTTTTGTATTTTGTTTTTGTTTTAAAGTTGTTGAATTGACCATTGTGGTTGTAGTTTATGCTGAGACATTGTTTATGGTTTCTAAGCCTTTGTGTTACCATGACACTAGAGATATTTTGAATACATCTTTAATTCTGACTAGTTTAACATGATCAGTGAGAATTTCATTATTGTTTCAAACAGAAGAATGACTGTAGTTATTATTTTGTTGAGTCATGTCAGTAAGTAACCATTTTGTGAGTGTTTTTCCCAAAAATGTATTAAGGAAGAGGCAGATAAAGAAACAGACAAGTGGTCTTCATGTGATTCACGTTTTCTAGAAGAGATTAGAACAGTTTTTTTTTTAGTTCTCAGTGTTCTGTCCCAGTCTTTACTGTAAAGAATAAAGTGCTCATCAGTCAGAAGTGTGGAGTCTTTCCAACAGTTTGGGGTTTGGGTTTTCGCTGGTTCTGTACAGGATCTAAAGCTGGGATCCTCAAGTCCAGTTCTGACTGGTGAACTCAGGTCTGAGGTGAGATCACAGAGCTCGATCAGAAGCTGTGAAGAAGACTGAAGCAAACAAACTGCTTCTCTGTGGTTTTCTCATCAGTCTGAGTGCAGCAGTGAGGTTCAGCACAGCAGCTGGTAAAAAATAAATCCTCACAAGAAACATTCAAACTACTTTATACCGTCACTGCCATCTGTAAGTGTGCTTCTGACAACTCTTAATCATTTTAGACTGCAATCAAGTTGGAGAAAAACAGTCCATTCTGACCCATTAGGACAATCCTTCAGTACCCCCATTTGAGATGTTTGCAAAGGAAACATCTGTAACTGCAACTGTTTTTAACCAACGGGGGTTGTCTTGAAGTTGAATCATAGCAACTTGACTTCAAATATTCTTGCTGTAATTAAACTTCAAAACATCATCTGGATGAATGAGAACCTTCACCAACGTTTTCCAAGGTGTTGAAAATTCAGTGTGGCATGAAGATTTTCACACTTTTCTCTCTTGATTAAACTCTAAAAGTTCAAACTTTTATAGAAAAATAAGTCCAGGATTATAGGAAATGTTAAGGATCAGTACGATCCTGCTAATGAATACAAATGAAATGTTTTTTCTTCTACTGCTTACCTTAACGGACTTTACTCCCCAATGTAAGAGGATACAGCCCAATTTACTGACACTTTATTAGCTCCATTAACACAGAAGCGCTATGATTAGCAAAAGCGGCTCCAGCAGCTTGTGACATCTCAGATGCTCACTATTATACTTATGAAACATGAAAACGATCAGAGAACAATTCCAAGCCGTGTGTCTGTCATTCTATCATTTAGCCATAAATGTTCCATCACTCAATAAACTATAAGTCTCTTCCACTGACACCAGTATCTATGAAGAATCTGGGTCTGCAATACCTCCATTGACATCACAAAAGACATTTAAAGATAAAGTCATCCTGTTACATCAGTTTGACTCAATAAAAGTAGGTGGTCTCACAATGAACGTTTAAACAACGTTTGACAGATTCTCTAGAGCCCTCTTTCAAATGGGAGGGGCATGGAAGTCCCTCCTGATTGGTGAGTAGTTGTCATAAAAACGAATAAGACCGACTCGGACCAATCACTGCTTACTGAAGAAGTCTGGTTCCGACATGGCGGTGGCCGTAACACAAAAACATGGTTACTGAACTGACTCCATTTTGTTTTCTGAGTGACATCACGCTCACATGGTCCAGTTCTTATTTACAGTTAATGGATAGCAGTCAATCATTCTGCTGAAGATAGATTACCATTTGGAATGAAACTGAAGCATTTGATCATTATAGCACTCACATGGACTGAATACGCTAGAAAAATATTACTTTAATGATTTTTTCTTTTTTCTGGATATAGGAAGAAGATGACATTAACATGTGACACACTCTGGCTCTGGTTCACTTCCAGTGCATCTCCAGGAGGATGACACTGAATTCTACAAAACCTCTGATGGAAGTATTTGGGTTATTGATTATAGAAATTGACATTAAAACTCATCAATATCAGTGATGATACTCAATACACATTATTATAAATATTGATTAAAAACATGTGCGTGGGAATAACTGCTCACTGATCTCCCAGCATCCCTTTGTTTACACTCTTCCCCACTAGCTTATAGCCTCTCACAACCACAAGCTAACATTAGCAGTGAAACAAAATTGGCAACAATATTGGAGCTATCTAGCCAGACAGCTTTGATACAGATAGCAGCTCAGACGAGGAAAACAAAGGCGTCCATGGATCGGTTTGTTTGCAAGTGGATGAAGAGAACAAACCTATAACGTGGAGTTGAAACTGCGGGTTCCAGGTGATAGCCAGCAGCATGCAATGACGACAGAGCTCCCCCTCGCTCTGGACGATGGCTCCTTCAGCAGCAGAGATCTGTCAGGAAGCCGGACTTCCCGGAAAAAGCCCACGCATGCACGGAGAGAACATGCAAACACCACACAGAAAGGTCCCCCATTCTGTTCAAAGCCCCCCAGCCGGGACCCGAAGCAAGGGCCAACCACCGCGCCACCGTGCTGTCCTTCATTGGCAATAAAACAGAAAAAAATGTTTCAGTCTCCATCTAGTCTCAAAATTTAAACAAAGTTCTATATCTCTCTTAAATATTCCATTTATGCTCACATCTTTGAATAAATATGCAGAGAACCAACAAGCAGCAGAAACCCAATCTGTGAGAAAGACTCACATTTCTGACTGATGTTCACGTTGACTTTATTCTTTACAGTAGAGATTGGGACAGAACACTGACAACCAAAAAGAACAAATAAACAGTTCTAATCTCTACTAGAAAACATGAACCACATGAACACAAGACAGAAACACCAGTCTGTTTTTTTTATCCACTTTATCCACATCGACTACTGATTACGTGTCAGACCCAGAAAACACATATCAGTGTAACTGATGTTAGAAAAAAAAATCACAGCAGTCAAGTTTGGTTGAGAAACACAAAAAATATCAAAGAGACAAGAAACTTTCCTCTGTAGAGTGTAGTGAAAGATCAATAGCCGAACACAATGTGTCTGTCCACATGAAAACTGAGTCTGATAAATCAACTTATGTCTGTGAGGAATGTGGTAAAAGATTTGGTTATTGGTCTCAATTCAGAACTCACATGAGAACCCTCACAGGAAACATGCGCTGCTGTTGTGTAGAATGTAAACCAAGTTTTAGTCATAAATCGAGTCTCAACAGACACTTGAGAACTCACTCAACAGAGAAGCCTTTTTCTTGTCAAGAATGTGAAAAAAGTTTTAGTGTTAAAGGAATACTCAAAACACACATGAGAACTCATACAGGAGAAAAGCCTTTTTCTTGTAAAGAATGTAATAAAAGTTTTAGTCATATAACCAGTCTCGAAAGACACATGAGAACTCACACAAAAGAGAAGCCTTTTTCTTGTAAAGAATTTTGTACAAGTTGTAGTTATACATTTAGTATTGAAAGACACATGAGAACTCATACAGGAAAGTAGGCTTAAACTTTGGAAAACTTACACAAGTGAACATGTACAGTAAAAGACGAAGGGAGGACATTTTGAAAAAGATTTTTTTACATAAAGAAAAACAAATTTTAACACAAATTTTAAATCAAAACACTAATAATTCTTCTGATATGATGTAAATATTTTCTAGGACACAATGTTCTGGGTTTTCATCATCTACACATGTGGACAAAATTGTTGGTACCCCTTATTTAAAGAAGGAAAAACCCACAATTCTCACTGAAATCACTTGAAACTTACAAAAGTAACAATAAATAAAAATTTATTGATAATTAAATAATCAAAATCAGCCATCACTGTTGAATTGCTGATTAACATTATTAATAAAAAACGAACTAATGAAACAGGCCTGGACAAAAATGATGGTACCCATAACTTAATATTTTGTTGCACAACCTTTTGAGCCAATCACTGCAATGAAGCGATTTCTGTATTTGTCAATGAGCGTTCTGCAGCTGTCAACAGGTATTTTGGCCCACTCCTCATGAGCAAACTGCTCCAGTTGTCTCAGGTTTGATGGGTGTCTTCTCCAAATGGCATGTTTCAGCTCCTTCCACAGATGTTCAATGGGATTCAGATCTGGGCTCATGGAAGGCCACTTTAGAATAGTCCAACACTTTTCTCTCAGCCATTCTTGGGTGTTTTTGGCTGTGTGTTTTGGATCGTTGTCCTGTTGGAAGACCCATGACCTGCGACTGAGACCAAGCTTTCTGACACAAGGCAGCACATTTCTCTCCAGAATGCCTTGATAGTCTACAGATTTCATTGTACCTTGCACACATTCAAGACACCCTGTGCCAGATGCAGCAAAGCAGCCCCAAAACATGACTGAGCCTCCTCCATGTTTCACCGTAGGGACAGTGTTCTTTTCTTCGTATGCTTGGTTTTTGAGTCTATGAACATAGAGTTGATGTGCCTTACCAAAAAGCTCCAGTTTGGTCTCATCTGTCCAAAGGACATTCTCCCAGAAGCTTTGGGGCTTGTCAACATGCATTTTTGCAAATTCCAGTCTGGCTTTTTTAGGATTGTTTTTCAGCAGTGGTGTCCTCCTTGGTCGTCTCCCATGAAGTCCACTTCTGATCTGACACTGATGTACCTTGGCCTTGGAGTTCACCTTTAATTTCTTTGGAGGTTGTTCTGGGCTCTTTGGATACAATTGGAACGATCCGTCTCTTCAATTTGTCATCAATTTTCCTCTTGCGGCCACGTCCAGAGAGGTTGGCTACTGTCCCGTGGGTCTTGAACTTCTGAATAATATGAGCCACTGTTGTCACAGGAAGTTCAAGCTGTTTGGAGATGGTCTTATAGCCTTTACCTTTAAGATGTTTATCTAGAATTTTTTTTCGGATGTCCTGGGACAATTCTCTCCTTCGCTTTCTGTTGTCCGTGTTCAGTGTGGTTCACACCTTTTCACCAAACAGCAGAGTGACTACTTGTCTCCCTTTAAATAGGCAGACTGACTGATTATGAGTTTGGTAACACCTGTGATGTCAATTAAAGGACACACCTGAGTTAATCATGTCAGTCTGGTCAAGTAGTTTTCAATCTTTTATAGAGGTACCATCATTTTTGTCCAGGCCTGTTTCATTCGTTTGTTTTTTGCTTAATAATGTTAATCAGCAATTCAAAAGTGATGGCTGATTTTGATTATTTATTTTCAATAATTTTTTATTTATTGTTACTTTTGTAAGTTTCAAGTGATTTCAGTGAGAATTGTGGGTTTTTCCTTCTTTAACTGACGGGTACCAACAATTTTGTCCACGTGTGTATATGCAATAGTCATCAACATCCAAAAATAAAGCTCTAATACATTTAAGTCTTTGTTTAAGGATTCTTTACCATATGAATTTAACTTTTCATACAACTTGATCTTTTAAATGTGTGTTAATAGAAATGTGTTGTTTTGAATTATAAGAGTTACATTTTCATCTCATGATAACTTTTACCAGTTTAATTGTGACTTTTTTGTACTGACATTGTATATTAATTAGATTTTAGATCACAATTCAAAAGCAGTGTTCCATTTTTATTGGTTGTTTTTTATTAGTACATTTTTTTTACTATTATTATTTGGTTTTAAGTTGTTTAGTTAACAATTTCGGTTGTGGTTTATGCTGAGATAGCATGTATGTCGTTTAAGTCTGTATTTTATTAAGACGACACTAGAAATGTTTTTACACATCTCTAATTCTACCACATTTTATGTAATTGAACATTTCATTATTCTTTTGAATAAAAAATTATTGCAGTTTATATATTTTTTGGATCATGGAAGCAAGTAATTGTTTTGCACATTTCTCTCCAGAATGCCTTGATAATCTACAGATTTCATTGTACCTTGCACACATTCAAGACACCCTGTGCCAGATGCAGCAAAGCAGCCCCAAAACATGACTGAGCCTCCTCCATGTTTCACTGTAGGGACAGTGTTCTTTTCTTCGGATGCTTGGTTTTTGAGTCTATGAACATAGAGTTGATGTGCCTTACCAAAAAGCTCCAGTTTGGTCTCATCTGTCCAAAGGACATTCTCCCAGAAGCTTTGGGGCTTGTCAACATGTATTTTTGCAAATTCCAGTCTGGCTTTTTTAGGATTGTTTTTCAGCAGTGGTGTCCTCCTTGGTCGTCTCCCATGAAGTCCACTTTGGCTCAAACAACGACGAATGGTGCGATCTGACTCTGATGTACCTTGGCCTTGGAGTTCACCTTTAATTTCTTTGGAGGTTGTTCTGGGCTCTTTGGATACAATTGGACAGTCCGTCTCTTCAATTTGTCATCAATTTTCCTCTTGCGGCCACGTCCAGAGAGGTTGGCTACTGTCCCGTGGGTCTTGAACTTCTGAATAATATGAGCCACTGTTGTCACAGGAAGTTCAAGCTGTTTAGAGATGGTCTTATAGCCTTTACCTTTAAGATGTTTATCTATATTTTTTTTCGGATGTCCTGGGACAATCTCTCCTTCGCTTTCTGTTGTCCATGTTCAGTGTGGTACACACCTTTTCACCAAACAGCAGAGTGACTACTTGTCTCCCTTTAAATAGGGAGACTGACTGATTATGAGTTTGGTAACACCTGTGATGTCAATTAAAGGACACACCTGAGTTAATCATGTCAGTCTGGTCAAGTAGTTTTCAATCTTTTATAGAGGTACCATCATTTTTGTCCAGGCCTGTTTCATTAGTTTGTTTTTTTAAATAATTATGTTAATCAGCAATTCAAAAGTGATGGCTGATTTTGATTATTTAATTTCCAATAAATTTTTATTTATTGTTACTTTTGTAAGTTTCAAGTGATTTCAGTGAGAATTGTGGGTTTTTCCTTCTTTAACTGAGAGGTACCAACAATTTTGTCCACGTGTGTAAACTTCTGTGCTTCAGGGCACACCCACGCGATTGTTTTTCATAAAAAAACAAACGATTTGAAATGCTGTTGGATGCATTGTCATGGTAACGGCTACTGCGACTTCACTCTGGCTTAGCAAAGGAATGTGGTATATACGCTGAACTTCATGATATATGAATAAAGGCATCAGTTCAGAGAAATGACAGGCAGTCAGGGGAGGCAGATAAATGTAGAAAAGTAAAAAAAATAATTGAATATGCCTTTTTTTAAAATATAAAATAATCAAATATTCATTTTTTAGACATTTGACTACTTTTTTTGTAAAAGCAGCAGCAGAGGCACAGGCTGCTTGTGCCTCACCTGTGCCACCCACACTGACTGGAGGTGCAGCTGATGCACTTTATTAGAGAATTAAAGGGAAAGACAAAATACAGTTTAGACCACAATATTATCAAAAATGTTTGAGCATAACATTACCTGTTTTTTCATGCACTGCAGCTCTTGATGTGGAGGGGCAGAGCCTGAAAAGGAAGCATCTTTTTGCAGGTGGTGCTGCAGCTTTGGGCATGTTTTCAAACTCTTTAGCTTCTGCTGTTCATGGAGTCGTGTCACTCTGTTCTTGGAAAGGAGAAATGTACAGAGAACTTTTCCCATAACCACTCCCTCCTTTCACCTTCTGCTCACTGTTCCCTCTGAATCAGGAGGGAGGAGCACTCATCTGTTCTGCCCACCCCCATCTAGAAAGACATCAGCACCAACGGAACATTACTAAGCTTTTTTCCAACATTTCTAATGAGAATGAACTAAACACATGAAAATTAGAACGGCTTTAACAGGATGAGGGAGAAGGCTAAAGATGAAAGTGTGTTTGTGAGTCAAAGATAGAATGAAGAAATCAATAAATAGAAAACACAGTGTTGATTCAACAGAGCATTTATTAGATCCAAACAGGCTGCAGGAATTTGACAGACACCTTTCAGTTTTGGAACCTTTTGACACTAAGATGCAGTTCTGAAAACAGCCAGCAGGTGTCTCCCTTCTCACTCCTGCTTCAATGCAGTTCGTGTTGTTGCAGCAGCTGCATCAAAGTGATTCTCTGCATCCAGAGGCTGTCATTCCTCACTAAAATCCACTCTGTTCATTCATGTTCTGTAGAAAACAGGCGTTATGCTCAGAAAGTTTCTACTAATTTCAGACATTCTAGAAAACTAAGAATGCTGACACCATGAAAAAGAAACAGAGTTTTACCCACAAAACACCAAAGAAAAAGGAAGTTTGATCATAAACTTTGGAAAACATAAATACACCAAAACTCTGGGTCTTTCAAATTGCATGAATCAATATTTGACCATCAGCAGAACAGAGATGATATAAAATGATTAAACTGAGAGACTTTTGTTCACAAACTGAGATCAGATGAGATTTCTGCTCCAGAACTCAAAGCAGACAGGATCCCGGTTGCCATGGCTACCATAGTCTCCTCTTATTCTCAGAACATTTTGAAGAAGTCTGAGTATAGAGGTCATCAGTTTGTAGAGTTTTGGAGTTCGGTTCCATTCTTATCTTTAACAGGTTGCTGCTGGTCGTCCTTGAAAATGTCTAAAGATCCAAACAGCAGGCTGGCTTGTTCAGCACACTTGGATGAAGCTGTGATGCTGGAAAAAAGGGCTGACCAAACCTGGCCCTTAAGATCCACCACCATCTCAGTTTTTCATCCCTCCTGGCAGTTCTGATACTGAATAAAAATTGCTGTGTAGTACGTACTTTTAT
Source organism: Oryzias celebensis (assembly GCA_014656515.1). Taxonomy (NCBI): domain Eukaryota; kingdom Metazoa; phylum Chordata; class Actinopteri; order Beloniformes; family Adrianichthyidae; genus Oryzias; species Oryzias celebensis. The sequence goes on from BNCR01000002.1 coordinate 556,776, forward strand.
TTCGTATTGGAGAGTAAACTTGTGTGTGTGTGTGTGTGTGTGTGTTTTTTTGATTGACAGCACTGAAATGGTTTCCCATTGTGTTCTCCACACGCTGAGAGGTGTGTTTGGCACCTACTTTTATCAATTTCATTTCATGCTGCAGCTCTGACACTCATCTCCACTTCCTCTGATTCCTCCATCACTCTGCTCTCCACCTCCAGGAACAACATCTCTGCAGACCAGATGATGATGATGATGATGATGCTCCACCAGAAGGTACATCAGATTCATCTGTACCCCCAACTGCAAAGAGAAATCAGAAACACAGAGATGAAGGAGTGTCTCCTGATCCTGGTGTGTCAGTCAGTGATGCAGCACAGCAGCAGAAAGAGCAGCAGGAGCTTCAGTTCTGTTCAGAGCAGCAGGTTCCTGTCATCTTCACCTGTTGGAGCTTCTGCTGCTCTGATTGGCTGACTGTTGTCCTGAAGCCTGTCATCATTCTCCTCAGAGCTTCACTGAGAAGCTGCAGCTTCACAGGAAACTCTGCATCTTTGCTCTCAGACTAACTTTAGGACAAAACATCTGGAAGCAGCTGGACTGACTCCAACCCTCTACTGACCTCAGAGTCTGCAGTTTGGAGTTTGGACTCTTCACCAGATCCTGGAGCTGATGAATAGCTAAATCCTGCAGGTTGTTGTTTCTCACGTCCAGTTCTGTCAGGTGGGACGGGTTGGACTTCAGAGCTGAGACCAGAGCTGCACAGCTGATCTCTGACAAACTGCAGCAGATCAACCTGAATCCAGAAGAAAGAGTTGAGTTCATGAACAAAGTTCATGTTTTTCATCCTTCAGTTCTTCTAAAGAGTTCAGAGCTGAAGAAGATCAGAAAGTTTGGAAAAAGTCCAAAGATGTGAAGCAACAGCAGCAGATCAGAAGAGTCCAGCAGAAGCAGAGAAGAAGAAGGAAGTGATGAGGAAGTGTCAGCAGCAAATGTTGGACATTGATCCTGATCAATGACTTCAGCTCTGAATGAAGAGTCAGAAGCTGCTGGGAGCTTTGATGGATGTGAGCAGATGTTTGTGGATGAAAAGATGAGGATGTTTGTGGAGGATGTGAGCATGTGTCTGTCAGAGCAGCATCCAGCTGCAGCACGAGAACATCAACACTCATTGATATGAGATCAGTTTGATCTTCAGGAAGGAGATTTCATTAGATCTGCAGTGAAGAGGATGAAGAAGAGGAAACATCTGTAGACCTTTGTGGAAAAAGAAAAGATCAGTGCTAAATGAAACTGACATTAGAAATGAAGAAGAAATAAAGAAACATTCAAACATGAGATCTTCTGCCACAGTGAATGGACTAAAGCTCAGAAGAAGAAAACAGCCTTCAGCATGAAGATGGTCAGCATGCAGCAGGAGAACATCAGCCTCATGTCTGCAGTTTAGTGATAACACAACTTTGTCATCATATTGATGTGAACACAACTGAAACATGGAGTCTGACCTCAGAGTCTGCAGTCTGCAGTCTGAACTCTCCAGAAAACCACAAAGATGACAAGCTCCTGAATCCTGCAGGTTGTTAAAGCTCAGGTCCAGTTCTGTCAGATTGGACGGGTTTTTCTTCAGAGCTGAGACCAGAACTTCACAGTTGATCTCTGACAAACTGCAGAACTTGAATCTGAAATCAGACAGAAAAGTGTGTTCAGGAGCAGTGATGCAGCTGGAGTTCCAGTAATTTGGTAAATTCAGTCAGCTGAAACCTGCCCTGACGAGATCACATTTTCAGTTGAATTTTGGAAATTTATCATAGAACCAAAAAAAAAACATGACAATTCAAAATCCAATGGATTTTGCTTTTGATAAAGAAAAAAAGTCAAATTAAGTTGTATTTCTCTGGGTTTTTTACCCTAAATAGTAAAACATTGTTTTTAAATGACATGATCACATTGCAAAGTGAATAGATAATTAAGAATTGAAGAATTGAAAAAAACTTCCATGGGAAAATACATGTCACATCTGAATAATTCTGACACAAAATCAAGTCAACAAAAAAAGTTTAAATTCCCTCCAGATATTTCACAGAGATTGAAGATTCAAGAAAACAAAGTTGCTGGTTTATTATTAAAAAGAATTTTCCGACTGTAAATCTAAATTAGACAGAACCCTATTGCAAAACTTTAGCCCAAAAACATCCTCCTGTATGTTAAACAGAAATACACAATGAGTCCAGATTTTTTTTTTTTTTAAAAAGCTGCAATTACCAGTTTGTCTCCAAAGATTTATCAGAACCTTTTAAATGTAAAAAATAGAATTTACAGAAACTGGGAGCTCAAAAAACTTCAGATGCCAACTTCAACCTCGTAGAGGCCGGTCATAAAAAATATTGACAGACATTAAACCAATGGCCCCAAAATAAGGTTTGGATCACTGGTTTACAAGACAGTTATTGAAGAAGATCAGTTTCATATCAGTCATCACACAATCAATTCAGTTCATTTATTCATTCATTTTCTGAACTGCTTTATCCCTTTCGGGATCACAGGGCTGCCAGAGCCTAACCCGGCTACTCATGGGTGAAGGCAGGGGACACCTCTGGACTGGTCGCCAGTCTGTTGCAGGGGCCACAGTCACAAACCCATTCACACTCACACCTAGGGACAATTTAGAGTGACCAATTAACCTATGAAGCATGTTTTTGGACGGTGGGAGGAAGCTGGAGTCCCCAAAAACTCCACACAGAAGGGTCCCCTGTTGGTGACACTGTTTCAAGTCCCCCAGCCAGGACTTAAACCGCGAATATTCTTGCTGTGAGTCAAGAGCGCTAACCACTGTGTCACCGTGCAGCCCTCAGTTCTATTTATCTTAAAAATTCTATCTTAAAATATAAACCAGTCAGTGTATTTTTTCAAGCATTCATGTAGACAAAAATATCTTCCAGTCAAACATCAGAAAGTTCTTCATCTGATCCGTTCTTCTCATCCTTCAGGGAGTTCAGTTCATTTACTGACCTCAGAGTCTGCAGTCTGCAGTCTGGACTCTCCAGAAAACCACACAGATCAAGAAATCCTGAATCCTGCAGGTTGTTGCTGCTCAGGTCCAGTTCTGTCAGATTGGACAAGTTGGACTTCATAGCTGAGATCAGTGCTTTACTGCTGTTTTTTGACAGATTGCATTTCTCTAACCTGAAAGCAGACAGAAAAGTGTGTGTGAACAGTGTGAAGTGGAACAGGTTTGTGCAGGTCTTCAATGTGCAGCTCAGTGTCTCAGCAAGTCCATTTGTTCATGATCCATTTGGTTCGTCTGTGAACGTCACGTCTCTAAATAATTTGACTTTGTAACATTGTTTTTGATGTAAATAGTATAATTGTGTATGTAAGTAGTATGTAATTTTGTTTTGTGCGCTGCACATGTTTTCTTGTGCACTGAAAATGTGTGAGAAGTGAGCAATTGTGCAGAACTGAACAGAACTGGTTTGGACTGCTCCCCTCTGCATTTACAACCACGCCAATGGTTTTCAGAAAAATCGGGCGGCAGCATGTGAAGATTCATGCATGGAATCTGCAGCACCCATCTTCTCTACATCACCGACGTCACTCGCTCCACTGAGCATCTGGTTGCTGAGGAAGAGGACGTCTGAACTTCATAAACTTTCTTCTAACCCTGTGTATACCTTAACATAGTGTTTTCATTGATGCTTTCTGATCTTCAGGAAATGTTTACACTGCAGCTGAACTTTGACATCTTTGCTTCCTGTTGCACTTCCAGTATCACTGCTGAAGACGCCTCAATGTTTGACACAAACTTCCTCATTGTTTCACCTTTTAGAACCAAAACATTAAGATATTTTGGAGACAAGAATCAAACAAAGTGATCTGATTGAGTTTGGAAATCTTTTTTTTTCCTTCAGTCATTTCCAGATTCATGGAAGTAAATCTGTAGTGAAGAACCAAAGAAGCAGAAGGAACATGAGTATTGTGTAAACATTCCCTCATTTTGCTCTTTTCCCTGACCTTGTTGGAAAAGGTCAGGAGGTGAAGAAAAGCTTGTAGAGAAATTCATCAGACGCTGAACTGACTCCAAGCTGTGATCCAGCTTTGCAGCAGTGAAATGACACATGTTCAGAAAATCTAGTGAAATATCAGAAAGTTCTTCATCTGATCCGTTCTTCTCATCCTTCAGGGAGTTCAGTTCATTTACTGACCTCAGAGTCTGCAGTCTGCAGTCTGGACTCTCCAGAAAACCACGCAGATGAAGAAATCCTGAATCCTGGATTTTGTTCCTGCTCAGGTCCAGTTCTGTCAGATTGGACGGGTTGTTCTTCAGAGCTGAGCCCAGAACTTCACAGCTGATCTCTGACAAACTGCAGTTCTTGAACCTAAAAGCAGACAGAAAATTGTGTTCAAGAGCAGAGATGCAGTAAACAGAGAGATTGACCCGGTTTACAAGATCATTATAGAAAGATTTGTTTCATATCAGTCATCATAACACAATCATTTAAATTGAAGAAAATCTGAAATAAGGATGTGTTTTCTATTTCAAACATTTTTAGGTTCTCTTATGATTTTTTTCGTTCATAAGGTTGGTTTAGTTTGTCAAATTTGATGTGAGAGAAATGACAGAACAATGTAATATTTGTATCTCATGGTCACAGACACAACAAGGGTCTGAAGAATCAAAGTCAACAGATCGTTCTGGATTTAAGTGGGAATCTTCAGTTAGAGATCAGATTTCCACAGCTGTGACAGCATCAATGTTTCCACTTGAACTGCTGAAGTTTCCATGAAGTTCAACACAGATTCAGATGAAGACTGAAGGACAGAAAAGAAAAACAAACTATTGGAAGTGTAGAAAAATCCAGATAAGCAGGAAGTTTCTCTGCAGAAACTCAAAGATGTTCACCAAAATAAAAGCATGAATCAGAGCTAAACTTTTGTTTCTCTCTTCATCCTGACTGGAAAAAGAGGTTGTGCAGAAAAACAGTTTAAAAGTCTTTAGTTCTTCTTTGAAAACATTTCCTGAAATCTCTAAACTGTAGAGGGACCTTAAAAAACATGAGGATCCATGGGGCCACAGTGAATGGACTAAAGCTCAGAAGAAGAAAACAGCCTTCAGCATGAAGATGGTCAGCATGCAGCAGGAGAACATCAGCCTCATGTCTGCAGTTTAGTGATAACACAACTTTGTCATCATATTGATGTGAACACAACTGAAACATGGAGTCTGACCTCAGAGTCTGCAGTCTGCAGTCTGGACTCTCCAGAAAACCACACAGATGAAGAACTCCTGAATCCTGCAGGTTGTTGTCACTCAGGTCCAGTTCTGTCAGATTGGACGGGTTTTTCTTCAGGGCTGAACCCAGAACTTTACAGCTGATCTCTGACAAACTGCAACCTTTTAACCTGAAAGAAGACAGAAAAATCTTGTTCAGGAGCAGTGATGCAGCTGGAGTTCCAGGATTTTGGTAAGTTCAGTCGGGTGGGACCTGCTCTGATGAGAAACTGACAGATTACACTTTTTTACTGAGCTGAACAAACAGATGTGAGCTGAAGGCCTCTTGTGCTAGAGAAATTTTACAGTTTCAATGTGGGTGTGTGTGAATCTTCCAGCACATAAGGTGTATTTCTGAATACACCGTTTTGTTTTTGAGGCTACACTTTATTTATCTTCCTATGAGTCAGAAGATTCATAACCCCCTATTATAGTAGTAAAATCTGTGCAACACAAGAGACCTTAGCTCTTAACTCCAACTTGTCCTGTCAGCTGTTGGACAGGACAAGTAAAAAATAGATAAATAAAAGAAATGAGGCACCCAGCAGCATCAATGTTCTGACCTCAGAGTCTGCAGTCTGCAGTTTGGACTCTCCAGTCCAGAACAGAGAACCTCCATGGATGAATGCTGCAGGTTGTTGTGTCTCATTTTCAGTTCTGTCAGGTGAGACGGGTTGGACTTCAGAGCCGAGGCCACAATTTCACAATCAATCTTTGATAGTCCACAATATTCTGGAATTCTGTGAAGAGAAAGAAAGAAAGAAAGAAAGAAAGAAACAGGAGATCTTCTGATGAATTCACGCTGTGATGAAGTTCCAGTTGGACATTTGTCTCTTCATCAGAGCTTCATCTTCATCATGAAACAGTCCTCCTCATCAGTCTCTCTCAGTCCTTCATCTTTGTGTTGCTTTCATCTGCAGCTGGAGGAGAGAAGGTGGAGCTCCATGGAGCTTCATGCTGTCCTCAGTCTGTCAGTGATCTGAGGTCTGGTCTGAAGCACAAAGTTCACAGTAGAACATCTGGATCGCAGAGACTGACAGCTGTCACTCTGACCTCATGATGATGCATGAATGTTGAGAGCTTTTAAACGTTTGCTATAGTCTCGTTTTTTCGTTTTCATTTCAAAGTAATATTTTCATTTTTTTGTATCTATTTCCAGCTTTGAAGCTGTAAACAACAACAGTTAATCTTCCTGTTCTGTTGTAGAACTTTGGATCCAGTTTCTAAATCGCCTGTCATAAACAGAACCACATCAACGCCAGCCTTCAGGCAAAACTTTCCACACGGTCTTCTTGGTAGATAGAGTACATTTTCTGCTTCTTGAAGATACTTTTCACAATTGACTGACATGGAAGTATTTCTTCAGCTCTCTGCTCCTCGGAACTCTCTGTGGAATGATGACTCAGCATTGTTGTTCTTTTGGGTTTGAAGGTGAAATGCAATCAAACTCTGCAGATGGCTGCTGACTTTGTTTGATTTTCAAGAACATCTGCATCTTCTCCTGTCTGATCCTAAAGATGAGCTTCTTCCAGTTATGACGAACCTGTTTCCATGACAACATCTCCATCAGGATCAGCTGGAGCATTGACGTGAACATGAGTGCAGCCACTGACTAACAGTGTCTGCATCCACAGCTGCTGCCTGATACCTGCTCCTCTTCCTGTCTCTGCAGCTGATATGTGTGACAAACAAAACGATTTTTTTTCTTTCATGTTTGATTTCCAATCATTTTCAACCTTTCATTCTTTGTAACCTGATTAGACAAAAACTGATCAGAATCAGTGATCACTAAAGCAGATAGCTGCAGCTCTGAGTGGAACCATCAGAGAGAAGGTTTAGTGAGAGTTACATTTTCACATAATCAAAAAGGTCTGGAGTGTTTGACTTGATGTTAGAAATCCAATCTGAATGCTTCTTTGTGTTGATTCTTCTAATGATTGTTGTTATAAAGGCTCCGCCCACTGTGAGCCAAGTTCTTCTTCTGTGGTTTGTTGAGGCAGTTCAACTTTCCATGTGTTCGACTTGTTTTGAGGCAGCAAGCTAGAGACCTAAAGAACCCTGCCTGACTTTTTGTGCATTCCAGTTGCTGTATGTTGAGTTTTGAGTAAGTTCTGGCATTCCTTGTCTTATTTGCCTGTTTTAAGTGTGAGGAAATGCTGTTCATGAGTTAGCATTGTTAGCTTCGTAGCAGGGTCCCAGCGCTCATTAGCGGCACCAACACATTGCTGAATTAATGTCTTATTTAATGTTTCTTTGATGTTAGAGAAAGATTTTAATTTGCTGTTAAATGTAATGGCCTGTAATAAAGTACAACGGGAGTCAAGTGCATTACTCGTTTACCTGTGCAGTGTTTTTCTTGGTCACTAGGTGTCACTGTTGTGCCACATTTTCTAAGGAGTGATTTTTCAGTGGGTTTAAATCAGATTTGACTGGTTTATATTTTATTTCGCATGTCATGTAAATTTTATGCTAGTGATGACACTTTCAGTTTTCCTTATTTATGTGCTTTATTTAATTTACAGTGAGTGATCAAAGTTAGCCTAAAAGAAACTGTATGTTGTTCACAAACTCTTGAAATCATATTCAGCAACAGAATACAGCTGGAACACTGTCCAATTGGAATCCCATCTCTTTGTTTTACCCTGTCCTGTGTTCTGACCGGCACACAATCTTGTTTCCTGCTTACCCCTATCCAGAATCAGCGACACAGTCCTCCAATCTCCCTTAACTCACTAACAGTTGTGTTAGATTGAAATGTGTGACCACAAATTCTAGAAGATAAATGTTGAAGATCTGAACTCTGATCTGATTATCATCATCAGTTATGGACTCACCTGAACTTCCTGCAGTTCCTCACAGCTGGGATCAGTCTCCGTTTACCCTCATCTGATGTGTTGTACTGTTTCAGGTCCACTTCATCCAGAACCTCCTCTGACATCAGGAGAGTGTAGGCCAGAGCTGAGCAGTGGATCTCTGAGAGTTTCTTCTTTGATTTGTTCTTTGACTTCAGGAACTCTTGGATCTCCTGATGAACTGAGAGGTCCTTCATCTCCATCAGACAGTGATAGATGTTGATGCTTCTGTCAGGAGAGACTCCTTTGTTGTTGATCTTCTTCAGGTTGTTGATGGTTCTCTGGATGGTTCCTGGATTCTTCTCTGTCTGACCCAGCAGGCCTCCTAAGAGTCTCTGGTTGGATTCCACAGAGAGACCATGAAAGAAGCGAACCAGCAGGTCCAGGTGTCCAGTTTGACTCTGCAGGGATTTCTCCATGACTCTCCTCAGAAACTCATCCAGGGATGGGTTCTCCATGTTGTTCTTCAGGAAGTCCTCAATGACCTTTTCCTTCCTGTTGCAGTAACAGTGGAACATGTAGACTGCAGCCAGAAACTCCTGAACGCTCAGATGAACAAAGCTGTAGACCGGTTTGAGGAACATCTCACATTCTCTTCTGAAGATCTCAGTACAAACTCCAGAGTACACTGAGGCCTCTGTGACATCCAGACCACACTGCTGCAGGTCTTCTTGGTAGAACATGATGTTTCCTTTCTCCAGATGTTCTAATGCCAGCCTCCCCAGCTTCAGAAGAACTTCCCTGTCAGTCTCTGTCAGCTCTTGTGGACTTGTCTGATGTTCCTGCTGGTACTTGTTCTTCTTTCTCTTTGTCTGGACCATCAGGAAGTGTGAGTACATGTCAGTCAGGGTGGTGGGCAGCTCTCCTCTCTGCTCTGTGGTCAGCATGTTCTCCAGAACCACAGCAGTGATCCAGCAGAAGACTGGAACTTCACACATGATGTAGAGGGACATGGAGCCCTTGATGTGGGAGATGATTCTGCTGGACAGCTCTTCATCTGGGAATCTCCTCCTGAAGTACTCCTCCTTCTGAGCATCATTGAAGCCTCGTACTTCTGTCAGTCTGTCCACACATGAAGGAGGGATCTGATTGGCTGCTGCAGGTCTGGAAGTGATCCAGACCAGAGCTGAGGGAAGCAGACGTCCCTGGATGAGGTTCGTGAGCAGCACGTTGACTGAGGACTTGTGTGTGACATCAGACACCACCTGACTGTTGTTGAAGTCCAGAGAAAGTCTGCTTTCATCCAGACCATCAAAGATGAACAGAAGTTTCCAGACAGACAGCTGTTCTGCTGGGATCTTCTGGAGTGTTGGATGGAAAAGCTGGATCAGAGTGAGAAGACTGTGCTGCTCATCTCTGATCAAGTTCATCTCCCTGAAGGAAAGAGGAACCACAGCACTGATGTCTTGGTTCTCCGAGCCCTCGGCCCAGTCCAGAGTGAACTTCTGCACTGAGAAGGTTTTTCCAGCTCCAGCAACTCCGCTGGTCAGAACCACTCGGATGGATCTGTGTTGGTCAGAGAAGACTTTGAAGATGTCTGGGTTCTTGATTGGAGTACCATGGAGCTTGTTGGTCTTGGTGGTCGTCTCCAGCTGCATCACCTCATGTTGGCTGTGACCCTCTGGTCTCAGTTCCTCTGTGATGTAGAGCTCAATGTAGACACTGTTGAGGAGCGTTTCTCTTCCTGCTTCTTCACTTCCTTCAGCCACATGTTCACTTCTGCTTCTCAGACTGATCTGATGTTCTCCAAAGATCTCCTGCAGACCGACATCTGCTGAAAGAGCAGAGAAGAAAGCTCCTTCATGAGTGTTCAACACAACCCCAGCAGATGTTTGCAGAAGAATCCATCAGCAGATGATCAGGCTCTGACTCACCAGATCTGGGTCTTTCTGCAGACTGGAGTCCGCTCCTCTTCTTCTCTCTGTTGACATTACGGAGAAACGTAAGAGAACAACAATCAAAGCAATCAGTGGGAAGTTCCAGACTAACTCTTCTTCTTCAAATCTTCTTCCGACTGAAATCAAAACTCTTCTGTCTGGTGAGGATTCTGAACTCTGTTGTCACTTTTCTTCAACAACTTTCTCTGAGGGTTCCTGAGGTCCAGAGGACACTTTGACTTGCTCTGATTTTACTCTTTGAAACGTTTGGAGCAGAGGAACTTCAGACTTTGTGCTTTGGTTGATAAGTGAGCCTCTGCTCTAGAATGATATAGAAAACCCCAGAGAATCAATTTCATTTGGAATGAATTCTGTTCACAGACTGAAGAATGTTGACATCATGACTGCCATTTTTAAAGGCTGTTTGGGATTTGAAGCTAAAAGTTACTGTTTGATTTTCTCTCCGATAATCAAATCCCATCTTAACACTGTGTAAAAAGATTCAGATCTCGGAAACAAAAAGACCCGAATCTCTGAAGAAACTGGATTGAACATTTGCATCAACTGGAATTTCGTCTCCAGAGTTGATTTCTGCTCCTAACAGGTTGTCTTGTTTTTCAGGAATCTCTTTCTGTCTGTTTCACTAAGCACACACTGTTTAGTGGAGTCTCATTTAAAATCATAGTTTTATTGTGTGAGTAAGACTGTGGTAAATCTGAGCAAATATGTTTACAGTTTGAAAACAGAGCAGATCTAGTAAATCTGAAGGTCTAAGTGCTGTGTTTGTGTTTACGGTGAATCTGAAGGTTCTGGTTCAGTTCTGAAGTTTGGAGGATCATATTTGGACCGGTCACTCTTCATGGAGCCACAGCTGGATGCTGCAGACTGGACTCTCTGTGTGACCTGTTGACCTCTGCAAACACAAAAACATCAGAGTGTTGGAGGATCTGCTTCTTCATGAACAGCTGATGGACTTTGACTTGAACACAGACTGAGCTGTTTAGTCTGGATAACAAAACCTGTTTAGATCAACAGTTTAGAGTTTTAGTGAAAATGTTTGGTCATTTTATTTGAGTCAAACAAAATATTTTTCAAGAAAAGTTGTTTCTACATTCATAAATGTAGAAATTCAGAAAACAAAGTAAAACTACAACAATCTAATGTTTGTAAATTGATGAAAATCGGAATCCATAGGAGTCTGCAGTGATCCTTCTCATTAGACTTTTGCTGCTGTCAGTCAGAGTCAACATGTTTTTTCTTCTCCAACATCTCTGATCTCAGAGAAACTCTCAGAAGATTCAACTGAAAAGATCTCATCACACATGAAGCTCCAAGTGAGTCTGATCAGAGAGATCAAGAACTGAACCAGAACTCAAGTCATTCATCTGAAAACTATTGATGATCTGAACTAATATCCAGCCTCCTTTAACTCTGACAAACACTTACTGTTTCACTGCTGGACTGATGGATTTGAAGTCTGGATTATCTTCCTTTGACCAGTCACTCCTGAAGGACTCACAGCTGGATTCAGATCCAGATCCAGATCCAGGTTGGTTCCTGTGAAGAATGAAGGTTGCTGTTTTGAGTGCTGAGCTCTGACATGGAGAAGAGTCCTGGACAGTTAGAGATGTTCATCTCACCTCTGAGCTTTGCTCTGGCTCTCATCTTCCCCACACAGAGTGCTTTTAGAGGGAGGGGCTCCCTCCTGTGTGTCCTCACACTGATCCATGCTGCTGGATTCACTGGATCCACATCAGCTCACACACACCTTCATCCTTCATCTGCAGAGGAAACCCTCCTCATCAGCTCTGATCCTCCTTCACAAACAGATCAGCTGCTCCTCCACTGATTGGTTCTTCTCTTGTGTTTCCTCTCAGGTTCAGGTGAATGCAGTCAGACAGCAGTGTGGGATGGACAGACTCTTCGCTGCTTTTTTCTACAAACAAAAAAATGAAAACAGCTGTAGCAGCAGAAAGCAAAGTCTTTTTCAAGCTCCGACATGCAGGAACATGGTCTCAACTGTCATGTCTAGAGACTTCAGCAGAGCATCTCCTTGAGCAAGTTTCTACATGAAGCAGCAGCAGTTTGCAGTCAACAAGTCTCCAACAGCAGCTTCATGACGAAGGTTTTGTTCAAGCTGTGGTGTCTAAACTTGTCAAATAAACTCATTTAATGATGTTTTATCTAAAGGTTGAAGGTCAGAGTAAAGCATATGTCCCTGAGGAAGAGGAAGATTTTCACATCACATAAATGAAAAGACAAATGTTTCTGCTCAGGTAGATTTTAAACTTCATTAATATTGTCTCCATGTTGAAGATGATTCGAGGGTTTGGTTTTTTTTACAGAGATAAACTGTAATACGTTATTTTTTTGCAGATTTTATTTTGAATGTTTGTCACCATGAAAACAGTTTTAGTTTCAGTGCAGCAGGAATCAGATTTATCTCCAGAAATCTTCTTTTCTGTTGAAATACTGAGATTTCATTCAAATAATTGACATGTTTGTTCAGGATTCCAGTCTGCAGCTGATTCTACAGAGGATGATGTATCAGATCCAGATCATAATAATCTGCACAGCCTTTGAACAGCACATAGAGGAAAAGTCATCAGTCAGAGGATTCTTTAGCTCACTGATTGCAGGAGATCAGGAACCGCAGCAGTTCCAGTCAGACTGAATCTGCTCACCTGAAAACTTTATTGACTCAAACACAACAATAGTTCAAACTTCCCATGATCCCTGCTGCTGTTTCCTCCTGGGCTTCAGTTACAGAACAGAGATCAGCAAACCTCAGAGGATCAGAGAACAAACTAGAGATCTGCTGTTTTGGTTTTAGTGATTTTCTAATGTGACACGACGCCTTCATCAAGAGCACAGAAGACAACAGAAAACATTTTCACAAAGACTCACCATGAATGACAGCAGAAGACATCAGGAGCAACTTCTCTGTCTGCTCGATCCAACTCAGTTCTCTCTCTCCTGGTTCTTTAATTCCTGGAAGAGCTCCTCCTCTCCGTGCTTCCTGAAACTCCCTAAATTTCTTAGTTTTTAGTCAACAAGCAGCTGCTTCAGAAAGACGACTGTTTAAGCCCTGAGGGTCTCTAAACAGAAAATGAAACTAGAATCCATTACGGTTCGGGGGGGCACACTGAGGGTGCTTTGCTTTATTGCTTTAGTAACAAAGTAATTTTCCGTCATGGGATCTCAATTAAAGTTCTAGCTTTCTAAATTCAAGAGACTGAATCTAAAACAGGGTATTTTTGAATGAAAGAGAAATATGAAGTTTTGTTCGGGACAAAACTCTCCATCTACACAGATGATTAGGTTCACACTCACACATGTTCACGTCACATGTTCATGAACCTTAGTGGTGTGATGACAAATTACTCAGTGACTGAACAAGCTTTTTTGTATTTCATCTTTCTTTTCATTCCTCTTATAATGGTCTCATAAAATGTTATCCTCTCTTGTGGTGCTCTGCATGAAATTTTCTCAGTCATGTGTTCTCTGAGTAGCCGGTGTCGGGTTGCTGTCCAGTAACTGTTAAAAGGGTCATCTTGGCTTTGGAAAAAAGACATTTACCAGCATCAGATAGCTGGACGCTCCAATGAATTTTTAAATTTTATTTGGAAAGATTTGTTTACCAGAAAAAACAAATAGTTTGCCTTTGTCTTCCCAATGGGACTTTCACCACAGATCCAATCACCATGAGAGAATACCCGTTGACAAACATTTCCATCCTTGCTGCGAAAAAAAGGTGATCTGACTTTGAGAACTGGAGACCTCTATCCTTCTTCTGTATGGACAATATGGTGTTTTCAAAGACCCTTTCTAACAGACTCAAAAATGTCCTGCACCTAATTTTACACAGAACCCAGTCATATTGTGTTCCGGGTCGGACTATAATGGACAGCCTTTTTCTTGTTGTGGACCTGTATCATATTTGTACATTGTGTGACGCTAAAGGGGTATGATTTCTTTCAATCAGGAAAAAAGCTTTTGATCGAGTGGATCATCCTTTTTTATTTTCTCCTCTAAGATCTTTTGGATTTGGGATTTTTTTTCTTTCAATGTTGGGTCGGCTCTACAAGGATGCTTTCAGTTTGGTTAAGATTGGTGGAGGGCTTAGTTCTCCCATTGAAGTTTGGAGGGGCGTCGTGCAGGGATGTTCTTTTTCCAGTCTCCTATACACACTCAGTACGATTTGTACTACAGTAAAATAGCTTGCCTGGAGTCCTACTGCAGATCATGGACCTTTCAAACACCGGGACAGCCTGAAAAAGCTGGCTTGCTGGCTGCCGTGAAGGACGGTGAAGAAGAGGACAAAAACGACACCAACTCAAACACCTGTTCACTTCCCCTAACCACTCAGAAAAAATAGCCTAAGCAAATAAAGAACCCCGAATAAACATTTCCTTTTGAGTTTCCAAAATTGTTGTTGCAAAAAACCAACCATGAAAATGATTAAAAGACAGAAAATATGAAATTAAGTTGTCTAGTTATGAAATAAGGATACAGCTGTTAGAATAATAAAAAGGAGGGATTGTTTAAAGAATGTACATATTTTGTTTTTTTTAAGTAATATTCTATCTGCTGTTTTTATAAACTGTGTTTGAATTTTAACTTGCACATTCAAGGTTGCTGTGCTGGGATTTGTTTCCTCTCCGCGCACCATTTGGAGAAAGGAGCCTGGGAAAGGTAGAGGAAGTACAAGCTGTTTAAAATAATTACACAGGAGCTGTGAACTGAAAATCCCCATGCCTCCAAGGAGAAGTTTATTGTTGACTATTGACCTTACATCTCTTATCCCTGGTTCACACTGGACGGGGAAGCGAAGCGGCACGGAACGGTGGCAACTTCCATTTGGTGTCCTTGTTAGCCAATGATGTAATTCACACCAGATGCCAAGAACGTTTCTCCGTCTGGTCTATTTTTTGCGCGAGCCACAAGTGATCCACGTCAGTACTGGCAGGAAGTTACGCCAAGACACAAAAATATAACCAAATTTTCACAATAAAACACATCAAATGACAAATGTGATCATATTTTTGTATCTAAACATACTGTAGAGATGAAAATAAACAGAAAAACAAAAAGAGACACACATGTACAAGCACACATTCTGTGAACAAAATTGACAGAAGCTCCCAATACGAGAGAGAAGAGAAGCAGAAGACTTCCCAACACTCCAAGTTAGAATGAGAAGATGAAGTGCAGTTCTGCATCAGTCCACCGGGGGAGCTGCAGCACAATAACTGTCCACTTGATGCTGAGAGAGACAGTGGAGCTGATCTCAGATCAGTTCATGCTGCAGCTCTGACACTCATCTCCACTTCCTCTGATTTCATCCATCACTCTGCTCTCCTCCTCCAGGACCAACATCTCTGCAGACCAGATGATGATGATGATGATGTTATTCTCTGTTCAATCACAATCAACACCAGCTGTAAAAAAAAATAATAAAACAAAATAGAAAACAGAGATGAAGGAACATGAACTCGTTTTAACTGAACCAGAAACACCGGATGGGAGGGGGCTGACTATTTCTTGGAAACATCTCCTCCAGTTCCTGTTCCTCAGAGAGTTTGTTCACATGCAGATCAGAAAAATGTCTGACAGTGAAACAGAGAAACTTTTTCTTTCCAGGTCAGTTAGAATCTCAGTTTTCTGTCTGAATGTTTCCTTCTCTGCAGTGAAAGCAGTTCAGCTCTCAGTTCAGTTCAGTTCAGCACAACCGTGATCATCAAGTCTGTAAGGAAAAGATTTCATGAAACACGGCAGCAGCAGCATCATGGTGTGGTGTTCAACACAAACATTTAAGTTGGATCTCACCTGAACATTAAAACCATCAAATTAGATCAACAATCAATGTTTTCGTTAAGAACATGTATGTTAAAGAGTCTTTTGGACAAAAACTACATTCTTTGCTCATTGATTTTCTTCAGTCATTGAGGTTAAAGTCATTATTTCTCTTTAATATGTTATCCTAATAAATCAGAAGAACAGTTTGAATTCATGTTTAATTTCTTCATTTCTGAATCTTAAGATGCTTTCATTTAATTTGAAGGAAATAAAATGAACAAAATGAAATTACAGTCAAATATCTTTACAGTTGAAGAACATTTTGTTTTCTGTTGAATAACAGCCCCTCATACACACCAACACCACACTGATGGTCTCATTTCCCTCTCAGATGACCTGCAGTGACCTTTAGCTGCTGGTTTTTGGAAGAATTCTTTTCTTTTTTAACAGAAGAACAAGTTCAAGTCAAAGTTCAAGGATGTTTCAGCTGAAGACTGCAAGGATTCATCAACACAGATGAGAACTTTCTGCTCTAAATGAGTTTGAATGAATGACGTCTGATGTTAGAAAAGTCTCTTGAAGATCAGAGAAGTTCACAGATTTAAGGGAGGAAGAAGAAGAATCTGAGATAAAGAAACAGAGAGGAGTGAAAAAACCAAACCACCTCTGGCGATTTTAGCTTTGATTGAACAACAAAAAAAAATGTTCAAGGCTTTGGTCAAAACAAAGAACAGTGACATCTGGTGGAGAAATGAATTCATAGCAACCTGTTCCAAGTTTCAGTCTTTGTCAGCAAAAACAGATTCAAAACTACAGTTCGGTCGTTCTAATATGCTGACATGTTGCGTTGGTTCCATTAACTATCATTCGTGATTGATTACGAATGGATTGTTTGTAGAAGAGACATAGAGAAAGTCTCACAGATGCTGAAAAATTTAACACCTTCAGTCTATTTGCCTTCAAAATAAAAGCTGATCAGTCATTAAACGCTTCTGCATCAAAAAGTGACCAAAACCAGACGAGAACTGGAATTTGAAACCCTTTTATCTGTAATTTGATCAAAGAAAGTTTCTAATGAATGACATTTGAATGAGTGGAAACCATTTAATGAAAGAAAATCCGATCTATCAGTGGATTCCCATTGAAAGAACATGTTTGTTTTCTGATGTCTTCATGTTTGCAGAACTTAGTAAGTTATTGATCAGAGGATCTGTGTGTCAAACACACTGAAACACTTCCCTGCATTGATCACATCCTCTTGGGTTTCCAACAGCATCTCTGCCTGAAGACAGAACAGCATCACCTGTCAGTACAGGAAGCTCCGCCCCCTCCCTCATCAGCAGCAAAGAGCACAGATGAAGGATTGGATGAAGAAAATCTGATCTAGAAGCTCCTTCATCTGAAGGTGTTTCCAGAAGATTCTGCTGTTCTCTTTGACTGGAGCCGTTCCTCCCAAAAAGCCCACAGACACAAACAGAAACATTTGGATTCAAGTAGATTTTCAGCTCATCCTCTTCCTCTTCCTCCTCCTCCTCTTCCTATGGGAGCTCCACCCTTCTCCTCCAGCATCATCAGGAGCCTTTCAGAGCAGCTGCAGGAGCATCATCTTGATTTCAGCTTCTCCTCTTCTTGGTCTGTTTCTCCTCCAGCTTCCTCTCCTTCCATCTTTGCACCCGGCTGAGCGCTCAGCGGCTCCTTGTCCTACTCTTCCTCTGAAACCTTCAGCACACATCATCAACGCCTCTGGGCCTTTTCCCAGTGAAAATTCGCTTTTCCCAGAAACTGCTGCTTCCACCTCAGTACATTTCCTGTTAGGTTTGTGTTTTTAGGAGGAAAAAGGGATTCTGAGCAGAAAGCAGGCATATCAACTCAGAAAGATCCAGAATCTGCAGGGAGAGGACTCCAACCATCCAATCCAACACGAAGATGGAAGGCAGATCAAGAGCGCCTCCTACAGGACAAAGCTGGAAAATGACTTCTAAAGAGTTGCATTCTGAACAGATGCTCAATGTTTATAACAGGCTGAGTTTGGACTGAAAGCTGCAGCGAAAGATAAGATGTTTGACCTTCATTAGGAAAGAGTTGTTTCTGGAGGAGTTTTAAGATGTCAACAGTCACAGTGGAGGTGAGAAGGAAGAGCTAAGACTTTCAAATTAAGAGCTCAAGATGAAGGACCAGCAGGAGGAGGTTCATCTTGTGTTGAGACCTCTATTTTGGATCTAATTGTTGCTTTTCCTGCAAAGAAAGATTCCTTTTTGTGTCCTAATGCAATCATGTCCAATTTTACTGAGAAGTTTAAATTGTACAAAATTCTTTTGATTCTTTCTATGTACTTCAACCATGAAGGGACTCGAACCTGATCCGAAGTCAGACGCCTTGTCCATTAGGCCACATGGTCTGGAAGGCAACCGATGGTCAGCTACAGATGGAGGGCTGTCTCATCCAGCTGAAGCAGAAGAGGAGCTTCTGCTGCCTCAAAGAGGAAGGAGGAGGAAGTGTGAGGCTGCACTGGAAGTTGAAGCTTCACCAACTGCAAACATCTGGACTTCCTCCTGCAGCTGGAACTGCTGCCTGCAGACCTTCATGTGACTGTGGGAGCTGCAGCAGCTGAGGAGCTCAGCATCTCTGCAGACTCAAACGAAGCTCAAATGAAAGAGTTGTGGAAGTTTAGTGGCTGAAGTTCTTGGAGGTCCTGCTTGGTTCAGGTTGTTGCTTGTGGTGGAAAGAGCTCCTGCAGACCTCTTTGCTGTTGGAATGATCTTCTGTCTGCAGACTCTCTGATGTTCCAGCAGGAAGCGCTGCAGTGTTGTCATTCTCTGCACCGTCAGCTGCAGAGCTGCTTCTTCTCAGGCTGCTTTCTTTGGTTCTCTGGCTCTGATGCTGCTGACTCCAAACCAGCAGCTGCAGAAAAAGTTTCACCGAGACTCACAGAGAGAAGATGGAGGCAGCAGATGCTGCTGCAGACCCGGGGCAGAGCATGGAGATGACTGCAGTTGATGAAGGTCTTCATCAGGATGAAGGCGCTGCTCGGATTGTGGCTTGATGACATCTGTTCTCAGTCCCTTCATGGCTGCTGCTAAAAGCTGCTTTCTTGCCTTTTATTGAGAAAGTATATATTTACTGTTAAAAAGTGTGATTTATGTTTTCTGATTTGACTGTTCATTTACTAAATAGGTTTTATATTTTTTTAAGTTTAACTGTTGGTGTTCACCACAATTTATGATTTTACATACAATTAGTTTTATTTGAGACAGAAAAATAGTTTTAGATTTGATTTTTTTTACCTTCCTGTTTCTTCTTTTTGTAGTTTGACTTTTTAAAATAATTTTAGCTGCAGTTGAATCATTTTAACAGTTCACATCTTAATACAGAGTAAAATATTATAGGATATAGCCTAGTCACTGATATTGAATTTACTTTCTGAAAAAATCCAACACTGGAAAGATTGTGACTGACGAGGAAGAAATGATAGTAAGTAGGGAAAAATATTTATATTCACACTCCAGACCAGCTGGTGGCGCTGATGAACCATGACCTTGTTTGTGAGCCGCTAATAAACCACAGGAGAAGAAGAACAGCATCACTAAGCGCTAGCGGCGTTAGCCTGTGTTCAGAGGACGGTGGTGTTTCGTTCGGACGTTTTTAGACAGAACGGACGATACGTGGTTCGTGTCGGAACTCTCAGCATTTCCCAAAGTGTCGTAAATGAATGAATACGCGTTGGATCTAAAGACAACGTGGCTGTGATTGTGAGACTAGCAGATGATCGGAGCTGCTTGTGTTCAGAGGACTTTGGTGTTTGTGTGAGTTGGAGCTGAAGCTCGGAGCAGCTGCAGTAACGATGTCTTCACTTCAGTCTCTGAGAGAGTTTATCAGCGAGCGACTAGCTGCTGCTGCTGAAGAAATCTTCAGACACTGTGAAGGAACCATCGTCCAGTACGAGGAGGAGCTCTGTCGTCAGCGCAGACTGCTGGATATCATCTGGAAACCACAGCTTCAGCTGCACCAGATAGATATGTTCACTTCAACAGAGGAGAGAAGCTTCATCTTCCAGAACATTCTGGTCCAAGTGAAAGTTGACACATGACAAATTCTGTTGGAGGGTTCCGGTCCTCCATCTTGAAGCGATGAACTCTGCAGTCGTTAGCTTCTTTCAGGCTTCCGTTCTGCTTTGTTGCTCTTCTCTTTACGAGCCGCTTTCACTTTCTTGTCAGCTAGTAGACTGTTGTGCATCATACAAACTCTATACTTAATATTCACCCTTTACTTGCTTCTCGTAGGGGTGGGTTCTAAACTTTAAGGGGATAATTATGGGGTAAGAAAACGTAAGAAACGTATCTTATAAAGAAAAAAATGTATTCATAAAGAAATTTTTATTCATAAATACAAAGTTGTGCACAAATTTATAAATTAGCTGAAACAATATGAATAAAAACCTTTAGTTTGACGTTTCACATGTCTATTTTGATTATGATTTGTTTTTGTCTTGAAAACGAATTTCTCCTGTTAAATCACTGTCATAAATACGTCACGGTGTCACAGGCATAAACATGGAGTCGCGGAGCATCGATTCATCTGAATGAGCATGATAGAATTAAACTTTATAAAATTTTATTGGTCCCCTGGCAGGAAAATTATCTTGTTACCGTTGCTGCGCTGGGAAAAACAAAAAAACAGCCAAGTCCTGCTGCTTTTTTTAAATTTTTGCCAGGCGACATCAGTGGAGCGTAAAAACAATAAAACGAACCCAGAAGTTTTGGCAAAAAAAGAGATTTTAATAAGAGAATGAATAAAGAAAATAAAAACGCCATAGCAGTCGGCAAAAGGATCCCTGTCTCTCTGCTATTGCCGTTCTGCCTGCTGTTCTGTGTATAGATATGTTCTCCCAGGGACAGGAGAGGCGCCACAGGCTCTGGCAGCACCGTGGAGATAGCTAGCGGGCTAAGAAAATGGATGGAAATAACGACAGCTAAGCTAACTCAGAGCTAAAGTAAGCTAACTAGCAGCCAACAGTAACAATAATTAAATAAGTCAGAAACAGAAACACAGTTGGGTATTCTGATCCTATTGACTTGCTTAATTTTATTTAATTTTTGTTTATTTATACTGCCGCAACAGTTGCCTGCCCGTTAGCATATTTTAGCTCCAAGTTAGAACGTTTTGGCTTCGTTATCCTCTGATTATCAACTAATTTCAGCAGACATGGTTTTATTTTACACTGAATGAGTGGAGTCGTACGTCTGCTACGTCTTTATATGTCTGATACCAGACAGGCATTGATAATCCAAACTGTAATTGGAAAGAAAATAAAATAGATTTTACTCAATAAATATTTAGAGACATGCTGTTTTTTCAAAGATGTGTTAAAAATACACAATGGAGAATATGTAAACGTGTTTATGCTCAAAATTCATTTTTTTAGTATTTAGATAAGTATTTAGATAAAATTAGTTTGTCTGGGTAGGAACATAACTATGTTTAATTTTCGTTGCACTGTCAGCAGAAGAGCCTTATCAATCGTGTTGCATCAGCATCAGTCACTGTCCACATGCATGGACATCACATTTTAGGTTACATTACCACAGTAATATTAATTAATTCAGCTTAACTGGAGCCCTGTGACAGTGTGTATGTTTAGGGTTAGCTCAAATATTAACTCAAGTATAAGAGGTTACTTACAGTATGTTTAAGTCAACTAAGGGGTAAACAGAAAAAAAACTCCTCACATTAAACATAACATTATATGGGATCATATGCCAGTTTTATTAGCGGTTCTGTTATTGACATTTTACACCTTCATTTAAATACTCATTTATTCATTCATGAATGAATGAATGAATGAATTTAAATACTGTTCTGACGCTTTTTTTTTAATGTGTATTTAAAGGCTGCAAGAATATATTATATTTTGATATGAAATATTAGGATCACAGAAATAACCTTATGAGTTGGAAGGTGTATGTACTAAACACGTATAACGGATAAATATGTATTTATTGTTGTCAAAAAATTACTTGCACAGTACTGTTATGTAAAAGCTATACATATTATGTGTAAAACACATAGTACTTACCGATCAAGATTCATGATGTACATAGTAGTCCAGCACTGCGTTGCTGAGTTGGAAACTTTAGCTAAAGCTGTTAGCTGCATTAGCTTGGCATAACGGGAATTATTTAATGATTTCATGGCGTATATATTTATTTAATTTTGTCTCTTCTGAGCTTCAATACAAAACAAAACACAAAGTCCTTTAAAAAAGAAATGGCTCTATTTTGTCTTTGTGTTCCTGCAGTCCTCCCCCAGCATTGGATGATTGAAGAGGAAAATTTCTGCAACCAACAGAGGTACTTCAAAGAGAAACAGGAGGAACAAGAACCTCCACAGATTAAAGAGGAACAAGAAGGGCTTTGTATCAGTCAGGATGAAGAGATGCTTGATCTGAAGCAGGATACTGATACCTTAAAGGGGATTCCTACTAAGGAGCACAATGAGGCAGATCTAAACAAACAGCAGGACCTTCATGTAACTGATAATCAGGATAAACAAGGAAGCCAACATGAAGAATCAAATATAGATGAAGAGGCAGATCCACAGAACAGAAATCAGAGAAAGAAAAGAGACAGACCTCATGTCCAAAATGTGGACAGCTCTCACATGTTAGGTCAGTGTTTTTCCTGCAAAGATTGTAACAAAACATTTAACTTGGTATGTCAACTCAAAGCACATATAAGAACTCACACAGTAGAAAAGCCTTTTGTTTGTAAAGAAGGTGGTACATGTTTTAGACGTAAAACTAGTTTCAAATCACACATGAGAACTCACACAGGCGTAAAGCTTTTTTCTTGTAAAGATTGTGATAGAAGTTTTAATAAATTAGCTCATATTCAAGTACACATGAGAACTCACACAGGAGAAAAGCCTTTTACTTGTAAAGAATGTGATAAAAGTTTGAATCAACAAGCTCATCTTCAAGTACACATGAGAACTCACACAGGAGAAAAGCCTTTTTCTTGTAAAGAATGTCATAAAAGTTTTTGTCAACTAGCTCATCTCAAAACCCACACGAGAACTCACACAGGAGAAAAGCTTTTTTTCTTCTAAAGAATGCGATGGATAATTTAGTGAAAATTCTCAACTTGAAAAGAGACAAAGATAAACTCACAGCACAAGTGTTGTGGAGAAAATTCTTACACAGAATGCAGAGGTTAATATATTTTAGCCAATTGTATTTTTAGTTGATATTTTACAGATAATAAAAACCTAAAATTTTGTATCTCATAAAAATATAATTAAAAAAAAGATCTGTAGAAAGAAATGTTTCTAGAATCAATGTGATGCTCATGTTCCATTCGATAAAAAAGGCTGTCTGACCCAGTTATTGTTGAATGTTGTTATGTTCTCTTAATCAGACACTTTTTTTCTCTGCTTGTTTGGCACAGATGAAAGGAATTTCCAGACACTGTGTGATTCAGTTGTAACAAACAAGACTCACAGATGCTGCATGTAAAGAGGGGTTGAAGTTCTGAATTCAAACAGGAAGACCACAGTTTAAAAACATAAAGACAATAAAGTCTGGTTTCCATGACACTTGATTCTTAATAGAAACACACATCCCTGTGACCATTGCTCTCTCGATCCCTTTCTCTGAAGAAGTGAGAAGGGCACTTCAGACAATTCACATAATGCAGAAAGAACAGGACAGCGTCAAAATTCTTCCCATTAAAAGTGGGAAGCATCTGCTGCCTTCAAGATACCACGATCCTTAGACTTCTATAGAAAAAAGAACAGTAATTACTAAGTTATTCTATTGATCATAATAGCCTTTCTTCATACGATTATTTTTAAGCTTCTTGTTGATCCATTTTTTTTTAATTAATTTTTTTTTATGACAAGTTATTTATTACACTGACCAATCAGATGCCCACTGGCTCCACCTTGAACATGTGATTGACAGCTTCTCTCGAGCATCTTTCATTGGAAGTGGTGTGGACCTCAAGCAATCTTACTCATGATTGGCAACTGTAGTTGCCCTAGAAATGAGACTCAGACGAATTACTAGGCGTGTTTCCAGCTCAGATGAGGAAAACAAAGATGTACATGGTGGACAACATGGCGAACAGAGGTACAACAGCGGCTGATCTGGACTCAATTTTTCGGTAAAACTGCTGCAATCATTACTTACCTCAAAGAAGACATCCGTCGTTTAAGAGCTGAACTGGAAGTGATAGACGCTCTACTTTCCAAGTTCATGGATGTCTCCTTTGCCCAGTCTAAGTGGCTAACTTCGCTTAGCGCCGCTCTCCAGGACACAGCTCCATGGGATCCTTCCACCTGCCCTTGGCCTTCTTCATTCTCGACTCCCAAACAAAGATCCCTGGATGAAGAAGTGGTTGTCCGAATGCCGAGGACTTCTGATGAGATCCAAAAGCCTGCACTGAGTCTCTCCAACCGCTTCGGAAGTCTGGCTGCGGATTCTCCGGCTCCTTTGGCAGCGGCCACAGCGGTACGGACTCCACCAGAACTGGGTTCTGCTCCATCCCAGACAACAGACCTCTGTGAGAACTGTGAAGAACGCTACTTGACTCCTGAAGTGGTCAAAAAATTAAATTCAACTGTTCGCTCAAACTCTTCAATTGTCTTACCAGCCCCCTGCAACTTACTTCTAGAAAGTTTTAAGAGTAAACTCAGTTGCTCCACTAAATCCTAAAAAGATAAAAATCAAACCCACATCCCCTTGGAGAACCAAAGACATCAAACAACTGAAGAGACGATCTAGGGCAGCAGAAAGACGTTGGAGAAAACATAAGCTCGAAATAAACTAACCAACTATACCAAAATCAACTAAAACTATACAACCAGACAGTAAAACAGACCAGGAACTCATACTTTGCGAACATCATCTCTGAAAATAAAAATAATCCCAGAGTCCTCTTCAGCACAATAGAATCCTTATTGAACTCAGACATGAAAAAGACCACAATGCCAGCTTCTGCTTCATTGTGTGAGGAATAGCTTCTGTACGATCTAGTATCTTTAAGGAACAAAGAAGCAATTGTAATGAAAATGATTACTTGACCTTACCCAAGGA
The DNA here is from genome assembly GCA_014656515.1 of Oryzias celebensis. Taxonomy (NCBI): domain Eukaryota; kingdom Metazoa; phylum Chordata; class Actinopteri; order Beloniformes; family Adrianichthyidae; genus Oryzias; species Oryzias celebensis. The sequence goes on from BNCR01000002.1 coordinate 581,643, forward strand.
AGCACTGGACAGTTTTGACCTGGTTGAAGCTGCATCACTAGGTCGAGTTTTCTCCCAAGTTAACCATCATGGATGGCAAATAATTTTCTGCAGCTCAACTAGGAGAAAACCTTTGGTTATTGGTCCTAAAACCAAGAGAGAGAAACAGTTTCTGAAAATTAAAGAACTTTCATTCATTTTTTCTGAAACAGTCAGAAACCTGGGCGTTATTTTTGACTCCAAGCTAACATTTATCCTTCATATCAGGTGATTAAAACTGGTTTTTATCATCTTAGAAATTTGGCTAGGGTCCGGCTAATTCTCTCTCTTGCTAATATGGAGATGCTGATTCATGCTTTTATAATCAGTAGAGTTGATTATTGTAACGCCCTTCTAGCAGGTCTTTAAAAAAAATAGCATTAAGAACCTTCAGCTTCTCCAATATTCAGCTGCAACAGTTCTCACCAAGACCAGAAGGCGAGCTCACATCACCCCGATTTTGAAATCCCTGCATTGACTCTCCATCTGCTTCAGGATTGAGTTTAAGATACTTAATGGTTTTTAAATGTCTGAACGGTCTTGCGCCTTCTTATTTTGTCTGATCTTTTAGTTGAAAATGAACCCTCATGGACCCTGAGATGCTCTGGCACTGGTTTATTGATCATTCCATCTGTGAAAACCAAAAATTATAGAGAGGCATCTTTTCAATACTATGGCCCCCGTTTATGGAACAGGAGGACCTGAGGACCGCAGAGAGCATAGAGGTTTTAAAGAAAACGCTCAAGACCTATCTATTTAAATGAGCTTTTAGTTCATTTTTATTATGTTAATTTATCTTGTTTTTATTCTTTTTATCATGTTTGATTTTACACTGGCTTATTTATAGCTCATTTCAATATTTTTTTATTTTCATGTTTTATTTCTTGTTTGTTGCTTTTATCAAATGCTTCATTTTAATTTTAGATTTATATTCCAGTGCCTCATTGGCTGGGTCCTCTCCCTCTGGGTCAGCTACGGTTCAGCTGCTGCAGCTATAGATGGGGACCTGCCTCGCTACCTTGGTGTGGTGGGGCTGGGTCTTCGTGTGTTGATGCTGCATTAGACTGGCTATGTGGTTGTCCTCGGAGGAAGAGGACTCAACTATAAGTGTTTTCACAAACCGACTTTCTCCGTGCACAGCCTGTTTCCCAATAGTTTCCATTTTTATGGTTGTGCTTGTTTTTGAATCTGTTTTATTTTAATGTAAAACACTTTGGGTTATGCTACATAGGAAAAGTGCTATACAAATAAAGTTTGATTTGATTTGAGATGAGGTGAGGCGAGACCAGGCAGCTGCAGTCGGGGGTGTGGAAAAGCGCCTGAGATGAAAATGCTAAACTGCACCAAGACTGAACCAGAACAAGAAGTTGGGGTTTTCCTTAACATTCAGTTGAATTTGAATATGCCTCTCCCCATTATGTTTTATGGATGACTTTTATTGTTTTCTAATGTATATATTTTTATTCATGAACATTTTAATTGATTGTCTCATGAATTTTATTGTACATCTTTAGCTTTGTTGGTAGACAATATTTACATCTGTCTGGGGACAACAGACGAAAAATATCTGCTGGGCTCGTTGCATGTGATGTTTTTAAATGTGCAGTCTCAGATAAAAGTTAGTTTTTCAAGGCTACAATAAAAAACAATCAAAGATGCTTTGTGCCGCCTGTACTTATAAATGCATTTGCATAAATGCAAATGTTTGACAGATGTTTGACAGCATTATTCACACAATGATAATCAGTTGAAAAAAATGAAATAATTAATTGTGTGCTGTCAATAGATTTAAAAACATCAGATTGATTACACTTTTCGAATATTTTACTAGGTAAATTTTATACTACAAATATGCGGCTTTTGAACAAAAAAAAGCCAGAGAGAATTTTTTTGTTTTTACTGTCTGAAATGTTTTAAGATTTTTTTCTCAGCATTGTGCTTTCTGACATCCTCCAAGCTATTCTCTTGGAGTTAGATGCTAAGCTAACACCTCTGATACAACTTGCGCAAGATGTCAGAATAGAAAAAAACGAGAAATAAACAAGATAAACAGCTTGACCTCCTGGATAGAAGAACAAATGACTTGGATCAACAAGTAAGAATGAATAATATCATTCTCACGGGATTTCAACTCAAATCCCAGGCAAGGCCTGGCGCAGCTAACGTTAGCACAGAAGCTAGCAGGACTGCAGTGGCCACAGCAGAGCGTGAAAAGAGTCAAGTCGGATCATTTCTCACTTCGAAAGGGATTTCCTCGGATTTTAATAATATCGAGATCTGCTACCCGCTTCCCAGGAGAAAGGAGTCAGATAAACCAGCGATCCTCATCAGGTTTGTGAATCAAGTCAAAGTGTCAAAAATGATTCCAAGTAAATTTGGTACCAAGAATCTACCATTGTCTCTTTGGTCAACGTTGACCCTGATATTCAGCAGCGATTTCTGCCCTGCAAACAACTCCAGCTCAACTTACTTGCTGTGATATCAGTTGAAGGTCAATGGACCTGACAAAGTCTGCGATGAACATCTTGGACAAAGGCTCTCATCAAATCACTTGACTTGGTTCCCTAAATTTTTATTAACGATCAAGGATCTTTCTAATGAAAATAATCTTCACATATTTTTGATTTTTATACCAGATTTAAAAAATTACTTTTCTGATGAAAACAATCTGAATATAGTTTTGATTTTTTTAATGACTTATGAAAATTAATTTTTCACATGTTCGAAACTTGCTCTGTATTGCAGTTTTTCTGATGAGAAATAATATGCATTAGAGGATATTTTAAACTTACATCACTGATTCTTTTTTACTGCTATCTACTAACAAGTGTAAAATAGTCTTTATGTCTCCAAACATAGCAATGTAATTAATTGTTACTTAAGGATGCCTAATGACCTAAATCAATGTTGGCACAGTATTCATATTTAATCCTAAGTTATTGTTAACCGGATAATTGTAGCTAATTGGTAATGATAAAATGTTGACTCAGATATCCCAGAAATGTAATTTGTGTTAACAAAGCACATCAACAGTAAACAAGCAGAACTCTGATGCTTATGTCTGCAGTATTACTCAAAGAAAACAAAGTTTCTGATATACAGCCTTAAGAAACAAACATTGTGTTTCTGCATTTTAAATGGCCTGGGTGAATACTCAAATCTGACTGGTTGCTGGGTGTTGATGCAGAACTAAAAGAGAAGTTCTAGTCACATAGCACAAATGTTTTATATTACCGCACAGGTTTCTTCAAAGAAAATTTGTCATTAATGACCAGAACAAAAACAAGCCATAAGAGGTGAACTTTATCTTTGAACCAATCCTTTATTTAACCCATCGGGATGATCAGCATACATATCGCTTTCCGTTTGCTACTGTAGTTGAGGTCTGCAGGCCCAGCTATGCATTCTCACTTTACTGTGAAAACAGGCCTCAATACCAATCAAATAGTACGCTTTTGTGAAAAAAGCAATCTAAAAATAAAAAATAACAAGAATAAAGTACTAAAAAATTATTAAATATTTATTTATTTTGTCAGTGACTACATAATAAGTGAGATACTGCCTGATAAAGTGTGCATTTTCAGAAATTAACGCATTCCGCGCAAGCTTGCACCATCTGACGCGAAGCAGAAGACGGTCGCTTCTGATGTGTAACTAATCTGTTTAAATATATACTAACGCGTGCATTTCGTTAAATGAATCGCATGTGTTAATGTTGACAGTCCTAGTTTAAAGTAAAACAATTTATATAATTATAATAATGAAGCATGAAGGGTTTATTTAGTAATCGGAGTGATGTTGATTTCAATTACAGCAACCATTTCAATAAAAAGAAATCTTGTTTGAACTTATTTTGTTCCTCAACGCTTTGGATTGTAGTCATCGAGGCTACTTGTATTCAGGAACTAAATTTCCAGCTGCGCTCTCCTAGGTAGGCGCCTTGCACCCGCCCACCCTCGCAACATTTTTATGATTGACATAAAAACTAACTAGCATACACTGCGCACCAGGTGATTTGCGCAGTGCTGCGTCCACCTGGGTCATCTCAAACACTTACTGTACTCTGGTTCCAAATGGCGACGCCTGTATCACGGAAAAATGGCAACTGAATAGGTTTCATTTCAATAGAGCCAGAGGTAAGGTGGAATTTCTTTTTGGGTGACATCACAGCTAGTTTCATTCATCTCTATACACAGTCTATGCTTTAAACATGTAGGGTTCCTTTGTGGGAGGGTTCTAGGACGTCACTGCCAGTGAATAGGAGATGTCCTGACAGTGTTAACTACACCTTTTTACTACACACAATTCTTACCTCGCCACAGTATACACTCCAACACACTCACATACACGAGGAAAGTGGGGCCAGTGATCTTCTGTCCCCCACCCCATCCCTCTTGGCAACATCTTGGTATGGAAGTGGGCAGACAGACCAAAAGTGCCACAGATGATGCCATCCAGGAGGTGCAGAGATACTGGAAGAGGGCAATATGACCTAAATCCATCTGAACACAGGTGAAACAAATCATCTTCATGATGTAATCAGCTGCAGAAGGAGGATCCTCACTTATGGAAATTAATTTGTACTCAGTAATTATTCCACCTTTGCAAACTTTTCTTTTTCTAATTGCAAATTACAAATGCAAAACTTATTTGTACGTGTGAATGTCATTTTATTTCTGCAAAACACTGGTGTCAAATATTACAAACATGCTGCAAAACAAAACAAAGCCTGGAAAAAAAAACGTTTTTTTTTTCTTGTTTTTGCTGAACAAAAAAGTTTTTTTTTTCCAGTAAAAGCAAATCAAATCATTCTGTTTTCTTTGCTTTTGTGTCATTTTTAATCAGAGCTGGACTCCTGGGATAGTTTTTTTTAACATCAAGTTAATTTCTGTTTGGTGAAACACATCAAAGTGCTTTGATTTTTAAAAACCTGTTATTGTCAATAGAATTTTTTAGGTGTTAATAAAACATTAAAAACTAAACCAAATAACTTTTAACTTGAGATTATTGAAAAGATATTTGATGTTTTTCTAATTTTGCGCAACACCAACAATAAAAATCTTCCCAAAACAATCTATGTATTCAAAGCAAATGTTCTATTGTTTGTTTATTAATATCTGAAAAATTGAAGCTGTTTTACTGCCTTCATCACTGTCTGTCTTTTCAGTGCAGCTTTATGTCAGATACAAACAGAGACAAACAGAAGACTTGAGTCAAACACCTCCACTATTTCCTGGACGTTGAGGCCACGAAACAAATATGTTTCAATCACATAGAAACGGATATGGATGACTGGTTGTCCCCTTCCATGCGCGACCCCCTCCAGTTGCTGAAGGACTGAGAGCAAGTTGGCCACGACAAACTTTGTTTACCTTGGAGTCTGTGACGGCAGAGTGTTCAGACAAGCTCTCTAAAACCTGCTCAATTCTGTCATGTGCATCACACTCTGAAACTGTAACTCCAACCGGGAAGCTAATTCCAAGAAGAATTGTGCACATCCGTTGAGATCGCCGTGTCGTTTGCCGGTAGCATCAATAACGCAGAAGAAGCGTGAGCACCGATGTTGTCGCTCTCCTGCAAGAGAAAAGATCAAAATACAACAAGAAAGCGAACTTTTCTTTATAACGGACTTTCAACCTTTATTTTGATTAATGTGTTGATTCCTAAAAAAAGAAGAAAAAAAAGCAAAATTGGCGCCCTCAGCAGCGCGTCTGTGTTTTTTTCCACAAAATAATTCACATCAAACTAAAACAAAAATTAAAAGGTAAGCGTTTTGCCGATCACCGCTAGCTCCACAAAGTGTGTGTTGTGTGTGTTAGCCGGGGGGCATAGACTCTTCCAGGAAAGGGCTGCTTCCCCTCTTTAACAGTTTTGAATGTGAGGACAGAAGCGCAAAAAAGCTGATTTTGCAAGTTATAGGCCCTTTGAGGAGCACAGCTTTGGAACCTGTGGAGAACCAACAAACAGCAGAAACCCACACTGTGGGAAGGACTCCACACTTCTGACTGATGTTCACGTCCACTTTATTCTTTACAGTAAAGACTGGAACAGAACACTGAAAGCTAAAAAGAATAAATAATTCTAATCTCTACTAGAAAGTAAGAATCACATGAACACAAGACATAAACACCAGTCTGTCTTTATACGCTTCTTCCTTGATACATTTTAAGAAAATCTTTTCTTCATAAAACTGTTATTTGCTCACGACTCATAAATATATACTGCATTCCTTTTATATTTAAAACAATATTGAAATGTTTAGGAATCACAACAATCAGTGTTGGAATCAGAGATGTGTAAAAATAATTGCATGTATGTAATATATTGAAATGTATCATTCCTTTTTTTATTTTTTATCATTTTTGGCTTATACAGTGGCATGAAAAAGTATTTGCTCCCTTCTGTATATGAATCACACACAAAAATGCCAAATCAGACAACCCCCTGAGTGAGGGGGTAAATACTTTTCTCACAGCTCTGTAGATGAAGAAAACATAAAAATGTGTGTCTTAGAAAATTAAAATAAGATAACTGTTCAATGATAATGTTATGCCCCTGTTTGTCTAGGGAATCTCATGGAGCAGCAACATATTGCTAATGTGGAGTGCTGCTGCGCAAAGCTGCTTTTCTCCATGGCAGTATTGGCAGTATTCACATAGACAACGTAAACACTTCACAACTGCACAGGATTGCATATCAGCGCAAAGCTCGTTTACTCAGCTTTAGATTCCGCTGGAATTACGTTAATTGCGTTAACGGTTGGAAAGTTACGGTAGATGAAAGAATGTATACACTGGAGCTAAAGCTCAGGCGTCAAAGGATTTTAACAGATTTTTTTTCCATTTGTTCAAACTGTCGCCAGCATCGGGCGCGTGTGCACAGACCCAAACTGAATGATCTGCATACTAAAAATAAAAACAAATAAAGCAATAATTTTTGCAATAATTTGAGGTGTGTTACATCTGCGCACAAATAAAGGAAAGAGACTTTCACGGTCGCGAAGATTATGTTAAGCAGGGCGCACCAGTGTGACCATAGAACTTTTTTTTAGGCGCGCCATTGGAAAATCCAGTCGCCCTCAAGAGCCTCAGACCTGCCCATTTTCCATTTTTCCCTGAGCAGTTTCCTGCTAATTAGCTGACTTAAGTGATTCCACATTCTGCTTGACTGAACACATCTGATTTAGGTTGTCAGCATCCAAGGAAAGCTGGAAAACAGACAAGATTGAGGCTCTTGAGGACAAGGGTGTGCCACCCCCGCTAAAGGCTCAGAAAACCTTTCTGAGGGAAATCCAAAAAGTTTTTTTTCTACATCAATTTGTCAATTTCTGACTCCTGGAACAGGCAGAAGGGGAGTCAGGATGGGAACATGGAGTTTTCCTATTTAGTGTTTACAAAAAATCATTTGTTACATTGTTTGGCAAGACAGAGGTTTTGTTCTCGTGAGTGCTCATGTGAGATTTGAGATGAGACATTTGACGAAAACTTGAATCACATTCTTCACAAGAAAAGGGCTTCTCCCCAGTGTGAGTTCTAACGTGTGTTTTGAGGAGAGACCTTTGCCTAAAACTTTTATCACATTCTTTACAAGAAAAAGGCTTTTCTCCTGTATGAGTTCTCATGTGATTTTCAAGACTAGATACATGACGAAAAATTCGACCACATTCTTTACAAGAAAAAGACTTTTCTCCTGTGTGGATTCTCATGTGAATTTTGAGATTTCCTCGATTACTAAAATTTTTATTACATTCTTTACAAGAAAAAGGCTTTTCTCCTGTATGAGTTCTCATGTGAGTTTTGAGAATTCCTATATTGCTAAAACTTGCATCACATTCTTTACAAGAAAAGGGCTTTTCTCCGGTGTGAGTTCTCATGTGAATTTTGAGATTACATTTTTGACTAAAACTGGTATTACACTCCTTACAATAAAAAGGCTTCTCTCCTGTATGGATTCTCATGTGTCTTTGGAGATTAGATTTGTGCGTAAAACTTTGATCACATTTCTTACAAGAAAAAGGCCTATTTCCTGTGTGGATTCCCATGTGAACTCTGAACTGAGACCAGTAACCAAATCTTTTATGACATTCTTTACAGCAAAAAGGTCTGTCATCAGACTCTGTTCTCATGTGCACTGAGACATTGTGTGAAATTCTCGAGACACCAGACTTTATAGAAGAAAGCCTCTTTTCTTTTGGGGATTGTTTGTATTTATTTACCAAAGTTGTCTTCTTTGATTTTTTATGAACATCAGAGTCACACTGACTTTCTGACATGGGAGAGCCTTCCACGTCTTGGACGTGACTTCTGTCTCTTCTCTTCCTCTGATCTCTGTTCTGTTGATCTGTTTCTTCATCTGTAGTTGAGGTTGATTCTTCATGTTGGTTTCCTTCTTCAACCTGACTATCAGTTACATTAAAGTTCTGCTGATTGTTTAAATCTGCTTCACTGTGTTCATTTTGCTCATAAGTGGGAATCTCCAACATGATGTAAGACTCCGGCTTCAGATCAAGGTGCTCCTCATCCTGACTGATGCAGACCTCTTCCTGCTCCTCTTTAATCTGCAAAGGTTCTTGCTCCTCCTGCTCATTAATAATCTGTGGAGGTTCATGTTCTTCTTGCTCCTCTTTAATCTGTAAAAGTTCTTGTTCATCCTCCTCAATAATATTCCATGGAGGTTCATGTTCCTCCTGCTCCTCTTTTATCTGTGGATGTTCTTGTTCCTCCTGCTCCACTCTGAAGTTCTTTTGCTGGCTGCAGAGATCTTCCTTTTCAGGCACATAATCCTGGGGGTGGACTGCAGGGAGATAAACAAACTAAGAATCTTTTCTGTACTTTTATAAATGTAGTGTCAAACACCAAAAAAAAAAAAATCTAAATAATCTCAGTCAGAATCTGCACAATTTAATTAATGTAACTGTTTAGTAGGGATCAACTGATTATCAGCCAGGCCGATTACTTAATCCAGGCTGTTCCAGCAAGGTGGAACTCCGTGCTCCACATGCTACAGATAATGCTGGAGCCGAAACGTGCACTTAATTTTTACTCTGGAGAATATGGAGGATTCTGAGCTCCCACTGCTCAGTAGTAAGATCTTGGATCTAATTTTATTGAAACTCTACTTTCAGTGGAGGAAGTGACACTTTAGGTGAGCCACAGTAATCCATCAATATCATGCATCATTCTAGGCCAGTTGAAGTTGTACTTACATTTTTTCTATAAAAAAAATTGAGTGAACTGTTAATTTAATTTTTACAAAAGAAATTTTATAAAACTTGCTACTGAGCCGGTTACTCCTTGTATGTTTTTAGGAGCCATTCATTTTCTTTCTTTTTTTAACTTGCTTTTTAAATATACAAAGCTAATTGTTGTTTTATTCTAAATTTTGATCCCAATATGTTGACTTTTACTGTAAATGATCATTGGCCTCAAATATCACATATCAGCCTTCTTGACCACTATTAAACAATATAGACTCTAAAAAAAAAACAACATATAGTTGATCTCTTATGTGAATAGTTGTGTTTTTGGACAGAGACAACGCTTTTGACCAGCATCTACAGTTGGAAATAATAATAATAAACCTCCAGCAAATTGTTACCTCTTTTTGTAACTGTACCTCCTCCTACTTCTCAATCATCCTCCAACTTCAACCCCCCCCCCACTCCCTTCCATTTCTTTTCTACCCTTTCCCCTATGGATTTGTGTTTGCGTAAATTTGATATCTTATAAAATAAATTTTTTTGTGTGTATTTACAATTGTGTATTACCATGTAAAATCGAATATCAAAAACGCAAGAGTATAAAATAATAACTGCATGCACAGTTATTACATTTTCGGCATACGAGCTACATTTGAAACTACAAGATCTACCTATACACACCCACGGACATGTACATATACACATATATACATATATATATATATATATATACTAGTGCTGTCAAGTGATTAAAAAAAATTAGATTATTAACACTTTTGGGTTGTGATTAATCATGATGATTCACGATATTGTATAAGTTATTGTATGCGTGTATATATATATATATATATATAAAGTATATTGGGGTGTAACGGATCATGGATAATCCGCGATCCATGTGAATCACACATCAGGCACACCTGTACCATGGACCCCCTACTCCCCACCCCCTGGCGCACATCACTTAAATCAATTTTCTTATCAAACCTTGCCTCAAATTTGCATTCACCATCTTTAATTTAATGTGCTTCAAAGTTGCTGTCTGATGCTTGTCGAAAAGTGAGTTTAAAAAAAGTTGACGCTCCTGCTGTGTGTGGGAGCAACAGCGCCCCCTCCCTGTTGCTGGGAGCTCTGTTTGCATGCTCACACGCGAGCTTAAAGCCTCAAGCTAACATTAGCAGCGCAAAAATAATGACCAGCGATATTGGATCAATCTAGTCATACGGTTTTGAGCCAGAGGCCAGCTCAGACAAGGTAAAATGAAGACGTACATGGATGAACCGTTGGTACGAAGTAAGCCTACACCGACTTCCCATCATCCCTTTGTCTACTGTCTCCGACTAGCTTCCAGTCTTTCACAACCCCAAGCTAACATTAGCATAGGAAAAAAAGAGCGAAACAATATCTAAGCTATTCAGCCGCATTTTTGAGCCGGGATTTGAGGATCTATTTGGATGCAGCGAAGATACCTTTAACATGCAGCTGAAGCTGTGGTTTCCAGACGATATCCAGCAGTTTGCGCTGACGACAGAGCTCCTCCTCGTACTGGACGATGGTTCCTTCACAGTGTCTGAAGATTTCTTCAGCAGCAGCAGCTAGTCGCTCGCTGATAAACTCTCAGAGACTGAAGTGAAGACATCGTTACTGCAGCTGCTCCGAGCTTCAGCTCAAACTCACACAAACACCAAAGTCCTCTGAACACAAGCAGCTCAGATCATCTGCTAGTCTCACAATCACAGCATCGTTGTCTTTACGTTCAACACATATTCACTCATTTACGACACTTTGGAAAATGTTGAGAGTTCCGACACGAACCACGTATCGTCCTGTCTGTCCAAAAACCTCAGAAACGTCCGAACAAAACACCTCCGTCCTCTGAGCACAAGCTAACGCTGCTAGCAGCTCGTCCTGAAACCGCCGGGTCACGTGCAGAAACTTTATTTACAAAGAAACACAGTGATTAACTTGACCTCAATATAGTTCAAACTGCTTCCAACATTTTTTCTAAAAACAACTTTAATTCATCATCAATCCTCATCAATTGACAGTTGTCATGAATTTGACCTAAAACTGTGTTTTGTTTTGTTTTTTAACTTTAGATGTTCTTTAGTTTACCTTCTCGTTAATTAATTAATTAATTTTAATAATTGAAGATTTTTGACCATTCTGGAGTCCAGTTAGCAGTTTATGCGTTTCTTGGTAAATAAAGTTTCTGCACGTGACCCGGAAGTTTCAGGACGAGCTGCTAGTAGCGTTAGCAGCGTTAGCTTGTGCTCAGAGGATGGTGGTGTTTTGTTCGGACGTTTCTGAGGTGTTTGGACAGAAATGACGATACGTGGTTTTTTGTCGGAACTCTCAGCGTTTTCCAACGTGTCGTAAATGAATGAATGAATACGTGTTGAATGTAAAGACAACGTGGCTGTGATTGTGAGACTAGCAGATGATCGGAGCTGCTTGTGTTCAGAGGACTTTGGTGTTTGTGTGAGTTTGAGCTGAAGCTCGGAGCAGCTGCAGTAACGATGTCTTCACTTCAGTCTCTGAGAGAGTTTATCAGCGAGCGACTAGCTGCTGCTGCTGAAGAAATCTTCAGACACTGTGAAGGAACCATCGTCCAGTACGAGGAGGAGCTCTGTCGTCAGCGCAGACTGCTGGATATCATCTGGAAACCACAGCTTCAGCTGCACAGGATAGGTATGTTCACTTCAAAGAGAGGAGAGAAGCTTCATCTTCCAGAACATTCTGATCTAAGTTCTAGGGGGGTGTTGGGGGGTGCAATGACAAAGAAAAAGTTTAATTGAATAAGAACATGAGGTTTAAACTTAATAATAAACATTTCTGACAATAGATTTATTATCATTTCACTCAGTCATCTGACCTGTGCTCTTTGGAGGGTTGATAAACAAACAAACAAATTTAAGGCCTCTTAAGTTAACGCAGTGTGCGAAGTGGTTAAAAACAAGTTTATGTTACTATTATAAGATCATCTTATTAAAAAAACAGGATAAACTGGATAAAGCTTCTTCACTTCAACTTATATATTTAAAAAAAACAGGATAAAGTAAATAAAGCTTTTTCACTTCATCTTAAATATTATAAAAAACCAGGATGCATAAAGCTGCTTCACTTACAACAGCAACAGACAGATTAATGAAATGTGTTGATTTGGAGACAGGTCTATTGTTCGGCACTAATCCTATGATCCTAGCTTGTTAGACGCTGATGCTATCGCGCAAACTAGCTGTCCTGTATGATCATGGATCGGTTTAATGTTGGAGAGTATTTTCATGGACCGGTGTGTAAGACGCTGTTGATAAATACAACAGTATTAATTTATAGGACATTCATAAAAGCAGAACTTTCTAAATAATAACTGAATTTAATCCACTGTGTTTTAGCAGCGTCTCTGTAGCATAACAGAGTCGCTGTTTACTGTGCTCAATCCTCCTGCCTCCTTAAAATTCCAGTTTTAATGTCAATAATGATATATAATGACAATAACCCAAAACGTTACACTGTTTTTAGGTGTTCTTTGTCATGAGTTGTCATAAAATGTAATCACCTCGAGGCAGAATTCAGAAATCTCTAATAAATCTATCTTTGTTTTTTCAGCACTTTTGATAATTTGAAAATACAGTTAGATGACAATAAAGCAGTTCGGACCATTTATACAATGGCTATTAAAAGTATTCATACCCCTTGAACCTCTCCACAGTTTCTCACATTACGACCACAGACATACAGTTATTTAATTGAAAATTTATGTGAAAGTGGAAAGAAAATTATTTACAAATAAACTAAAAAGTGCAGTGTGTAAAAGTACCCCCCCCCCCCCCCCCCACACACACACACCCCGAAGTCAATACTTGGTGGAACTCCCTTTTACTGGGATTACAGCTGCAAGTCTTTAGGGGTTTGTCTCTACCAGTTTTGCACATTTAGAGACTGATGTCCATTCTTACTGCAAAACAATTCAAACTGAGTCAGATTAGATGGAGAGCATTTGTGAACAGCAGTTTTCAGATCTTGCCACATATTCTCGATTGGATTTAGGTCTGGACTTGGACTGGGCTGTTCCAACACATGAATATGTTTCATTTTAAGTCATTTCATTGTAGCTTTGGCCTTATGTTTAGAGTCGTCCTGTTGGAACGTGAATCTGTGCTCTAGTCTTTAACAGGTTTTCCTCCATTATTGGTCTGTATTTGCCTCTATCCATCTTCCTATCAACTATGTGGGTATGGTGTGTTCAGAGTGATGTGCAGTGATTTCTGCCACACATAGCGCTTTGAATTTAGACCAAAACATTCCATTTTGGTCTCATCTGACCAGAGCTCCTTCTTCCACACGTTTGCTGGGTCATTCACATGGTTTATGGAAAACTGCAAACAGGACTTCTTGTGGTTTTCTTTTTCCAATGACTTTCTTCTTGCCACTCTTCCATAAAGTCCAGTGTAGTTCATGACTGATGGTTGTCCTATGGACAGATTCCTCCACCTGAGCTGTAGATCTCTGCAGTTCATCCAGAGTCATCATGGGCCTCCTGGCTGCATCTCTGATCAGTGTTCTCCTTGTTCGGCCTGTTAGTTTAGGTGGACGACCATGTCTAGGTAATTTTACATTTGTGCCATACTCTTTCCATTTGTGGATGATGGACTGAACAGTGGTTTGTGAGATGTTCAAACCTTGGGAAATCTTTTTACAGCTCAACCTTCCTTTAAATTTCTCCACAACTTTCTCCCTGACCTGTCTGGTGTGTTCCTTACACTTCAAGATGTTTTCTCTTCAATATTCTCTTGACAAACCACAGAGACTGTCACAATAAAGCTGGATTTGTATACTGAGAATAAATTACACACAGTTGGACTCTATTAAGTCATTAAATCAACATTTGATCAGTAACCAATCATCAAGCAACTTCTTAAGGCAATTTGATGCACCCAAAAAAAAGGGGGCGGAACACTTTTGCATACTGCAGTTTTTTATTCATTAAAGAAACTGAAATCTTGTATAATTTTATTTGCACTTTACAAGTGTGTGCCACTTTGTGTTGATCTTTCACATAAAATTCCAATAAAATGTTTGTGTGTTTGTGGTCATAATGTGAGATGATGTGGACAGGTTGAAGGGGTATCAACACTTTTTCAAGCCACTGTAGATTAATTTTATGCCATTTCATTTTCTTTAAAAAAATCTGAAACATTTTGAAAAGTAAAATTCCCATGGTGTTTCTTTGTAAAATAGTGTAAGAAAATAATTTGTTTTTTTCTTCGTTGATTGGGCTGGGAATTAGGCAGAGAAATTGGTCTTAAGTTTAAACAAGCAAGGTCTTAAAAATATCTTTAAAACTCTTAACTTTAACAAGAAGACTTTTTAGACCTTGAATAGTCTTAAATTTTACTTTAAGAAACATGTAGAAACTGAGCTGGTACATATTCCCGGATCTCCATGACCCTGGAAGGGATTTGGAGGGTTCAGAAAAAATAAAAAAAAATAAATTAAAATTTGAAATTAGAGATTCTGCCAGAGACAAAATGAAATTGTATTAATGCAAAACAAAAAACAAAGTCATTTTAAAATGAAAAAAGTTCCTTTTTGTGTTTGTATCCCTGCAGTCCTCCCCCAGCGTTGCATGATTGAAGAGGAAGATTTCTTCAACCAACAGATGAACTTCAGAGAGAAACAGGAGGAACAAGAACCTCAACAGATGAAAGAGGATCAAAGGGAACAAGAACCTCAACAGATGAAAGAGGATCAAGAGGAACAAGAACTTCAACAGATCAAAGAGGATCGAGAAGAACAAGAACCTCCACAGATGAAAGAGGATCAAAGGGAACAAGAACATCAACAGATGACAGAGGATCAAAGGCAACAAGAACTTCAAAAGATGAAAGAGGATCAAAGGGAACTGGAACCTCAACAGATGAAAGAGGATCAAAGGGAACAAGAACTTCAACAGATGAAAGAGGATCAAAGGGAACAAGAACTTCAACAGATGAAAAAGGATCAAAGGGAACAAGAACTGCAACAGATGAAAGAGGATCAAAGGGAACAAGAACTTATACAGATGAAAGAGGATCACAGGGAACAAGAACTTCAACAGATCAAAGAGGATCAAAGGGAACAAGAACATCAACAGATGACAGAGGATCAAGAGGTACAAGAACATCAACAGATGACAGAGGATCAAGAGGTACAAGAACCTTCACAGATCAAAGAGGATCAAGAGGAACAAGAACCTCAACAGATCAAAGAGGAGCAAGAATGGCTTTGCATCAGTCAGGATGAAGAGCAGCTTGATCTGAAGCAGGAGACTGATTCCTTTATGGAGATTCAAACTTATGAGGAAAAGGCGCACAATGAGACAGAACTAAACAAACAGCAGAACTTTACTGTTACTAAAAATCTGGATGAAGAAGGAAGCCAACATGAAGAACCAAATATAGATGAAGAGACAGACCCACAGAACAGAAATCAGAGGAAGAAAAACTACAGAAGACACGACCAACATCTGGATAGCTGTCACGTGTCAGATGGTCAGTGTGACTCTGATGTTAGAAAAAAATGAATAAACAAGTAAAATGCCAAAGGTATTTCTGTGTAAATTAGTGTTAGAAAAAGATTTGTTTTTTTCTTTGATGATTGGGCTGGGAATTAGGCAGAGAAACCGGTCTTAAGTTTAAATATGCAAGGTTTTAAAAATATCTTAAAACCTCCTAAATTTATCAAGAAGACTTTTGAAGACCTTAAAAAGTCCTACATTTTACTTTAAGAAACATGTAGAAACCCTGAGCTGGTACATATTCCAGGATCTCCATGATTCTGGAAGGAATTTGGAAGGTTAAAAAAAGGTGGATTTTTTTTTAATTAAAATTTGAAATTAGAGATTCTGCCTGAGACAAAAGGAAATTTTATTAATGCAAAACAAAAAACAAAGTTCTTTTAAAATGAAAAAAGTTCCTTTTTGTGTTTGTGTCCCTGCAGTCCTCCCCCAGCGTTGGATTATTGAAGAGGAAGATTTCTGCAACCAACAGAGGAACTTCAGAGAGAAACTTGAGGAACAAGAACCTCCACAGATCAAAGAGGAGCAAGAAGGGTTTTGCATCAGTCAGGATGAGGAGCAGCTTGATGTGAAGCAGGAGACTGATACCTTTTTGGACATTTCTACTTTTGATGAAAAGGAGCACAATGAGGCAGAACTAAACAAACGGCAGAACTTTAATGTAACTGATTGTCAACAGGAAGAACCAAATACAGACGAAGAGACAGACCCACAGAACAGAAATCAGAGGAAGAAAAGAGACAGAAGTCATGTTCAAAATACAGAAAGCTCTCACATGTCAGATGGTCAGTGTGACTCTGATGATAGAAAAAAACATGAAAAGGCAACTGTGGTTAAAAAACACAAACAATCCCAAAAGAGACTTTCCGATATAAGATCTGGTAAAAGAACAGAAATTGCACACAATATGTCCGGCCACATGAGTTCTGAGTCTGATAAAGGACCATATGTCTGTAAAGAATGTGTTAAAAGTTTTGGTAAAAGGTCTCAGTTCAGAACTCACATGAGAATCCATAGAGGAGAAAAGCTTTTTTCCTGCAAAGATTGTGACATAACGTTTCACCGGGTATTTCAGCTCAAAAAACACATGAGAACTCACACAGGAGAAAAGCCTTTTTCTTGTAAAGACTGTGACAAAAGTTTTCGTCATTTATCTAAACTTAAAATGCATGTGACAAATCACACAGGAGCAAAGCCTTTTTCTTGTGAAGAATGTAATAAAAGTTTTAGTCATAACAATGGCTTCAAAAGACACATGAGAATTCACACAGGAGAAAGGCCTTATTCTTGTAAAGAATGTGATAAAAGTTTTAAACAACTAACTCATCTAAAATCACACATGAGAACTCACACAGGAGAAAGGCCTTTTTTTTGTGAAGAATGCAATAAATGTTTTAGTAATATCTTTAGTCTCAAAACACACATGAGAACTCACACAGGAGAAAAGCTTTTTTCTTGTGAAGAATGTGATCAATGTTTTAGTCATAAAAGTAGTCTCAAAAGACACATGAGAATTCACACTGGAGAAAAGCTTTTTTCTTGTAAAAATTGTGATAAAAGTTTTAGTCGTGCAGCTACTCTTAAATCACACATGAGATCTCACACAGGAGAAAAGCCTTTTTCATGTGAAGAATGTGATAAATCTTTTAGCCGTAAAAGTAATCTCAATTCACACATGAGAACTCACACAGGAGAAAGGCCTTTTTCTTGTAACGAATGTGATAAAAACTTTCGTAATACCATTAATCTCAAAATACACATGAGATCTCACACAGGAGAAAAGCCTTTTTCATGTAAAGAATGTGATAAAAGTTTTAGTCAAAAAAGTAGTCTCAATTCACACATGAGAATTCACACAGATGAAAGTGTAAATAATGTGATTTAGTCAAGTAAATAATCTCAAACACAAGAAAACTCACACGGGAGAGAAGCTTTATTTTCTAAAGAATGTGATTAATGACTTAAACTTAAAAAGAGACAAAAAATAAACTACAGCAGAAGTTTTGTGCAGAAAAGACTAAGAGTTTTAATTAGAGCAATGAAATATTGTGAATTTTTTAAAAGATGATGGAATTCTCATATAGATTGCAGAGGTTAAAATGTTTTTGCCGCTTGTATTTTCAGTTGTTAATTGTATATTACAGATAATAAAAACCTAAAGTTTTGAATCTTAGGAAATAGAATAAAAAAAAAACTCATGTTCCTTTTGGTAAAAAGAAGGCTGTCTGACCCAGTTATTTTTATTTTTTTTCTTTAACTTGTCCTGTCCAACAGCTGAGCAAACAGATATGAGCTGAGAGCCTCTTGCATTAGACAGATTTTACTCTTACAATCGGGGGTTATAAATCATTGGGAACACAAAATGTATGTTGGTATAAGCCCCTTTTGTAATTTAGATGAAACTTTATTAATATTAATTTTGTTGTGTTCTTTTTGTTGGACCGGACGGAAAAAGAAGGGGAAAGGGGGGGGGGTTTATAGATTTTAGAGGATGACTAATGGAAGGAGAAAGTAGAATTGTAAGTCTACAGGCAACAAAATGCTGAAGCTTATACCCATTACAATAGTGAGTGTTGGCCTAAAATGGGCAGGGCCTGTCCACACACTCAGCTGTTACAAACATACCTGCCGGCTCCAAGAGTGTTCACAAACTTTTCCACAACCAGTTCACACGCACACTTGTGCATACCAACCAACACATGTAAAGCATTACATTCTGACACGCACACTATTTGAAGGTGCAAATGTGAGCCGACGCCTGTGCTCAGGTGAATGTTATGTTAAGCTGAAGTGGATGAAGGAATGGAAAGAAAAAAAAGGAGGGAGAGCTCCCAGACATCCCCACACCAAGACCCCCGCCGAGGCAGCAGCGCCGACCAGGGCCCGCCCCCGCACCCATACTGTGGGGTCAACGGAGGAGATCCGCTCGCCAGGTAGTACGGCCAAGCACCCAGACCAGGGCCCGCAGGACCACCACATGGGCCCCCAACATCCGAGCGCAGTGAGGTACGGAAGCGCAGAGCGCAGGGCCCAGCCCAGTCAGGAGAGCAGCCCCCCACCACGCCGGGCGGTCCAGCACGAGGCCCCACCCCCGAGAGCCCCACCACCCCAGACAAGCCGCCCACCACCACCCAGGAGTTCTGAGCATCCCCACATCTGTTGTCCGGCTGTTTTACTCTGTTTTGCTCTTAGTTATTGTATCTTGTTATGTGTATTTCTTCTTGCACCCTGAGTGAGAAGAAGGAAGAGGACAATGACCCTCTTGTGACGTTGCATTAGAAAGTTAGAACTATAAAATAAAATAAAAAAATAAAGTAAGAAAAAAATAAAGTAAGACAGGGTGAAATAATATTAAAAAACGGCTTTGTTGCTCACACCAAAGAACGGCTTTTTTGTTTCATTCATCAGTTCACGGGGTGGGTTTCTACTATGCTGCTCACCTGCTGCTGTGGATGACTGGATTCCTTTTTTTTATCTCATCTTTGAGCCAGTTTGGGAAGCACTGTACCTGCAACAATGAGGGCACGTCTTTACTTTGACCGATCCGCAACTCTGCGTGCACATGCGTATGGGCCAGTTACTCTTAATCTACGTTTTGTTTCATTGAACTAAAAGGAAATATTTTAACATTATAAAAGCTAGGTAATGACGGTTTCTATAGTCCAGTAATTGTAATTAAGAGTTCTGACTTGCAGACAGCTTGAGCAACTTACTTTGCTGCGATATCAGCTGAAGGACAATGGACCGTCAAAGTCTGCAGTCATAACGAGGAGATCTTAACTCTGTTCAAACCAGAAAGACGACTGTTAATCAGGCAGCAGAAGAAGGAATATCGATCTTGGACAAACGCCCTAATCATGTCACTGGTTTCATAAAGTGTGATATATGTTTCTAATGAAAATAATCGGCATACCTTTTGACACTTTACTTATGTTAATGATTTTCTAATGAAAAAATTAATCTGCATATATCTTTAAGATATATGACACTTGCCTTCTATTAGTGACTTTTCTAATTAAAAATATTCTGCACATATTTCTAAATTTTGATAATTGATCTGCACATGCACAGTGTTATGTCTTCTTACATAGCCATGTGATTTATTGTTACTTAAGGATTCTTAATCACCTGAGTCCATGTTGATAAGGAATAAATATTTGATCATTAATTATGAACCGGGCACTGATCATTCATGTAGAGAAAATGGTAAGGTAGAGCCGGGGTGGAATTATATAAATTCACTTCCTCCCACTCCCTTTCAAGCAATCTGTCACTGATGCCTAGTTATACTATGTCTTTTTTAATGTAAATCTCTGTTGATTGATTGTATCACACATGCATTATTCTTTTTGCTTAATTGACTGAAATAAACCATTTTTAATCTAATCTAATCTTTTCTCTTTAACATGTTTTATTAACTCCTCTCTACATCTACCTCACTCTCTTTTGGCCTCCTGAAGTAAAAAATAAGAGCTCAAATGTATTTGCTTACGTTGGTCATCATGTTTCTGCTTTGCTGAAATAAAGAATAATGCTAAGAATAAATTCCTCATCAGTAAATATATTCTTTCTTATTTTTACGATTGAAGGAGTAATGAGATATCACATCTGTACCATTGTTTCTAGCAGTAGTACGAACTTTAAAAAAATACTTTACAAGTGGGGGACTTTCAGAAAGTTGCCATGATGCCTAGGTCCACAGAGATGACGGCATGATGCTAAAAGAAGTCACCAAAAATCCTAAAATGTTATCACAAGACCTACAACAGGCTCTGATGTGGAAATACATGACTCTGCTATCAGAAAGAGACTGCACACGTTTGACTTTCATGCGAGGTGTGCAAAGAGGAAACCATTGCTCTTCAAGAAATCATGAAGGCAAGAAAATGTGTGCAAAAATAATGGCTTCTGGAATAATGTTCTTTGGACAGATAAGTCTAAGATTGAATTATTTGGATACCAGAACAGAAGACATGTATGGCGTAAACCAAATACAGCTTTTCAGAAAATTACCTCATACTAACTATGAAGCATGGAGGTGAGAGTGTCATGGTTTGGGAATGCTTTGCTGCAGTAAGACCTGGCAAGCTCCTCATCAAAGAATCCATGATGAATTCTGCTGTATATCAGAGGGTATTTGAGGAAAATGTGAAACGATCTGTAAGAAAATTAAAGCTACAACGGAACTGGACCCTGCAACATGTAAATGACCCAGCAAATCTACCAAGAATTGGCTAACAAATAAGTAATGGAGAGTCCTGGACTGGCCAAGTCACAGCCTAGATTTCAATCCAATTGAGATGTTGTGGGGTGGCTGGAAACTGGCAGTACATGAAAGAAACCGCTTAAATTTCTTTCGGTTGAAAGAGTTTTGCATGGAGGAGTGGGGCAAAACTGCATGTTAAAACTTAAGACCAATTTCTCTGCCTAATTCCCAGCCCCATTAACGAAGAAAAAAAAAACAATTTTCTTACACTATTTTACACAGAAATACATTGGGCATAGAAATGCATAAACTGTTTAACTGGACTTCAGAATGGTCAAAAATCCTTCCAATATTTAAAAAATTGATTAATTCACAAGAAAGTAAAGAACATCTAAATAAATAAAAAAAAATAAATAAATAACAGGCTTCTTTAGAACAAACATGATAATTTTAATTAAGTATGTGCATTAACGTTGACAACCTAAGATCTATTTAATCAAATCTATTTCATCTTGGATGTGCTTTGTAGTCAAATCTGAACATTTTGATTAGTAAGAGTGTTATGACGTCATATCAGCTGTCATCTAGTTGACCTAAAACTGTTAGATGTTTTTTACTTTACTTCCTTATTAATTAATTATTTTTTTAAATACTGGAAGGGTTTTTGACCATTCTGAAGTCCAGTTAAACGGCGTATGCATTTCTTTGTAAATAAAGTTTCTGCACGTGACCCGGAAGTAAACATAACAAGGCGCTAGCTGCTGTTAGCACCGTTAGCTTGTGTTCAGAGGACGGTGCTTCTTTGTTCGGACGTTTGTGAGGTTTTTGGACAGAAACGACGAAACTTCGTTCGTGTCGGATCTCTCAGCATTTTCCAAAGTGTCGTAAATGAATGAATACGTGTTGAACGTAAAGACAACGTGGCTGTGATTGTGAGACTAGCAGATGATCGGAGCTGCTTGTGTTAAGAGGGACGGCATTGTTTTATGTGACTTCAAGCTGCAGTAACGCTGTCGTCACTCGACTAGCTGCTGCTGCTGAAGAAATCTTCAGACACTGTGAAGGAACCATCGTCCAGTACGAGGAGGAGCTCTGTCGTCAGCGCAGACTGCTGGATATCATCTGGAAACCACAGCTTCAGCTGCACCAGATAGGTATGTTCACTTCAACAAAGGAGAGAAGCTTCATCTTCCAGAACATTCTGGTCCTAGCAGGGTGTTGGTGGGGGTTAAAAACAAGTTTATTTTGCTATAATGAGATCATCTTATTAAAAAAACCTAAATACATATATATCTAATCTATCAGTTATGTTTGGTTTCTCTAGGACTTTTTTTTTTTTTTAAAAACAGGGTGAAATGTAAAATAGGGTTAAATTTCACACTTTTTCCTGTGTTGCGTAGCGTTTTAACCCTTTTTGACCTTGAGAAGGAACTACTTTGCATAAACTGGATTTGAGAGAAAAGAGGACATCAAACCAAACATTTTGAGCTATAGATCAATGTTCTAGCTTAAGAATCTATGGAGATATTCGTTTTCAAAGTTGCTCTAACGCTTTAAATTGCTGTATTAGTGATTCTGGTGAAATGTGAGCAACGCGTTACTTCTGGCTTTACGCACTGGCTGGGGCACGCCAGCAGTCCTGTTCTTAATGAAAAAAAAGGAGGGAGAATTCCCAGCCATCCCCACACCAAGACCCCCGCCGAGGCAGCAGCGCCGACGAAGGCCCGCAACCCATGGCTCCCTCCTTTTTTTTAACATTCCATCATCCACTTCAGCTTAACATTTGCAGAGACTGCAGCTCAGATCATCCCGCTTCAAGGGAGCCAGGCCGGAGCTCACCTGTTCCCGGAGCTGCGGCGCCATCTCCACCTCCTGATGCCGCTGTCCCTCCGGTCTCCACCACGAGAATGAAGCGCCACCGGCTGCTCCGTGAAGCGGTAACCCGATGCGCAGGTGAGCCTTCCGGGGGTTTGGAGAACATCTTGCCCGATGCTCTGGGGGTCCCACCTGCGAAGCTTCACCCGGGATCGCTGTCTGTCCGGCGGCGTCATTCTGGTGCCTCAGGAGCCCCAGCTTTCCGTGCTGGGAGCCCCAAACTGACCTCTGGATCGGCACGGAACCCAGTCCTCATCCTGGGAGACTCCATTGTCCGGCAAGCCAACATCAAGAGGTGCTACACTCACTCCATCTCTGGAGCATCAGTTAAGGACATTCATAACTATGCCCACCAGCTCACCACTAAACACCCCTCAGCTACATCTGTTATAATACACGCAGGTACCAATGACATTAAGTTCCAGCAGTCTGAGACTTTGAAAACGGACTTCATCACCTCATTCGCCACATCCAACAGTCAAACTTGCAATGCATCATATCAGGTCCACTACCTGCATCACGCTACAGTGACATCAAATTCTCTCAAATCCATCAGCTCCATATCTGGTTAAAAAGGTACTGCCACTCCATAAACGTTCACTACATTGACAACTTCACCACATTCTACAATAGACCGAACCTTTTCAAACCAGATGGCTTACATCCAAACCATACAGGCCCTTATCTCTTCAGGATGAACATTGAACTCACTCTCCAGTCCTGCACTGTTCCTTCCAGCTGACGTTTCAACCACAACACACACAATTCCTCCATATCAACATATTTTATTCCAGTACACATCACTAGCAGGCATCCGAAATATCCAAATTCAAAGTCACACATTCCTACTGTCAGATGTCTCCACCACATACAAACAACACCAAATACAGAAAGGAAATTAAATACAAAATCATCTTTGGATTCACCTGCTACACTGAACATGGCTCTTAAACATCAGGTCTCTGTCAAACAAGTCTTTTATAACGAATGATCTGATTGTTGACCATAATTTGAACTGTCTGTTTTGAACTGAAACCTGGCTTGGTACTGATGCTCCAGCTATTCTCACTGAGGCTTCTCCACCTAATTTTAACTTTCTATTTTCAATCAGAGGAGGTAAGAGAGGTGGTGGAACAGCATCAATTGCTCAACGAGGTTTTAAAACTTAAGTTTTTGCCTCAACTGTGTATTCTTCATTTGAGCATCATTCATTCTTGTTCTGCAACCCACCTATTTTAGCAGTAACTGTTTACAGACGATCAAATCCTCCCTCCAGTTTCCTACAAGAATTATCTGAGTTTTTATCCACCATTATCTTAAAGCATAATAGGATTTTAATTACTGGGGGTTTTAATCTTCATGTTGACAATTTGACAGATCCTTTTGCCTTTGAGTTTCTAAATCTTTTAAATTGTATGGATTTGACCCAGCATGTTGCACAGCTACTCACAACCGAGGACACACCCTGGACTTGGTCATTACCTACGGCCTGTCTGCTGGTGTGTCTTCTGTTGTTGACTTGGCTGTCAGACCATTACTGTGTGTTTTTTAAGGTGACTGGTTTTATCCAGCAGGAGGCCTCAGTAAGAACTTTGACGAAACGATATATAAATCCTGAAGTGGCTGCAAATTTTATTGACATTTTAAAACTAACTCCTGCTCACATTTGACCTCAATCCTGCGATTCCTTAACTGACAACTTTAATGACAGGCTGAAGTCTGCCATCGATCTAGTTGCCCCACTGAAAACAAAAATCCTGAAACTGAATCCAAAGACACCTTGGAGAAATGGGGCTTCTCGAACTCTTAAGAGAATTTGCAGACGAGCAGAAAGAAAGTTTAGAAAAACTAATTTAACAGTCGACTATGACTTTTTTAAAGATCAACTGAAAATTTACAACCACGCTGTCAAACAGGCAAGGACACTTTATTTTTCCAATCTCATCACAGACAATAAACACAATCCCCAGTTTCTTTTTAAAACTATTGTTTTTTTATTAAACAAAGATTTTAATAAATCTATAATGCCTCACTCACAGACTACATGTGAGGACTTTGCAGACCGCTTCAGGAGTAAAGTCACTGCTATCAGATCTAACCTTCAACCGGTTCATAGCACTAATTGTAATAGATCCGTGGGGTTGGCTTTACCTGAGGAAACACTGGAGAGTTTTGTCCTGGTTGATGAGAAGATGCTTGGTCGAGTTTTTTCCCAAGCAAACACTACAACCTGCCTTTTAGACCCCATTCCCACTTCTCTTTTAAAAAAACCTGTTATGGATTCTTCGAGTCGCAGCTTTTAACTATAGTAAACTGCTCTCTTCAGACTGGTGTCTTCCCCACTGCCTGTAAGACGGCAGTGGTGAGGCGCCTTCTGAAGAAGAATAAATTGCATCAAAAAATTATGGATAATTATAGACCTGTATCCAACCTACCATTTTTAGGTAAAACTATTGAAAAAATAGTTTTTACTCAGTTGCATGATTTTCTAAATAAACATAATATTTTAGAAAAATGTCAATCTGGTTTTAGGACAAATCACAGTACTGAGACGGCTCTTTTAAAGATTTTAACTGACCTCAGAAATAATTCTGACATGCAGAAACTTTCTATTCTGGTGCTGCTGGATCTTAGTGCCGCCTTCGATACAGTTGATCACCAGATTTTATTAAACAGACTTAGGAGTCGGGTTGGCCTCTCAGGAACTGTTCTTAACTGGTTCCGTTCTTATCTAACCGATCGACATTTTTATGTAAGTATGGATACATGCTCCTCTAGAATCCAAAAAATAAGTTGTGGGGTTCCCCAAGGGTCGATTTTAGGACCTATACTTTTTCATTTATACATGTTGCCTCTTGGGGATGTCATCAGGAGACACGGGGTTAACTTTCACAGCTACGCTGATGATACACAGCTTTACATCGCCGTGTCTCCTGATGACCTTGAACCTATAAACACTCTTTTAAATTGTATTTTAGATATGAAGTCCTGGATGGCAGAAAACTTCTTACAGCTCAACCAGGACAAAACAGAAGTTTTAATTATTGGTCCTGAAGAAAAGAGAGAGATGATTTTACCCAAACTCACAAACTTTAAACCTTCTCACCGTGTGAGAAACCTGGGCGTACTTTTTGACTCTGAGCTGAATTTTATCCCACATATCAGTAATGTTGTGAAGACAGGATTTTATCATCTTAAAAATATTGCCAGAGTCCGTCCATTCCTCTCTCTTGCCAGCACAGAGGTGCTGATGCTTTTATTTTTAGTCCTTTAGATTACTGTAATTCCCTGCTCTCTGGTTTACCCAAAAAGTCTGTTTCAAATTTACAATTATTACAGAACTCAGCGGCACGAGTTCTGACGAGGACCAGGGGGCGGGAACACATTACACCCATTTTAAAATGGCTGCATTGGCTCCCTGTGGGTTTCAGGATTGATTTTAAAGTTCTTTCAATGGTTTATAAATGTTTTAATGATCTTGGGCCTTCTTATTTAAGTGACCTGCTTTTATGACATGAACCCTCGCGGACCTTGAGGTCCTCTGGCACCGGCCTCTTAGTTGTCCCTAAGGTGAGGACCAAAACCTATGGGGAGAACTCATTCCACCATTATGGTCCTGGCCTCTGGAACGGCCTGCAGGAGAGTCTCAGGGCCGCAGAGACCATAGAGGTTTTTAAGAAGACCTCAAGACCCACCTTTTTGATTTAGCTTTTTTATGATTTTTAGAATTATTTAATTTGATCGTTTCTAATTTTTTAAAAGAAAATGTAATTAATAACTTTTATTTGAATAATTTTATTTTATTTTATAGTTAATTTATGTACACAATTATTGTTTTAATATACTAACCATATTTATTTATTTATTATTTTTTTAATATCTTTTTTTTAATGCTTTTTATCAATTTATTCTTGAACTCCAGTGTTTCCCCACGGGAATCCGCTGTTCCGGGGTCTGCCTATGGGTGAGCTGGTGCTGCGGTGCTCATTCTCATTGTGGCAACTGGGGTACCTCCATGTTGAGGGGGCTCTGGTCTGCCCTGTGTTGGGTAGGGCACTTCGGTGATGACTCCTGTGGTTGGGCTGGACCTTGGAATAAACGGATCCCCGTAATATTGTTTCTCCACAGCAGTACTGAGCCAGTTTTTTTCCTTAGAACTGCAGTTTTTAATCTTTGTTCAGTTTTCCTTTGGGGGGTGTCATGTATTGGGGGGCTGGGTGGATGGAGGGAGGAGCTGGGGAGGGAAGGGTGATTGTAATTGTAATTGTATTTTTTTCGTTATTATTATATTTTTATTATTATTTTTATCTTATTATATTTTTATTTTATTCATTTATTTATATTTATGTAAAGCGCCTTGGGTTTTCACAAGAAGGAAAGGCGCTGTACAAATAAATAAAGTTTGAAGTTTGAACATAACATTCACTTGAGCACAGGTGTTGGCTCACATTTGCACCTTCAAATAGTGTGCGTGTCAGAATGTAATGCTTTACATGTGTTGGTTGGTATGCACAAATGTGCGTGTGAACTGGGTCTGGACAAGTTTGTGAACACTCTCTGAGCCGGCAGGTATGTTTATAACAGCTGAGTGTGTGGACAGGCCCTGCCCATTTTAGACCAACACTCACTATTGTAATAGGTATAAGCTTCAGCATTTTGTTGCCTGTAGATTTACAATTCTACCCTCTCTTTCCAGTAGTCATCCTCTAACTTATATAATCCCCCCCCCCGACTTTCTCTTTTTCCCCTTTTCTTTTTCCGTCCGGTCCAACAAAAATAACACAAACAAAAAACAAAATTAGTATTAATAAAGTCTTGTTTAAATTACAAAAGGGGCTTATTCCTACATACATTTTGTGTTCCCAATGATTTATAACTCCAGATTGTAAGAGTAAAATTTGTCTAATGCAAGAGGCTCTCAGCTCATATCTGTTTGCTCAGCTGTTGGACAGGACAAGTTAAAAAAAAAAAAAACTGGAACTGAGTTTTATGCCACACAGACAGTTCCGGGACCATGTGGTCCATGTGGTTGGAAAAATACAGAAAAGAACAGGAGCAACAGAAGGAGCAGGATAAGCGGACACTAAGAAAAGTCGTGCAGCTCCAGTTGAACGAGCTGCAGAACAAAGGCAAACCAAAGACATATGCACCTGTACTGAGTGCTGAGCCAAAGGACATTGCAGGATGGGTGCCAACACAGCAGCCTGTTGTGGCAGCCCCACCAGCTGGACTTCCAGTACCAGCACCTCAAGCCCAGCAACCACTAGTCATCAATGTGTACTTCAGGCAGGTTTCTGCTCCAAGAAATGGCAGGTCAAGAGGGGGGCCAAGGCCTCAAGGATCTCAAGGTTGGGGAGGAAGTCTGAACAGACGGATAAGGGATCATCAACTCCCAGAGCCTGCTGGGGTTGCCAGTCTCTTAGCCATCTTAGTAGTCAGTGTCCTAAAAATACGTGACAGGGTTTAGGTAATGGGAGATGGAGCCAGCAACCAAGACCCAGGCAAAACCCGGCAAACACAGGAGCACCTGGCCCAAAATATGGGTACTAGGGGTGCCCAGAGAGTCCTACGGCGGAGAGTCAGTTCCCAATTATATCTTTAGGACCTGAAAAAGAGCCGGTGCTGCATTATGGAATTAGAGAATAAATTAACACCAATGCTAATAGACACTGGAGCGTCTTACACCTACATAAGTCTAGTTTATGCTGCTCATTTCCCAATGTCAGAAAAGTTCGTCAAGACAATAGGATTCTCAGGAAAATCACAGCTGACCCCATGTACAGGTCCAGTGTCTATAATCATGTCATATAAAACAGCAAAGCTACCAATTCTTGTCTTTGATCAAACACCTGTAAACTTATTAGGTAGAGATGTGCTATATAAATTAAAAGTTAACATTCTGTGCTCCCCTAAAGGTGTGTATATTTATGAAAAGGGTCTAAATTATCAAATGTTCCAACAAGTAGAATATGTTAAGGTTTATTGCCTAGGAAACATAAATGAACAAGTGAGCAACTTTTTGTCACCGTGGCAGAGATTTGTACATATGCAAATTCCCAAAGCAAGAATACCAATGTCTGAGTATCATTGCACCATATCTTATGATCCGTCCTGCAGCACCATTTTTGAAGTGGGTCAAATTGAAAAAAAAAACTGAAATTGTTCAGTTAGTAACAAATTACATTGTAATTGGACAACAGGGAGCAGCTATCGGTGTTGAACCAAATTCATTCATCTCAGAATGGTACAATGCTCCAGAGTTAGTTCCACACATTACCTTGTTGGTAAATGAAGGCTTTGAACCAAAAAACTTGGGACCAATGGCCAAGTCTGCTAAGCATATGAGAGGATTAAAGACAAACAACCCATTGATTTTCACAGCCAAAGATGAAGTAATGATTAAGATTGTGTGTGGAGTCTCAATGAGTGCCAAACCACAGGTTGTAACAGTTCCAATCAAAAAGTCATCCAGACAAATGGTGCAGGTTCCAGAAAGCCACTTAAGAGGAGATGTTAAAACAGGTTCCCGATCATATGTGGTCAAAACATGACACGGATGTGGGACAAGTTAAATCAGCTAATTCAGTCCTAATACAGTTGAAACCTAATGTGAAGCTGCCGTATTGACCCCAATACCCTTTGAAGCCGGAAGCAGAAGAAGGAATTAGTCTCACAATAAGAGAACTATTAGACGCTGGTGTGTTAACTGACATTTGTAGTCCATGCAACACACCAATTCTACCATTGTTTAAGGACGTGCTTAATGATGCTTAGTGCATGACTTACGTGCTGTGAACGAGGTAGTACAGGATTGGCCAGTCGATGTTCCAAACCCCCATAATCTATTGACAAACATTCCTCCAAGGGCCAAGTTTTTTACTGTGATTGATTTGTGTTCAGCATTTTTCAGCATTCCACTAACTGAGGAATCCTATTATCTTTTTGCATATACGTATAGGAACAAGAAGTTCAGTTAGACCAGTTTTTCCACAAGGGTTTAAACACAGTCCACACGTGTTTTAACCAGATTCTGAGGACAGATCTTGAAGGGTTACCTATTAGTAAGTAAGGCTCCGCGACAACAAACAGTAGGTCAAATGATGACATTTTTAGGGATGACAGGTTTTAATTCAGAGTGGATTGAAGATTATGCCGTTAAAACTGGTCCCCTTCGAGAATTCTTGCCTTTTCCCCCGTCTTTTGTTGTGAAACTACAGCATTCTCTCTCTCCCTGCTGCGCGGAACAAGCTCCTATTTGCTACCAGCCTTTTTCACATCTGCGCTGTGCGAGAGACCGGTGGACTGACCTTACTCTGAACAGCCTAACTGTTTCAGTCCTACTCTTTGTTTCTGATTTTGTAGTTTTGAGGCAAACTTGTGAATTTTTACACGTTATTTTTATGCAGGAATTTTCCCACATTATAAGAGCTCAGTTTGCGGAAATTCATTTTGTGTGTGATTGCGGCCATTCTGGGCGCAGAAGCCCAAAATTCTGGTCTGCGCCATTGATTGTGGTCTGGAAGGAGCCAGTGCACCCCTAGTCTGCTGCAACATTTACACAGAGCATCCTTAATGTGCATTTAAAAGGGATGGGACCTCTGTCAATGATTGAAGAAGATGGATTTAAAGACATGATTGGGAGGAGGTTGCACCCTGTCTACCACTTAAGTCGCTTTTGCAAACTAATGGAAGAAAAATACATGTAGAATATTTTAATGTCCACTAATTGCAATTAAGTAAAATCTGTAATCAAAAACTTATTTTTTGCATATTATTTCTATGGGAAGTTTAAACAATGATTTAGAACAGGGATCAGGAACCTTGTAAATTGCAACACAATCATAGCTTGTTTTGTGCTAGCATGTAGCTCACTAATTTTTTTGTTTTTTTATAAGGTGACATTAAAATTGATGAACTATACATGCAAAATGTCTATTTCAATGAACAATAGCAGTACCGTACATGACATCAACCTCCACAGACCGAATGAAATAACGAAAATGAGAAAGAAAAACTCTTAAATTCAACAAGAAGACTTTTGAACACCTTAGAAAGTCTTAAATTTTACTTTAAGAAACACATAGAAACCCTGAGCTGATACATATTCCAGGATCTCCATGACCCTGGAAGGGATTTGGAAGGTTTAGAAAAAATGTGGATTTTTAAAATTAAAATTTGAAATTAGAGATTCTGCCAGAGACAAAATGAAATTTTATTTTTGTGTTTATTTTTGTGTTTGTGTCCCTGTAGTCCTCCCCCAGCGTTGGATTATCAAAGAGGAAGATTTCTGCAACCAACAGAAGGGCTTTGCGTCAGTCAGGATGAAGAGCAGCTTGATCTGAAGCAAGAGACTGATACCTTAATGGAGACTCCTACTCATGATGAAAAGGAGCACGGTAAGGCAGCTCTAAAGAAACAGCAGAACTTCAATGTAACTGATAATCAGGATGAAGAATGAAGCCAACATGAAGGATCAAATATAGATGAAGAGACAGACCCACAGAACAGAAATCAGAGGAAGTAAAGAGACAGAAGACACGACCAACATCTGGATAGCTGTCACATGTCAGGTGGTCAGTGTGACTCTGATGTTAGAAAAAAATGTAAAAAGTAAAATGCCCAAGGTATTTCTGTGTAAATTAGTGTTGGAAAAAGATTTGTTTTTTTCTTCTTTGATTTTGCTGGGAAATAGACAGGGAAACTGGTCTTAAGTTTAAACAAGCAAGGCTTTAAAAATATCTTAAAACCTCTTAAATTTAACAAAAAGACTTTTTAAGATTTTAAAAAGTCTTAAATTTTACTTAAAAAAACATGTAGAAACCCTGAGCTGGTACATATTCCCGGATCTCAATGACCCTGGAAGAGATTTGGAGGGTTCCGAAAAAATGTGCATTATTAAAATTAAAATGTGAAATTAGAGATTCTGCCAGAGACAAAATAAAATTTTATTAATGCAAACCAAAAAACAAAGTTCTTTTAAAATGAAAAAAAGCCCCTTTGTGTCCCTGCAGTCCTCCCCCAGCGTTGGATTATCGAAGAGGAAGATTTATTCAACCAACAGAGGAACTTCAGAGAGAAACATGAGGAACAAGAACCTCAACAGATCAAAGAAGAGCAAGAAGGGCTTTGCGTCAGTCAGGATGAAGAGCAACTTGATCTGAAGCAAGAGACTGATACCTTAATGGAGACTCCTACTCATGATGAAAAGGAGCACGGTAAGGCAGCTCTAAACAAACAGCAGAGCTTCAATATAACTGATAATCAGGATGAAGAATGAAGCCAACATGAAGTATCAAATATAGATGAAGAGACAGACCCACAGAACAGAAATCAGAGGAAGTAAAGAGACAGAAGACACGACCAACATCTGGATAGCTGTCACATGTCAGGTGGTCAGTGTGACACTGATGTTTGAAAAAAATTAATAAAAAAGTAAAATGCCCAAGGTATTTCTGTGTAAATTAGTGTTAGAAAAAGATTTATTTTTTTCTTCTTTGATTTTGCTGGGAAATAGACAGGGAAACTGGTCTTAAGTTTAAACATGCAAGGCTTTAAAAAGATCTTAAAACCTCTTAAATTTAACAAAAAGACTTTTTAAGATTTTAAAAAGTCTTAAATTTTACTTAAAAAAACATGTAGAAACCCTGAGCTGGTACATATTCCCGGATCTCAATGACCCTGGAAGAGATTTGGAGGGTTCCGAAAAAAGTGCATTATTAAAATTAAAATTTGAAATTAGAGATTCTGCCAGAGACAAAATAAAATTTAATTAATGCAAAACAAAAAAACAAAGTTATTTTAAAATGAAAGAAAGCCCCTTTGTGTCCCTGCAGTCCTCCCCCAGCGTTGGATTATCGAAGAGGAAGATTTATTCAACCAACAGAGGAACTTCAGAGAGAAACAGGAGGAACAAGAACCTCAACAGATGAAAGAGGAGCAAGAAGGGCTTTGCGTCAGTCAGGATGAAGAGCAGCTTGATCTGAAGCAAGAGACTGATACCTTAATGGAGACTCCTACTCATGATGAAAAGGAGCACGGTAAGGCAGCTCTAAAGAAACAGCAGAACTTCAATATAACTGATAATCAGGATGAAGAATGAAGCCAACATGAAGTATCAAATATAGATGAAGAGACAGACCCACAGAACAGAAATCAGAGGAAGTAAAGAGACAGAAGACACGACCAACATCTGGATAGCTGTCACATGTCAGATGGTCAGTGTGACTCTGATGTTAAAAAAAAATTAATAAAAAAGTAAAATGCCCAAGGTATTTCTGTGTAAATTAGTGTTAGAAAAAGATTTATTTTTTTTCTTCGTTAATTTGACTGGAATGTGCGCAGAGAAATTGGTCTTAAATTTTAAAAAGCAAGATCTTAAACAGATCTTAAAAAATATAAATTTAACAAGAAGACTTTTTAATATTTTAGAAAGTCTTAAATTTTACTTTAAAAAACTTATAGAAACCCTGAGCTGGTACATATTCCCGGATCTCAATGACCCTGGAAGAGATTTGGAGGGTTCAGAAAAAAGGTGGATTATTAAAATTAAAATTTGAAATGAGAGATTCTGCCAGAGACAAAATGAAATTTTATTAATGCAAAACAAAAAAACAAAGTTCTTTTAAAATGAAAAAAAGTTCCTTTTTGTGTTTGTGTCCCTGCAGTCCTCCCCCAGCGTTGGATTATCGAAGAGAAAGATTTCTGCAACCAAAAGAGGAACTTCAGAGAGAAACTTGAGGAACAAGAACCTCCACTGATCAAGGAGGATCAAGAGGAACAAGAGGAACAAGAATCTCCACAGATCAAAGAGGATCAAGAGGAACAAGAACCTCCACAGATCAAAGAGGATCAAGAGGAACAAGAACCTCCACAGATCAAAGAGGATCAAGAAGAACAAGAACCTCCACAGATCAAAGAGGATCAAGAGGAACAAGAACCTCCACAGATCAAAGAGGATGAAGAGCAACAAGAACCTCCACAGATCAAAGAGGATCAAGAGGAACAAGAACCTCCACAGATCAAGGAGGATCAAGAGGAACAAGAACCTCCACAGATCAAGGAGGATCAAAAGTATCGAGAGTATCAAGAACCTCCACAGATCAAGGAGGATCAAGAGTATCAAGAACCTCCACAGATCAAGGAGGATCAAGAGTATCAAGAACCTCCACAGATCAAGGAGGATCAAGAGTATCAAGAACCTCCACAGATCAAGGAGGATCAAGAGTATCAAGAACCTCAACAGATCAAAGAGGAGCAAGAGCAACAAGAACCTCTACAGATCAAAGAGGAGCAAGACGGGCTTTGCTTCAGTCATGATGAAGAGCAGCTTGATCTGAAGCAGGAGACTGATACCTTAATGGAGATTTCTCTATATGATAAAAAGAAGCATGGTGAAGAGGAGAAGAAAGGAGACAGAAGTCATGTCCAAAATGTGGGCAGGTTTCACATGTTAGATGGGCAGTGCGACTCTAATTATAGAAAAAAACATGAAAAGGCAATTTTGTTTGAAAAGCGCAAACAATCTCAAAAGAGAATATTAAATATAAAATATGCAAAAATTTCAGAAATTGCACGCAATATGTCTGGCTACATGAGAACTGAGTCTGATAAAAGACCATATGTCTCTAAAGAATGTGTTCAAAGTTCTGGTAAAATGTCTCACATTCACACTGGAGAAAAGCCTTTTTCCTGCAAAGAATGTGACAAAACTTTTAGACGACTTTCTCAAGTCAAATCACACATGAGAACTCACACAGGAGAAAAACCTTATTCTTGTAAAGAATGTGAAAAAAGTTATAGTCAGGCATGTAGTCTCAAAATACACATGAGAACTCACACAGGAGAGAAGCCTTTTTCCTGTAAAGAATGTGATAAAAGTTTTATTCAAGTATTTAATCTCCAAACACACATGAGAACTCACACAGGAGATAAACCATTTTCATGTAAAGAATGTGGTATATGTTTTGGCCATAAAGGTAGTCTTAAATTACATATGAGAACTCACACAGGAGAAAAGCCCTTTTCTTGTAAAGAGTGTGACAAAAGTTTTTCTAATTTATATAGTCTTAAAGTACATGTGTCAAATCACACAGGAGAAAAGCCGTATTCTTGTAAAGAATGTGATAAAAGTTTTATTACTGCAACTAGTCTCAAATCACACATGAGAACTCACTCTGGAGAAAAGCCTTTTTCTTGTAAAGAGTGTGACAAAAGTTTTGTTCGTTTATCTAGTCTTAAAGAACACATGAGAAATCATACAGGAGAAAAGCCTTTTTCTTGTAAAGAATGTGATAAACGTTTTAATCGTTTATCTAGTCTTAAAGAACACATGAGAAATCACACAGGAGAGAAGCCCTTTTCTTGTAAAGAGTGTGACAAATGTTTTACTAATTCATATAGTCTTAAGGTACATGAGACAAATCACACAGGAGAAAAGCCTTTTTCTTGTAAAGAATGTGATAAAAGTTTTATTACTGCAAGTAGTCTCAAATCACACATGATAACTCACACAGGAGAAAAGCCTTTTTCTTGTAAAGAATGTGATAAAAGGTTTAATTATTTATGTAGTCTTAAAGAACACATGAGAACTCACACAGGAGAAAAGCCCTTTTCTTGTAACGAGTGTGACAGAAGTTTCACTCATAAAGGTTCTCTTAAAACACACATGCAAACTCACACAGGAGAAAAGTCCTTTTCTTGTAAAGAATGTGACAAAAGATTCAATTATAAAGGTACTCTCAAATCACACATGAAAACTCACACAGACGAAAAGTCCTTTTCTTGTAAAGAGTGTGATAAAAGTTTCAATAATATAGGTTCTCTCAAAGCACACATGAGAACTCACACAGGAGAAAAGCCTTATTCTTGTAAAGAGTGTGATAAAAGTTTCAGTTATGCAGCTAGTCTTAAAACACACATAAGAACTCACACAGGAGAAAAACCTTATTCTTGTAAAGAATGTGATAAAAGTTTCAGTCATGCAACTAGTCTTAAAACACACATAAGAAGTCACACAGGAGAAAAGCCTTATTCTTGTAAAGAATGTGATCAATGTTTTAGTCTTGCAACTAGTCTTAAAGCACACATAGGAAGTCACACAGGAGAAAAGCCTTTTTCTTGTAAAGAATGTGATAAAGGTTTCAGTCATGCAACTAGTCTTAAAACACACATGAGAATTCACACAGGAGAAAAGCCTTATTCTTGTAAAGAATGTGATCAATGTTTTAGTCTTGCAACTAGTCTTAAAGTACACATAAGAAGTCACACAGAAGAAGGGCCCTTTTCTTGTAAAGAATGCGATAAAAGCTTTAAACAAATGGGTCGTTTAAAGTCACACATGAGAACTCACACAGGAGAAAAGCCTTTTTCTGGTAAAAAAAAAGCGATAAAAGCTTTAAACAAATGGGTCGTTTAAAGTCACACATGAGAACTCACACAGGAGAAAAGCCTTTTTCTTGTAAAAAAAAGCGATAAGAGCTTTAGTAGTAGCTTTAATCTCAAATTACACATGAGAAGTCATTGGAGAAAAGCCTTTTTCTTTTAAAAAATGTGACAAAAGTTTTACTGATAGATTTAGTCTCAAAACACATTAGATTTCACACAGGAGGAAAGAATGTGATAAATGTTTTAGTCATAAAAGTAGTCTCAAATTACACATGAGAACTCACTTTGGGCAAAAGCCTTTTTTCTTGTAAATAATGTGATTTGTCAAGTAATAATCTTAAACACATGAAAACTCACACGGTAGAGAATCTTTTTCCTTGTAAAGAATGCGATTAAACAAATTTAGAGAAAATTCTCAGAGTTTTGTAAAAACGTTTTTTTTTTCTCTTTTTTTTAAGATGATGGAATTCTCATATAGAATGCAGAGGTTATAATATTTTTGCCGCATTTTTTCAGTTATAAATTGTATTTTACACATAATAAAAACCTACAGTTTTGCATCTTAGGAAATAGAATTAAAAAAGTCCTGAAGAAAAGAATATTTTCATTTTCTGGAAGCAATGTGATGCTCATGTTCCTTTTGGTAAAGAGAAGGCTGTCTGACCAAGTTATTGTTGAAAAGCAGCTGAGCTGCTCATGTTCTCTGGATCAGACACTTTTCCATCACTACTTGTTTGGCACAGATGAAAGGAATTTTCAGACACTTTTTGATTCAGTTGGAACAAACAAGACTCACAAATGCTGCACGTAAAGAGGGGTTAAAGTCCTGAATTCAAACAGGAAGACCACAGAGTTTAATGATATACAGACAATAAAGTCTGGTTTCCGTGACACTTGATTCTTAATAGAAACACACATCCCTGTGACCATTGCTCTCTCGATCCCTTTCTCTGAAGAAGTGAGAAGGGCACTTCAGACAATTCACATAATGTAGATGAACATGACAGCGTGACTCCTCCCCCCTCGTGTTCAAAATTGGAAGCATCTGCTGCCTCCAAGAAGCCATAGACTTCTATAGAGAATTAAACAGTTATTACTCAGTTATTCTATTGGTCAGAATAACCATTCTTTATATGATTATTTTTAAGCTTCTTCTTGTTGATACTATTTTTGTTCATTTAATTTTGTTATTACAAGTTTATTAAACTAACGAATCAGATGCCCAGTCGCTCCACCTTGAACATGTGAGTGACAGCTTCTCTCGAGCATCTTTCAGTGGAAGGGGTGTGGACCTCCAATCTTACTCATGATTGGCAACCGTAGTTGCCCTAGAAATGAGACTCAGACCAATCACTTGGCATGTTTTTGAGATGAGCTGAGGCGAGACCAAGCGGCTGCAGGCGACGGTGAGGAAAAGCGCCTGAGAGGAAGCGAAACGCTAAGCTGCAGTGAGACTGAAGGAGAACAGGAAGTTGGGGTTTTCCTGAACACTTCATTGAATTTTAATATGCTTCTCTCCTTAGGTATGATTTACACTTGTGCATTGTATATGAATTTTAATGTTTTCTAATGTATATATTTTTATTCATAGGCATTTTAAGTGATTGTCTCGTGTGTATTTTATTCTCTTTAGCTTTGTAGATAGACATTTTTTACGTCTGTCTGGGGACATTAGATCAAAAATATCTGCTGGGCTCATTCTTCCTCATTGCATGTGATGTTTTCAATGTGCACTGTCTCAGAAAAATTAAAGTTAACTTTTCAAGACTACAATAAAAACCAACCACAAATGGTTTGTTTTGCACTTTTGTTGCACAAATGTCTGATGTTTAGTATTTAACACAAAATAAAAATCAGTAGAAAAAATGAAATAATAAATGTATAAAGTAATGCTGTCAATCGATTATAAAAATTAATTAGATGATTCACCCTTTTGAAATGTTTTACTAGGTAAATTTCATACGACAATATGTGGCTTTTAAACATAAAAAAGGTCAGAGAGAACAATTTTTATTTTTTGTCTGAAGTGTTTTAATTTGTAAAAGTTAACTCAGATATCCTAGAAATATAATTTGTGTGCACAAAACACATTAGCAGTAAAATAAGCAGAACTCTGCAGTGTTACTCCAAGAAAACAAAGATGCCATAAGAAACAAACACTGTCTTTCTGGACTTAAAACGGTCCAGGTCAATACTCATTTCTGATTGGCTGCTGGGTGTTGATGCAGAACTAAAAAAGAAGTTCTGATCACATAGCCCAAATGTTCTATATCAGTGCGCAGGCTTCTTCAAAGCAAAATTTTCTTTCATGACCAGGACAAAAACAAGCGATAAGAGGTGAACAATATTTCTTAACCGATGCTTTAACACATTGCGACGATCAGCATACATATCACTTGCTGCTGCAGTTGAGGTCTGCCAGCCCACCAACGCATTCTCAGTTTATCGTGACAACAGGCCGCAGCACCAATCAAATAGTACAATCTAAACATAAAAAAATAAAAGAATAAACTACTAAAAATTGAAAGAATATTTATTTCTTTTGTAAGTGACCATGTTATAAGTGGGATAGTGCCTAATGAAGTGTGCATTTTCAGCAAATTACGCATGCTGCGGAAGCCTAGACCGTTCAGCGTGAAGCGGAAGACGGACGCTTCTGATGTAAAATGAATTACATGCGTTAATGTTGACAGCCCTAGTTTAAAGTAAAACCTATTTTGTTCCTTGGTGATTGACTATTTGCAGAAAGAGTCAACAAAATACACAGATTTCCTTCATTGTGCACCAGTCATTTCTGATCAGAATCACCTTTAACTACAAGAACAGACACCATTTCCCACAATTCATTGTTTGTAGTCATCGAGACGACTCGTATTCAGCGCAGTACCAAATTTCCAGCTGGGCTCACCTAGGTAGGCGACTTGTAGCCGCCCACCTCTTGCGATATTTTTATGATGGCACATTTACTCGTTATGTTTACTTGAGTAATATATTTGAGTAAATGTAAATCTCCCTTTAAATGAAGTGGAGTAAATAGCACACGCATTCAATCAAAACATGTAGTCGAGGAGAGAGAAAAAGTTGATAGTCAGTACAAGTACAAAGTGGCCAAAAAAAAACCTGAAGTAAAGTAGCAAAGTCAATTTACTGAAGTACTTTAGAACTCTGCTGTGAAAACAATCAGAAAAAAATCAACTACTTTTTCAAGTAATCCAAGTTGATATGTCAGTTGTAACGTTAAATAGAAATTCACAAAACAGTTTTTGAAAATCAAACTCTTCAAAATCTGACAAATTAATCTAAGATAGTTTATTGTTCCAACCAGTGAATGATTAACAAATTAGCACATATCCAATAAATGTAATGCTTTTCTAAGTAAAATAAGAATGAAATAAAATGCATTTGTTTGAGTGTGATTTCACTTTTTAAATGCTTATTAAAATACTTTATTCAACATTTCACCGTCTGTAAGGATTTCTAAAAAAATAATGCAACCACTGCAGTGGGCCTATGTTATTGTTCTCCTGGCCCCCCAAACTGCTAAATCTGAAAATAACTGACGTTGTGGGTGTGGTCACGTTTATCAACCTTGCAATATTTTTTCTGAATTTGCTTTAAAAGCAAAGGTTGGAAGGTTGTTATAATGAGAACTTTATAAAGCCACTTTTATGTTGTATGTTGATCTTTTCCTGTTCCACAATATCAAAAATTTATTTGACACTTTCTTAAAAAACGGCTTTACACAGCTTGAAGTGGTTTGCGCAGACGTCTCTTTTGACAGATGATGATGAGCGCTAGTGCTGTGACAGAAACCTGAATTAATCTTATGTCATCAAACAGAAAAAAAAACTTGTCCAACACCTTACTTGTTAGAATGGTTGTTTTATAAAACCGCTGGACATGATGCTCTGCGACTGTGTCAGGCACATTTACATTTATATAAATTATCAATGGTCTAGCTATGCTGCATGCGTGCCCCAGAAGCTGTGACATCACCCAAAGACTCCCTTTTTGTGATTCAACTTTAACTTATTTGTTCTCATCCAGCCCTGTGGTTTTGAATGACTTGTCGCGTGAATTAGTTTGTGTTTATTCGTATAATTATGATTTAACGGAAATGGTGTATATGGCCTCGCCAACCTATACAAACACTGCCACTTCCATTCAATAAAACTTTATAGTTTCACACAACGTACATTACTTTCCATAGGAAAGAGTTATTTAAATTATAGCCCATTGTAGAAAAACTGAATTTGTGCTTTAAGTTTATTCTAATATCAAACCACAGTTTGTCGATTAAACCTTTTACCATCACTTTGGTCATCCTCTGAAGCCAAGGAGACAGGGATTGATTGATTATAATGCCAGAAATACAAGGCACGTCAAGTTCACGTCAACTTCAAGTCAAGTTTGGGCTTTGGCATCCAGACGTCAATGGGGGATTCCCCCTTTACTTGCTTCTCTTGGGGAGGATTTGATCTCATGAGGGGCTTATGATTTGTGAACTTGACTGCAGATCTTACATTGCCCAACCTAGTTTTAGTGTTTACTAATTGAAATAAAGTAAGACCCATGGTCACGAAAATATTTCTTGCTTACTACTTCTATGGGAAGTTTACGGATATGGCTTTTTTTGTCCTAGCATATAGCTGACCTTGGGCCTTAGGCGTTTTATATTTCATAAAGCAAAATTGAAATTCAGAAACTTTACATGTACATTTTCTGTTTCTGTGTCTACAGCAAATGCTGAGCACCAGCATAAACAATAATCGTTGACTAATCGACTAATTGAAAAAAACAATCTGCGACTAATCGACTTTTAAAAGAATCGTTAGTGACATCTTCAGTTGTGAGAACCTAGAAGAGGTTATTTTTTATGGCTCTTCCTGTTGTGAACAAGGAGGTGGGTGGAATACAAGAGCAGACACATTTTAAAAGATGAGAAGGTTATGTTATTAGGTTATGATATTATGTAATAGGCGAATAGTGGAGCAGGATGACGGGGCGGGCTGGCAGGCTGAGCTTACGGAGCAGGCTGGCAGGCAGACAAGCTGAGCTGACGGAGCGGGCTGGCAGGCACGCAGGCTGAGCTTACAGGGCGGACTGGCAAGCTGAGCTGACAGAGTGGGCTGGCAGGCAGGCTGAGCTGATAGAGTGGGCTGGCAGGCTGAGTTGACGGGGTGAGCTGGAAGGCAACCTGAGCTAATGGAGTGGGCTGGCAAGCTGAGCTGACAGAGTGGGCTTTCAGGCAGGCTGGCAGGAAGGCTGAGCTGACAGAGTGGGCTGGCAGGCAGGCAGACTGAGCTGACGCAGCGGACTGGCAGGCACGCAGGCTGAGCTTACAGGGCGGACTGGCAAGTTGAGCTGACAGTGTGGGCTTGCGGACAGGCTGAGCTGACAGAATGGGCTGGCAGGCAGAATGATCTAACGGAGTGGGCTGGCAAGCTGAGCTGAAAGAGTGGGTTTGCAGGCAGGATAGCAGGCTGAGTTGACAAAGTGGACTTGCAGGCAGGCTGAGCTGACAGAGTGGGCTGGCAGGCAGGCAGGTGAGCTGATGGAGCGGACTGGCAAGCTGAGCGGAAAGAGTGGGCGTGCAGGCAGGATAGCAGGCTGAGTTGACAGAGTGGGCTGGCAGGCAGGCTGAGCTGACGGAGCGGGCTGGAAAGATGAGCTGACAGGGTGGGCTGGCATGCAGGCAGGCTGATCTGACGGAGTGGGCTGGCAAGCTGAGCGGAAAGAGTGGGCTTGTAGGCAGGATAGCAGGCTGAGTTGACAGCGTGGGCTTGCAGGCAGGCTGAGCTGACGGTGCGGGCTTGAAAGATGAGCTGAAAGGGTGGGCTGGCAGGCAGGCAGGCAGATCTGACGGAGTGGGCTGGCAAGCTGAGCTCAGAGAGTGGGCTTCCAGGTATGCAGGCTGACTGAGCTGATAGAGCGGACTGGCAGCCAGGCAGGCTGAGCAGACGGAGCAGGCTGGCAAGTTGAGCTGACAGGGTGGGCTGGCAGGCAGGCAGGCTGATCTGACGGAGTGGGCTGGCAAGCTGAGCGGAAAGAGTGGGCTTGCAGGCAGGATAGCAGGCTGAGTTGACAGAGTGGGCTGGCAGGCTAAGCTGACGGGGTGAGCTGGAAGGCAACCTGAGCTAATGGAGTGGGCTGGCAAGCTGAGCTGACAGAGTGGGTTTTCAGGCAGGCTAAGCTGACAGGGGGGGCTGGCAGGCAGGCAGGCTGAGCTGAAAGAGTGGGCTTGCAGGCAGGATAGCAGGCTGAGTTGACAGGGTGGGCTTGCAGGCATGCTGAGCTAACGGAGCGGCTGGAAAGATGAGCTGACAGGGTGGGCTGGCAGAAGGGCAGGCTGACTGAGCTGATAGAGCGGACTGGCAGGCAGGCAGGTGAGCTGATGGAGCGGACTGGCAGCCAGGCAGGCTGAGCAGACGGAGCAGGCTGGCAAGTTGAGCTGACAGGGTGGGCTGGCAGGCAGGCAGGCTGATCTGACGGAGTGGGCTGGCAAGCTGAGCGGAAAGAGTGGGCTTGCAGGCAGGATAGCAGGCTGAGTTGACAGAGTGGGCTGGCAGGCAGGCTGAGCTGACGGAGCGGGCTGGAAAGATGAGCTGACAGGGTGGGCTGGCATGCAGGCAGGCTGATCTGACGGAGTGGGCTGGCAAGCTGAGCGGAAAGAGTGGGCTTGTAGGCAGGATAGCAGGCTGAGTTGACAGCGTGGGCTTGCAGGCAGGCTGAGCTGACGGTGCGGGCTTGAAAGATGAGCTGAAAGGGTGGGCTGGCAGGCAGGCAGGCAGATCTGACGGAGTGGGCTGGCAAGCTGAGCTCAGAGAGTGGGCTTCCAGGTATGCAGGCTGACTGAGCTGATAGAGCGGACTGGCAGCCAGGCAGGCTGAGCAGACGGAGCAGGCTGGCAAGTTGAGCTGACAGGGTGGGCTGGCAGGCAGGCAGGCTGATCTGACGGAGTGGGCTGGCAAGCTGAGCGGAAAGAGTGGGCTTGCAGGCAGGATAGCAGGCTG
This sequence comes from Oryzias celebensis, assembly GCA_014656515.1. NCBI lineage: Eukaryota > Metazoa > Chordata > Actinopteri > Beloniformes > Adrianichthyidae > Oryzias > Oryzias celebensis. Next base: position 624,896 of record BNCR01000002.1, read on the forward strand.
AGTTGACAGAGTGGGCTGGCAGGCTAAGCTGACGGGGTGAGCTGGAAGGCAACCTGAGCTAATGGAGTGGGCTGGCAAGCTGAGCTGACAGAGTGGGTTTTCAGGCAGGCTAAGCTGACAGGGGGGGCTGGCAGGCAGGCAGGCTGAGCTGAAAGAGTGGGCTTGCAGGCAGGATAGCAGGCTGAGTTGACAGGGTGGGCTTGCAGGCATGCTGAGCTAACGGAGCGGCTGGAAAGATGAGCTGACAGGGTGGGCTGGCAGAAGGGCAGGCTGACTGAGCTGATAGAGCGGACTGGCAGGCAGGCAGGTGAGCTGATGGAGCGGACTGGCAGCCAGGCAGGCTGAGCAGACGGAGCAGGCTGGCAAGTTGAGCTGACAGGGTGGGCTGGCAGGCAGGCAGGCTGATCTGACGGAGTGGGCTGGCAAGCTGAGCGGAAAGAGTGGGCTTGCAGGCAGGATAGCAGGCTGAGTTGACAGAGTGGGCTTGCAGGCAGGCTGAACTGACAGAGTGGGCTGGCAAGCTGAGCTGACAAGGTGGGCTGGCAAGCAGGCTTAGCTGACAGTGTGGGCTGGCAGGTTAAGCTGACGGGATGAGCTGGAAGGCAACCTGAGCTAATGGATTGGGCTGGCAAGCTAAAATGACAGAGTGGGCTTTCAGGCAGGCTAAGCTGATAGGGGGGGCTGGCAGGCAGGCAGGCTGACTGACCTGATAGAGCGGACTGACAGGCAGGCAGGTGAGCTGATGGTGCGGACTGGCAGCCAGGCAGGCTGAGCTGACGGAGCAGGCTGGCAAGATGAGTTGACAGAGTGGGCTTGAAGGCAGGCAGGCTGACTGAGCTGATAGAGCGGACTGGCAGGCAGGCAGGCTGATTTGACAGAATGGGCTCGCTGGCTGAGCTGACGTGGTGAGCCGGCCGGCAGGCTGAGCTTACAGGGCGGGCTGAAAGGCAAATAGGCTGAGCTGGCGGAGCGGGCTGGAAGGCAGGCAGACTGACCTTTAAGGGGGGCTGGCAGTCAGGCAGGCTGAGCTGACGGAGCGGGCTGGAAGGCTGAGCTGAAAGAGTGGGCTGGCAGGCAGGCAGGCTGAGCTGACAGAATGGGCTGGCTGGCTGACCTGACGGGGTGAGCCGGCAGGCAGGCAGGCTGAGCTGACAGAGCGGGCTGGAAGGCAGGCAGGATGATTTGACAGAATGGGCTGGCAGACAGGCTGAGCTGACAGGGGGGGCTGGCAGGCAGGCAGATGAGCTGACAGAGTCGGCTTGCAGGCAGGATAGCAGGCTGAGTTTACACAGTGGGCTTGCAGGCAGGCTGAGCTGATGGAGCGTGCTGGAAAGATGAGCTGACAGAGTGGGCTGGCAGGAAGTCAGGCTGATCTGACGGAGTGGGCTGGCAAGCTGAGCTGAAAGAGTGGGCTTGCAGGCAGGATAGCAGGCTGAGTTTACACAGTGGGCTTGCAGGCAGGCTGAGCTGATGGAGCGTGCTGGAAAGATGAGCTGACAGGGTGGGCTGGCATGCAGGCAGGCTGAGCTGACGGAGTGGGCTGGCAAACTGAGCTGACAGGGTGGGCTTGTAGTTAGGCTGAGCTGACAGGGTGGGCTGGCAGGCAGGCAGGTGAGCTAATGGAGCGGACTGGCAGCCAGGCAGGCTAAGCTGACGGAGCAGGCTGGCAAGTTGAGCTGACAGTGTGGGCTGGGAGGCAGGCTTAGCTGATGGAGCGGGCTGGAAAGATTAGCTGACAGGTTGGGCTGGCAAGCTGAGCTGACAGGGTGGGCTTGTAGGCAGGCTGAGCTGACAGGGTGGGCTGGCAGGCAGGTGAGCTGATGTAGCGGACTGGTAGGCAGGCAGGCTGAGCTGACAGAGTGGGCTGGCAGGCAGGCTGAGCTGACAGAGTAGGCTGGCAGGCAGGCTGAGCTGTTGGAGCGGGCTGGAAGGATGAGCTGACAGAGTGGGCTGGCAGGCAGGCAGGCTGAGCTGACAGAATGGGCTGGCTGGCTGACCTGACGGGGTGAGCCGGCAGGCAGGCAGGCTGAGCTGACAGGGGGGGCTGGCAGGCAGGCAGATGAGCTGACAGAGTGGGCTTGCAGGCAGGATAGCAGGCTGAGTTTACACAGTGGGCTTGCAGGCAGGCTGAGCTGATGGAGCGTGCTGGAAAGATGAGCTGACAGAGTGGGCTGGCAGGCAGTCAGGCTGATCTGACGGAGTGGGCTGGCAAGCTGAGCTGAAAGAGTGGGCTTGCAGGCAAGATAGCAGGCTGAGTTTACACAGTGGGCTTGCAGGCAGGCTGAGCTGATGGAGCGTGCTGGAAAGATGAGCTGACAGGGTGGGCTGGCATGCAGGCAGGCTGAGCTGACGGAGTGGGCTGGCAAACTGAGCTGACAGGGTGGGCTTGTAGTTAGGCTGAGCTGACAGGGTGGGCTGGCAGGCAGGCAGGTGAGCTAATGGAGCGGACTGGCAGCCAGGCAGGCTAAGCTGACGGAGCAGGCTGGCAAGTTGAGCTGACAGTGTGGGCTTGCAGTCAGCCTGAGCTGACGGAGCGGGCCGGCAAGCAGGCTGAGCTGACAGAGTGGGCTGGCAGGCAGGCAGGCTGATTTGACAGAATGGGCTGGCAGGCAGGCAGATGAGCTGACAGAGTGGGCTTGCAGGCAGGATAGCAGGCTGAGCTGACAGGGTGGGTTGGCAGGCAGGTGAGCTGATGGAGCGGACTGGCAGCCAGGCAGGCTGAGCTGACGGTGCAGGCTGGCATGTTGAGCTGACAGAGAGGGCTTGTGGGAAGGCTGAGCTGACAGTATGGGCTGGCAGGCAGGCTGAGCTGACAGAGTGGGCTGGCAAGCTGAGCTGACAGGGTGGGCTTGTAGGCAGGCTGAGCTGACAGGGTGGGCTGGCAGGCAGGCAGGCTGAGCTAACAGATTGGGCTTCCAGGCAGCAGGCTGACTGACCTGATAGAGCAGACTGGCAGGCAGGCAGGTGAGCTAATGGAGCGGACTGGCAGGCAGGCAGGCTAAGCTGACGGAATGGGCTGGCAAGTTGAGCTGACAGTGTGGGCTTGCAGTCAGGCTTAGCTGACGGAGTGGGCCGGCAGGCAGGCTGAGCTGACAGGGTGGGCTGGCAGGCAGGCAGGCTGAGCTGATGGAGCGGACTGGCAGGCAGGCAGGCTGAGCTGACAGAGTGGGCTTCCAGGCAGCAGGCTGACTGACTTGATAGAGCAGACTGGCAGGCAGGCAGGTGAGCTAATGGAGCGGACTGGCAGGCAGGCAGGCTAAGCTGACGGAATGGGCTGGCAAGTTGAGCTGACAGTGTGGGCTTGCAGTCAGGCTGAGCCGACGGAGCGGGCCGGCAGGCAGGCTGAGCTGACAGAGTGGGCTGGCAGGCAGGCAGACTGATTTGACAGAATGGGCTGGCAGGCAGGCAGATGAGCTGACAGAGTGGGCTTGCAGGCAGGATAGCAGGCTGAGCTGACAGTGTGGGCTGGCAGGCAGGTGAGCTGATGGAGCGGACTGGCAGCCAGGCAGCCTGAGCTGACGGTGCAGGCTGGCATGTTGAGCTGACAGAGAGGGCTTGCAGGCAGGATAGCAGGCTGAGCTGACAGTGTGGGCTGGCAGGCAGGTGAGCTGATGGAGCGGACTGGCAGCCAGGCAGGCTGAACTGACGGTTCAGGCTGGCATGTTGAGCTGACAGAGAGGGCTTGTGGGAAGGCTGAGCTGACAGAATGGGCTGGCAGGCAGGCTGAGCTGACAGAGTGGGCTGGCAGGCAGGCAGGCTGAGCTGATGGAGCGGACTGGCAGGCAGGCAGGCTGAGCTGACAGAGTGGGCTGGCAGGCAGGCTGAGCTGTCGGAGCGGGCTGGAAGGATGAGCTGACAGGGTGGGCTGGCAGGCAGGCTGAGCTGACGGAGCGGGCTGGCAAGTTGAGCTGACAGAGTGGGCTTGCAAGGTGAGCTGACAGGGCGGGCTGGCAAGCAGACTGAGCTTACAGTGGGGCCTGGCAGGCAGGCTGAGCTGACAGAGTGGGCTGGGAGGCAGGCTTAGCTGATGGAGCGGGCTGGAAAGATTAGCTGACAGGGTGGGCTGGTAGGCAGGCTGAGCTGACAGGGTGGGCTGGCAGGCAGGTGAGCTGATGTAGCGGACTGGTAGGCAGGCAGGCTGAGCTGACAGAGTGGGCTGGCAGGCAGGCTGAGCTGACAGAGTGGGCTGGCAGGCAGGCTGAGCTGTCGGAGCGGGCTGGAAGGATGAGCTGACAGAGTGGGCTGGCAGGCAGGCTGAGCTGACAGGGTGGGCTGGCAGGCAGGCAGGCTGATCTGACAGAGTGGGCTGGCAGGCAGGCAGGCTGATCTGACAGAGTGGGCTGGCAGGCAGGCAGGCTGAGCTAACAGAGTGGGCTTCCAGGCAGCAGGCTGACTGACCTGATAGAGCAGACTGGCAGGCAGGCAGGTGAGCTGATGGTGCGGACTGGCAGGCAGGCAGGCTGAGCTGACAGGGTGGGCTGGCAGGCAGGCTGAGCTGACGGAGCGGGCCGGACAGATGAGCTGACAGGGTGGGCTGGCATGCAGGCAGGCTGATCTGACGGAGTGGGCTGGCAAACTGAGCTGACAGGGTGGGCTTGTAGTTAGGCTGAGCTGACAGGGTGGGCTGGCAGGCAGGCAGGTGAGCTAATGGAGCGGACTGGCAGCCAGGCAGGCTAAGCTGACGGAGCAGGCTGGCAAGTTGAGCTGACAGTGTGGGCTTGCAGTCAGCCTGAGCTGACGGAGCGGGCCGGCAAGCAGGCTGAGCTGACAGAGTGGGCTGGCAGGCAGGCAGGCTGATTTGACAGAATGGGCTGGCAGGCAGGCAGATGAGCTGACAGAGTGGGCTTGCAGGCAGGATAGCAGGCTGAGCTGACAGGGTGGGTTGGCAGGCAGGTGAGCTGATGGAGCGGACTGGCAGCCAGGCAGGCTGAGCTGACGGTGCAGGCTGGCATGTTGAGCTGACAGAGAGGGCTTGTGGGAAGGCTGAGCTGACAGTATGGGCTGGCAGGCAGGCTGAGCTGACAGAGTGGGCTGGCAAGCTGAGCTGACAGGGTGGGCTTGTAGGCAGGCTGAGCTGACAGGGTGGGCTGGCAGGCAGGCAGGCTGAGCTAACAGATTGGGCTTCCAGGCAGCAGGCTGACTGACCTGATAGAGCAGACTGGCAGGCAGGCAGGTGAGCTAATGGAGCGGACTGGCAGGCAGGCAGGCTAAGCTGACGGAATGGGCTGGCAAGTTGAGCTGACAGTGTGGGCTTGCAGTCAGGCTTAGCTGACGGAGTGGGCCGGCAGGCAGGCTGAGCTGACAGGGTGGGCTGGCAGGCAGGCAGGCTGAGCTGATGGAGCGGACTGGCAGGCAGGCAGGCTGAGCTGACAGAGTGGGCTTCCAGGCAGCAGGCTGACTGACTTGATAGAGCAGACTGGCAGGCAGGCAGGTGAGCTAATGGAGCGGACTGGCAGGCAGGCAGGCTAAGCTGACGGAATGGGCTGGCAAGTTGAGCTGACAGTGTGGGCTTGCAGTCAGGCTGAGCCGACGGAGCGGGCCGGCAGGCAGGCTGAGCTGACAGAGTGGGCTGGCAGGCAGGCAGACTGATTTGACAGAATGGGCTGGCAGGCAGGCAGATGAGCTGACAGAGTGGGCTTGCAGGCAGGATAGCAGGCTGAGCTGACAGTGTGGGCTGGCAGGCAGGTGAGCTGATGGAGCGGACTGGCAGCCAGGCAGCCTGAGCTGACGGTGCAGGCTGGCATGTTGAGCTGACAGAGAGGGCTTGCAGGCAGGATAGCAGGCTGAGCTGACAGTGTGGGCTGGCAGGCAGGTGAGCTGATGGAGCGGACTGGCAGCCAGGCAGGCTGAACTGACGGTTCAGGCTGGCATGTTGAGCTGACAGAGAGGGCTTGTGGGAAGGCTGAGCTGACAGAATGGGCTGGCAGGCAGGCTGAGCTGACAGAGTGGGCTGGCAGGCAGGCAGGCTGAGCTGATGGAGCGGACTGGCAGGCAGGCAGGCTGAGCTGACAGAGTGGGCTGGCAGGCAGGCTGAGCTGTCGGAGCGGGCTGGAAGGATGAGCTGACAGGGTGGGCTGGCAGGCAGGCTGAGCTGACGGAGCGGGCTGGCAAGTTGAGCTGACAGAGTGGGCTTGCAAGGTGAGCTGACAGGGCGGGCTGGCAAGCAGACTGAGCTTACAGTGGGGCCTGGCAGGCAGGCTGAGCTGACAGAGTGGGCTGGGAGGCAGGCTTAGCTGATGGAGCGGGCTGGAAAGATTAGCTGACAGGGTGGGCTGGTAGGCAGGCTGAGCTGACAGGGTGGGCTGGCAGGCAGGTGAGCTGATGTAGCGGACTGGTAGGCAGGCAGGCTGAGCTGACAGAGTGGGCTGGCAGGCAGGCTGAGCTGACAGAGTGGGCTGGCAGGCAGGCTGAGCTGTCGGAGCGGGCTGGAAGGATGAGCTGACAGAGTGGGCTGGCAGGCAGGCTGAGCTGACAGGGTGGGCTGGCAGGCAGGCAGGCTGATCTGACAGAGTGGGCTGGCAGGCAGGCAGGCTGATCTGACAGAGTGGGCTGGCAGGCAGGCAGGCTGAGCTAACAGAGTGGGCTTCCAGGCAGCAGGCTGACTGACCTGATAGAGCAGACTGGCAGGCAGGCAGGTGAGCTGATGGTGCGGACTGGCAGGCAGGCAGGCTGAGCTGACAGGGTGGGCTGGCAGGCAGGCTGAGCTGACGGAGCGGGCCGGACAGATGAGCTGACAGGGTGGGCTGGCATGCAGGCAGGCTGATCTGACGGAGTGGGCTGGCAAACTGAGCTGACAGGGTGGGCTTGTAGTTAGGCTCAGCTGACAGGGTGGGCTGGCAGGCAGGCAGGTGAGCTAATGGAGCGGACTGGCAGGCAGGCAGGCTAAGCTGACGGAATGGGCTGGCAAGTTGAGCTGACAGTGTGGGCTTGCAGTCAAGCTGAGCTGACGGAGCGGGCCGGCAGGCAGGCTGAGCTGACGGAGCGGGCCGGCAGGCAGGCTGAGCTGACAGAGTGGGCTGGCAGGCAGGCAGACTGATTTGACAGAATGGGCTGGCAGGCAGGCAGATGAGCTGACAGAGTGGGCTTGCAGGCAGGATAGCAGGCTGAGCTGACAGTGTGGGCTGGCAGGCAGGTGAGCTGATGGAGCGGACTGGCAGCCAGGCAGGCTGAGCTGACGGTGCAGGCTGGCATGTTGAGCTGACAGAGTGGGCTTGCAGGCAGGATAGCAGGCTGAGCTGACAGTGTGGGCTGGCAGGCAGGTGAGCTGATGGAGCGGACTGGCAGCCAGGCAGGCTGAGCTGACGGTGCAGGCTGGCATGTTGAGCTGACAGAGAGGGCTTGTGGGAAGGCTGAGCTGACAGAATAGGCTGGCAGGCAGGCTGAGCTGACAGAGTGGGCTGGCAGGCAGGCAGGCTGAGCTGATGGAGCGGACTGGCAGGCAGGCAGGCTGAGCTGACGTTGCAGGCTGGCATGTTGAGCTGACAGAGAGGGCTTGTGGGAAGGCTGAGCTGACAGGATAGGCTGGCAGGCAGGCAGGCTGAGCTGATGGAGCGGACTGGCAGGCAGGCAGGCTGAGCTGACAGAGTGGGCTGGGAGGCAGGCTTAGCTGATGGAGCGGGCTGGAAAGATTAGCTGACAGGGTGGGCTGGCAAGATGAGCTGACAGGGTGGGCTTGTAGTTAGGCTGAGCTGACAGGGTGGGCTGGCAGGCAGGTGAGCTGATGTAGCGGACTGGTAGGCAGGCAGGCTGAGCTGACAGAGTGGGCTGGCAGGCAGGCTGAGCTGACAGAGTGGGCTGGCAGGCAGGCTGAGCTGTTGGAGCGGGCTGGAAGGATGAGCTGACAGAGTGGGCTGGCAGGCAGGCTGAGCTGACGGAGCGGGCTGGAAGGATGAGCTGACAGGGTGGGCTGGAAGGATGAGCTGATGGAGCGGACTGGCAGCCAGGCAGCCTGAGCTGACGGTGCAGGCTGGCATGTTGAGTTGACAGAGTGGGCTTGCAGGCAGGATAGCAGGCTGAGCTGACAGTGTGGGCTGGCAGGCAGGTGAGCTGATGGAGCGGACTGGCAGCCAGGCAGGCTGAACTGACGGTTCAGGCTGGCATGTTGAGCTGACAGAGAGGGCTTGTGGGAAGGCTGAGCTGACAGAGTGGGCTGGCAGGCAGGCTGAGCTGTTGGAGCGGGCTGGAAGGATGAGCTGACAGGGTGGGCTGGCAGGCAGGCTGAGCTGACGGAGCGGGCTGGAAGGATGAGCTGACAGGGTGGGCTGGAAGGATGAGCTGATGGAGCGGACTGGCAGCCAGGCAGCCTGAGCTGACGGTGCAGGCTGGCATGTTGAGCTGACAGAGTGGGCTTGCAGGCAGGATAGCAGGCTGAGCTGACAGTGTGGGCTGGCAGGCAGTTGAGCTGATGGAGCGGACTGGCAGCCAGGCAGGCTGAACTGACGGTTCAGGCTGGCATGTTGAGCTGACAGAGAGGGCTTGTGGGAAGGCTGAGCTGACAGTATTGGGCTGGCAGGCAGGCTGAGCTGACGGAATGGGCTGGCAAGTTGAGCTGACAGTGTGGGCTTGCAGTCAGGCTGAGCCGACGGAGCGGGCCGGCAGGCAGGCTGAGCTGACAGAGTGGGCTGGCAGGCAGGCAGTCTGATTTGACAGAATGGGCTGGCAGGCAGGCAGATGAGCTGACAGATTGGGCTTGCAGGCAGGATAGCAGGCTGAGCTGACAGTGTGGGCTGGCAGGCAGGTGAGCTGATGGAGCGGACTGGCAGCCAGGCAGCCTGAGCTGACGGTGCAGGCTGGCATGTTGAGCTGACAGAGAGGGCTTGCAGGCAGGATAGCAGGCTGAGCTGACAGTGTGGGCTGGCAGGCAGGTGAGCTGATGGAGCGGACTGGCAGCCAGGCAGGCTGAACTGACGGTTCAGGCTGGCATGTTGAGCTGACAGAGAGGGCTTGTGGGAAGGCTGAGCTGACAGAATTTGGCTGGCAGGCAGGCTGAGCTGACAGAGTGGGCTGGCAGGCAGGCAGGCTGAGCTGACGGAGCGGACTGGCAGGCAGGCAGGCTGAGCTGACAGAGTGGGCTGGCAGGCAGGCTGAGCTGTCGGAGCGGGCTGGAAGGATGAGCTGACAGGGTGGGCTGGCAGGCAGGCTGAGCTGACAGAGAGGGCTTGTGGGAAGGCTGAGCTGACAGAGTGGGCTGGCAGGCAGGCTGAGCTGTTGGAGCGGGCTGGAAGGATGAGCTGACAGAGTGGGCTGGCAGGCAGGCTGAGCTGACGGAGCGGGCTGGAAGGATGAGCTGACAGGGTGGGCTGGAAGGATGAGCTGATGGAGCGGACTGGCAGCCAGGCAGCCTGAGCTGACGGTGCAGGCTGGCATGTTGAGCTGACAGAGTGGGCTTGCAGGCAGGATAGCAGGCTGAGCTGACAGTGTGGGCTGGCAGGCAGTTGAGCTGATGGAGCGGACTGGCAGCCAGGCATTCTGAACTGACGGTTCAGGCTGGCATGTTGAGCTGACAGAGAGGGCTTGTGGGAAGGCTGAGCTGACAGTATTGGGCTGGCAGGCAGGCTGAGCTGACGGAATGGGCTGGCAAGTTGAGCTGACAGTGTGGGCTTGCAGTCAGGCTGAGCCGACGGAGCGGGCCGGCAGGCAGGCTGAGCTGACAGAGTGGGCTGGCAGGCAGGCAGATGAGCTGACAGGGTGGGCTTGCAGGCAGGATAGCAGGCTGAGCTGACAGTGTGGGCTGGCAGGCAGGTGAGCTGATGGAGCGGACTGGCAGCCAGGCAGCCTGAGCTGACGGTGCAGGCTGGCATGTTGAGCTGACAGAGAGGGCTTGCAGGCAGGATAGCAGGCTGAGCTGACAGTGTGGGCTGGCAGGCAGGTGAGCTGATGGAACGGACTGGCAGCCAGGCAGGCTGAACTGACGGTTCAGGCTGGCATGTTGAGCTGACAGAGAGGGCTTGTGGGAAGGCTGAGCTGACAGAATTTGGCTGGCAGGCAGGCTGAGCTGACAGAGTGGGCTGGCAGGCAGGCAGGCTGAGCTGACGGAGCGGACTGGCAGGCAGGCAGGCTGAGCTGACAGAGTGGGCTGGCAGGCAGGCTGAGCTGTCGGAGCAGGCTGGAAGGATGAGCTGACAGGGTGGGCTGGCAGGCAGGCTGAGCTGACGGAGCGGGCTGGAAGGATGAGCTGACAGAGTGGGCTGGCAGGAAGGCAGGCTGATCTGACAGAGTGAGCTGGCAAGTTGAGCTGACAGAGTGGGCTTGCAGGCAGGATAGCAGGCTGAGCTGACACAGTGGGCTTGCAAGGTGAGCTGACAGGGCGGGCTGGCAAGCAGACTGAGCTTACAGTGGGGCCTGGCAGGCAGGCTGAGCTGACAGAGTGGGCTGGGAGGCAGGCTTAGCTGATGGAGCGGGCTGGAAAGATTAGCTGACAGGGTGGGCTGGTAGGCAGGCTGAGCTGACAGGGTGGGCTGGCAGGCAGGTGAGCTGATGTAGCGGACTGGTAGGCAGGCAGGCTGAGCTGACAGGGTGGGCGGGCAGGCAGGCTGAGCTGACAGAGTGGGCTTCCAGGCAGCAGGCTGACTGACCTGATAGAGCAGACTGGCAGGCAGGCAGGTGAGCTGATGGTGCGGACTGGCAGGCAGGCAGGCTGAGCTGACAGGGTGGGCTGGCAGGCAGGCTGAGCTGACGGAGCGGGCTGGACAGATGAGCTGACAGGGTGGGCTGGCATGCAGGCAGGCTGATCTGACGGAGTGGGCTGGCAAACTGAGCTGACAGGGTGGGCTTGTAGTTAGGCTGAGCTGACAGGGTGGGCTGGAAGGCAGGCAGGTGAGCTAATGGAGCGGACTGGCAGGCAGGCAGGCTAAGCTGACGGTATTGGGCTGGCAAGTTGAGCTGACAGTGTGGGCTTGCAGTCAGGCTGAGCTGACGGAGCGGGCCGGCAGGCAGGCTGAGCTGACGGAGCGGGCCGGCAGGCAGGCTGAGCTGACAGAGTGGGCTGGCAGGCAGGCAGACTGATTTGACAGAATGGGCTGGCAGGCAGGCAGATGAGCTGACAGAGTGGGCTTGCAGGCAGGATAGCAGGCTGAGCTGACAGTGTGGGCTGGCAGGCAGGTGAGCTGATGGAGCGGACTGGCAGCCAGGCAGGCTGAGCTGACGGTGCAGGCTGGCATGTTGAGCTGACAGAGTGGGCTTGCAGGCAGGATAGCAGGCTGAGCTGACAGTGTGGGCTGGCAGGCAGGTGAGCTGATGGAGCGGACTGGCAGCCAGGCAGGCTGAGCTGACGGTGCAGGCTGGCATGTTGAGCTGACAGAGAGGGCTTGTGGGAAGGCTGAGCTGACAGGATAGGCTGGCAGGCAGGCTGAGCTGACAGAGTGGGCTGGCAGGCAGGCAGGCTGAGCTGATGGAGCGGACTGGCAGGCAGGCAGGCTGAGCTGACAGAGCGGGCTGGAAGGATGAGCTGACAGGGTGGGCTGGCAGGCAGGCTGAGCTGACGGAGCGGGCTGGAAGGATGAGCTGACAGGGTGGGCTGGAAGGATGAGCTGACAGAGTGGGCTTGCAGGCAGGATAGCAGGCTGAGCTGACACAGTGGGCTTGCAAGGTGAGCTGACAGGGCGGGCTGGCAAGCAGACTGAGCTTACAGTGGGGGCTGGCAGGCAGGCTGAGCTGACAGAGTGGGCTGGGAGGCAGGCTTAGCTGATGGAGCGGGCTGGAAAGATTAGCTGACAGGGTGGGCTGGCAAGATGAGCTGACAGGGTGGGCTTGTAGGCAGGCTGAGCTGACAGGGTGGGCTGGCAGGCAGGTGAGCTGATGTAGCGGACTGGTAGGCAGGCAGGCTGAGCTGACAGAGTGGGCTGGCAGGCAGGCTGAGCTGACAGAGTGGGCTGGCAGGCAGGCTGAGCTGTTGGAGCGGGCTGGAAGGATGAGCTGACAGAGTGGGCTGGCAGGCAGGCTGAGCTGTCGGAGCGGGATGGAAGGATGAGCTGACAGGGTGAGCTTGCAGGCAGGATAGCAAGCTGAGCTGACAGTGTGGGCTGGCAGGCAGGGTTAGCTGATGGAGCGGACTGGCAGCCAGGCAGGCTGAGCTGATGGTGCAGGCTGGCATGTTGAGCTGACAGAGTGCGCTTGCAGGCAGGATAGCAGGCTCAGCTGACAGTGTGGGCTGGCAGGCAGGTGAGCTGATGGAGCGGACTGGCAGCCAGGCAGGCTGAGCTGACGGAGTGGGCTGGCAAACTGAGCTGACAGGGTGGGCTTGTAGTTAGGCTGAGCTGACAGGGTGGGCTGGAAGGCAGGCAGGTGAGCTAATGGAGCGGACTGGCAGGCAGGCAAAGCTGACGGAATGGGCTGGCAAGTTGAGCTGACACAGTGGGCATGCAAGGTGAGCTGACAGGGCGGGCTGGCAAGCAGACTGAGCTTACAGTGGGGGCTGGCAGGCAGGCTGAGCTGACAGAGTGGGCTGGGAGGCAGGCTTAGCTGATGGAGCGGGCTGGAAAGATTAGCTGACAGGGTGGGCTGGTAGGCAGGCTGAGCTGACAGGGTGGGCTGGCAGGCAGGTGAGCTGATGTAGCGGACTGGTAGGCAGGCAGGCTGAGCTGACAGGGTGGGCTGGCAGGCAGGCTGAGCTGACAGAGTGGGCTGGCAGGCAGGCTGAGCTGTCGGAGCGGGCTGGAAGGATGAGCTGACAGAGTGGGCTGGCAGGCAGGCTGAGCTGACGGAGCGGGCTGGAAGGATGAGCTGACAGGGTGGGCTGGCAGGCAGGCAGGCTGATCTGACAGAGTGGGCTGGCAGGCAGGCAGGCTGAGCTAACAGAGTGGGCTTCCAGGCAGCAGGCTGACTGACCTGATAGAGCAGACTGGCAGGCAGGCAGGTGAGCTGATGGTGCGGACTGGCAGGCAGGCAGGCTGAGCTGACGGAGCGGGCTGGACAGATGAGCTGACAGGGTGGGCTGGCATGCAGGCAGGCTGATCTGACGGAGTGGGCTGGCAAACTGAGCTGACAGGGTGGGCTTGTAGTTAGGCTGAGCTGACAGGGTGGGTTGGCAGGCAGGCAGGTGAGCTAATGGAGCGGACTGGCAGGCAGGCAGGCTAAGCTGACGGAATGGGCTGGCAAGTTGTGCTGACAGTGTGGGCTTGCAGTCAGGCTGAGCTGACGGAGCGGGCCGGCAGGCAGGCTGAGCTGACGGAGCGGGCCGGCAGGCAGGCTGAGCTGACAGAGTGGGCTGGCAGGCAGGCAGACTGATTTGACAGAATGGGCTGGCAGGCAGGCAGATGAGCTGACAGAGTGGGCTTGCAGGCAGGATAGCAGGCTGAGCTGACAGTGTGGGCTGGCAGGCAGGTGAGCTGATGGAGCGGACTGGCAGCCAGGCAGGCTGAGCTGACGGTGCAGGCTGGCATGTTGAGCTGACAGAGAGGGCTTGTGGGAAGGCTGAGCTGACAGGATAGGCTGGCAGGCAGGCTGAGCTGACAGAGTGGGCTGGCAGGCAGGCAGGCTGAGCTGATGGAGCGGACTGGCAGGCAGGCAGGCTGAGCTGACAGAGCGGGCTGGAAGGATGAGCTGACAGGGTGGGCTGGCAGGCAGGCTGAGCTGACGGAGCGGGCTGGAAGGATGAGCTGACAGGGTGGGCTGGAAGGATGAGCTGACAGAGTGGGCTTGCAGATAGGATAGCAGGCTGAGCTGACACAGTGGGCTTGCAAGGTGAGCTGACAGGGCGGGCTGGCAAGCAGACTGAGCTTACAGTGGGGGCTGGCAGGCAGGCTGAGCTGACAGAGTGGGCTGGGAGGCAGGCTTAGCTGATGGAGCGGGCTGGAAAGATTAGCTGACAGGGTGGGCTGGCAAGATGAGCTGACAGGGTGGGCTTGTAGGCAGGCTGAGCTGACAGGGTGGGCTGGCAGGCAGGTGAGCTGATGTAGCGGACTGGTAGGCAGGCAGGCTGAGCTGACAGAGTGGGCTGGCAGGCAGGCTGAGCTGACAGGGTGGGCTGGCAGGCAGGCTGAGCTGTTGGAGCGGGCTGGAAGGATGAGCTGACAGTGTGGGCTGGCAGGCAGGCTGAGCTGTCGGAGCGGGATGGAAGGATGAGCTGACAGGGTGGGCTTGCAGGCAGGATAGCAAGCTGAGCTGACAGTGTGGGCTGGCAGGCAGGGTTAGCTGATGGAGCGGACTGGCAGCCAGGCAGGCTGAGCTCATGGTGCAGGCTGGCATGTTGAGCTGACAGAGTGCGCTTGCAGGCAGGATAGCAGGCTTAGCTGACAGTGTGGGCTGGCAGGCAGGTGAGCTGATGGAGCGGACTGGCAGCCAGGCAGGCTGAGCTGACAGAGTGGGCTGGCAGGCAGGCTGAGCTGACGGAGCGGGCTGGACAGATGAGCTGACAGGGTGGGCTGGCATGCAGGCAGGCTGATCTGACGGAGTGGGCTGGCAGACTGAGCTGACAGGGTGGGCTTGTAGTTAGGCTGAGCTGACAGGGTGGGCTGGAAGGCAGGCAGGTGAGCTAATGGAGCGGACTGGCAGGCAGGCAGGCTAAGCTGACGGAATGGGCTGGCAAGTTGAGCTGACACAGTGGGCTTGCAAGGTGAGCTGACAGGGCGGGCTGGCAAGCAGACTGAGCTGACAGGGTGGGCTGGCAGGCAGGCTGAGCTGACGGAGCGGGCTGGAAGGATGAGCTGACAGGGTGGGCTGGAAGGATGAGCTGACAGAGTGGGCTGGCAGGAAGGCAGGCTGATCTGACAGAGTGGGCTGGCAAGTTGAGCTGACAGGGTGGGCTTGCAGGCAGGATAGCAGGCTGAGCTGACACAGTGGGCTTGCAAGGTGAGCTGACAGGGCGGGCTGGCAAGCAGACTGAGCTTACAGTGGGGTCTGGCAGGCAGGCTGAGCTGACAGAGTGGGCTGGGAGGCAGGCTTAGCTGATGGAGCGGGCTGGAAAGATTAGCTGACAGGGTGGGCTGGCAAGCTGAGCTGACAGGGTGGGCTTGTAGGCAGGCTGAGCTGACAGGGTGGGCTGGCAGGCAGGTGAGCTGATGTAGCGGACTGGTAGGCAGGCAGGCTGAGCTGACGGTGCAGGCTGGCATGTTGAGCTGACAGAGTGGGCTTGCAGGCAGGATAGCAGGCTGAGCTGACAGTGTGGGC